>JARQOD010000005.1:251069603-251157389 GCA_033576555.1 Oophaga sylvatica | reverse complement strand
GGTTGGACCCAATCACATATGGCTTGAACCTTGACCGGGTCCATTTCAATAACAGATGGGGACAAAATGAATCCCAGAAATGAGATCCTCTGTACGCCAAAAAGACACTTTGATCCCTTCACATACAGAGCATTCTCTCTCAAAATCTGGAACACAGTTCGAACATGTTTCACATGAGAGTCCCAGTCATTAGAAAAAATCAAGATATCATCCAAATAAACAATCAGAAATTTGTCCACAAAATCCCTGAAAATGTCATTCATGAAGGACTGGAAGACGGAAGGAGCATTAGTGAGCCCAAAGGGCATCACTAGGTACTCAAAATGCCCTTCAGGCGTATTGAATGCCGTCTTCCATTCATCCCCGTGCTTAATGCGAATAAGGTTATACGCCCCCCTGAGGTCAAGCTTGGTAAACCAAGTAGCGTTTTTCACCCTGGAAAAACAGGTCAGAAATCAAGGGTAACGGGTATTGATATTTCACAGTAATATTGTTCAAGAGACGATAATCAATACACGGCCTTAATGAACCATCTTTTTTGGCCACAAAGAAAAAACCGGCACCTAAGGGTGAAGAGGATGGTCTGATATGACCCTTCTCCAAAGATTCCTTGATATAAGACCGCATAGCGTCATGTTCAGGTACAGACAAGTTAAAAAGGCGACCTTTAGGGAATTTACTACCCGGCACTAATTCAATAGCGCAGTCATAGCTCCTATGGGGAGGCAAGGATGCAGATTTACTTTCGCTAAACACATCAGAAAAATCAAACAAAAAGTCAGGAACATCCTGAGCCTGGGGGGAGGCAGAAAAAACAGGAGTGTTGGTATTAACACATTGGCAGCCCCAACTGGCCACAGACACAGACTTCCAATCCAAAACAGGATTATGAGACTGCAACCAAGGGAAACCCAGCACGATAATGTCATGCAGATTATATAGAACCAAAAATTTGCAGCACTCCTGGTGATCAGGTTCAACCCTCATTATCACCTGAGTAGAAAACTGGGGTTTATTCTCAGCCAAAGGGGTAGAATCGATCCCCAGTAGGGGAATAGACTTCTGTAGGGGTATCAAGGGGAACCCACAACGTTTAGCAAAATCATAATCCATCAGGTTAATAGCTGCTCCAGAATCAACGAAAGCCTGAGCAGAAAATGAGGACAGAGAGCATATCAGAGTGACAGTTAATAAAAACTTAGTCTGAACACTACCCAAGACAACTGAGCGTGCAAAACGTCTTCCCCGCTTAGGGCAGACTGAAATAGCATGAGAGGCATCACCACAGTAGAAACATAACCCATTGCGCTTTCGAAACTCATGACGCTGTGCCCCAGACACCACTCTATCACACTGCATGGTTTCAGGAGCTGGTTCACAAGGCAACACCATTCCACGCATACTTCTCCGCTCACGCAAACGTCTGTCAATTTGAATCGCTAATGACATAGAATCATTGAGACCAGAGGGGACAGGGAATCCCACCATAACATCCTTTACATTATCTGACAGACCCTTCCGGAAAAGGGCCGCCAAAGCGTCGTCATTCCATTTGGTCAGGACTGCCCACCTACGGAATCTCTGACAGTATAACTCAGCGTCATCAAGCCCTGATGTAATGCCAACAAGGCTTTTTCAGCTTGATCAGTGACATTAGGCTCATCGTACAATAACCCCAAAGCCTGAAAAAACGCATCAACATCACTCAAAACAGGATCCCCAGGTATCAGGGAAAAAGCCCAATCCTGAGGATCGCCGCGCAGGAGAGAGATGATAATTTGAACCTGCTGCGCTGCGTTTCCTGAGGACTTAGATTTTAAGGCAAAAAACAATTTACAATTATTTTTGAAATTCTGAAACTTAGCTCGATCCCCTAAAAACAAATCTGGCATGGGGATCCTAGGTTCCACAACAGGCAACCCAGCAAGATAGATAGCAATACTCCGAACCTCAGTGGCAAGCTGATCCACACGGCCAGACAACTGTGCAAACTCCATTGGGAGAAAAGATCCTCCCCAGCACCCAGAGATACAGAGGGAAAAAAAAAAAAAATGCAACAAACAGAAAAATATCTCTGACAACTCTGACAACCTTTTTTTTCTATCACAATATTTTTTCCCTTCTGTGAGTACCATACAATTTTCTATTGGCCGGTGATACTGTTATGTTTCGGTAGCTGAGGAGTGCAGGTAAAAAAAAAAAGGCAATACACCAGAGCCGTTGGAATCTATGGGATTGCAGTACCCTGACTAACCACCACAACTAGAGGCAGCCGTGGAGCGTTCCTACGTTGGTCCTAGACGCCTCGTCACAGCCTGAGAAACTAACTACACCTAAAGATAGAAATAGGAAAGCTATCTGCCCGGAGCAGAACCCCAAAGATAATAGAAAGCCCCCAAACATGTAATGGCGGTTAGACAAGAGGAAATACTGACACAGAAAGAAAATAGAATGAGCAAAGCTGGGGCCCAAACTATCTAAAAAGAAAAGGACAGGAAGGGTACTTACTGCAATCCCAGAAAACCCTGAAAAACACCAACTCTACTAATTTCAAAATCACCTGAGATCACACGACCTCTACCACCTAAATTAGCTCTCTGGTGTAACAAAATCAAAACAGCAGCCACTGAAAAAACTGGAAAAAGCAAAAGTACAAAACTCAGTGGCTGAACCAAACTGAGAAGGCAGAAGCCCCCAGAGGGGACCCAGAAGGCCCCCAAAGAAGTGCAAGACAAAATGCAAAAATATAGCAATAACACAAAAGAAGAAAAAATCTTATCTGGTAGCAGGAGATGCAGACACGACACAGCAGGCTACAAGGGAAACTGTAATGAAGGATTCAGACCAGAACAATTGATCACCAGCAACCCTGATGGGAAAATGACTCCCTTATATAAGACCAGTCAGTAACACCTGATTCCCAGTCCTTACAATCTTCACTAGTACCGCTTGTAACCACCAGAGGGAGCCTCTGCTCAGAACTCATCTCAAACCCATTCACAACAGTCGTCATTCCATTTGGTCAGGACTGCCCACCTACGGAATCTCTGACAGTATAACTCAGCGTCATCAAGCCCCTGATTTAATGCCAACAAGGCTTTTTCAGCTTGATCAGAGACATTAGGCTCATCGTACAATAACCCCAAGGCCTGAAAAAACGCATCAACATCACTCAAAACAGGATCCCCAGGTGTCAGGGAAAAAGCCCAATCCTGAGGATCGCCGCGCAGGAGAGAGATGACAATTTGAACCTGCTGCACTGCGTTCCCTGAGGACTTAGATTTTAAGGCAAAAAACAATTTACAATTATTTTTGAAATTCAGAAAACTTGGCTCGATCCCCCAAAAACAATCTGGCATGGGAATCCTAGGTTCCACAACAGGCAACCTAGCAAGATAGGTAGCAATACTCCGAACCTCAGTGGCAAGCTGATCCACACGGCCAGACAGCTGTGCAAACTCCATTGAGAGAAAAAATCCTCCCCAGCACCCAGAGATACAGAGGGAAAAAAAAAATGCAACAAACAGAAAAATATCTCTGACAACTCTGACAACCTTTTTTTTTTTCTTTCACAATATTTTTCCCTTCTGTGAGTACCATACAATTTTCAATTTTTAGGCCGGTGATACTGTTATGTTTCGGTAGCTGAGGAGTGCAGGTAAAAAAGGCAATACACCAGAGCAGTTGGAATCTATGAGATTGCAATACCCTGACTAACCACCACAACTAGAGGCAGCCGTGGAGCGTTCCTACGTTGGTCCTAGACGCCTCGTCACAGCCTGAGAAACTAACTGCACCTAAAGATAGAAAGAGGAAAGCTATCTGCCCCGGAGCAGATCCCCAAAGAACATAGAAAGCCCCCAAATATGTAATGGCGGTTAGACAAGAAGAAATATTGACACAGACAGAAAATAGTATGAGCAAACGATGGGGCCCAAACTACCTAAATAGAAAAGGATAGGAAGGGCACTTACTGCAATCCCAAAAAACCCTGAAAAGCACCAACTCTACTAATTTCAAAAATCACCTGAGATCACACGACCTCTACCACCTAAATTAGTTCTCTGGTGTAACAAAATCAAAACAGCAGCCACTGAAAAAACTGGAAAAAGCAAATGTACAAACATCAGTGGCTGAACTAAACTGAGAGGGCAAAAGCCCCGGAGGGGACCCTGAAGGCCCCCACAGAAGTGCAGGACAAAATGCAAAAAATCAAGCACAAAAACAAAAAGAAGAAAATGTCTTATCTGATAGGAGATGCAGACACGACACAGCAGGCTACAAAGGAAACAGGAATCAAGGATTGAGACCAGAACAATTGATCACCGGCAACCCTGATGGGAAGGCGACTCCCTTATATAAGACCAGTCAGTAACACCTGATTCCCAATCCTCACAATCTTCACTGGACAATCCAGCACCGCTTGTAACCACCAGAGGGAGCCTCCGCTCAGAACCCATTTCAAGTCCATTCACAACAGAAACCCCTGTCTCCAACGCCACATCAGCTGTGTGCACCACGCACACCACTTCCATTTGGCCCAGTACGGCTCGTGGTAGAACCTGCACCGCTGCTGTGTGCTGGGAATGCCTCTAACAAACGGTTTACCAGAGTTGCTTGTTTGTTCGCGAATATTAGCTCTAGATTCTCTTGTGGCATGATGTTCTGTAATTTGCCTGTAGAGCGATGCTGGCCAACAGTAGTCGTCATCCTTCATAATTTTGGTAATGCGGGGGTCCCTTTTTAGGATCCACAAGACATAATCATACATGTGGGCCAATGTTCCAGGTGTCAATGATGCAATGCCAGTGGTGGGTGGAGGAGCACTTTCTGCCAAATCCACATCCCTCCAGTCACGCACAAACCCTGTACCTGACCGTGGCAAGCCAACATTTTCTTTTGCACCCTGAGAAGCATCCTCCTCCCCAAAATAATCATCCCCCTTATCCTCTTCCTCTTCTTCCTCCACCTCGTCCATTTCAGTTCCCTGAGCCGACAATGCCCGTCATCAAGGCTTCCCTCCTCCTCCTTCTTTTCCTCCTCCGCTGCAGATGCCTGATCCTTAATGTGCTTCAGAGTTTGCATGAGCAGACGCATAAGTGGGATGCTCATGCTTATGATGGCATCGTCTGCGTTTACCAGCCGTGTGCATTCCTCAAAACACTGAAGGACTTTACAGAGGTCTCAGCTTTGACCACTGCACACCCGACAACTCCATGTCTGCCCTCAAACTGCCTGCCCGTGTATCCTCCCACAAATGCATTACAGCCTGCCTCTGTTTGCAAAGCCTCTAAACCATGTGCATGGTGGAGATCCACCTTGTTGCAATGTCTATGATTAGGCGGTGCTTGGAGAGGTGGAGCGATCGCTGCAGCCTCTGCATACGATTGGAGTCTATGGGCGAGCGACGGATGTGTGAGCACAGTCTTCGCACCTTATGGAGCAGGGCTGTTAACTCTGGATAATTATTTAGGAAGCACTGCACCACAAGGTGTGAGCCAGGCAAGGAATGTGTCTGAGTTTTGCCAGGGCTATGGCCGCCACAAAATTACGGCCGTTATCACTGACTACCTTGCCTGGCGCAAGATGTAGACTGCCCAGCCATGACTCAGGTTCTCGCTGCAAGTAGTCGGCCAGTACCTCCGTGGTTTCTGTTCGCCCAAAAACATCATCTTTAAAACAGCCTGCTGACGCTTACTACTAGCTGTTCAATAATGGGACACCTCGTGTGCACTGGCAGCTGCAGATGGAGTGCTCGTGTGACTGCGCTCTGTCAACGAGCTTTCGCTTCTGGAGGAGGAGGGTCGAACGCCTACAGCCAACTGTTGCCTATACCGTGGGCTAGGCAGCACCTGTCCCACCGCCGCTGTCCCCTGTGGACCCTGCATCCACCACATTAACCCAGTGCGCAGTGATGGACACGTAACGGCCCTGGCCATGCATCTATTGTGAGGTGCACCTTTCCACTCACTGATTGATTAAGTGCCTGGATAATGCGGTCTTTCACATGCAGGTAGAGGGCAGGGATGGCTTTTCTAGAAAAGAAGTGCCGACTGGGTAGGTCATAGCGTGGGACAGTGTAGGCCATGAGCTAGCGGAACACTGCGCTTTCAACCAAACGGAAGGGCATCATCTCTAATGAGATCAGTTGGGCAATGTAGGCTTCAAAGCCAGTGTACGCGGATGAGAGGATGAGTACTTTCTTGTCCTACTCAGAGTTTCTGGTAGGGTGAGCTGGACTTGAGAACTGCATATGGGTGAACTAGTAGTGGACATGACGGACTGAGAGGGGGTTGGTGATGGTGGTGGTGGTTATGGCTGTTGTGAATGGGTTTGAGATAAGTTCTGAGCAGAGGCTCCCTCTGGTGGTTACAAGCGGTACTAGTGAGGATTGTGAGGACTGGGAATCAGGTGTTACTGATTGGTCTTATATAAGGGAGTCATTTTCCCATCAGGGTTGCCGGTGATCAATTGTTCTGGTCTGAATCCTTCTTTCCAGTTTCCCTTGTAGCCTGCTGTGTCGTGTCTGCATCTCCTGCTATCAGATAAGACAATTTCTTATTTTGTGTTTTTGCTATATTTTTGCATTTGGTCCTGCACTTCTGTGGGGGCCTTCTGGGTCCCCTCCGGGGCTTTTGCCCTCTCAGTTTAGTCCAGCCACTGTGTTTTGTACTTTAGCTTTTTCCAGTTTTTTCAGTGGCTGCTGTTTTTGTTACACCAGAGAACTAATTTAGGTGGTAGAGGTCGTGTGATCTCAGGTGATTTTGAAATTAGTAGAGTTGGTGTTTTTCAGGGTTTTCTGGGATTGCAGTAAGTACCCTTCCTGTCCTTTTCTATTTAGATAGTTTGGGCCCCAGCGTTTGCTCATACTATTTTCTTTCTGTGTCAGTATTTCCTCTTGTCTAACCGCCATTACATGTTTGGGGGCTTTCTATTATCTTTGGGGTTCTGCTACGGGGCAGATAGCTTTCCTATTTCTATCTTTAGGTGTAGTTAGTTTCTCAGGCTGTGACGAGGCGTCTAGGACCAACGTAGGAACGCTCCACGGCTGCCTCTAGTTGCGGTGGTTAGTCAGGGTACTACAATCTCATAGATTCCAACTGCTCTGGTGTATTTCCTTTTTTTGCCTGCACTCCTCAGCTACCGTAACATAACAGTATCACCGGCCATAAAAATTGTATGGTACTCACAGAAGGGAAAAAATATTTTGAAGGAAGAAAAGTTGTCAGAGATATTTTTCTGTTTGTTGCATTTTTTTTTTTTCCCTCTGTATCTCTGGGTGCTGGGGAGGATCTTTTCTCCCAATGGAGTTTGCACAGTTGTCTGGCCGTGTGGATCAGCTTGCCACTGAGGTTCAGAGTATTGCTGCATATCTTGCTAGGTTGCCTGTTGTGGAACCTAGGATCCCATGCCAGATTTGTTTTTAGGGGATCGAGCTAAGTTTCAGAATTTCAAAAATAATTGTAAATTGTTTCTTGCCTTAAAATCTAAGTCCTCAGGAAACGCAGCGCAGCAGGTTCAAATTATCATCTCTCTCCTGCGCGGCGATCCTCAGGATTGGGCTTTTTCCCTGATACCTGGGGATCCTGTTTTGAGTGATGTTGATGCATTTTTTCAGGCTTTGGGGTTATTGTACGATGAGCCTAATGTCACTGATCAAGCTGAAAAAGCCTTGTTGGCATTAAATCAGGGGCTTGATGACGCTGAGTTATACTGTCAGAGATTCCGTAGGTGGGCAGTCCTGACCAAATGGAATGACGACGCTTTGGCGGCCCTTTTCCGGAAGGGTCTGTCGGATAATGTAAAGGATGTTATGGTGGGATTCCCTGTCCCCTCTGGTCTCAATGATTCTATGTCATTAGCGATTCAAATTGACAGACGTTTGCGTGAGCGGAGAAGTATGCGTGGAGTGGTGTTGCCTTGTGAGCCAGCTGCTGAGCCCATGCAGTGTGATGGAGTGGTGTCTGGGGCACAGCGTCATGAGTTTCGAAAGCGCAATGGGTTATGTTTCTACTGTGGTGATGCCTCTCATGCTATTTCAGTCTGCCCTAAGCGGGGAAGACGTTTTGCACGCTCAGTTGTCTTGGGTAGTGTTCAGACTAAGTTTTTATTAACTGTCACTCTGATATGCTCTCTGTCCTCATTTTCTGCTCAGGCTTTCGTTGATTCTGGAGCAGCTATTAACCTGATGGATTATGATTTTGCTAAACGTTGTGGGTTTTCCTTGATACCCCTACAGAAGTCTATTCCTTTACTGGGGATCGATTCTACCCCTTTGGCTGAGAATAAACCCCAGTTTTCTACTCAGGTGATAATGAGGGTTGAACCTGATCACCAGGAGTGCTGCAAATTTTTGGTTCTATATAATCTGCATGACATTATAGTGCTGGGTTTCCCTTGGTTACAGTCTCATAATCCTGTTTTGGATTGGAAATCTGTGTCTGTAACCATTGGGGCTGCCAATGTGTTAGTGCCAACACTCCTGTTTTTTCTGCCTCCCCCAGGCTGAGGATGTTCCTGACTTTTTGTTTGATTTTTCTGATGTGTTTAGCGAAAGTAAATCTGCATCCTTACCTCCCCATAGGAGCTATGACTGCGCTATTGAATTAGTGCCAGGTAGTAAATTCCCTAAAGGTCGCCTTTTTAACTTGTCTGTACCTGAACATGACGCTATGCGGTCTTATATCAAGGAATCATTGGAGAAGGGTCATATCAGACCATCCTCTTCACCCTTAGGTGCCGGTTTTTTCTTTGTGGCCAAAAAAGATGGTTCATTAAGGCCGTGTATTGATTATCGTCTCTTGAACAATATTACTGTGAAATATCAATACCCGTTACCCTTGATTTCTGACCTGTTTTCCAGGGTGAAAAACGCTACTTGGTTTACCAAGCTTGACCTCAGGGGGGCGTATAACCTTATTCGCATTAAGCACGGGGATGAATGGAAGACGGCATTTAACACCCCTGAAGGGCATTTTGAGTACCTTGTGATGCCCTTTGGGCTCACTAATGCTCCTTCCGTCTTCCAGTCCTTCATGAATGACATTTTCAGGGATTTTGTGGACAAGTTTCTGATTGTTTATTTGGATGATATCTTGATTTTTTCTAATGACTGGGACTCTCATGTGAAACATGTTCGAACTGTATTCCAGATTTTGAGAGAGAATGCTCTGTATGTGAAGGGGTCAAAGTGTCTTTTTGGCGTACAGAGGATCTCATTTCTGGATTCATTTTGTCCCCATCTGTTATTGAAATGGACCCGGTCAAGGTTCAGGCCATCTGTGATTGGGTCCAACCTACTTCATTAAAGGCTCTTCAGAGATTTTTGGGTTTTGCCAATTTTTATCGTAAATTTATTGGTAATTTCTCTGTTATTGTTAAACCATTAACTGATTTGACCAGAAAGGGTTCTGATGTGGTGAATTGGCCTCCTGAGGCAGTCTCTGCGTTTCAGGAACTTAAGCAGAGATTCACTTCTGCTCCTGTTCTACGGCAGCCTGATGTTTCCTTGCCATTTCAGGTGGAGGTTGATGCCTCTGAAATTGGGGCAGGTGCCGTTTTGTCCCAAAAGATCCAGAGACCTCTAAAAGTAACCCTTGTGCCTTTTTCTCTCGAAAATTTTCTCCTACTGAACGTAATTATGACGTGGGTAATCGGGAGTTATTGGCCATGAAGTGGGCTTTTGAAGAGTGGAGACATTGGCTGGAGGGAGCCAAACATCAGGTGGTGGTCCTTACGGACCATAAGAATCTGGTCTATCTGGAATCTGCCAAGCGACTCAATCCTAGACAGGCCAGGTGGGCCTTGTTTTTCACACGTTTTAATTTTGTGGTTTCCTTTCTTCCTGGCACTAAGAATGTTAAGGCGGATGCCCTCTCGAGGAGTTTCCTTGCGGACTCTCCTGAGCTATCTGATCCCTCTGTTATTTTGAAGGAGGGTGTAGTTCTTTCCGCCATCTCGCCCAATTTGAGACTTGCTCTGGAGGGGTGTCAGGAGGATAGGCCCGAGCGCTGCCCTGTTGGAAAATTGTTTGTCCCGGACCAATGGAAAAAGAGTGTGATGTCTGAGATTCATTGTTCCGCATTGGCTGGGCATCCCGGAATTTTTGGTACCAGAGACTTGGTTAGTCGGTCCTTTTGGTGGCCTACCTTGTCTCGCGATGTCAGGGAATTTGTGCAGTCCTGCGGGACTTGCTCTCGCTCCAAGCCTTGCTCTCGCTCTAGTGGTTTGTTGATGCCATTGCCTGTGCCCAAGAGACCATGGACCCATATCTCTATGGATTTCATTTCCGATCTTCCTGTTTCTCAGAGAATGACCACCATCTGGGTAATTTGTGATAGGTTTTCCAAAATGATACATCTTGTGCCATTACCTAAGTTGCCTTCCTCCTCTGAATTGGTGCCGTTGTTCCTTCAGCACGTGGTTCGTTTACACGGCATTCCTGAGAACATTGTGTCTGACAGAGGAGTCCAGTTTGTTTCCAGATTTTGGAGGACTTTTTGTTCTAAACTGGGTGTTCAATTGTCTTTCTCCTCGGCATTTCATCCTCAGACCAATGGTCAAACTGAGAGAACAAACCAGACATTGGAGACTTATCTAAGATGCTTTGTGTCTGCTGATCAGGATGACTGGGTCTCTTTTTTGCCTTTGGCTGAGTTTGCTCTTAATAATAGGGCTAGCTCTGCCACTTTGATGTCTCCGTTTTTCTGTAATTCTGGGTTTCACCCTCGATTTTCTTCAGGACAGACGGAGGCTTCTGTCTGTCCAGGTGTTGACTCTGTTGTTGAGCGTATGCAGCAGATTTGGGACCAGGTAGTGGAGAGGTTGTCTCTCTCTCAGGAGAAGGCCCAGCGGTTTGCTTAGCGGCATAGGACTGATGGTCCTCGGTTTAAAGTGGGGGACTTGGTCTGGTTGTCCTCAAAGAATATTCCTATGAGAGTAGCATCTCCTAAATTTAAGCCTAGGTTCATTGGACCTTATAAGATCATGGAGATTATTAATCCTGTTTCTTTTCATTTGCTTCTTCCAGGGACATTTAAGATCCATAACGTGTTCCACAAGTCCTTGTTGAAGAGGTTTGTTGAGCCAGTGGTTCCTGCTGCTGTGCCTCCTGACCCTGTTTTGGTTGAGGGCAATCTGGAGTATGTGGTTGAGAAAATATTGGATTCTCGTTTTTCTAGACGAAGACTCCAGTATTTGGTTAAATGGAGAGGTTATGGTCAGGAAGACAATTCTTGGGTGTTTGCTTCGGACATCCATGCTAGGAGACTTATCCGTACGTATCATAGAACTCATCCTGACCGACATGGTTGCTCAAATGAGGGTTCGGTGACCCCTCCTCAAGGGGGGGGTACTGTTGTGAATGGGTTTGAGATGAGTTCTGAGCAGAGGCTCCCTCTGGTGGTTACAAGCGGTACTAGTGAGGATTGTGAGGACTGGGAATCAGGTGTTACTGATTGGTCTTATATAAGGGAGTCATTTTCCCATCAGGGTTGCCGGTGATCAATTGTTCTGGTCTGAATCCTTCTTTCCAGTTTCCCTTGTAGCCTGCTGTGTCGTGTCTGCATCTCCTGCTATCAGATAAGACAATTTCTTATTTTGTGTTTTTGCTATATTTTTGCATTTGGTCCTGCACTTCTGTGGGTGCCTTCTGGGTCCCCTCCGGGGGCTTTTGCCCTCTCAGTTTAGTCCAGCCACAGTGTTTTGTACTTTTGCTTTTTCCAGTTTTTTCAGTGGCTGCTGTTTTTGTTACACCAGAGAACTAATTTAGGTGGTAGAGGTCGTGTGATCTCAGGTGATTTGAAATTAGTAGAGTTGGTGTTTTTCAGGGTTTTCTGGGATTGCAGTAAGTACCCTTCCTGTCCTTTTCTATTTAGATAGTTTGGGCCCCAGCGTTTGCTCATACTATTTTCTTTCTGTGTCAGTATTTCCTCTTGTCTAACCGCCATTACATGTTTGGGGGTTTCTATTATCTTTGGGGTTCTGCTACGGGGCAGATAGCTTTCCTATTTCTATCTTTAGGTGTAGTTAGTTTCTCAGGCTGTGACGAGGCGTCTAGGACCAACGTAGGAACGCTCCACGGCTGCCTCTAGTTGCGGTGGTTAGTCAGGGTACTACAATCTCATAGATTCCAACTGCTCTGGTGTATTTCCTTTTTTGCCTGCACTCCTCAGCTACCGTAACATAACATATGGCCTAGATTCAGTCTTTCGTTGCAAAAACATTGTGATTCCCTGACTGCTTTGGCCTTGCGACGACACCTAAACATTTCTTGCTGGTGGTGTGCAAACCGGTGGGTTTACAGTGGGGGAAGCGATGGAGCGTTGCTGGCTACCTTCAGTCGGAGCAGGTGCACATATGCTACCTGAGGTTTTGTAGTCCGTCCACGCTTGCAAGTGCATGTTCATGAAATGTCTAAGCATGCAACTGGTATTCAAATTTTGGAGATTTTTCCCTCAGCTAAAGGTCCTTCCGCACTTCTTACAGATAACCTTTGCCTCATCAATAGGATTTTGGTCAAAAAAGTGTCACACTGGACTCTTCCTACTATGGTATAAATTTTCAGGGCTTGCACGCTGTGCTAATTTGACCGTCTGACCAAGCTGTCCTGCAATTTTTTTTTTCATTTTTTTAAGACTTTTTGGACTGCTACGGACCTGCCAGATAACCGCTGCTGCGATGTCGATGCCTGCTGAGGATCCTTCTCCTCTTCTGAGCTATTGCCAGCGGCACCCTCTTCCCCCAATGGATGCCAATCCGGGTCAACAAATGGGTCATCCATCACCTCCTCTTCAATTTCATCTGCACCTTCCTCTGTGTCACCGTGTAAGGTGGTATAGTATGCGGGAAGGGGCACCTGAGTTTCATCAGGGTCAGATTCTGGTTCAGTAGACTGCGAGGGCAATGTAGTGCTCTTGGTGAATGTACCAGCAGAATCTTCTAGCAGTGGCTGTGCATCAGTGCACTCCATCTCTGATTCATGTTGGACTGGAGAATTCAGGATTTGACTTGATAACCCAGGTATGGTATGTGAAAAGAGCTCCATGGAGTAATCTGAAGTGTGGGCTGCCGCATCCTTCACTTTTGGTGGGGTGAAGGACACAAGGAAAGGTGTTGTTCCTGACCAGGAGCCTGCACTGACGACTCAGTGCTTGCATTTTTTGAAACTTTCGAAGAGGAGGCGATAGAGCTGGAGGCTGTTTCGGCAATGTAAGCCAAAACCTGTTCCTGATGCTCCGGCTTTAAAAGCGGTTTACCTACTCACAGAAAAGGGAGCCCTCCAGGCCTTTTTGAGCCAGACGATGATGCCGGCTCAACACCTCCTGCCTTAGGTGCTATTGTGCTTTTGGCACTTCCAGCAGATGCACCACCACCACCATCAGTACCAGCTGGCCCCCCACGCCCACGTCCCCGGCCTCTTCCACCATACTTCCTCATTTTTGTGAAAATGTACCCAAAAATACCAGCAGATATATGGTACTGTATCAGAAGCGTATAGCTGTATACAGTCTAGGGATAATTGTAAATCTCCGTATATATTTCAGGAGTCAGACACAGACGCTCTCAGGCTCAGTATGGATTAGACAAGAATATAAAAAGCTGAAAAAGGGTAATGTGTCAGAAGCGTACAGCTGTATACAGTGTTGGGGTAATTTTAAATCCCTGTATATTTTTCCAGAGTCAGACACAGGCTCTCACAGGCTCAGTATGGATCACAGCAGAATATAAAAAGTAGAAAAAGTGTAATGTATTAGAAGCGTACAGCTGTATACAGTGTTGGGGTAATTTTAAATCTCCGTATATATTTCCAGAGTCAGACACAGACGCTCACAGGCTCAGTGTGGATCACACCAAAATATAAAAATTAGAAAAAGGGTAATTTATCAGAAGCGTACAGCTGTATACAGTGTTGGGGTAATTTTTAAATCTCCGTATATATTTCCGGAGTAACAGACAGACGCTCACAGGCTCAGTATGGATTAGACCAGAATATGAAAAGCTGAAAAAGGGTACTGTATCACGAGATACCAGGTATATATAATATAGTGAAAATATTGTAAATCTCCGTATACATTTCCGGAGTAACAGAATGACGCTCACAGGCTCAGTATGGATTAGACCAGAATTTGAAAAGCTGAAAAGGGTAATGTATTAGAAGTGTACAGGTATATAGTGTTGGGTAATTTTTAATCCGTAAATCCGAGTAACAGACAGACGCTCACAGGCTCAGTATGGATTAGACCAGAATATGAAGCTGAAAAGGTACTGTATCACCAGATACCAGGTATATATAGTATAGTGAAATATTTAAATCTCCGTATATATTTCCGGAGTAACAGACAGATGCTCACAGGCTCAGTATGGATTAGACCAGAATATGAAAAGCTGAAAAAGGGTACTGTATCACCAGATACCAGGTATATATAGTATAGTGAAAATATTGTAAATCTCCGTATACATTTCAGGAGTCAGACAAAGACGCTCACAGGCTCAGTATGGATTAGACAAGAATATAAAAATTAGAAAAAGGGTAATGTATTAGAAACGTACAGCTGTATACAGTGTTGGGGTAATTTTAAATCTCCATATATATTTCCGGAGTAACGCACAGACGCTCACAGGCTCAGTATGGAGTAGACCAGAATATAAAAGCAAAAAAGGCTAATGTATCCGAAGATACCAGGCGTATATAGTGTAGGGGTAATTGTAAATATCCGTATATATTTCCGGAGTAACACACAGACGCTCTCTCAGTTTGGATTTGACCGTAATATAGAAGGCAGAAAAACGGTACTGTATCAGAAGATACCAGCTGTATATTTCCGGAGTCACACACAGATAGTCAGCATGTATTTGTCCGTGATACCAGCCGGTACACGGTAGTGTGTAAGGAGTGTACAGCTCTGTACGGTGTGGGAAAAAATGAACGCTTGGTAACTGTGCAGAAAAAAAAAAAATAAAAGTATTAGTGCTGTGTAGGTGCTGTGTAAAAAGCAGTCTGCACAGCAGTGTACACACAGCAATACAGCTAGCAGGCAGCCTAATAATCAGCTCTGCTGCTGCACACAAGAAATTCCTCCCCTGTCACTGGCAGGCAGCCTAATAATCAGCTCTGCTGCTGAACACAAGAAATTCCTCCCCTGTCACTGGCAGGCAGCCTAATAATCAGCTCTGCTGTTGCACACAAGAAATTCCTCCCCTGTCACTGGCAGGCAGCCTAATAACCAGCGCTGCTGCTGCACACAAGAAATTCCTCCCCTGTCACTGGCAGGTAGCCTAATAACCAGCGCTGCTGCTGCACACAAGAAATTCCTCCCTGTCACTGGCAGGTAGCCTAATAACCAGCGCTGCTGCACACAACAAAATCCTCCCCTGTCACTGCACACTAACTGTACAGCTAATCGCTATCAGCACAAGCACAGAATAACTTATTTTTTCCTGCCAACTCTCTCCCTACTGAGAAACAGCGTCAGCAACCTCTCCCTACGCTGAGATCGGCAGAATTAAAATGGCGGTCGGCGCTCAGGGATTTTATAGCCACTGTGATGCCACATAAAGCAAGCCAATCACTGCAATGCCCTTCTCTAAGATGGTGGTGGCCGCTGCCCATGTCATCTCGTTGCCCACAGTGTGCGTCCTCCCTCATTGGCTGAGAAAAGGCGCCTGCAAGCATTATGGGAAAACCGACTTTGGCGCTCGGATCGACGACCGCATGGCCGACCTCACGCTATGGTCGGGTTTCGCTTTGGCGAAAGTCGGTCATTTTTGAATCTGACCGACCTGTTTCGCTCAACTCTAGTTGTAACTATTGAGCCATATACACAATGGTCACAATGCTGATGGGAGCAGGGGGCCTCTTGGGATACATTGCCATTACCATGTGCATGATTCCCACATGCCTATTTTCATTTTTGTATTGTGTTGTTATCAAAGACAATTGCATACTTCAGTATACGAGCGTACATTAGCGAAGAGTACACAGAGAGCTGCTGTTTTTTTGCCTGCCTGGAATCACCTGAAGTTGCTCATCAGTCCTACGCTAATAGCTTAGTGGAAAAGTTAAAATAAACCATTTGCAAGAAGAGCAACTACAGCCTCTGAATCACTGAAAAATTGTATAATCAGTACATACTACTTATACAGGACTCACCGAAATAATGTACTATTAAAAGGATAATTTTATTGAATCCACTATAAAAAATATTAGTGAAATCACATATAAAACATAGACAATTTCAAGCAAAATAAGTTAGGCTACCTACAAAGGTTAATAGTAAATCCCAGATATCAACTATGTGTAGGTTATGGGACCAAATAGTACCACAGCCTAGGATACCCTACTGTATCCCTGACATCTGCTTGCCTTGCTGTGGAGGTTGGCACCCTATGTTCTCAAAGGGCACCCCTGCCCACCAAATACTGGAACTGGTGTCCCATATAATGTTTTTACCAACCCAAACCACAAAAAAACAAACCAACACTGAGTGCCATAAATTAAATGGAGACATAGAGCAAAAATATCCCCAAGTAAATTCACAATAGAAAGGGAATTGGTGGTGGTCCACAGTAAACATATAGTACTAATTCAAAACTTTACTAGTAGATACAATATATAATGAGATAATGGTAACCACCAGTATTCACTAAAGTGTAATACAATAGGTTTCTAGTACCCAACAAACTGTAACCCCAAGGTAATAGTTCTATAACAACAGATCACCAGGAGTGGTCCATAATATCCAAGCCTTGTAATGGTACTCAGCTCTCCATAGTCAGATTACTACAAAGGTACAAAGTGCTTCTATGTAATAATCAGCACCCCATACTAAATGCACTGGGAATAAACTATGGTCAACAGCACTCCATAAAAAAGTATACGTACACAGTATCCAAAGCTCAGAATAAGCAGTATCCAGAACTCAATTCATTTCCCCTTCACAAGAAATTTCTTCAGGGTATGTGCACACGTTGCAGATTCTGCAGCAGATTTTGCCTTGCAGATCTGCAGCAGAACTGCAAGTGATGTACAGTACCATTCTAGTCAATGGAAAGCAAAAACGCAGCGCACATGCTGCAGATTTTTCCGCGCAGATTTGGTGCGGATTTAAAACTTCAGCATGTCACTTCTTTTGTGCAGATCTGCAGTGTTTTAGACCTGCTCCATTATAGGAATCTGCAGGTCTCATCAGGAGTAATTTAATTGACAACAAATAAATAATGATAAATAGTGTACTTAGCTGTCAAAATAATAATATTAATAATCTTTATATAGCGCCAACATATTCCGCAGCGCTTTACAGTTTAACAGTTTCAAAACACAAGTCATAAGTAACAGCGTTAACAATACAATAATTAAAGCAAAATAAGACGACCCTGCTCGTGAGAGCTTACAATCTACAATGAGGTGAGGGAAATACAAAGTACAGGTGTGTATATACAATGGTGCATTTACAATGATGGTCCAGCCATCTTGAGAGAGTGAGGGATGGATGGAGATAGTGAATGTGCTACACACACACACTTACACATAGAATGACTTTGATTAGTGAATGTGATAGGCTGCTCTGAACAAATATGTTTTGAGGGAGCGCCTGAAACCATGCAAATTGTGGATAGTCCTAATTTCTTGGGGTAGAGCATTCCAGAGGATTGGTGCAGCGCGGGAGAAGTCTTGGAGTCGGGAGTGGGAGGTACGGATTAGTGCAGAGGTTAGTCGAAAGTCGTTTATAGAGCGCAGCAGTCGGTTAGGCCTATAGATAGAAATGAGGGAGGAGATGTAGGGGGGTGCTGCACTGTGGAGAGCTTTGTGGGTGAGAACAAGTACTTTGAATTGGATCCTATAATGAATGGGCAGCCAGTGTAAGGACTGGCGGAGAGCAGACGCGTCCGAGTACCGATTAGCCAGATGGATGACCCTGGCTGCTGCATTAAGGATGGACTGGAGATGGGATAGTCGAGTGATGGGGAGGCCAAGTAATAGAGCGTTGCAGTAGTCCAGGCGGGAGTGGATCAATGCTACAGTGAGGGTTTTTGTTGTTTCCATGGTGAGAAAAGGGCGGATTCTAGAGATGTTCTTTAGGTGTATGCGGCAAGAGCGGGCAAGAGATTGTATATGGGAGGCGAAGGAGAGATTGGTGTCAAACATAATGCCCAGACAGCGAGCCTGCTGCCGGGGTGTTATTATGGTGCCGCCCACGGAGAGGGAAATGTCAAATTTAGGGAGCTTAGTAGACGGCGGGAGCAGAAGAAGTTCAGCTTTGGAGAGGTTGAGTTTCAGAGAGAGAGCGGACATGATGTTGGAGACTGCGGACAGAGAGTCGGTGGCGTTCTGTAGTACAGCGGGGGTGAGGTCGGGGGATGACGTGTATAGTTCTGTGTCATCAGCATAAAGATGGTACTGAAAGCCAAATCTGCTGATGGTCTGTCCAATTGGGGCCGTGTAGAGAGAGAAGAGAAGGGGGCCAAGGACTGAGCCCTGGGGTACCCCGACAGCAAGAGGTAGAGGAGATGACGTGGAGCCAGAGAACAAAACACTGAAGGAGCGGTCAGAAAGATAGGAAGAGAACCAGAAGAGAACACTGTCCTTAATACCTAATGACTGGAGCCTAGACAGTAGGAGACGGTGGTCAACTGTGTCGAAAGCTGCAGAAAGGTCGAGAAGAATGAGCAGAGAGTGGTCACCGTTACGTTTTGCTGTCAGAAGGTCATTGGTCACTTTGATGAGTGCAGTTTCAGTCGAATGTAGGGGGCGGAAGTCGGACTGTGAAGGGTCTAGAAGGGAGTGAGTGGAGAGGTAACGGGTAAGGCAGGAGTAGACTAGGCGCTCCAAAAGTTTAGAGATGAAGGGTAGATTGGAGACCGGTCTGTAGTTGTTTGTGCAGGAAGGGTCGAGAGTGGGTTTCTTTAGTAATGGAGTAATGATTGCATGTTTGAAGGAGGATGGGAAAATGCCAGAGGAGAGTGAGAGATTAAAGATTGTAGTTAGGTGAGTTGTGACAACTGGAGAGAGAGACTGGAGGAGTTGTGAGAGAATGGGTTCGGTAGTGCATGTAGTTGGGCGAGAGGAAGAGAGGAGTCTGGAGACTTCTTCTTCTGTGATGGGATCAAATGTGGAAAGTGAGCCAGGGGACATGCAGGGAGGGATGGGAGTCACAACACTTGGTGGTTGAGAGCAGATTTCCTGACGGATAATATCTATTTTTTCTATAAAGTGGGAGGCCAGGTCGTCAGCACAAATGTCTGTGATAGGGACTTGTGCTTTTGGCCTGAGTAGGGAGTGAAAGGTGTCAAAAAGTTTCTTGGGTTGTTGGCTAGTGAGGAGATCAGGGTAGTGAAGTAGGTCTGTTTGGCGAGGTGAAGGGCAGCATTATAAGTTCTTAACATGAATTTAAAGTGGATGAAGTCTTCTGGTGTGTGGGTTTTTCTCCAAAGGCGTTCAGCACTCCTACAGCATCGCTGAAGAAGTTGAGTTTGCAATGTGAGCCAGGGCTGGTGTTTGGAAGTTCTGAGGGTGAGCGGTGCTACTTGGTCAAGGGTGCCATTGTAGTGATGAACAGCCAGATTACGACAAGAAAAAGAGGAGATTGGGGATAGCGATGAGTGTAGGGAGTCTGAAAGTGTCTGAGGGTTAATGGCTTGTAGATTTCTGAATGTGTGGTAGGTAGGAGTGCGCTAGGGTGGTCGAGGATTTGTGAGGGTGAAGGAGAGAATGTTGTGGTTAGAGAGTGGAAGCGGTGAGTTATTTAGGTGGGAGATTGAACAGAGGCGGACAAAGACCAGGTCAAGGGTGTTACCATCCTTGTGTGTCTCAGAGGTTGAAAGCTGTGAGAGGCCTAGAGAAGAGGTTAGTGATAGAAGCTGAGATGCAGATGTGGAAGTAGGGCTGTTAATGGGGATGTTGAAGTCTCCAAGGATAAGGGTTGGTAGTTCTGAGGACATGAAGTGCGGCAGCCAGGCTGAGAAGTGGTCAAGGAACTGGGTGGGCGAGCCTGGGGGCCGATATATGACCGCTACTCTGAGGGAGAGGGGACGGAAGAGCCTGATGGTGTGGACCTCAAAAGAAGGGAATGAGAGTGATGGAACTGGTGGGATGACCTGGAAAGTGCATTGTGGGGACAGGAGTATGCCAACTCCACCACCATGTCTGTTTGCGGGTCTTGGGGAATGGGAGAACTGTAAGCCACCATAGGAAATGGCAGCAGGGGAGACAGTGTCAGAATCCTGAATCCAGGTTTCAGTGAGGGCCAACAGATGAAGAGAGTTGGTCAGAAAGTAGTTGTGAAGGAAGGATAGCTTGTTGCATGCAGACCGTGGATTCCAGAGGGCACAAATAAAAGGAGATGTGAGAGTGCAAGTAATATTAATAAGATTATTATGGTTTCGATATGAGGTAGGGTAGGGATTGAGGTTGGGGGATGGTGGTCCAGGGTTGGGGGAGATGTCCCCTGAAATCAGTAGGAGTAGGAAGATAAAGAGCAGGTAGTTGTTGGAGTTGTAAGTAGGTTTTTTCTGTGATGTGTTTGGGCAAGATGGGCTGAGGTTTCTCAGGAAGGTGAGGAGTGCATGGGAACTGTACATGGGAGAGGGAAGTATAGAGGGGCTGATGTTTATGAATCGTGATGGAGGGGGGATGGGGCGGTGAATGTGGATGGCAAGGGAACACAGGAGGATAGAGATAAAGTACATAATTAAAAAGAAAGCAAAGTGTAGGTTACCTGATTCCAGCCCTGATTAACTGCCATGGATAACTGCCGTTTACACGATACTTAGCTTCTGTGATGCTTTGCTTCTGGGATGACTGCGTGCACCCCACACTGCGTGCTCCCTTAGACTACTCCTAAATATATAGCCCACACTACAGGGTCAGGAGAGTGGGATTGTGGGAACTGGTTTGGGATAATTTGGCAGCTGGGGCCAGCACACCAGGGGTGGTTAGATCATTAAAGGCACTAGACCTGGCTACATCTATATGCTTTAGCACCTTCCACCTGATAAGATCTAGAGAGTCCCCAGTCACAGGGATATAAAGCAGTAAGTATTAAATACAGTGCAAAAAATGAATTATACCAAAGCTTTACCAGGCACATTAAACTATGTTGCAAGATGGTAAAGCAGTGGTTGGCAGCAAGCAGAAGTATGGAGTGCATACCATTAGTATATATTGCAGCATACAAGACAGATAGCAGAGGTGGGGATTGTATCATTCAGCTGTTTGCTTTCAATGAATGCAGTGCATACCATTATTAGTATATATTGCAGCATACAAGACAGATAGCAGAGGTGGGGATTGTATCATTCAGCTGTTTGCTTTCAATGAATGCAGTGCATACCATTAGTACCATCAAAACAACAATACAGATGTGCCAGGCAATAAGGCACTGTGGGGCACGTGGGTTAATAATGTAATTAAAAGTAGTGTGCATCGGCCATAATGTGCATCCAGTTAAAATAGACCTAAACTGGATAGAGGAAGTCAGTGTGCATCCCATAACTGCAATCCACACTGATGTTGTGTCTGTTCCGGAAGTATGTACTATGCGTTCCAGTTATGTGTGTCATATATGACAGTATAAGCTCTCACAGATAAAGGAGATATAGATAAGACAAAAATAAATATCTATTTTGGTCAGGACTCTTTACTAGGAATCCAATAAGGTAGTTCTATTTAGATGCAAACATAAAAGAAAAGCCACATCCTGATGGGATGCAAGAGTCAGCTAGATAAAGCATTCAAAATGCAGATGTTAATTTAAACCCTTGGGAGGCAACCAACTCTATGAAACATATCAATTTAACCATTTTTAGTAGGATTCTACTGTCCCTGTTGCCCCTCCAAGGTGAAGGTACAATAACTTCAATGACACTAAAAGAGAAACATTGTAAATCGCCACCATACACCATGGGGGTGTCTCTAGCATGTCTGATGTCACCTAAGTGCCCCCCAATTCTTTTTCTTGGTGCTCACTTGGTTTGACCAATGTAGTACAGAGGGCAAAAGCATTTGACTAGATAGTCTACACCTTTGGTTTTGCAATTGGCAAAATGTTTGCAATCATATATTCTCCCTGTTATTACACTTTCAAATTGGTGACTGTAATCTACTGACAGAGCATCCAACACACCTAAATGTGCCTATACTTCGATTGTTAAGGCCTCTTTCACACTTCAGTCGTGCGACGTCAGTCAAAATCTGCCAAAGTGTGAAAAAAACGGATCCGCCATTTTTTTTTTGGCGGATCCGCTTTTTTCCCATTGACTTGTATTAGTGATGGATTTTGACGGATGGTTGTCCGTTTGATCAGTTTTTTGACGGATCCGCCATAAATTTGGCGTCCGCCTGTTTTTGAAAACGTTCAATGCAACATTTTTTGTGTGCGTCAAAATGGCGGACTGTGACGCATCCGCCGCTCTGCCATTTTGTATAATGGCCGCCTATGGGTGGCGGATCCGCTGGCGTCCGTTTTTGACGGAATCCGCCAGCGGATCCATTCCCTCCATAGAAAATGCTGAGAACACTGTCTGGGGTGTTTCTCTCTCTCTTCCCTCTCTCTCTCTCTCCTCCATGCCAGACATGCGTACCATGTATTTTCCGGGTTGAAAACTTCATGACGGATCCGTCTGAAAACGGATCCGTTTTTGCACTTTTCTGGCGGATCCGCTATTTTCACACTTTGGCGGATTTTAACTGACGTCGCACGACTGAAGTGTGAAAGAGGCCTAAGCCAGGTCCCAGCATGCCAGAGGGACAAATAGGCGCTATGTATTACTGGTGTCGGATTGCTCTACATTTTCTGTAGTTGCCGGTCTACCACTGCATCCCCTATCCGAACGTTGGTTCCTATCTTCTTACCTCCCTTAGTTCATGCGTTCTTCCTTATTCCTCTTACCGTTACTGACCCAGCTTGTTTACCCGTCCTGCCTGACCTCTTTGACCCTGACCTCCGCTACGTCTACTGATACTGTGCTGCCTGCCCTGACCTCGGACCATCTGACCACTTTTTGTCTTTGCCTAATATAATGCGTACTCCTGCCTCTGACCCTCCAGTCAGTGGCTGCAGTCCCGCGCACTACCTTGGAGTGGTACCCGGCGACTACCTGTGGTCAAGCTTATCCTCACCATCAAAGGCTCTAGCAAAAATCAGGTAGCCACTTACTCACGCCCCTTCAGGGTAAGCCAGGCCTGTGACACAGTGGGTTCACACCCACCAGCATTACATTACGTTCAGGCCGTGGACCGCAAGACAACAGTACAAGTGTTGTACGAGGGGGTCCACTGTCAACGTGAGCATCAGGACAAGCTGATGCAGGTCATCAATGAGGTGGCAACCCAGCTGCAGGGTCTGTCCACTGCTATGTCCGCCTCCCCCTCCACTTCTAAAATGTCCAGCAAGCCCCCATCTGGACATAGTGATGCCAGTCCAGGGTAAGCTGGGCCCGTATTACAGAGGGTCCACACCCACCAGCATTACCATATGCTTTTTTGAGAGTCAGCATTTTTAAAAACTTCAATAAGGACATTGTGCTAATAGCCCCTTTCTAAAATCTTCCTCAATTATCGTGTGTGAAGATGAAATGACAACGATGAGAAACAGTTTCTTTTGACCCACAATTATTGCCCTTTGGGGATCCGTCTCCCAAAGATAAGGGGATGGTGACCATTCCATTGAAATAAGTTATTATTGGAAGTTCGTTTTCGGAAGATTTTGGTCTAAAGTCGCCCCTCAGAATCTTTTTCAATCATGACATTTAGGAAATTGATTGATCTTGAATAAATTTTTTATTTAAATTTGAGACACAATGTGTTCATTCGTGTCTCCTGCCCACAATATCAGGATGTCATCTATGTTACGCTCCCAATATCTGAGTGCTCTACCAAGATGTCTATTTGTCTCCAAAAATTGCAGTGCCTTCCCACTATCTCAGGAGCAAATTGGCGTAGGTGAGGGCACAGGGGCTCCCCAAATCTGAGCCCCTGAGCTGGTGTAAAACTTTCCATCGAAGGTGAAATTAATGTGCGTTATAATAAACTGTAACAATTTATAGACAAATATATTATGCGGAGCAGAGGCGTAGCTAGGGTTTTGGTTCAGGCGGCGAAACTTCTGAGTGGACCCCTAACCAGGTAACTTTGATTACAACTGGTTGACGCACCCTAATAATGGATGAGAAGAACCTCAGCAGATGACCACAATGTTGTTGAAAATAATCTCTATATAAAGACCAACATTGATATTAACGCCATTTGGTCAGTGGTAGATACCAGTCCTACGGAACATAAGTGATTACAGCACAGTTATTGATGGTGACATACAGAGGACGTTCATCTGATGGAATCGTTCACTTTTCATGTCTTTTCCATCTGGCTGAGACAGACATGACAACTTCACATTTTACGTCTCATATTTTGAGCACTGTCCCCAGTGGGACTATTCCCAACATACACAAACTCCTTATCCTGCTGATACCCCAATACTGAGCCGCTGCTGCTGTATGTGTCCCTATTACTGCACCTACAGTGTGGTTCTCTGTGTCCTCTAAATTCTGAAGCAACCATCTAGAATATATTAATGCCAGGTGCAAGTGCCCTAGACAACAGTGCCCACATTTTGTCCCGTAGAAAGTAATCATGCCCTCTGTGTGCCCCTTTGACAGTCACAGTAACTTGAGTTCCATTATAACAGTAAGTGCCCACTTTACATTTAGTAATGTCCCGAGTCTCCCCCCTGTACAGCTCCCCTATACACATTATGATGCTCTTATACACAGTATAATGCCCCCTCACTGTATATATACACTATATATACTGACCCCTTAGTATCCCCCAAACTGTTTGATGGCTGTAACAATGTATGATGGCCCCGTCACTGTAATCTCCACACTGTATGATGTCCCCCTAGATAGCCTCCATATAGTATAATGCTCCAGATAGTCCTCAATATAGTATAATGCACTCCCCTAGGCCTCCATATAGTATAATGTACTCTCCATAGGTAGATCATACATTATATAATGCATTCCCCATAGGCAAACTCTACGTTGTATAATGCACCCCCCATAGGCAGACTCTAATATAATGCAACCTCATAGGCATACTCTGTAGTATAATGCACCCCCCATAGGCAGACTCTATAGTATAATGCACCCCCACATAGGCAGACTCTATAGTATAATGCACTCCCCATAGGCAGACTGCATAGTATAATGCACCCCATAGGCAGATTCCATAGTATAATGCACCCCCATAACCAGACTCTATATTGTATAATGCAGCCTCATACACAGACTCTGTATTGTATAATGCACCCTCATAGGCAGACTCTATATTGTATAATGTACCCCCATAGGCAGCCTCTATAGTATAATGCACCCCATAGGCAGACTGTATAGTATAATGCACCCCCATAGGCAGACTGTATAGTGTAATGCACCCCATAGGCAGACTATTGTATAATGCCCACCATAGGCAGATTCTATAGTATAATGCAGCCCCCATAGGCAGACTCTATAGTATAATGTAGCCCTCCCATAGGCAGACTCTATAGTATAATGCAGCCCCCATAGGCAGACTCTATATAGTATAATGCAACTCCATAGGGAGATCCTATAGTACAGTCATGGCCAAAAGTTTTGAGAATGACACAAATATTATATTTTCACATGATCTGCTGCCCTCTGGTTTTTATGTGTGTGTTTGACAGATGTTTTTATCACAGACAGAAATATAATTGCAAACATATGAGTAACAAAAGCTTATATTGACAGTTAGAATGAGTTAATGCAGCAAGTCAATATTTGCAGTGTTGACCCTTCTTCTTCAGGACCTCTGCAATTCTCCCTGGCATGCTCTCAATCAACTTCTGGACCAAATCCTGACTGATAGCAGTCCATTCTTGCACAATCAATGCTTTCATTTTGTCAGAATTTTTAGGTTTTTGTTTGTCCACCCGTCTCTTGATGATTAACCACAAGTTCTCAATGGGATTAAGATCTGGGGAGTTTCCATGCCATGGACCCAAAATCTCTATGTTTTGTTCCCTGAGCCATTTAGTTATCACTTTTGCTTTATGGCAAGGTGCTCCATCATGCTGGAAAAGGCATTGTTGATCGCCAAACTGCTCTTGGAGGGTTGAGAGAAGTTGCTCTTGGAGGACATTCTGGTACCATTCTTTATTCATGGCTGTGTTTTTAGGCAAGACTGTGAGAGAGCCGATTCCCTTGGCTGAGAAGCAACCCCACACATGAATGGTTTCAGGATGCTTAACAGTTGGCATGAGACAAGACTGGTGGTAGCGCTCACCTTGTCTTCTCCGAATGAGGCGTTTTCCTGATGTCCCAAACAATCAAAAAGGGGCTTCATCAGAGAAAATAACTTTACCCCAGTCCTCAGCAGTCCACTTCCTGTACCTTTTGCAGAATATCAGTCTGTCCATGATGTTTTTTCTGGAGAGAAGTGGCTTCTTTGCTGCCTTCCTTGAGACCAGGCCTTGCTCCAAGAGTCTCCGCCTCACAGTGCGTGCAGATGCACTCACACCTGCCTGCTGCCATTCCTGAGCAAGCTCTGCACTGCTGGTAGCCCAATCCCGCAGCTGAAACACTTTTAAGAGATGGTCCTGGCGCTTGCTGGTCTTTCTTGGGCGCCTTTTTGGCAACAATGGAACCTCTCTCCTTGAAGTTCTTGATTATGTGATAGATTGTTGACTGAGGTGCAATCTTTCTAGCTGCGATACTCTTCCCTGTTAGGCCATTTTTGTACATTGAAATGATGACTGCACGTGTTTCTTTAGAGATAACCATGGTTAACAGAAGAGAAACAATGATGCCAAGCACCAGCCTCCTTTTATAAGTGTCCAGTGGTCTCATTCTTACTTAATCATGACAGATTGATCTCCAGCCATGTCCTCATCAACACCCACACCTGTGTTAATGGAGCAATCACTGAAAAGGCAGGGCTGCAATGATGCTGAAATGTGTTTTGGGGGATAAAGTTCATTTTCTAGCCAAATATTGACTTTGCAAGTAATTGCTGTTAAGCTGATCACTCTTTATAACATTCTGGAGTATATGCAAATTGCCATTAGAAAAAGTGAAGCAGTAGACTTTGTAAAAATTAATATTTGTCATTCTCAAAACTTTTGGCCATGACTGTATAATGCAGCCCCCCATAGGCAGACGCTATATAGTATAATGCAGCCCCCATAGGCAGACCCTATAGTGTAATGCAGCCCCCCATAGGCAGACTCTATAATGTACAATGCAGCCCCTCATAGGCAGACCCTATATATAGTATAATGCTGCCCCCATAGGCAGACTATATAGTATAATGCAAACCCTTAGGCAGACTCTATACTGTGTAATGCAGCCCCACATAGGCAGACTCTATAGTATAATGCATCCCCATAAGAAGGATCTATAGTATAATGCAGTCCCCCATTGGCAGACTCTATAGTATAATGCAGCCCCCCATAGGCAGACTCTATATAGTATAATGAACCCCCCATAAGCAGACCCTATAATATAAAGCAGCCCCCCCATAGGCAGACTATATAGTATAATGAAGCCCCCATAGGCAGACTCTATAGCATAATGCACTCCCCATAAGCAGAATATATAGTATAATGCACCCCTATAGGTAGATTCCATAGTATAATGCAGCCCCCCATAGCCAGACTATTTATAACGCAGCCCCCCATAGGCAGACCCTATATAGTATAATGCAGCCCTATAGGCAGACTCTATAGTATAATGCACCCTGAATAGACAGACCCTATATAGTATAATGCAGCCCCCCATAGGCAGACCCTATATAGTATAATGCAACCTCCATAGGCAGACTCTATATAGTATAATGCAATCCCCATAGGCAGACCCTATATAGTATAATGCAACCCCCCAGAGGCAGACTCTATTATGTAATGCAGCCCGCCATAGGCAGATTCTATAGTATTCTCACCTGAGTCACCTGTCTTCCTCGTTCCTCCGAGCGCCCACACATCTCCCGACAGCGGGCACTGAGTAGTGAAGTCATCGCGACTCCTGTCAGTGTCTTCGTCAGGGACATCAGATGCTGAGAGAGGGATGATGGGAGAGGGAGCGTGATGCTTGTTCAGGGGCCCCATGGCTGCTGGTGATAGAGCAGGGAGATTGAGTCTCCCTGCTCTGCCGCAGAATGTAACTGTATCAGCATGCTGTAGCGTAGCTCTGGGTGGGCCACCTCAGATCGCAAGGCCCAGGGCAACCGGCCCTCTGCCCTACTGATGGAGCAAAGTACACCTTTCTCGATCTTAAATTACATTCAGTCAACCTTATTTGAGCATCATGTGGAATGCTGCTATAGAGCTACTCCACCTAGATGCTAATAGTACATTATCATTCACTGTGACATCTTCCAATTTGAGGAGGAGGTCAGATGTATCCTGTGTATAAGATAGTAGTGAGGTAAAAAATTGCCTAAAGAGTTTATCCATATAAATACTACAGTTTTGTGTGATTAATTGCTGACCATGTAGAGTGGCAGAGTCTTACAGGCACAGCCAGTGAGTCACTGACAAGTTTTAAGCACTGAAGTGCACAAGTGCTGCAGTGTATGAGATCTGAGATCAAAATGAAAAATAATACATGTACCACAGTGGGACTGAGTGAAAAAGTAAAAAAAAAAATGTTAAGTAAAATATGTAAAAAAGTAAGAAAAAAAAGCACACACAAATCATGAAAAGCCATTTCTCCACGCAAAACGCAGCCATTGTGTTAAAACAAAAAGACATAATTGATATTGCCGCGTCCGGAATGACCAGATCTATAAAACTGTCATGTTATTTATTCTGTATGCCATTAAAAAAACATGCCAAAAAATATTGCTTTTTCATTATAACAGACTCATAAAAAAGTGAATAAAAAGCGATCAAAAAGTCACATGTAAAAAAAGATTGTATAAATGAAAATGACAAACTTCGTAAAAAAAACAAGAACTAAAATGGGCTATTTGACAAAAAAGAATAGTTACAGTTCTCAGAATATGTCAATACAAAAACAAATTCATTTTTTGTAAAATAATGTTTTTAGTGTGTAAAAATAGCAAAGCATAAAAAAGAAACAATATAAATCTGGTATAGCTATAATAGTACTAACCCAACGATCAAATCGGTGTTATCACTTTTACTGTACAGTGAACAGCGCAAAAAAAGAAAAACAATAACTGAATCAATGTTTTTTGTTTATTCTTTGTCTGAAAATTTGATTAAAAAATACTTTGTACCCCAAAATGGTACCAAAAAATCTGCATCTCGTCTCTCAAAAAAATAAGCCCTCATACAGCTCTGTTCCACCAAAAATAAAAATTGCAGATCTCAGACTATGGCGATGATAAAAACTTTTTATAAAAAACATTTTTACTCTGTGATAGCAGCAAAACCTAAAAAAAATTATATAAATCTGGTATTGCTATAATTGTACCGACCAACTGACAAATTGGTCTTATCACTTCTACCACATGGTGAAAAATATATTATGTGCCACAAAATGGTACCAAAAAATCTGCAACTCATACCACAGAAAATAAGCCCTCATACAGCTCTATTTGACAAAAAATAAAAAAGTTATAGCTTTCAGAATATGGCAACAAAAAACATTTTTTATTAAAAAAAAAGCATTTTTAATGTTTGATAGCAGCAAAACATAAAAAAAACTATATACCGTATTTTTCAGATTATAAGACGCACTTTTTTCCTCAAAATTTTTGAGGAAAATGGGGGTGTGTTTAATGTTGTGGATATACCTTACCAGCCACGGTGGAGCAGGGTCCCAGGGTCGCTGCTGGAGGAGGCAAGAGTGGAGCGTTGAGATCTCAGGGCTGAGATCTCATCTCCCGAGATCTTGGTGCTGAGATCTCCATCTGCGCATGCCCCGGCTGCCATTTTCCCGGAGTCCAAAAGATAAACAGTCACACTCAAAATCTCATAGTTGCAGAACAAAGGAAGATTTATTTCAATCACAAAATTTAATAATTCACCGCAGTTGAAAATCAAAATATTCCAGAGGTAACGTTTTGACCCAATCCTGGGTCTTTATCAAACCTTGCTCATTATGGAAGATCAGGAGAGGTAAATAGTGCATAGAAGGTACAGGAGTCCCGTTAGGGCTTACAGTATGCTGCATCAGGAGGCATCTCACTGCAGCCTCCTGATGCAGCATACTGTAAGCCCCTACTGTATAGGGGCACTGTATATGGACACAAAACTGTCAGATTTGCAATTCTCCAGAAAAAAGCATGGCAAGGATGTTACAAAATAATCACTGAAGCCATAGATAAATTCATTGAGAGATGCAATTTCTACAGTGGGGTCACTTTTGTGGTTTTTCTGGTGTTCTGGAATCTTAGGGGTTCTGCAGGTTAAAAATGCTAAGTTCCACCCTAGATAAATTCCTTGAGGGGTCTAGTTTCCAAAATGGAGTCACTTGTGAGGGGTTTCTGCTGTTTTCGAATGTCAGGGGCTCTCCAAATGCGGCATGACATTCACAATCTATTCCAGGCAAATAGCGCTCTTTCATTTCCTAGCCCTGCCATGTGTAACAAAATATGGGGTCCGTTTTTTCCTATTACCCATTGTGAAAATTACAAATTTGGGGCTAAAAGAACACTTTTGTGAAAAAATTGCAAATTTTCAATATGACGACCTAATGTAAAATTCTGCGTAGAACCTGTAGGTTCAAAATGCTCAATAAACCTCTGGATAAAGTCCTTGAGAGTGGTAGTTTCCAAAATGGGGTCACTTGTGGGAGGTTTCTGTTGCTAAGGCACCTTAACCCCTTAACCCCCAAGGGTGGTTTGCACGTTAATGACCGGGCCAATTTTTACAATTCTGACCACTGTCTCTTTATGAGGTAATAACTCTGGAATGCTTCAACGGATCTTCGCGATTCTGAGAATGTTTTCTCGTGACATATTGTACTTCATGATAGTGGTAACATTTCTTCGATATAACTTGCGTTTATTTATGAAAAAAATGGAAATATGGCGAAAATTTAGCAATTTTCAAACTTTGAATTTTTATTCACTTAAAACAGAGAAATATGTCACACAAATTAGTTACTAAATAATATTTCCCATATGTCTAATTTACATCAGCACAATTTTGGAACCAAATTTTTTTTTTGTTTATGAAGTTATAAGGGTTAAAAGTTGACCAGCGATTTCTCATTTTTTCAACAAAATTTACAAAACCATTTTTTTAAGGGACAACCTCACATTTGAAGTCACTTTTAGGGGTCTATATGGAAGAACATACTCAAAAGTGACAACCATTCTAAAAACTGCACTCCTTGGGCGCATGGCAGGGCTCGGAAGGGACGGAGCGCCGTTTGACTTTTTCAAACTAAAATTGGTTGGAATTGACATCGGACAACATGTCGCGTTTGGAGAGCCCCTGATGTGCCTAAACAGTGGAAACCCCCCACAAGTGATCCCATTTTGGAAACTAGACCCCCTAAGGAACTTATCTAGATGTGTGGTGAGCACTTTGAACCCCCAAGTGCTTCACAGAAGTTTATAACGCCCGGGAGTGAAAATAAAAAATCATTTTTTCCACAAACATGATCGTTTAGTCCCCAATTTTTTATTTTCCCAAGGGTAACAGGAGAAACTGTACCACAAAATATGTTGTCCAATTTGTCCTGAGTACGCTGATACCCCATATGTGGGGGGGACCACTGTATGAGCGTACAGCAGGGCTCAGGAAGGGAAGGAGCGCCGTTTGACTTTTTCAAACTAAAATTGGTTGGAATTGACATCAGACACCATGTCGTGTTTGGAGAGCCCCTGATGTGACTAAACAGTGGAAACCCCCCACAAGTGACCCCATTTTGGAAACTAGACCCCTAAGGAACTTATCTAGATGTGTGGTGAACACTTTGAACCGCCAAGTGCTTCACAGAAGTTTATAACGCCGGGGCATCAAAATAAAAAATCATATTTTTTCCACAAACATGATCGTTTAGTCCCCAATTTTTAATTTTCCCAAGGGTAACAGAAGAAATTGGACCCCAAAAGTTGTCCAATTTGTCCTGAGAATGCTGGTACCCCATATGTGGGAAAAAACTGTTTAGGCACACGTCGGAGCTCGGAAGGGAAGTATTGACGTTTTGTAATGCAGACTTTGATGTAATGTTCTGCGGGCGTCATGTTCCATTTGCAGAGCCCCTGATGTGCCTAAACAGTAAAAAAAAAAACACAAGTGACATAATTTTAGAAACTAGACCCCCAAGAAACTCCTCTAGATGTGCCCCTTTTTTGGAACTAATCTACAGTTTCCTGTAAATCAGTAGTGCATGGAGGTGTTGTATAATTTGAAGCAATCCTTCATACACAGGCCAGGTTTTTCGGGGCAGGTGTTGCATTGATGATGTCCTTGCGTATTCCCCTTTCGTAACACACTTGGCACCTTTTTTGCGACTTACCTTTTTTTCCAGTTTGCGGGACCTCCCCTGGGAAATGCTGACCTGGTACAATACGAACACCTTCAGTTTCGGAAGTACTGGGGCCCGCTCCTGCTTGAGGTCCAAACATCAGTGCCTTGATCACTACCTCCTGGAACTGAAGGTAGGACGTATTGGTGTGGCGTGCGCATCGTGACAGCAGGAAAGCGTTGAGCATTGCCATTTGTATGATGTGCACTGCCAGCTTTTTGTACCACACCCTGGCCTTTCTCAAAGCACTGTACGGTTGGAGGAGTTGATCAGAGAGATCAACGCCCCCCATGTTTTTATTGTACCCCAGTACACAGTCCGGTTTGCGGACCTGTGTAGAGGTACCACGTACAGTGCGGAGAGCGCTGCCATCACCATCTATCTCTCTTGTCCTTGTACTTGACCACCTGCAGGTGGTCACTACATTGGGCTCTGCTCTCACCCTTTCTGAGCATCTGCTCAAGCAATGTCTTTGGGAGGCCCCTCTGATTTTTGCGGACGGTACCGCAGGCTGCGGTACCTCGCGCAGAGAGGGATTTGTAGAGTGGGATACTGGAATAAAAGTTATCGGTGTAGAGGTGATAACCTTTATCCAGCAATGGGTGCACCAATTCCCGCACAATTTTCCCACTCACTCCCAGGACAGGAGGACACTCAGGGCGTTCAATCCTGGTGTCCTTTCCTTCGTAAACTCTAAACTTGTGGGTGTACCATGAGGTGCTCTCACACAGTTTTTAGAGTTTGATTCCATACCTGGCCCTCTTGCTGGGCAGGTACTGACGGAATCCGAGCCTTCCCTTAAAATGGACTAATGACTCATCCACGCGGATGTCCCTTTGGGGCACGTACACTTCAACAATCTTTTTGTTGAAGTGTTCGATGAACGGTCGAACTTTGAGCAGACGGTCAAAGTTGGGTTCATCTCGTGGGGGACACTGTGCATTATCGTTATAATGCAGGAATTTGTGGATGGCCTCAAAACGCGTCCGGGCCATGACCATTCAGAACACTGGAGCATTATATAAAATATCAACACTTCAATATTGCTGAAGTTCTGGCTTCTTCAGGATCCCCATGTAAAGAACCAGGCCCCAAAACTGCATCATTTCAACTACGTCTACAGGAGACCAGTTAGAATATGATTGAATGGGGGTTTTGCGCCAAAAATTGACGAGCGTACAAATTTGTTTGCTCCACCATGAGGTTAGTAAAATCCTCAGAGAAAAAGACTTTGAAAAAGTCTATTTCTGTGAGGCCAGTGGTGTCAAACTTGATTCCTGATTCTGCCACAAAATCAGGAATCAGTGGCTCGTAATTTTCGGGGGCAAGGTCCACACGGGTTCCGCAGTGGGGTGCGCTGGTTCAGCTTCGTCTTCTGGAATGGTGGCAGATGCCTCATCTTCTGTCCTGGGGCATCTGCATGGCGGTTCCACAGGACCCGAGGAGGAAGATGAGGAGTGGGAAGAGGAAGAGGATGAGGATGAAGAATCAGAGAAATAAAGAAATGTGGTATCCTCTCCCTATCAGTGTCAGAGGCAAGGAAAGCATATGCCTCCTCCAGTGAATAGCGCTGTTGGGATGAACAGGACAGGTGGGACATTTTTTTGTGAATATGGTGCTTGGGCGTACTTTATTGAAAACTATGTGTATGTATGTGGGGGGAATAGTGATTTGTGCAAACTATTCTGAAAAAGAAAATCTAAAAGAAAAAAAACAAATGGGAGAAAAAAATGCCTATAAAAGAAAAGTCTAAAACCGCAGGCCCTAGCTCTGATAAGTGAACTGCGTCACTTATCAAAGTTCGACGGCTGCTGGAAGTGCGCACAGGAGTGGCATAAAGGGGGCTGAAAAAAAAACGTCAGGCACGAGCTCTGGTAAGTGAACTGTGTCACTTATCAAAGTTCGGTGGCTGCTGGATGTGCGCACGGGAGTCACGGAAAGGGGGGTGAAAAATAAAACGGCAGGCACGAGCTCTGATAAGTGAACTACGTCACTTATCAAAGTTCTGCGGCTGCTAGATGTGGCGCAAAGGGAGTGGCGCAAGGAGGGGGTGAAAAAGAAAAATGGAAAACAGCCGGCACGAGATCTGATAAGTGAACTGCATCACTTATCAAAATTCGGCAGCTGCTAAATGTGGAAACGGAGGCAGCGCAAAGGAAGGTGGAAAAAAAAAAGGAAAATAGCAGGCATGGGCTCTGATAAGTGAATTGTGTCACTTATCAAAGTTCGGCGGCTTTTAGATGTGGCGCAATAGGAGTGGCGCAAGGAGGGGATGAAAAAAAAAAAAAAAGAAAAACAGCTGGCGCGAGATCTGATAAGTGAACTGCGTCACTTATCAAAATTCGGCGGCTGCTAAATGTGGAAACGGAGGCGGCACGAAAGGAAGGTGAAAAAAATAGGAAAAAAAAAAGAAAACGGCAGGCGTGAGCTCTGATAAGTGAACTGTGTCACTTATCAAAGTTCGGCGGCTGCTAGATATGGCACAAAGGGAGTGGCGCAAGGAGGGGATGAAAAAAAAAAAGGAAACCCGCCGGACACGAGCTCTGATAAGTGAACTGTGTCACTTATCAAAGTTCGGCAGCTGCAGGGTGTGCGCACGGAGGTGGCGCAAAGGGGGCTGAGATCACGAGTGTTGATCGGTGAACTGCGTCACCAGTCAACGCTCGGTCGCTGCTAAATGTGCACACGAATAAATAAAATAGATGTAGCGGCGCAAGTATATAAGTGCTGGATCCTGCTGCAAGTACAAAACTCCTACCACAAGGAGAAAAAAAGGGGGATAATAATAAAATACCAAAACAGTACTCGCGCTTTGAATCAAACACACTCGCAATACTGATCGCAACACATACCTGGAATATTCAGAAGATTTGTAGACAGATGTTTGAATGATGAATCAGTAGTTTTTGTGTTATGGTGAGCACATGTGTATTGAACCTCTAGGTGCAAGAAAAAAGATAAAAGATAAAATCAGTCCACATAAATTGCGAGAAATAAACTAAGTAACTTCGCATAAAATAAGAAAGGACCCAGACCACACCTGTGCGTCCTTAAAAATGTGTCTTTTTTGAAAAAACCCTTGGGGGATAGGAAATCCCAATACCTCAATATTTGGAGAGAATCAAAAATGTGCAAAAAATGCCTTTAAAATATTACAACATAAGGTGCATAAAATTTAAAAAGTCATATGTATCAATAATTAAGGTGCCAACTGTGCAATATTAAAGTGCATACTTCATAGCGGAAAACGGATTTGTATATATACCCATATTCTTATACAACAACGTGAAGTGATGAACAAGAGAAAATCCTGGTACTCCTATGGGACAAATGGAAGGGTGACCGGTGATATTCAAAGAAATCCACTAGCGGTACCTTGTGAATCGAGTATTAGTATACTAGTATCCTGACTGGAGCAAAAAAGAGAGATGATACTTAGCTTGGGACGGGCTCCAAATAAATCCAATGTTTGTAGAAAAGAGGAGAAGATGAGGGGTCCTGGAGAGCTGCCCCGGCGGTGGCAAGCTCTCCTCCACACTAGCGCTGCTGCGCAGCTACACTCCAGAGAGCGTCGGAAGGCCCCAGGTGCAGGTGCCGCTCCTGCACGGGTTCTCCCTCCCAGACGCGCTGCCGTGCGATCGTTCTCTGGGGAGTCTTTTCTGTGTCCGGACTCCGACACGTGATGCGGTCACGTGATGTGCTAATTCAAGCTACGGTGTGCAGAGAGAGCCACAATACCATCCAACGCGTTTCGGAGAGCTGACGGCCTCCTTCATCAGGGATGGCTCTGTCTGCACTTGGCTCATATATTTATATGCTCAGTCCATGTATCTTAATTGAAAGCAAATAGTTCTATGTCATTATTTAAACCTCTGGGTTTTAAAGTTTCCAGTTCAAAGATCCATCTTGTTTCCTCCCTGGACATCTGTTTAACAAAGTCCCTTTACGCCAGTCTTTATTGACTACTTTAATTCCAGTGACTTTTATATCTTTAAAAGATCCTTTATGTGCCAATTTAAAATGTCTGGATAGGGGATGTGTATCCACATTATTCCTTATATTACGTAAATGTTCCCCAATTCGTCTACATAAGGGACGTATTGTACGTCCAACATACATCTTTTTACATGGACATTCAATAACATAAATCACTCCAGTTGTCCCACAAGTTATGAAGTCCATAATTTCAAATTCCTTACCGCTTTGAGAAATAACAATTTGTTGTTTAGTGAGTTGCAATGTCCTGCACATTTTACATTTTTTGCAGGGATAGAAACCTTTCATAGTTGTTTTGAAGGGGCCGACACACGTATTATTATTCAAAGTCTTTTCAAAATTACGTACTGTTGGTGCAACTAGATAATTAAGATTTTTAGCTTTTCTAAAAATAAAGCTGGGATTTTCCGTAATTTTATCTCCAATGACTTTATCATCTCTCAAAAGTCCCCAATGTTTGGAAACGATTTTTTTAAAAAGATGTACCTTGGAATTATATTGTATTATTAGAGGGACAGATATTACATCTGAAGATTCAGATAAAGGGTCCTTCTTAGGTTTAGTATTATATAGAATTTCCTCCCTGGGAGTGTTTTTAACATTTTCTTTAATGCTGGATAGAAATTCTTCTTTGTAGCCTTTGTTCAAAAACTTACTAATAAGTGTGTCGGCTTCCTTCACATAATCCGCTGTATTAGAACAATTGCGGTGCAATCTTAAGAATTGGCTACGTGGAACATTTAACAGCCATTTTGGAAGGTGACAACTGTTGGTAGCAATATAACTATTAGAATCCGTAGGTTTCATATAAGTGCATGTTTCAATAACCCCTTCTTTAATGGAAATATCCAGATCTAAAAAGTGTATTCTCTCCATGCTAGTGGTGGCATTAAATTCAAGATAAAACTCATTTTTATTTAAATCTTCTAAAAACATATTTAAAGAATCCCAATTAGAATCCGTAGGTTTCATATAAGTGCATGTTTCAATAACCCCTTCTTTAATGGAAATATCCAGATCTAAAAAGTGTATTCTCTCCATGCTAGTGGTGGCATTAAATTCAAGATAAAACTCATTTTTATTTAAATCTTCTAAAAACATATTTAAAGAATCCCAATTCTTTAAATATGTTTTTAGAAGATTTAAATAAAATGAGTTTTATCTTGAATTTAATGCCACCACTAGCATGGAGAGAATACACTTTTTAGATCTGGATATTTCCATTAAAGAAGGGGTTATTGAAACATGCACTTATATGAAACCTACGGATTCTAATAGTTATATTGCTACCAACAGTTGTCACCTTCCAAAATGGCTGTTAAATGTTCCACGTAGCCAATTCTTAAGATTGCACCGCAATTGTTCTAATACAGCGGATTATGTGAAGGAAGCCGACACACTTATTAGTAAGTTTTTGAACAAAGGCTACAAAGAAGAATTTCTATCCAGCATTAAAGAAAATGTTAAAAACACTCCCAGGGAGGAAATTCTATATAATACTAAACCTAAGAAGGACCCTTTATCTGAATCTTCAGATGTAATATCTGTCCCTCTAATAATACAATATAATTCCAAGGTACATCTTTTTAAAAAAATCGTTTCCAAACATTGGGACTTTTGAGAGATGATAAAGTCATTGGAGATAAAATTACGGAAAATCCCAGCTTTATTTTTAGAAAAGCTAAAAATCTTAATTATCTAGTTGCACCAACAGTACGTAATTTTGAAAAGACTTTGAATAATAATACGTGTGTCGGCCCCTTCAAAACAACTATGAAAGGTTTCTATCCCTGCAAAAAATGTAAAATGTGCAGGACATTGCAACTCACTAAACAACAAATTGTTATTTCTCAAAGCGGTAAGGAATTTGAAATTATGGACTTCATAACTTGTGGGACAACTGGAGTGATTTATGTTATTGAATGTCCATGTAAAAAGATGTATGTTGGACGTACAATACGTCCCTTATGTAGACGAATTGGGGAACATTTACGTAATATAAGGAATAATGTGGATACACATCCCCTATCCAGACATTTTAAATTGGCACATAAAGGATCTTTTAAAGATATAAAAGTCACTGGAATTAAAGTAGTCAATAAAGACTGGCGTAAAGGGGACTTTGTTAAACAGATGTCCAGGGAGGAAACAAGATGGATCTTTGAACTGTAAACTTTAAAACCCAGAGGTTTAAATAATGACATAGAACTATTTGCTTTCAATTAAGATACATGGACTGAGCATATAAATATATGAGCCAAGTGCAGACAGAGCCATCCCTGATGAAGGAGGCCGTCAGCTCTCCGAAACGCGTTGGATGGTATTGTGGCTCTCTCTGCACACCGTAGCTTGAATTAGCACATCACGTGACCGCATCACGTGTCGGAGTCCGGACACAGAACAAGCTCCCCAGAGAACGATCGCACGGCAGCGCGTCTGGGAGGGAGAACCCGTGCAGGAGCGGCACCTGCACCTGGGGCCTTCCGACGCTCTCTGGAGTGTAGCTGCGCAGCAGCGCTAGTGTGGAGGAGAGCTTGCCACCGGCCGGGGCAGCTCTCCAGGACCCCTCGTCTTCTCCTCTTTTCTACAAACATTGGATTTATTTGGAGCCCGTCCCAAGCTAAGTATCATCTCTCTTTTTTGCTCCAGTCAGGATACTAGTATACTAATACTCGATTCACAAGGTACCGCTAGTGGATTTCTTTGAATATCACCGGTCACCCTTCCATTTGTCCCATAGGAGTACCAGGATTTTCTCTTGTTCATCACTTCACGTTGTTGTATAAGAATATGGGTATATATACAAATCCGTTTTCCGCTATGAAGTATGCACTTTAATATTGCACAGTTGGCACCTTAATTATTGATACATATGACTTTTTAAATTTTATGCACCTTATGTTGTAATATTTTAAAGGCATTTTTTGCACATTTTTGATTCTCTCCAAATATTGAGGTATTGGGATTTCCTATCCCCCAAGGGTTTTTTCAAAAAAGACACATTTTTAAGGACGCACAGGTGTGGTCTGGGTCCTTTCTTATTTTATGCGAAGTTACTTAGTTTATTTCTCGCAATTTATGTGGACTGATTTTATCTTTTATCTTTTTTCTTGCACCTAGAGGTTCAATACACATGTGCTCACCATAACACAAAAACTACTGATTCATCATTCAAACATCTGTCTACAAATCTTCTGAATATTCCAGGTATGTGTTGCGATCAGTATTGCGAGTGTGTTTGATTCAAAGCGCGAGTACTGTTTTGGTATTTTATAAATGTGCACACGGAGGCAGCGCAAAGGGGGGTTGGAGGGGGTAAAAAGAGGGGGATGGGGAAGAAGAGAGATCGGGCAGGGATCAACACTTAAGGGTATGCCACACTAAGCGAGGCTGGGGATCGCTAACGAGATCGCTACTGCATCACCATTTATGACGCAGTAGCGATATCGTTAGCGACTTAGCTGTGTGTAACATGTAGCAGCGATGTGGCCCCTGCCGAGATGTCGTTGATCGCTTACGAACGTTCTGAGCCGTTTTTTGGTCGTTGGTGTCCCGCTGGTGAGCCTGAATCGCTGAGTGTGACAACCTTTATGAACGACTTCACCAGCATCGCAGGTGGGACTAGGTTTTCCCAACGACCGCAGAGGTCGTTATACAGATCGCTGATGAGATGTGTTTGGAATCACAGATCGCTGATTAGTTGTGTTTGGAATCTAACTAGCAATCACATAGCGATCGCACTAGCGATCTCGCCAGGTTAAGTCGTTATCGTGATCGCTAGTGCGATCGCTAAAGTGTGTCAGTGCCTTTACGGTTGTAGTCTCTCTTCTTTTTTCTTTCTTCTGTCTTTCTTCAGCACTACAAGGTCCAGTACAGGAGGAGATCTGGCAGTGTGACCGCAATCACACACACAGGTCAAAGCCAGGTGAGACAGGTCACAGAACGGTCATATCGCTGCTGTGACCTGTCATTGGTGGGATCGATCATAACATGATCCCACCAATCAGAGCTTTCCTGGTTACTCTGGCAACATCCCTAGGATTGGAGCTCACAGCTTCGATCCCAGGCAGGTCACAGCCAGGTCACCAGCAGGGCACAGTGCGGTGACACCGCGGCTGTGCCCTGTGATTGGCGCGATCGACGATGACATCGATCGTGCCAATCAGCTCCTGCAGGCCCTGCTCGGCCTGTCCTGAAGCTCTTTATGCAGGATCGGTGCTATTACAGCACTGATCCAGCAGGTCACCAGCAGGTCAGCAGCAAGGCACAGCGCAGTAATACCGCGGCTGTGCCCTGCAATTGGCGCGATCGACGATGACATCGATCACGCCAGTTAGCTCCTGCAGGCACTGCTAGGCCTGTCCTAGGCACCAGCCTAGGATCGGTGCTATTACAGCACCGATCCAGCAGGTACCGGCAGTGCACAGCGCGGTAATACCGCAGCTGTGCCTTGCGATTGGCGCAATCGATGTGATCGTCGATCATGCCAATCCGGGGGGTTTGGACGATGCCTGGCGTTGCCAGGCACCGGCCTAGGATCGAGTACATTGGTACTCGATCCTAGTTTGGGATCTTACTGTTTCAGCCAATCTGATTGGCTGAAACAATGAGAAAGCCTGTGATTGGCTGTTTAGAATTGAACAGCCAATCACAGTGCTCGGGAGGCCGGATGGGGGAGGACACTACCTGGGATGCCGACACCATGTTCCTACAGGTAAGATGGCATCGGAATTTTAATGCGATCACTGCAACTTAAGTCGCGATGTCGCATTAAAGGGCATAATGTACTCTTCCGTCCTTGGGAATTAAGTCCCAGGCAGGGCCGGCTCCAGGTTTTTATGGGCCCCGGGCGAAAGAGCCTCAGTGGGCCCCTTTAACACAGACCACGATTCATGATGCACAGATACAGCACAGAAATATGGGTATAGTACAATGCCAAATACTTCACTTCTTCCATTACATGAGTGATATCTATTGTAAATTGTACAATAGCTCAAAAACCGCCAAATCCTCACAGCGCACAGTACAGACTGGACAGTACAGTCCTCCATACAATATTATGGGCACCACAGTCTCCCCCTCATCACCCATATAATACCCCATGCAGGATGTCACCCCCCATATAATGCTCCATACAGAATACTGGACCCAAAATAATGCTCCATACAGAATACTGGACCCAATATAATGCTCCATACAGGATACTGGTCCCCATATAATGCTCCATACAGGATACTGGTCCCCATATAATGCTCCATACAAAATATGGAGCTCTCCTCTGCGCTGTACTGCGTTCTGCACTGTTACGGCTCAGGAAAGGGCGCTGTGGAAAGACTCCCCATTATCATCATGATTTCCTCCTCATCATCATCATTGCCTCCTTATCATCATCATTGCCTCCCCATTATCATCAATGCCTGCCCATCATCATCATCTCCTCCCCATCATCAATGCCTGCCCATTATCATCATGGCCTCCCCATCATCATCATCTCCTCCCCATCATAAATGCCTGCCCATTATCATCATGTCCTCCCCATCATCATCATGGCCTTCCCATTATCATCAATGCCTGCCCATCATCATCATCGCCTCCCCATCATAATTATCGCCTCCCCATCATCATCAATGCCTCCCCATTATCATCAATGCCTGCCCATCATCATCATCGCCTCCCCATCATCATTATCGCCTCCCCATCATCATCAATGCCTGCCCATCATCATCTTCTCCCCATCATCAATGCCTGCCCATTATCATCAATGCCTGCCCATTATCATCATCTTCTCCCCATCATCAATGCCTGCCCATTATCATCAATGCCTCCCCATTATCAGCAATGCCTGCCTATCATCACACATAGACAGCACTACAGCACAAGCACTCTCTCACATACATACACACACACATACACACACACACACACACACAAAGCACCGCACTACATACACACAGACACACACACACAGAGACACAGACACACACGTCTCACCTGTTCAGCGTCCGCGCTCTCTGCCACAGCCGGCCGCTGAATGATGACGTCATTCAGCGGCGCTGCTGTGAGAGGAAGCGCCGGCGCCCCCTGGAGCCCGGAGCTGCGGCAGCGGAGGCACGGGAGAGGTAAGTATTGTGCCAGCTGATGCCGGGGCCCTGAGCAAGCGGGGGGGGGGCCAGTGGCGGCGTTGACACCGCTCTCACCGCTAACGGGCGCGGGGGTGCCAGATAGCGAGTGGGCCCCCCCGCCTGCTCAGGGCCCCGGCACTTGCCCGGGTGTGCCGGGTGCTGACGCCGGCCCTGGTCCCAGGTCACATGGATGGAATAGTACGTCAAATGGAAGAAAGGGGCTAAGGGCCCTGCAAATGAAACCGGGTGCCCACAATTTATTTCGGACAAATTTGTGTTCCAAAATTCAAATAGTGCTCCTTCCGTTCAGAGCCCAGCCATTTGTTCAAACAGAACTTTTTGACTATATGTGGGGTAACACTGTGCTCATAAGAAAATGAATAACAAACTGTGGGGTCAACTTTTTGGTGTTACCTCTTGCAAAAGTGAGAAATTTACAGCTTAACCAATATTTTTATGAAGAAAATGAAAAGCTTCAATATGATGACCTAATGTTATCAAAAAGAGAGCACAGCAGCAAGGCATAAAGGCCAAAGTATATGCAAATACTGAATATATGAGATCTAAAATGTATTGTCGCTAAATAAGATGTACTTCCAAAAATGAACTTGCAAAAATGAACGTTCTTAACACATAAATTGGCCAATTCATGTGTGCCCATCAACCATTGCAAGGTGACACTTCTCTAATGGGTAACTACTTGGAAACTTAGAAAACATGCGTCTTCTGGGCTATAAGACTACATTTTAAATGGGCAGGTAGAAAGCAATACTAATTAAAAGCACCCTCGGGCTGATGGGAGGAGTGCAGAGTCAGAAAAGGAGTTAGTCACCACCTCCAATAGTAAACTACAGAAAACAAAAACCTGACCAACACCTCCACACAAATCAAATCCTATCAGTTTAATTAAACACAGCTGGACTCCAATGAAGGAGTAGAACCATCTCAAGGAGGATCACAATGAAATGGAAAACATGTGACTTAAATATGAGTGTCTAAGCAAGGGTCTGAATACTTATGACCATGTGATATTTCAGTTTTTCATTTTTAATACATTTGCAAAAAATTCTAAATTTCTGCTTTTTTCAGTCAAGATGGGGTGCAGAGTATACATTAATGAGAAAAAAATGAACTTTTTTGAATTTACCAAACGGCTGCAATGAAACAAAGAGTGAAACATTTGAAGGGGTCTGAATACAACAGCTCCCATTCAAATTCTTTTGTTCACTTTTTCTGTGTGTTGACACCTTGGTGTGCATGCATGTTATGCTGGATACCCAGTTTTTTGTCATTTACAGCTCTGGCAAAAATTAAGAGACCACTGCACAGTTTTGTAAAAATCAGCTTCTCTACATGTCTGACAGCCATTATGTTGTGAACGCTCTGGATCTAACTTCGGAGTTTGGGCTCCCTCTGGTGGCTGCTGATAGTAATGAAGCTGCTTTGGCTAACACAAGTCCATCAGCTGGGGGCAATGAGTGGCAATCAGGTAGCACTGACTGGGGAGATATAAGTGAGTAACCTTCCCATGATCCTCGCCGGTGATTTGTTGTTCCTGGTCCCATTTGGAAGTCAGCTTGCTTCCTGCTTTTTCCTGCAACCTCCAGATAAGTTATTTGCTGCTTGTTTCTGTGGCTTTTGTTTTCCTTTTGCATTTTCTGCCCTCCTGGAGTGAGGTCAGCCTGGTTCCCCGACTGGGGTCTGCGCTGGTCTCTGTTTCTCATTTACCACTGTTTTTGTTCAGTCCCTGCTATTTCAGTATCTGCTGGTTGGCTACCAGCTCACACCAGACTTCTGATATAGCAGGGGAGAGATCGTATGGTCTCAGTATTTTTTGGAAATCAGAAGTGTTGGAATTTTTCTTAGGGTTTTGCTGGATTGAAGACAGTATTCTTTCCTGTCCAATTCTATCTAGACAGTTTTGGGCCCCAGTGTTTGCTTTCTCTATTTTCCTCCTGTGTTTGTATTTCATCTTGTCTCACTGCCAATATATGTGTGGGGGCTACCTGTTCCTTTGGGGCGCTACTCCGGGGCAGTTAGCTTTCCCCTTTCTTTCTTTAGGCTTAGTTAAAACTCCGGCTGTGTCGAGGCGTCTAGGTCATCGTAGGTACATCCCACGGCTACTTCTAGTTGTGCGGTCAGTTTAGGGGTCTGCAATCCGCTAGTTACCAACCTCTCTGGGTGTCTGGTTGCCTTTGCTATTTTTGCTACTGTTCTCCTTGGCTACCAAATTATAACACATTCCATTCCAGTGTCAGTTGAGTTCCAACCAGAGTACAGCTCATTCTACTTAATGTGCTTCTGATTAGGTGATCACCTGAACCAAATCTTATTTAATGAAGGAAAGTATAAAAAAACTGCTGTGATGTTCACAATCCTCTTGCAATAGGACAAGCTGGATGGCAAAACAAGTGCTAGTAATATCCCAAAAGTAATAGGAAAGAAAATTGACTTTTAACCATGCCAAAGGAGTTGAAAAGAAAAGTTTTGAGTGAGGAAAACAAAGGCTCAATTCTGGCTTTACTAGCAGAGGGATACAGTGAGTGTCATGCTGCCTCCATCCTTAAAATTTCTAAGATGGCAGTCCATTACAACAAGGTCAAGCAGCAGACATTGGGAACAACAAACCTACAGACCGGCAGAGGGCAAAAACGACTCTCCACAGACCGGAATGAGCTTCACTTTATTCAAATGTCACTCAGCAACTGCAGGATGACATCAAGTGACCTACAAAAGGAATGGCAAATGGCAGCTGGGGTGAAGTGAACAGCAAGATCAGTTAGTAACAGGCTCCTAGAGGCAGGGCTTAAGTCATGTAAAGCTAGAAAAAAGCTTTTCATCAATGAGAAGCAAAGGAGAGCCAGGCTGAAGTTTGCCAAAGACCATAAGGATTGGACCATAGAGGAGTGGAGTAAGGTAATCTTCTCTGATGAGTCTAATTTTCAGCTTTGCCCAACACCTGGTTATCTAATGGTCAGACGGAGACCTGGAGAGGCGTACAAGTCACAGTGTCTTGCACCCACTGTGAAATTTGGTGGAGGATCGGTGATGATCTTGGGATGCTTCAGCAAGGCTGGAATTGGGCAGGTTCATCTTTGTGAAGGACGTATGAATCAAGCCGCATACAAGGTTATACTGGAAAAACAGTTGATTCCTTCTGCTCTTACAATGTTCCCCAACTCTGAGGACTGGTTTTTCCAGCAGGACAATGCGCCATACCACACAGCTAGGTCAATCAATGTGTGGATAACATCAAATCCCTGTTATGGCCAGCCCAATCTTCAGACCTGAACCCCATTGAAAACCTCTGGAATGTAATCAAGAGGAAGATGGATAGTCACAAGCCATCAAACAAAGAAGAACTGCTTAAATTTTGTACCAGGAGTGGCATAAGGTCATCCAAAAGCAGTGTGAAAGACTGGTGGAAAGCATACCAAGACGCATGAAATCTGTGATTAAAAATCATGGTTATTCCACAAAATATTGATCTCTGAACTCTTCCTGAGTTAAAACCTTTCATATCGTTGTTTCTAAATGATTATGAGCTTGTTTCCTTAGCATTATTTGAGGTCTGCAAGCACTGCATTTTTTTTGTTATTTTGAGCATTTCTATTTTTCTAAAAATAAATTAAAACTTTGTTGCTTGGAAATTCGGAGACGTTGTCAGTAGTTTATAGAATAAAAGAACAATTTACATTTTACTCAAAAATATACCTATAAAGAGAAAAATTAGACAAACTGAAAATTTTGCATTGGTCTCTTAATTTTTGCTAGAGCTGTATGTCTTTTTTACCTAATGTGCATGCGCACTTTGTATGACGCGCATAACTGAAATGCATTGTACATATATCCGGAAGAGACGCAACATTCAAGAGTTTCTGCACATGCTTGTTTTGCTTGACACGCATAACTGAAACGCATTTATCATTATCATTCCATATCCAATATATTACTCCTGAAGAACCTTCTTGTGAAAGGGAAAAGCACTGAGTTCTGGATACTGCTTATTATGAGTTTTGGATACTGTGTACATATACTTATTATTTCCAGCGCATTTAGTATGGAGTGCTGATTATTGCTAAGAAACGTTGTGAACCATCATAGTACTTACCATGGAGTGCTGAGTACCATTACGAGGCTTAGGCTGTGTTTCCACCGCCAGGAAACACAGCGCTTTGGACGGAGCGGAAAGTCCGCCCCGCCCCCTAGTGAACGCGCAGTGAATCCGGATGTGCTCATTGAACACATCCGGAATCACAGCAGCGCTACATAGGCCTGTGTATTTCCCTTGCGGCGACACAGCGTCGCCGCAAGGGAATAGGACATGCTGTGATCTGAAAAGACGCACAGCATGTCCGTTAACGCAGGTCTGCCCCCTGCATGTTTTTATGCATAGTGGAGACGGGATTTCTTGTGTGCCTGTGCCTTGTGCCTGATCTTGTTGCTTGTTTGGTTTTGACCCGGTCCGTCTCTTCGTTGTGAGTTTGTCTACTGTCTTGGTACTGTGTATTTGCCCGTTCTGGTTTTCTGATCCCTTGGCTACGTTCTGGTTATTCTCTGCCTGCTCCTCTTGTACTGCGTTGCTCCCTCTGTGTATGACCTGGCTATCCTGATGATCCGTTTTGTCTATGCCCCTTGGTAACTCTGTCCCGTAGTTACCCTTCTAGGAGTTTTCCTTCTGCTCCTAGCTCTTAGAGCTTAGGCCACGCCCACCAGCAGTCACGTGCTTCAGGTCTTCTGGCCTGAAGCATTCTCTATCTGTTACTGCTCCCTTGAGAGACCTGTGGCCGGTGCCGCCCCTTGGCAGTCACGTGCTTCGAGTCCTGTTAGTCTGAAGCATGCATCTTCACCACTACTGCCCCGCTCCACAGGCATCTTTGAGTGCAGTCTGTCTTATTCAGGACACGCGCACTGGCTCAGTGAGCAAGTGCAGTGCGATGTTCGTGATAGATAGTATGTCATAGTCGATCGGTCGCGCTCACGGGAGGAGCGCGGCCGATCGCAGCTGGATGTCAGCTGATTCTCAGAGCTGACACCCGGCACTAAGTGCCAGGAGCAGACATGGACCGCTTCCGGCACTTTAACCCCCCCCCGGCAAACTGCGCTCAACCATAATTGCAGTGTTCCAGTGGCTGCAGAGGGGCTGGGATTGGAGACTCCTCGGCTTGCTGCTGGGTCCTGATCGCTGCCATGGAGACCCGATGTCGTCACGAGGAACTTCCTGAGGGACTTCCTGTCATGTGCAGTGATGACCGGAAAGTCTCTCAGGTCAGTGTATATTGCATGCAGCGCTGACAGCCTCTATAGCATGCAGCTCTGCATGCTATAGAAGCAATCAGCCTGCACAAAATGAGTGTCCCATAGTGTGACAATGTGTAAAAGTAAGAATTAAATAAAATAAAAATTTTAATAATTGTAAAAATATTTTAAAAAATAATAATAAAAAAAATCAATATTTATTCTATCAATAAATAAATATTTTAATAAAAAAAATCTAAACAATAAAAGTACACATATTTGGTATCCCCCACGTCCGTAAGGACCCACCCTATAAAACTGTCCCATTAGTTAACCCCTTTAGTGAACACGATCAAAAAAAGGCAAAAAAACAATGCTTTATCATCATACCGACGAGCAAAAAGTGGAATAACACGCGGTTAAAAAAAGGATATAAATAAACGTGGTAACGCTGAAAATGTTATCTTGTCCCGCAAAAAACAAGCCCCGTACAGCATCATCAGCAAAAAAATAAAAAAGAAATAACTCTCAGAATAAAGCGATGCAAAAATAACTATTTTTTCTATAAAATAGTTTTTATTGTATAAAAGCGCCAAAACATAATAAAATGATATAAATGAGGTATCGCTGTAATCGTACTGACCTGAAGAATAAAGCTTTTCAATTTTACCACACGCGGAATGGTGTAAACGCCTCCCCAAAAGAATTTCATGAATTGCTGGTTCATTCTGCCTCCCAAAAATCTGAATAAAAAGCGATCAAAAAATTTCATGTGCCCGAAAATGGTACCAATAAAAACGTCAACTTGTCCCGCAAAAAACAAGACCACAAATGACTCTGTGGGCCAACATGGAAAAATTATAGCTCTCAGTATATAGGGATGAAAAAATTATTTTTTGCAATAAAAAGCGTCTTTTAGTGTGTGACAGCTGCCAACATAAAAACCCGCTATAAATAGTAAATCAAACCCCCCTTTATCCCCCCTAAGTTAGGGAAAAACAATAAAATAAAAAAGTATTTATTTCCATTTTCCTATTAGGGTTAGGGTTGGGGCTAAGGTTAGGGCTCGGGCTAAAGTTAGAGTTAGCATTGGGGCTAAAATTAGGGTTAGGGTTGGTGATAAAGTTAGGGTTAGAGTTGGGGCTAAAGTTAGGTTTAGGGTTGGGCTAAAGTTAGGGTTAGGTTTGGGGCTAGAGTTGAGGTTAGGGTTTGGATTATGGTTAGGGTTGGGGTTAGGGTTGGGATTAGGGTTAGGGTTGGATTAGGGTTAGGGTTGTGTTAGGGTTAGGTTTGTGGTTAGGGTTATGGTTAGGGCTGGGATTAGGGTTAGGGGTGTGTTGGGGTTAGGGTTGGAGTTAGAATTGGGGGATTTCCACTGTTTAGGCACATCAGGGCTCTCCAAATGCTGACATGGCATCCGATCTCAATTCCAGCCAATTTTGGTTTGAAAATGTGAAATGGCGCTCCTTCACTTCCGAGCTCTGCCATGCGCTCAAACAGTGGTTCGCTTCACATATGGGGTATTGGCGTACTCAGGACAAATTGGACAACTTTTAGGGTCCAATTTCTCCTCTTACCCTTGGGAAAATAAAAAATTGGGGACTAAAGGATCATGTTTGTGGAAAAAATATGATTTTTTTTCTCGGCTATGCGTTATAAATTTGTGTGAAGCACTTGTGGGTTCAAAGTGCTCACCACACAACATCTAGATAAGTCCTTAGGGGTCTAGTTTCCAATATGGTGTCACTTGTGGGGGGTTTCCACTGTATAGGCACATCAGGGGCCCTCCAAACACAGCATGGTGTCCGATCTCAATTCCAGCCACTTTTTGTTTGAAAAAGTCAAATGGCGCTCCTTCCCTTCCGAGCCCTGCCATGCGCCCAGTGGTTTTCCCCCACATATGTAGTATCGGCGTACTGAGGAGAAATTGCACAACAACTTTATCTGTCAATTTTCTCCTTTTACCCTTATGAAAATAAAAAAATAGTTCGTAAAAAATCATTTTTGTGACAAAAAAGTTAAATGTTCATTTTTTCCACATTCCATTCCATTCCATGTGGTTTTGCATACCTTGAGGGGTGTAGTTTTTAAAATAATGTCACTTTTGGGTATTTTCTGCCATATAGACCCCTCAAAGTGACTTCAAATGTGAGGTGGTCCCTAAAAAAATGGTTTTGTAAATTTTGTTGTAAAAATGAGAAATTGCTGGTCAAACTTTTAACCCTTATAACTTCCTAACAAAAAAAAATTTGTTTCCAAAATTGTGGTGATGTAAAGGAGACATGTGGGAAATGTTATTTAGTAACTATGTTGTGTGACATATTTCTCTGTTTTAAGGGCATAAAAATTCAAAGTTTGAAAACTGCAAAATTTTCAAAATTTTTGCCCTATTTCCATTTTTTTCATAAATAAACGCAAGTTATATCAAAGTTATATCAAAACTTTACCACTAGCATGAAATACAATATGTCAAGAGAAAACAATAGAATCGCCAAGATCCGTTGAAGAGTTCCAGAGTTATAACCTCGTAAAGAGACAGTGGTCAGAATCGTAAAAATTGGCCCAGTCATTAAAATGCAAACCACACTTGGGGGTTAAGGGGTTAAAGACTCCGTTTGATATATGGCACTTAATGTTGGTTTGTTTTATAGTTTGAGGTGGTAAAGGCTTAATATGGAATACCAAAACCAGTGTTCGGTAAGTTGGGGCGCCATGTGTAAACCTAGGGTGTTAACACCTCCACGACAAGGCAGGGATATCATAAGGTATCCCTCACAGGGTTGATATCTGGAATTTATAATTAACCCTTGTATGTAGCCTAACTTATATTGCTTGGGATGGTCTATGTTGTATATGTGATTTTTACTATTATTTTTAAACTGCATTCTATAAAATTATCTTTTAACCCCTTCCCAATATGTGCCATACATATACTGCTCTGTGGCATAGGCGTTCCTGCAAAGAGCAGTATATCTATGGCGGCACAATCGCGCGGCCTCACGTTAAGCGCTGAAGTGATCGGGTGCGGGTTTCAGCTGTATGTGACAGCTGACACCCCGCAGCAATGCCCACGATTGGTGCTAGCACCAGTCGTGGGCATTTAACCCCTCTGACGCCGCTGTCAGTAGTGACAGCATCATAGAAAGGCATCCATCAGAACAACGCGATGCGATTGCATTGGCCTGATGGTCTCCATGGAGACCCACATCACCAAGATGGCCCCGTGGTTCTTCCGATTCCTGGTATAAGCTAATGGATAAAATTTAACCTTTATTCAAACAACAAAAGAGACAAATATCACCCAATTGTGAAAAACCAAACCACAGAAAACGTACAGACACTGATAAAAGTACCCACAGGGATTACCTATTGTTAAAGGGTATATGGCCTCTATTAGATAAGCTGATAGTGTATGATACAGGTGCAATATTGCCAACCTAAGTACCATGTATTCAGCTATCACCAAGGACAATATGGTTACTGCTGCAATCCCAGTAATGTTGACAACAAAATCACCGCAAAACTCAAAAGTTGCTGTTCATATTGCATATGATTGCCAGTCCTTCACCATCTCAAGGTGCTTTGTGCATGCATTAAACCTTGCCCTATACTGGGAAAGCAATACTAATCTTATTGCACATAATTGACAGTCATTCCCTGTCTCAAAAAGTGCTTTGTGCATACACTAAATGTTACCCTTTGTTGGGGAAGCTGAGGCCATTATGTAAATAATTCAGTACAAGCAGCAAATGACATAGGCAACAAATATGAATAAATTCATCACATGCTGTTGTGAATGTTTTGGAGTCGACTTCAGAGCTGAAGCTCCCTCTGGTGGTTGCTGAGGGTATTGAACCTATGTTGAACACCAAGAGTCCTACACCTGCAGATAACAAGTGGTTGTCAGGTGGTACTGACTGGCCTGATATAAGTGAGCTGACCTCCCATGATCCTCACCAGTGATCAATTGTTCTTCCTGGTCTAGGTTGGAATTCATCTTGCTTTCCTGCTGTCTCCTGCTTGCTTTCAGATAAGTCTCTTTCAGTTTTTTTTTTACTGTGGTTTGAATTCCTTGCTTTTTGCTGCATTGCTTTTTGTCTTCAGCCGGGTCCCCTTTGGGGGGCTTTGGCTGGTCTCCGTTCGTTTTTTGTATTTGTTCATTTGCTCAGTTCTTGTGATATTTTACTGCTGGGTTGCTATGTGTCCACACCAGAGATCTGATATAGGTGGTCGAGACCGTGTGGTCTCAGTATTTTTGGATTCAGAAGTGTTGGAGTTTTTCCTAGGGTTTTTTGGGTTGCAGACAGTATTCTCTCCTTTGCTGTCCTATCTAGACAGTTTTGGGCCCCAGCGTTTGCTCAATCTATTTTCTGTCTGTGTTCGTATTTTCATCTTGTCTAACCGCCATTATATGTCTGGGGGTTTCCTATTCTTTTGGGGTCTACTCAAGCAGTTAGCTTTCCTCTTTCCATCTTCAGGATAGCTATCTCTCCGGCTGTGCCGAGGCGTCTAGGACCACCGTAGGTACGCTCCACGGCTGCTTCTAGTTGTGCGGTTAATTTAGGGGTCTGCAATCTATTAGTTTCCAACCTCTCTGGTGTTAGGCTGCCTATGCGGTTTTTTGCTCCTGCCTCCTCAGCTACCTAAACATAACAACATGCATAATCAAGATTTAGAACCATGCTACCTCATCAACTGAATGAGCATTCCCTGTGACTCGTTTTGTCATGAATTGACTCATCAGGGGAGTCTTTGCAAGAGATCTAGGCAGCTAAATCTCTTGCTGAGACTCCCCTGATGAGTCAAATCATGACGAAACGCGTCGGCAGACGCAACATATGAATGAGGCAACAACAGGTCACCTGCGACATGAGGGGTTCCCTGTAACACATCTTGCATTTTTGCCTGATGGGACTCTGTCTGATCGGGTGAGATCGAATAATGTTGGCTGTGATGGAATATAAAAACAATATAACACGGGATTAATGATATGTGTATCACAAAATAATTGTCACAGGGAACACTCATTCAGTTGATGAGGAAGCTGTCACGACGTATAACAGATATATTCAAAGATAGCAACCTATATCTAATGTGACATCATTCTAAATTTCATATAATAGAGAAAATCAACATGTATACATAGTATCTGCCAGCAATGTCTTACCTGACATAATATCCTATGTATTGTGGGTCAATACTGTGTACGTGTCACGCTGTCTCTGGATAGAGGTGGACCGGGGTCTATGCTGACCCTGAACTGGGGTCCTGACTAGTCCCTCTACCTGGAGGTACTGTTAATGGTACAGAGGTCCAGGCCGCCAGCGTAACCCTGTCTCCTGTAGATCCCTGACCACTGTAATCTAGTCCTGAGAAGGACCCTGATTACCACCACAGGGAATGGGCAGGTCACAGCTTACACACAGTCTAAGACAAACGAGACAGACAAGGGGTAAAGAAAACACAGCCTTGCATACAACACTTCCACTACAGAGGAACACAAAAGGTTAAGGAGATAAACAATAAGCGAGGAGAGGAAAAACCACAACAGGCACTCTTAGCTTAAGTCTTCTCAGAAACGATCCCTCTGCTGGTCTGAATGAATGCTTTCACCGGCAACTTCCCCAGCAGACCAGCAGGTATATGAAGGAAGCTAATTAACAAAACATCAATCGCAGCTGGGCGAGGCTGGTCAGCCCAGCACCGAGAGAGAAAGAATTAACTCCCTCAGTGCCGAAAAACACCCAGCACCAGAAACTCAGCTGTGCGAAGTCAGGGTGTGCAATCGCGACGATCTCCGCCGCGACACACCCGTGACAGTACCCCCCCTTCTACGAGGGGCCTCTGGACCCTCAGGGCCTGGTCTATCTGGGTGAGTAGTGTGGAAGGCCCGAACCAAACGGTCTGCGTTAATATCCGACGCAGAAACCCACATCCTCTCCTCAGGACCATACCCCCTCCAATGAACAAGGTACTGAAGGGACCGGCGATTCAGACGTGAGTCAATGATCTTCGATACCTGAAACTCCAAATTACCATTGACCACCACTGGAGGAGGAGGTAGAGGTGACGGTATAACTGGTGCCACGTACCTCTTAAGCAACGATTTGTGGAACACATTGTGGATTTTAAATGTAGGAGGGAGGTCAAGACGGAAAGCCACCGGATTAACTATTGAACTGATCCTGTATGGCCCGATGAATCTGGGACCGAGTTTCCAGGAGGGAACCTTAAGTTTTATATTCTTGGTAGACAACCATACCAGATCGTTCACACTTAGGTCCGGACCAGACACTCTCCTCCTATCAGCCATACGTTTGTATCGGTTCCCCATAGTGCTCAGATTATTAAGCACTCCTCTCCACACTGAAGCAAGTGACGACGAAAATCGTTCCTCCTCAGGAACCCCAGAAGAGCCCCCCCCATTGAAAGTACAAAACTGGGGGTGGAAACCATATGCCCCAAAAAACGGGGACTTACCAGTGGACTCGCTCCGCCTATTGTTAAGAGCGAACTCTGCCAGAGGCAAGAAAGAAGACCAGTCCTCTTGGTTCTCTGAGACAAAACACCGGAGATATGTCTCTAAGCTCTGATTCAGACGCTCTGTCTGACCATTGGTCTGCGGATGAAAAGCTGAAGAAAATGACAACTGCATCCCCCGACGAGAACAAAATGCCTTCCAGAATTTGGACACAAACTGAGACCCCCGATCCGACACCACATCGGAAGGCAACCCGTGAAGTCTCACAATCTCCCCAATGAACACCTGCGCCAGAGTTTTAGCATTAGGAAGAGCAGGAAGAGCAATAAAATGTGCCATTTTGCTGAACCTGTCAACTACAACTAGTATGACAGTTTTACCTGAAGACGGAGGAAGGTCCGTAATGAAGTCCATAGACAGATGGGTCCATGGACGCTCCGGGATTTTCAACGGTAAAAGGGCCCCAGACGGACGGGTATGTGGGGTCTTAGAGCGCGCACATACCCCACAGGACGCGACAAAAGTTACCACCTCTTTATTTAAGTTAGGCCACCAAAACCGGCGAGAAACGAGATCTACAGTTGCTTTACTCCCTGGGTGTCCTGCCAAAGCAGAATTATGATGTGCCTCGATAACCTTTTGTCTTAACTGATCTGGAACAAACAGTTTCCCTGGAGGTCCTACAGGGGCGTCCCCCTGAGCCTCCAATACCTCCTCCTCAAGCTCAGAGCATACAGCCGACACCACAACTCCCTCCTGAAGAATAGGAACCGGGTCATCCGTCTTCCCGGCCCCCGGGAAACTACGAGATAAGGCATCAGCCTTTACATTTTTTGACCCAGGACGATATGTGACGACAAAATTAAACCTGGTAAAAAACAACGACCATCTAGCTTGTCTGGAATTCAGACGTTTTGCAGACTCTAAATACAGCAGGTTCTTGTGATCAGTAATGACGGTGACCGGGTGGACTGCCCCCTCCAAAAAGTGACGCCACTCTTCAAAAGCCAACTTAATGGCCAAGAGTTCCCTATTGCCGACATCATAATTCCTCTCGGCGGACGACAATTTTTTAGAGAAGAAAGCGCACGGATGCCATTTACCAGGGGACGGACCTTGAGATAATACCGCACCCACTCCTACGTCAGATGCGTCTACCTCCACAATGAACGGTTGTGATGCATCAGGTTGGATGAGTATGGGTGCTGAAGCAAAACATTTTTTCAAGGAGGAAAATGCTTGACAAGCTTTGTCAGACCACCTAGAAAAATCCGTCCCTTTTTTTGTCATGTCAGTGAGAGGTTTGACAACAGATGAGAAATTACGAATAAATTTCCGGTAGTTAGCAAACCCCAGGAAACGCTGCAGTGCTTTAAGATCCTCTGGCCGATCCCATTCAAGCACAGCCTTCACTTTCCCAGGGTCCATACGGAAACCGGAGGCTGACACCAAGAATCCTAAAAACGGAAGTTCTTGTACAAACGAATACACACTTCTCCCATTTGGCGTACAGTTTATTATCTCGCAAGATCTGCAACACTTGTCTCACATGCTCCTGATGAGACACAAGATCCGGCGAGTAAATTAAGATGTCATCTAGATAAATGACAACAAACTGTCCCACTAGGTGGCGAAAGATGTCATTAACAAAATGTTGAAACACCGCCGGGGCAGTAGTCAGACCGAAAGGCATGACAAGGTTCTCATAATGTCCCTCCGGAGTGTTAAACGCCGTCTTCCACTCATCCTCCTCCTTTATCCTAATCAGATTATACGCCCCCCTGAGATCCAACTTAGAGAACCATTTGGCGCCCACAATCTGATTGAAGAGATCAGGAATAAGTGGGAGCGGATACGGATCTCGGACCGTAATCCGATTAAGCTCACGGAAATCCAGGCAAGGGCGTAGGCCTCCATCTTTTTTCTTCACAAAGAAGAACCCCGCGGCCACTGGGGAAGATGAAGGTCTAATATGCCCCTTGGCCAGACTTTCCGAAATGTAATCCTTCATAGCTTGCCTCTCAGGACCAGAAAGGTTATATAACCTAGATTTTGGTAACTTAGCATCAGGAAGCAATTTTATAGCACAGTCATATGCGCGATGAGGAGGTAATTCTTGACACCCTTCCTCTGAAAACACATCCTCAAAGTCCTCCAGAAAAGGAGGTAAGGTTCTAGACACGACCGCACCGATGACCGTGTTCATGCAGTTACTATTGCAAAATTCACCCCACTGGCTTATCTCTCTGGATTGCCAATTAATAACTGGGTTATGTTTAGTTAACCAAGGAAGTCCCAACACAATAGGAGTGGGAAGGCCCTCCAACACATAACAAGACAATAGTTCTTTATGTATTGCCCCCACTCGAAGGTCTATGTTATGCACGGCTTGCACAAAGCTACCTTGACCGAGAGGCCTGGCGTCAATAGAGAATATAGGGATAGGTTTGGCCAATACACTCAGTTGCATACCTTGCACCTGGGCAAACCGAGCGTCCACCAGATTAGCCGCGGCCCCACTATCCAGAAGAACAGAAATCCTCTCAGTTCTCGTACCTACCACCACCTCCGCTGGTACGAGAAACTGAGACGGACTTGGGGACGAAATACATACTCCCAGATTGTCGTCCACCACACAACCTGGGATTAATAGTTTTCCGGCGACTTCTTGCTCAGTACAGTACGGGATGGACACCCCTCAATAAAATGTCCCTCTCTCCCGCAGAAGAAACACCTTCTTGTTTTGCGGCGCACCGCCGATCCCCTCCCTCGGAATGATGTCCCTCCCAACTGCATAGGTTCCTCGGAACAAACCAGGGGAACCTCAATATTAGGGACTTTAGAAGGAGGTGGAGTCATCACAGGGGGCGGAGTTACCCCACACCTCTCCCGAAGCCGTCTATCAATGCGAATAGCAAGGGCCATAGCGGCCTCCAGTGACGGGGGAGAATCATACTGAGCCAACACATCTTTTAATTTGTCAGATAAACCTTGACAAAACTGGCTCTTAAGAGCCGGGTCATTCCACTGAGTATCCGTGGCCCACCTACGGAACTCTGAAGAAAATTCCTCCGCCGGACGATCTCCCTGCTGTATCCTACGTAACTTCATTTCAGCAAGGGAGACCCGATCCGGGTCATCATATACCAGACCCAGGGCTGTAAAAAATCGGTCCACTGACTGGAGAGCCGGGGAGCCCGGGGGAGAGAGAACGCCCAGGATTGAGGGTCCCCTTGTAAGAGCGAGATGACAATTCCCACCCTCTGATCCTCACTCCCCGACGACTGCGGCCGCAGCCGAAAATACAATTTACATGCTTCCCGGAAAGTAAAAAACTTGTCCCGCCCACCTGTCCGGGAGAGCTACTTTAGGTTCAAATCTGGTTTGCTCCCGGGGGTACAAAACCTTGGATTTAACGTCCGTCAGCTCCATGGACAAACTCTGCAACTGCTGAGCTAAATGGGCTACTGGATCCATGGTGGCTGGGGAGAATCTTTAGAGTGGCCGGTGAAAATGTCACGACGTATAACAGATATATTCAAAGATAGCAACCTATATCTAATGTGACATCATTCTAAATTTCATATAATAGAGAAAATCAACATGTATACATAGTATCTGCCAGCAATTGTCTTACCTGACATAATATCCTATGTATTGTGGGTCAATACTGTGTACGTGTCACGCTGTCTCTGGATAGAGGTGGACCGGGGTCTATGCTGACCCTGAACTGGGGTCCTGACTAGTCCCTCTACCTGGAGGTACTGTTAATGGTACAGAGGTCCAGGCCGCCAGCGTAACCCTGTCTCCTGTAGATCCCTGACCACTGTAATCTAGTCCTGAGAAGGACCCTGATTACCACCACAGGGAATGGGCAGGTCACAGCTTACACACAGTCTAAGACAAACGAGACAGACAAGGGGTAAAGAAAACACAGCCTTGCATACAACACTTCCACTACAGAGGAACACAAAAGGTTAAGGAGATAAACAATAAGCGAGGAGAGGAAAAACCACAACAGGCACTCTTAGCTTAAGTCTTCTCAGAAACGATCCGCTCTGCTGGTCTGAATGAATGCTTTCACCGGCAACTTCCCCTGCAGACCAGCAGGTATATGAAGGAAGCTAATTAACAAAACATCAATCGCAGCTGGGCGAGGCTGGTCAGCCCAGCACCGAGAGAGAAAGAATTAACTCCCTCAGTGCCGAAAAACACCCAGCACCAGAAACTCAGCTGTGCGAAGTCAGGGTGTGCAATCGAGACGATCTCCGCCGCGACACACCCGTGACAGAAGCATGGTTCTAAATCTGTGATTATGCATGTGATAAATGTATTCATATTTGTTGCCTATGTCATTTGCTGCTTGTATTGAATTTTTCTTCTTGCCACGACAGCACCCACTGAGAGAAGGGATCCGCCCCTATAAGCAGGAAACTTACGGAGAGATAAAATGGGTGGTCCCCCTTGCTCCCGCAGTTGGTTTCCTGCTTCTAGGGAACCTGTGGAGAGAACAGAAGAGGTCTGTGTTGCTGCCCGTGCAGTTTTCTCCCTGGGAAACGGCGAGGGCTCCAGCACCAGAAACAGCATTGAGGTCTGCTGCAGGCAGGTCCCCCTCAGCCGACATGGACGCCATGATGCCAGGTTTCGGGGAGTTGGCCTGGCTCATGGAGGAGAGCGCTGCGCGGCAAGTAGGTCAGCGCTGGTCCGGGGGTCTGCAGTTCTTCCTTGATCCTCAGGACAGTGCGGTGATAATGGTCCGGGTTGAGTGCACCGCTGGACCCATGCGGCGGGCCCGCACACGCACGTGCACGATGTCCCCATAAGAGTTCTCCCCCGGAAGTGGTCCCCTTTACTTCCAGGGTGGTATCCGGCAGAAGGGGAGATGATGCGGTGCGCAGGGAAAGCCGCGCAGGTGCACAGGGCAGTGCTGTGACCCGGAAGTGATGAACACTTCCGGGTTAATGTGAGAGGAAAAAAAATGTGTTTGAAAATTCGCTATAAGAACAACGGGAAAAGCGGCCCCGGTGTGCAAGATGGCATCGCCAAAAGAGACTACTGTGTCCCCCTTACAGGACACAGCGGAATCAGCACGCAGCAGCCGCAAAAGTGGCAGCAGTCGCTCCAAACAGAATGGATAAGCAGGCAAAAGTGGGAAGGACAAATCTGGTCGATCCACGCAGCCTGTATCTCCACCTCCGCAGTCGGTACCGTTTGGCAAAAGCTTCACTGGGTGAGTGTTATTCCACACCTGTTAAGCTGATAGTCCCCTTCTTTCTATATACCGTAGACCAAAAGGACTGAAAAGTCTAAACATAAACAGTGTGCCCTGTGTTCACAGCCCCTCCCGGACGGCTACCCCAAGAGGATGTGCCAGATCTGTATAGCACAGACTTTGCAGGAGGAATCCTTTATAAGAACGGAGGATGTCAGGTTATTAATCAGAGAGGAATTGCAGGCCCTGAGGGGTCAGATAGCATTGACACAGGAAAGCCCAGACGCGATTATGATTCTCCGAGATGTGATCGTTCCTCAGAGGCTCATGTTCCTCCCGATAGTCTTTTTCTTTGGAAGAGGAACAGCATACATGTTTCCCAACAGATAGTGTCAACAATCTAGTTAAATCAGTTCGCAGAACTATGGGTCTTACAGATATCAGAGACCCCAAGATCCATCAAGATATCATGTTTGCTGGACTTTCTGACAAAAAGAAGCGGGCCTTTCCTGTAATTTCAGCAATCAAACAATAATCAAGGAATGGGAGAGACAGGGACAAAAGGGCCTTCTGTCCACATCTAAGAGACGTTATCCCTTTGACGACGAGGACCTGTCTTTATGGGCGAAAGCCCCGAAAGTGGATGCAGCCGTAGCCTCCACGGCAAAATGATCTTCATTACCTGTAGTAGACTCAAGATGCCTACAGGACCCCCTAGATCGTAAGGCGGATTTTCTCTTAAAAAGGTCTTGGGAATCCTGCACAGGTGCACTTAAACCGACTATATCAGCCACATGCACAGCCAGAGCAATGCTGGTGTGGCTGAATGATCTGGAAGAAGACATAAAGGGGTGTCTATCCAGAGAAACACTGATGTCCTCCATTCCTATAATTAGAGGCGGCACGGCCTTTTTGGCAGATGCTTCTGCCGATTCCATACGCCTGGCCGCAAAGTCAGCGGGACTAATCAACGCAGCACGCCGCGCACTTTGGTTAAAAGGATGGAGGGGCGATGCGCAGACAACATCAAAGCTCTGCAGCCTGCCTTGCCAGGGTGAGTACCTTTTCGGCAAGAAGTTAGATGAAATCCTTACCAAAGCAGGTGAAAGGAAGAAGGGGTTTCCTAATGCTTACATTCCGTCTTATTGGACAACCTTCCGAAAACCTGGTTTTAACAGGAAAAAGGATTACAGAAACCAGGACCGCTGGAGCCAAAAGGGAACCAGACAGAAGGGCACTCTGGCAAGCGGCCCTTTAGACCTGAGGAGAAGCCACGCTAGACCCGACCTGCTGGTGGGTGGCAGATTATCTTTCTTCAGCCAGCAATGGAAGGTCATAACATCCAGCTCATGGGCCATTAATGTAGTAACATCCGGCCTAAAAATTAAGATTTGTCCGGGTTCCTCCGGACACCTTCTTGTTGACTTCTCTAAGCTCCAGATCTCAACAAAAGGTCCTGGAATCAGAGATAAGAGGGCTGGTATCTAAAGGGGTCTTAGTGGAAGTTTCGAAACACTAGAGAGGGAAAGGATTCTATTCCTCTTTATTTTTGGTAGCCAAACCAGATGGGTCATATAGAACCATAATAAATCTTAAAAGATTGAATGTCTTTTTAGAGAATCAGACCTTTGAAATGGAATCCATCAAGTCAACCATAAAACTTTTGTTTCCCAGATGTTTTATGTCGGTTCTCGACCTCAAAGATGCATACTATCATCTGCCAATCTCTGTCGAACATCAAAAATATCTCCGCGTGGCGGTCAGGTAGGAAGGTCAAGTGTGTCAACTCCAGTATGCAGCAATGCCCTTCTGGTTGTCGCTCCCAGAATCTTCATCAAGTTGATGGCAGAGGTGATGTCGTATTTGAGATTAAAAGACACACTTATAGTCCCATACCTAGATGACCTACTGATAATAGGAAATTCAGCCTTACAATGTCAGCAGGTCTAAATAATACAATTTCATCATTACAGGGGTTGGGATGGTTAGTAAATTGGGAAAAATCTAGACTGCATCCGATAACCTGCCAGACATTTTTAGGCCTTCTACTCGACTCCGTAAATCAAAAGTGTTTTCTCCCTGAAGCTAAACAACTAATAGTGATCAATAAGGTACAATCAGTAATTAACAACCCCAGAATATCCCTCAGACAGAGTATTTCCCTCCTTGGTACATTATCGTCCTGTATTCCAGCAGTCCCATGGGCCCAATTCCATACTAGGCAATTACAGGACACTATATTACGCAAACAAATCAGGTTACAGGGCGACTTAGATGGGCCTCTGTCCTTATCAATAGATCTTTTACAATCCTTGTCTTGGTGGCTAAACTTAGACCATCTATCAGAGGGAGTTCCGTGGGAAATAAAGCCTTCCAGAATGGTTTATGCAGATGTCAGTCCTAGGGGATGGGGTGCACACCTAGGAGAGCAGGAAGTCCAGGGACAGTGGTCGGTGAATGAAATGAATGATTCATCAAATGTAAGGGAACTGAAGGCCATTTACCATGCCATGCGTAAATTTCTTCCGCAGTTGCAAGGTACCCATACCAGTATCCTGTCGGACAACATGACATCCGTGGCGTATATAAATCGTCAAGGAGGAACGAGATCAGAGACTCTTATGTTTATAGCGCACAAAATAATTACAAGGCAGATTTTCTCAGCCGACAAACACTCCACCAAGGAGAATGGGTTCTGAATCATCGGATTTTCAAGATGATAACGGACTTATGGGGCATTCCGGAGATAGATCTTTTCGCAACAAGAAACAACAGGCAGGTCGAAAAGTTTGCTTCTCTATTTCTGGTGGACAATCCAGACATGCTCGATTCCCTTTAGGCTCCATGGACCTATCAGCGGGCATATGCCTTTCCTCCAATGATAATCCTGCCGGTAGTCATCAGAAAAATAAGGGAGGAGAGGGCAAACGTTATTTTGATAGACCCATTTTGGCCCAAGAGGCCATGGTTCTCCTGGCTCAGAGCCATGTCGATCCCAGACCCGTGGATTCTCCCAGAGAGCCGAGATCTCCTATCTCAGGGACCCTTCTACCACCCCCAGGTGAAGGGCTTAAGGTACTGCCACACTAAGCTATCCCGCTAGCGATCTCGTTAGCGTTGCATACTAATGAGATCGCTAGCGGGATTGTTTCTATATCGCTAAATGCTGCCGCATTTAGCGATATAGTTAACGACGCTATCGCCGTTAGCGATCTTCTTAACGACTTTAGCGGTACAAAAGTACCGCTAAATCGCTAAGAAAAGGTGCCACACAGCGATTAGATACTTACCCAGCGGGAGCGCCAGCGATGAAATAGGGTCCGGAGCGATTCCAGCGACGAGCGAGATCACAGCAGGAAGCTCGTCGCTGGAAGCTGCCGCACTGAACAATATCGCTAACGGGATCGCTAAATAGTGACGTTTTTTAGCGATCCCGTTAGCGATATTGTTTAGTGTGGCATACCCTTTACGTTTGACAGACTGGAATTTGAAAGGCAATTACTGAGATTGAGAGGTTTCTCAGAAAACCTGATTGATACCCTATTGAAAAGTAGGAAAGAGACCACCACGAGAATTTATGTGAGGATGTGGAGAAAATATTTCAACTTCTATCCGGTAAACCTTTCTGATGAAGTACCCATTCCGGCTATTTTAGAATTCCTACAGAAAGGATGGGAATTAGGTCTTTCAGTCAACACCTTGAAAGTACAGATTTCAGCTCTGGGGGCCTTCTATGTCTACAAAGTGGCAGGGAAAAATGGGTAGGCCGTTTCATTTCATCAATCAGAGAGACCCAGTACTATTCCCAAATACATTTGGGATCTCAATTGTGTAGATGCCTTAACACAAGCCCCATTTGAGCCTACACACAGCCAAGTATAATAGTTTTCCCTCAAGACACCCTGTTGGTGACCCTAGTATCAACAAGAAGGGTAGAGCGATATTCAAGCTTTATCAATAGATCCCCCTATCTATCAATACTTCAAGATAGGATAGTCCTAAAGAAGGATCCCTCTTACCTACCAAAAGTATCCACTAGTTTCCATAGGTCGCAAGAAATTGTTCTTCCCTCCTTCTATAATAACCCCACAACTCAGGAGGAAGAGAGATTTCACACACTAGATGTGAAAAGAGCCATACTGACATACCTAGACAGGACAAAGCCTTGGAGGAAGAGCAGGCTTCTTTTTATCTCCTTTCAGGGCTACAAGAAAGGGTTTGCAATTACGAAGGGGACGCTATCCCAGTGGATCAGGGACGCAATAGATCTGGCATATTCTGCTAAAGGGGAGAATCTGCCTCAAGGTGTGACAGCACATTCTACCAGAGCTGTGGCATTGTCCTATGCCGAAAAAGGAAAAGTTCCCATTGAATTAATATGTAAGGCCGCAACCTGGTCTTCGCCTTCCACCTTTTATAACCACTATAGGTTAGATTTATCTGCCTCCACTGACTTGGCGTTTGGTAGATCAGTCCTTGACACGGTGGTTCCCCCCCCTAAATTATTGTCTCTGCAAGTCTCTCAGTAGGTGCTGTCGTGGTGAGAAGAAAAAAACGGATTGCTTACCGGTAACAGCACCCACTCATTTCCCTCCCTATTGTAGTTATACATATTTCACGTGTAATGGTGAATGGTGCAGGTATTTAGTAAATAAGGTTAAATAGTTAAAGATGATGAATAGCCTACTAAAATTTGGGCGGTTCCTCTCATTCTCTGTAACCCAACTGCGGGAGCGAGGGGGACCGCCCCTTTTATCTCTCCGTAGGTTTCCTGCTTCTAGGGGCGGATCCCCTCTCTCTGTGGTTGCTGTCGTGGGCTCTATAAAAGAGCATTACCGGTAAGTAATCCCGGTTTGTTTACATAATGGCCTCTGCTTCCCCAACAAAGGGTAACTTTTAAGCCCCCGTCACACTAAGCGAGATCGCTAGCGAGATCGCTGAAGCGTCACCGATTTTGTGATGCAACAGCGACCTAGCCAGCGATCTTGCTTAGTGTGACACGCAGCGACGACCAGCCCCCCTGCTGGGTATCGCTGATCTTCGTCGAATGGCCTGGACCATTTTTTCATCGTTGGTCTCTCACTGGCCAGTGCGCATCGCTGCGCGTGACAGCGGGAGACCAACGATCAGTGAGCTCCCAGCGCATACAGCAAGAAGCTGGGAGCTGGTATCTAGGGTACATATCGGGTAACTAAGTGCGCCGCAGTTCTTAGTTACCCGATGTGTACATTGGATACCAGCTCCCAGCACGTACAGCAGAAGCTGGGAGATGGTATCTAGGGTACACATCGGGTAAATAAGCTCAGCGCAGTGCTTAGTTACCCGATGTGTACATTGGATACCAGCTCCCAGTGCGTACAGTAGAAGCTGGGAGATGGTATCTAGGGTACACATCGGGTAACTAAGTGCGGCGCAGCGTTTAGTTACCCAATGTTTAGCCTGGATACCAGTGTGGTCACTGGTCCTGATCACTGGTGAGTCTGCCTATGTGACAGCTCACCAGCGATCAGCTAATGATGTCCCAGCAATCCCATCCACGGCGGATTGTTGGTGGGATCGCTGGGACATTGCAGAGTGTGACGGGGCCCTTAGTGAATGCACAAAGCACTTTTTGAGACAGGGAATGACTGTCAATTATGTGCAATAAGATTAGTATTTCTTTGCCAGTATAGGGCAAGGTTTAATGCATGCACGAAGCACCTTGAGATGGTGAAGGACTGGCAATCATATGCAACATGAACACCAACTTTTGAGTTTTGCGGTGATTTTGTTGTCAACATTACTGGGATTGCGGCAGTAACCATATTGTCCTTGGTGATAGTTGAATTCAGGGTACTAAGGTTGGCAATATTGTACCTGTATCATACACTATCAGCTTATCAATAGAGGCCATATACCTTGTAACAACAGGTAATCCCTGTGGGTACTTTTATCAGTGTCTGTACGTTTTCTGTGGTTTGGTCTTTTTCACAATTGGGTGATATTTGTCTCTTTTGTTGATTGGTTTTAAACGTCTTGAATTAAGGTTAAATTTTATCCATTAGCTTATACCTATTCTAATTGGTGGATACTAAAATCCTGCTTTCTATTTCTTCCGGTTCCTGCAGTTAAGGTGGCTTGTGAGAGCAGATGCTGGCATTCCTCCTTCCCTGCCTGTCAGATCCTGATCTGATACTCTGCAGTGCAGAGTGTCAGATCAGTGGTCTGATATAATATAGTAATGTCCCATCCTGGGACAATGTGAAAAAGTTTAATAAAAAATACAAACAATAAAAGTACACATATTTGGTATCGCCGCGTTCGTAACGACCCACTCTATAAAACTGTCCCACTAGTTAACCCTTTCAGTGAACACCGTAAAAAAAAAAATAAATAACAAGGCAAAAAACAATGCTTTATCATACCGCTGAACAAAAAGTGCAATAAAACGCGATCAAAAAGACGAATGTTAATAAAAATGCTACAGCTGAAAACATCATCTTATCCTGCAAAAAACAAGCCACCATACAGCTCCATCAGCAGAAAATTAAAAAAGTTATAGCTCTCAGAATAAAGCGATGCAAAAATAATTATTTTTTCTATAAAATAGTTTTTGTGTAAAAGCGCCAAAACATAAAAAAATATAAATGAGGTATCGCTGTAATTGTACTGAACTGAAGAATAAAGCTGTCTTACCAATTTTACTACATGGAACGGTATAAAAAACAAAAAATTTGTGAATTGATGGTTTTTGTTAATTTTTGTCTCCCAAAAATCAGAATAGAAAGAGATCAAAAAATGTCATGTGCACGAAAATGGTACCAGTATAAGGGTATGTTTCCACGGTCAGGAAACAGTCAGGATTAGCTGCGTGTTTGACGCTGTGCGCTGGCGCAGCGTCAAACACGCAGCGTCCAGATGTTACAGCACAGTGGAGGGGATTTCAAGAAATCCCATCTCCACTATGCTTACAAACGCAGGCGGAAGACCTGCGTTTACGGACATGCGGCGCGTCTTTTTTAGACCGCAGCATGTCCATGAACACATCCGGAATAAGCGCGCGTTCAGTAGGGGGAGGGGCTTTGGGCGGAGCGGACTTTCCGCTCCGTCCAAAGCGCTGTTTTTTCCTGACCATGGAAACACAGCCTTAGTCAGATTGTCCCGCAAAAAAACAAGAACTCACATGACTGTTGGCCGAAATATAAAAATTTTATAGCTCTCAAAATATGGTGCTGCAAAAACTAGTTTTCGCAATGAAAAGCGTCTTTTAGTGTGTGACAGCAGCCAAACATAAAAATCCAATATAAATCTGGTGTCTCTGTAATCGCACCGACCCCAAGAATAAAGTCCCCTAATCACTTACAGTATATAGCACGAGGAACGGCATAAAAAAATAAATAAAACCAATTCTTCACCTACTGTTTATTTTTTCATTCTGCCTCCCAAAGATCATAGTAAGGCTTGGCGCACATTTGTCCCGTGCTCTGCGCTGAGTGCCTACACCGGGGTTTCCATGTAAATCTCTGAAATTCGTGATTCAGACAGAAACTCCGGTGGAAAATTCCCTATAATGAGGCAGAGAGTCACTGTGGATGCCACAGGACCTGTGATTCGGCAAAGTCCATCTTTTTAGAATTGCATAAAAGTTCCTTTGGCCACAGTTTTGTTAACTTCCTAAAAAGGGCACCGCTGAAAAGAGGCCAGATGGAGTCCAGAGTAACTCTGCTGCCTCATTATAGTGAATGGATCCCTCAGGGGTTTCATCTGTCACTCAGAGATTTAGATGGAAATCCCAAAGTAAGTGCTCAGCGTTGCACCCAAACAGTAGTATTCCCCAACATACGGGGTATTGGTGTACTCAGGAGAAACTGCAAAACAAATTGTATGGAGCAATTTGTCCTGTTACCCTTATGAAAATGCAAAATATGGAGCTAAAAAAGATTTATTTGGAAAAAATGTGATTTTTTTTTTTTTTTTTCCACGGCTCTACGTTACAAACTTCTGTGAAGCACATGTGTGTTCAAGGTGCTCAATACACATCTAGATAAGTTCCATAAGGGGTCTAGTTTCCAAAATGGTGTCACTTGTGGGGGGTTTCCACTGTTTAGGCACATCAGGGGTTCTTCAAACATGACATGGCAACCGCTAATTATTCCAGCATATTTTACATTAAAAAAAAGTCAAATGGAGCTCCTTTCCTTCCAAGCCCTGCCATTCACCCAAACAGTTGTTTTCCTCCACATTTTGAGTATCAGCATGCTCAGGAAAAATTGCACAACAAAATGTATGGTCCATTTTTTTCCTGTTACCCTTGCAAAAGTAAAAAAAAAATTAGGTCTAAAGGAAAATTTTTGTGAAAGAAAAGTACCATATATACTCGTGTATAAGCCGAGATTTTCAGCACCTTTTTTTGTGCTGAAAATGCCCCCTCGGCTTATACACGAGTCATAGGGCAGAAACCAGCGGGGGAGGGGATTCGGCGGCAGGAGCCAGTGGCTGGGACATCATACTCACCCTCCCCGTGCCATCGCTGAACGTCCCTGCAATCCTGCGTTCTCCCCGGCTTCCTGCAGCTCTCCAGCGCTGAGCGGTGACGTAATACCCGCTCATTAAGGTCATGTAATATGGACGCGACACCACTCCCATGGGCGTGGCCTCCATATTCATGGCCTTAATGAGCGATATTACGTCACCGCTCAGCACAGGAGAGCTGCAGGAAGCTGGGGAGAACACAGGATTGCAGGGATGTTCACCGATGGCACGGGAAGGGTGAGTATGATGGAGGAGAATGGGGGGAGCATGGAGGAGGACAAGGAGCACGGAGCAGGACGGGGGGAGGACGGAGAGCACGGAGCAGAACAGGGGGAGGACAGAGAGCACGGAGCAGAACGGGGGAGGACGGAGAGCACGGAGCAAAACGGGGGAGGATGGAGAGCACGGAGCAGGATGGGGGGAGGACGGAGAGCACGGAGCAGAACAGGGAGAGGTCGGAGAGAACGGAGCAGAACGGGGGGAGGACGGAGAGCACGGAGCAGGACGGGGATGGGCACAGAGGAGAATGGGGGAGTGCAGAGCTGGATGGGGGAGCACGGAGCATGACGGGGAGGATGGAAAGCACGGAGCAGGACAGGATAATGGAGCAGGAGGAGGGGAGCACAGAGGAGAATGGGGGCGCACAGAGCTGGATGGGGGAGCACAGAGCAGGACGGCAACTTATACACCCGGCTTATACGCGAGTCAATAAGTTTTCCAAGTTTTTTGTGGCAAAATTAGGGGGGTCGGCTTATACATGAGTATATACGGTAAATGTTTATTTTTTTTACTTCCACATTCCAAAAATTCATGTGAAGCACTTGAAGGATTAATAAACTTCTTGAATGTGTTTTTTTTTACAATGGTGTCATTTTGTGGTATTTTCTGTCTTATAGGCCCCTCAAAGTCACTTCAAATGTGAGGTGGTCCCTAAAAAAAATGGTTTTGCAAATTTTGTTGTAAAAATGAGAAATTGGTGGTCAAATTTTAACACTTGTAACATCCTAACAAAAAATATTGTGTTGATGTAAATTAGACATGTGGGAAATGTTATTTATTAACTATTTAGTGTGATATGACTCTTGGATTTAAGTGCATAAAAATTAAAAGTTTGAAAATTGTGGAATTTTCTAAATTTTTGCCAAATTTCCGTTTTTTTCACAAATAAACACAAGTAATATCAAAGAAATTTTACCGCTATCATAAAGTACAATATAATCAGACGCCACTAACCATCAGAGACGCGGGAGCGTTGCTGACACACTAATCGTACCAGATATAGAAACCCACTAATCTCATAATTAATACTTCTCTGAAGCATTTTTCAGCGGCTGTTTGAAAAAGACTCGGGAGAGTCGAAACGTCTGTTTTTTGTGTCGCTTTGTAAAATATGCTCCTCATCGCTTTTGGTTGTTTAATAAATATTTACCCTATTTTGCATGGAATTCCCGTTTGAGAGTGCAGTGCTATTTACATGTGTATAAAGTACAATATGTCATGAGAAATAGTCTCAAAATCACCGGAATCCGTTGAAGTGTTCCAGAGCTATAGCTTCATAAAGTGACAGTGGCCAGAATTGTAAAAATTGGCCTGTTCAGGAAGGTGAAAACAGGCTTCGGGGTGAAGAGGTTAATATTACATTATTTCGGTGAGCTAACTACAGCTTCTGTTTGTGTATTTATTTGCCTTATATCCTATTCTAGCTGCAGGTTGTAACTCAACTGTGTATGAGCTGGAATCAAATATTGCACATAACGGAAGTTCTCACATACAATTACAGTTCCTCATCCAATGAGAGACACACTTCTGTTTTGAAATTCGGTAAGTATTTTTTTGTTTTTATTGTTGAAAAGTGGACTATGGTCCCAGTATCTAGAGCATACTCTGATTTTCTGTGTGGACATTTCCAATAATTGCTCACTGGGCTATCCTATTGCAGTAGCACCTTTCCAAAAATAAAGTACCGTATATACTCGTGTATAAGCCGACCAGTGTATAAGCCGACCCCCCTAATTTTGCCACAAAAAACTTGGAAAACTTATTGACTCGCGTATAAGCCGGGTGTATAAGTTGCCGTCCTGCTCTGTGCTCCCCCATCCAGCTCTGTGCGCCCCCATTCTCCTCTGTGCTCCCCTCCTCCTGCTCCATTATCCTGTCCTGCTCCGTGCTTTCCATGCTCCCCCGTCCTGCTCTGTGTTCCCCCATCCAGCTCTGCACTCCCCCATTCTCCTCTGTGCCCACCCCGTCCTGCTCTGTGCTCTCCGTCCTCCCCCGTTCTGCTCCGTGCTCTCCGTCCTCCCCCCGTTCTGCTCCGTGCTCTCCGTCCTCCCCCTCGTCCTGCTCCGTGCTCTCTGTCCTCCCCCCCGTTCTGCTCCGTGCTCTCCGTCCTCCCCCCATTCTGCTCCGTGCTCACCGTCCTCCCCCGTTCTGCTCCGTGCTCTCCGTCCTCCCCCGTTCTGCTCCGTGCTCTCCGTCCTCCCCCCCGTCCTGCTCCGTGCTCCTTGTCCTCCATGCTCCCCCCATCCTCCTCCATCATACTCACCCTCCCCGTGCCATCGCTGAACGTCCCGGCCGGCAATCCTGCGTTCTCCCCGGCTTCCTGCAGCTCTCCAGCGCTGAGCGGTGGCGTAATACCGCTCATTAAGGCCATGAATATGGAGGCCACGCCCATGGGAGTGGCGTCGCGTCCATATTACATGACCTTAATGAGCGGGTATTACGTCACCGCTCAGTGCTGGGGAGAACGCAGGATTGCAGGGACGTTCAGCGATGGCACGGGGAGGGTGAGTATGATGTCCCAGCCACTGGCTCCTGCCGCCGCATCCCCTCCCCCGCTGGTTTCTGCCCTATGACTCGTGTATAAGCCGAGGGGGCATTTTCAGCACAAAAAAAGGTGCTGAAAATCTCGGCTTATACACTAGTATATACGGTAAGTCATTTTTCAGATGTCATTACCTTCTCCATCGAAATCAATGTTATGTAAATGTAAAAATGAGAACATACAGGTGCATCTCACAAAATTACAATATCATCAAAACATTTATTTCAATTATTCAATACAAAAAGTGAAACTCATATATTAGATAGAGTCATACACAACAAAGTGATGTATTTCAAGTGTTTATTTCTGTTAATGTTGATGATTACGGACAGGCGCCAAGTCCTGCTGGAGAATGAAATTCCCATCTCCAAAAAGCTTGTCTGCAGAGGAAAGCATGAAGTGCTCTAAAATTTCCTGGTAGACAGCTGCGTTGACTTTGGTCTTGATAAAAAAACAGTGGACCTACACCAGCAGATGACATGGCTCCCCAAACCATCATTGATTGTGGAAACTTCACACTAGACCTCAAGCAGCTTGGATTGTGTGCCTCTCCACTCTTCCTCCAGACTCTGGGACCTTGATTTCCAAGGTCTATTTTGAAGGTCTCATTTCACATTGACATGCCTTAGCATGATAGAGTGCATGCTTTTTTTGCATATTGTATATAGAGGTAGCTGCTCCTGGTATGCACCTAGTCACACTAGTTTGGATGTGCCAGTCTGTCTTTTGTTATTTGTTAGCTTACTGACCGAGCACTCTGCCCTTCACCATGTGATGGTTTTAATTGCAGCAGGTCCCTACTAACCCATAAATGCAGGCTTTACTGAGAGAGATGTCCACATTCACCCAGGAATTCAGACATCAGCCTAAGTGCCGGCGGCAGTGCCGAGTATTGATGCAAGAGACTTGTGCGAGTTTCTCGCATCACACTAGCAAGTGTGACCCCGGCCTAAGAGGTATTCACACAGGTCAGGGACCCATTAGTTTTGAGACCACCTTGACGGTGGGTGATGGGCAGACGTTATTTGGCCAAATTTTGTGCAAAGCGTCCTATTCATTTTTTCCTAATATTCAAAAGCCATATTGCTATTCATATTTCATATTTCACATTGGCATGCTTTAGCATGATAGAGTGCAACCTTTTTTCGTATATGAATTCGTAATGACCTGGAGCATCATAATGGCAGGTCAGTTTTAGCATTTAGCAAACCTAGTAAAAAAAGCCAAACAAAAAACAAGGGTGGGATTACACTTTTTTTGCAATTTCACCGCACTTGGAATTTTTTTTTCCATTTTCTAGTACACGACATGGTAAAATCAATGATATCGTTCAAAAGTACAACTCGTCCCGCAAAAACAAGCCCTCACAAGGCCATATTGATGGAAAATAAAAAAGTTATGGCTCTGAGTAGAAAGGGAGCAAAAAACGAAAACGCAAAACCGAAAAAAGCTACGGGGTTAAGGGGGTTAAAATCATTTTTCAAGCTGGTTTTAGCCATAATCATCAGCATTAATGAAATAAACACTTGAAATAGATCACTCTATTTGTAATGACTATATAATATATGAGTTTCACTTTCTGTATTGAAGAACTGAAATAAATTAACTTTTTGATGATATTCTAATTTTGTGAGATGCACTTGTTTGTCCATTAACCTAATAAATGGATCCCCATTGTGATAGAAACATCTGAGATCACATGTTGAGTATATGATCTGAAAACTCTTGCTCAGCATTCAACTTTTTCTATAAGTGCTATACTTTACCAATCCGTTCAAATCTTCTCCAAGCTGCAGTCTTGCGGATGGGAAGACCTAGGTCCACCATTCTGGTGATTGACATGCTACCGTCATTCACTGTAGAGCGCAGTCAGACGGCCGCACAACATGGACGACAGTCGCATCATGATGCTCGGACTGGCCGTCGGCTGTCCTTACCCGATTGTGACAGCTGCATAGAAACTCATGCTGTCATGCTTGGGATAGAAGAGCCGACGGCCAGTCCAACTATTGCGATGCGATCGTCGTCCATGTTATACTGCCATCTGGCTGCACCCGTATACAAATGCTGCTGCAGGCCCTTTTTAGGCTTCCATGGTGATAATGTGCACTATGAATATCACAAATATATTGCACAAATGCCCACTTTGTGAACATTGCATGGATTTGCAGAGCCTTTTCAATCTAGAAAGCACTGGCTGACTGAGATTACAGGCTATAGCAGTGCATTCCTCTCATGACATGTGAGAAGATCAGCATGACTGAATTTTACCTTTCAATGATGACAGACAGCACATTTAGCTTTTCCTGTTTATTTGGGAGGGAAGAGTGACTGTCACATTAGAACAGCAGGTTTTTCTAGTATAGCAGTTTCCTTCTGAGCTTGCCTATTAGGTGAATATTATATATTACCTTCTGGCTGCAGAATTACTCGTTTATTTTTCACACTCTGAAAGTAGAGATGTGGAACATAGCCTTCTGGCCTGGTCTTAATAAATGTCAGGGAGGTAAATGGCTCCTCATATGTGAACATGCAACATACCAACAAACACAGTATGTGCAGAAATGACCAGAAAAGACTTCTTGTTTGGACATTGCATGCACTTATAGCCTTGCACCACCCAATAGATGTCCTAGAGGAGGCTATTCATAAATCAGGCTTCATGAATATGGAAAAGTTTTAAAATTCGTGACCCTTCATCTTCGTACGTAACATGCAGAAATGATACACAACTTTGTCATTACTATCTTCATTTCTACCAAGAAATATTTCGTTTAGTGCCCTGTGATTCATGTAACATAACAAAGAATGAGATTTGATACTAATATACAGGGTGGGCCATTTATATGGATACACCTAAATAAAATGGGAATGGTTGGTGATATCAACTTCCTGTTTGTGGCACATTAGTATATGGGAGGGGGAAAACTTTTCAAGATGGGTGGTAACCATGGCGGCCATTTTGGATCCAACGTTATTTTTTTAATGGGAAGAGGGTCATGTGACGCATCAACCTTATTGAGAATTTCACCAAAAAACAATGGTGTGCTTGGTTTTAACGTAACTTTATTCTTTCATGAGTTATTTACAAGTTTATGAGCACTTATAAACTGTGTTCAAAGTTCTGCCCTTTGTGCTGGATTGACAATGCAACCTTCTTCTCAAACGCTTGACACACTGATAGAAGCACCGCAGAAGAAATCCACAATGGGCAGCAGTTTGAACACATTTTATAAGTGGTCATAAACTTGTATATAACTCATGAAAGAATAAAGTTACGTTAAAACCAAGCACACCATTGTTTTTCTTGTGAAATTCTGAATAAGTCTGATGTGTCACATAACCCTTTTCTAATTGGAAAAAATAAAGTTAGATCCAAAATGGCCGACTTCAAAATGGTCGCCATGGTCACCACATATCTTGAAAATTTTTCCCCTCCCATATACTAATGTGCCACAAGCAGGAAGTTGATATCACCAACCATTACCATTTTATTTAGGTGTATCCATATAAATGTCTCACCCTATATATAGAGGCCCATGGATAGTGTATGATACTAAATAGAGGCCTATGGAGAGTGCATTATACTATATGGAAGACTATGGGATGCATCATACTATATGGAGGCCTATGGGGTAGTGCATCATACTATATAAAGGCCTATGAGGAGTGCATTATATTATATGCAGGATTATGGGATACATTATACTGTGTTAAAAAACGTAGCGGTGTGGAGAGCTGGATGAACTGACAACGGCCTTTTCACGCTGATTGTGCTTCAACAGGGCCAATTCATGTGAACCTGGCAACCACAATAAGACGATTCTCGTTGCTGGGAATCTCGCTAATGTGAATCCTCTCTTACACTGAAGTCTACATTTATATGGGAAGTGTAAACAAAGAAAAAACTGCGATATAAATAATCCCAAAGACAAAAATTAACATTAATAAATATAATTTTATTTAGAAAAGTGCCAGGAATGGAACAGGTTAAGGTAGAGGTCAACTGACAAAAGAACACATGATGAACAGGGAACACAGCACAGGTGATGCAATAAGGAATGAAATGTGCAACCAAATATATATATGTATGAGACAATTGCTTCAAAAATGCACAGATCACATCTAGCACGGGTATATAAGTATCATGGCATAGATATAATGTCTAAATGTGACAGAGTGAGACATACTGATGTCAAAAAAAGGCTTCCAATGTCATAAATATTTAGCTGACTATAATAAAGCACAATGTCACATGTTCACAATATGCCATGATACAGGTATCAACAAATTATCATTTACAACTATAGGGGTATATCCCAAATTCAAGAGCAAAGTGATACCTGTAAAGTAGAAGTACCCTGCGACCTGGTGTGCCCTCTCCAACGCACGTTTCGGCTAGTTGCCTTTCTCAAGGGGTGATGGGAAGAAGGAAGTGAGGGTATAAAAAGAAACCATCCACCAATGAACATCAATGAAAAGATCATGTGATATAATGAATCATGACGTCAATACCAACAAAGCTAAACGTTACCATGGAAGTGCACATACCCCATGTGGTGCCATAGCGCTAGCATATGTTATACAGCATATCCCTTGCAAATAGATAATAGCATCTTAACAAGAACGCATAGCACACGGGATACAACATAAGCATAGTCTCTGATCGCAGTAGCGTGCAAAACATCTTGATAGTAGAGAACGCCTCACAACACAGAGATTACATGTACAATAGTGTGGCTCTGTGACCGCCCATAAATGGAGATTACAGCGTAATAATATATACGACACAAGGTCAGACTATAGTGAAGCACACGTCTCCATGACAACTCCAAGCGATAGGCGACGTCAGTGTCACGTGACCTGTAACGTCACAAAATAGCCGCCCACTGAAGCACACTCCCGTCACCTTGAAAGCAGAAGACGCCTTGCAACGCCCAGATCACGTGCCTGATGATGTAAGTATATAGCCGCCCACAATTAGAGATTGCCACATGGTAACACATACAACTCTAATGATGGAGAACACACCAGAACATGATGTTTATAAAAATGGGACAAAACTAATGTTTTCATTAAGGCCCTTAGGACTGTGGCGCGCTGCACTTCTGTCGGCTCTTGGCATCATCTTGTGTTACTGTGGGCGGTCCTTTGTGGCGCCACGGTTCACATGATGCCGACACCGCCTGGCGTCTAGTGTTGCCACAGTAACGCTCGCGTCATTATGGTGGGACTTAGAGTTGTTTGTGTTACCATGTGGCAATCTCTAATTGTGTGCGGCTATATACTTACATCATCAGGCACGTGATCTGGGCGTTGCAAGGCGTCTTCTGCTTCCAGGTGACGGGAGTGTGCTTCAGTGGGCGGCTATTTTGTGACGTTACAGGTCACGTGACACTGACGTCACCTATCGCTTGGAGTTGTCATGGAGACGTGTGTTTCACTATAGTCTGACCTTGTGTCGTATATATTATTACGCTGTAATCTCCATTTATGGGCGGTCACAGAGCCACACTATTGTACATGTAATCTCTGTGTTGTGAGGCGTTCTCTACTATCAAGATGTTTTGCACGCTACTGCGATCAGAGACTATGCTTATGTTGTATCCCGTGTACTATGCGTTCTTGTTAAGATGCTACTATCTATTTGCAAGGGATATGCTGTATAACATATGCTAGCGCCAGGGCCGGATTAACGTAGGGGCTGATGGAGCTGCAGCTCCAGGCCCCTTGTTAGAGATAGGCCCATCCAGGGGTGGGATTCAGCCGGTTCTCCCCGGTTCGATGGAACCGGTTGTTCAAAAAGCAGCCGGTTCCCCGAACCGGGGAGAATGAGAGCGGCGATCCGGAACTATTTTAAACCTGAGAGTCGGCGGTTCCCTGTGCCGACTGTCAAGCTGACAGCCGGCGCAGAGAAGCTGCTGCGTGCCGGCTCCCAGGGATCAATTGCACTGGCGTCTATACAGACGCCAGTACAATTGAAGCTCTGACTGCGGGTCAGAGCGACGCCAGCAGCGTGATCAGGTCATGTGATCACGCTGCTGACGTCACTGGCCGGCGGCGGCAAGGTGGGGGAACGCTGGTGGTAAGTGTGCTCCAATATGGAGCTGAAGATACCACCGAAGATGGGGGGGCATAATGTGTGAGTATGTGTGTATGGGTGGTGAATTTAGAGTGGGGATGGGGGGTTACTTTATGTATGGGGGGATTTGGGGATGGGGGGCTATTTTATGTGTGGGGGCTGGGGATTTGGAGTGGGGATGGGGGACTATTTTATGTGTGGGGGCTGGGGATTTGGAGTGGGGATGGGGGACTATTTTATGTGTGGGGGGATTTGGAGTGGGGATGGGGGGCTGTTTTATGTGTGGGGGGATTTGGAGTGGGGGTGGGGGGCTATTTTATGTAGGGGGATTTGGAGAGGGGATGGGGGGCTATTTTATGTGTGGGGGGATTTGGAGTGGGGATGGGGGGCTATTTTATGTGTGGGGGGATTTGGAGTGGGGATGGGGGCTATTTTATGTGTGGGGGCTGGGGATTTGGAGTGGGGATGGGGGGCTATTTTATGTGTGGGGGCTGGGGATTTGGAGTGGGGATGGAGGGCTATTTTATGTGTGGGGGCTGGGGATTTGGAGTGGGGATGGGGTATTTAATATGTGTGGGGGATTTGAGGGTACTGAAGAGTATATATGCATGAGGAAACAGTATGGGGGATGGTTGCAGATGTATGGGTGAACGGGTGAATGTATGTGGACACAGTATGGGGAGTCGGGTATGTGTGAGCAGACAGTATAGTGAGGGGGTAAATATATGAGGAGACAGTATGCTGAACAGGGGGGATGTGTGAGGAGGGAGGGGAATAGTGTGAGGCGACAGTATATTGCAGATATTTTTATTTAGGGGCATTATAATGACTCTTCTGTCTTTAAGGGCATCGTGCGGAGAGTTGGTGCAGAAGAGCGGAGAAGATGGAGGTCTGCAGAGACGGCTGTGGATGAGAAAACTCATCATGGGATCTTGACAAGATGAAGAAAAGAAGAACGACTCCAGAGACAGCGTCATCTATAAGGTACCTGGATGTAAATATTATTTGTGAAATTGACTAATTCTCATGTCTTTATTTGTTAGGAGCATTAAAGGGGTTCTCCAGGTCTGTGTCACATAGAATGACTGCAGACTCAGCACAAACCTCTGGTCTGGAGCGGCCTGAACGTCACTGTTACAGCGATCACGTGACACTGTGTCACATGATCTCTGTAAGAGGAATTGCCGTGTTTGGCCCCACCCCTTGCCCCGCCCCTTGCCCGCCCCTTCAGCTCCAGGCCCATCATGTTCTTAATCCGACCCTGGCTAGCGCTATGGCACCACATGGGGTATGTGCACTTCCATGGTAACGTTTAGCTTTGTTGGTATTGACGTCATGATTCATTATATCACATGATCTTTTCATTGATGTTCATTGGTGGATGGTTTCTTTTTATACCCTCACTTCCTTCTTCCCATCACCCCTTGAGAAAGGCATCTAGCCGAAACGTGCATTGGAGAGGGCACACCAGGTCGCAGGGTACTTCTATTTTACAGGTATCACTTTGCTCTTGAATTTGGGATATACCCCTATAGTTGTAAATGATAATTTGTTGATACCTGTATCATGGCATATTGTGAACATGTGACATTGTGCTTTATTATAGTCAGCTAAATATTTATGACATTGGAAGCCTTTTTTTGACATCAGTATGTCTCACTCTGTCACATTTAGACATTATATCTATGCCATGATACTTATCTACCCGTGCTAGATGTGATCTGTGCAGCATTTTTGAAGCAATTGTTTCATACATATATACAGTGCCTACAAGTAGTATTCAACTCCCTGCAGATTTAGCTGGTTGACACATGCGGAATTAACTTGGCATTGTGACATTTGTACTGTAGATCAGCCTGGAAGTGGGAAATGCACTGCAGCAAAAAAAATTTTTATAATTTTTTTTTTTTTTAAAAAAAAACGTTAAAAGTTAATTCAGAGTGTCATTTATTATTCAACCCCTCAAACCACAAGAATTCTGTTTGGTCCCCCTAAAGTATTAAGAAGTAGTTCAGGCACCAAGAATAATGAGCTTCACATGTGTGGATTAATGATCTCTTTTGCCAGCCTTTTCTGACTATTTAAGACCCTCCCCAAACTTGTGAACAGCACTCATACATGGTCAACATGGGAAAGACAAAGGAGCATTCCAAGGCCATCAGAGACAAGATCGTGGAGGGTCACAAGGCTGGCAAGGGTACAAAACCCTTTCCAAGGAGTTGGGCCTACCTGTCTCCACTGTTGGGAGCATCATCCGTAAGTGGAAGGCTTATGGAACTACTGTTAGCCTTCCACGGCCTGGACAGCCTTTGAAAGTTTCCTCCCGTGCCGAGGCCAGGCTTGTCCGAAGAGTCAAGGCTAACCCAAGGACAACAAGGAAGGAGCTCCGGGAAGATCTCATGGCAGTGGGGACATTGGTTTCAGTCAATACCATAAGTAACGTACTGCACCGCAATGGTCTCCGTTCCAGACGAGCCCGTAAGGTACCTTTACTTTCAAAGCGTCATGTCAAGGCTCGTCTACAGTTTGCTCATGATCACTTGGAGGACTCTGAGACAGACTGGTTCAAGGTTCTATGGTCTGATGAGACCAAGATCGAGATCTTTGGTGCCAACCACACACGTGACGTTTGGAGACTGGATGGCACTGCATACGACCCCAAGAATACCATCCCTACAGTCAAGCATGGTGGTGGCAGCATCATGCTCTGGGGCTGTTTCTCAGCCAAGGGGCCTGGCCATCTGGTCCGCATCCATGGGAGGATGGATAGCACGGCCTACCTGGAGATTTTGGCCAAGAACCTCCGCTCCTCCATCAAGGATCTTAAGATGGGTCGTAATTTCATCTTCCAACAAGACAACGACCCAAAGCACACAGCCAAGAAAACCAAGGCCTGGTTCAAGAGGGAAAAAGTCAAGGTGTTGGAGTGGCCTAGTCAGTCTCCTGACCTTAACCCAATTGAAAACTTGTGGAAGGAGCTCAAGATTAAAGTCCACATGAGACACCCAAAGAACCTAGATAACTTGGAGAAGATCTGCATGGAGGAGTGGGCCAAGATAACTCCACAGACCTGTGCCGGCCTGATCAGGTCTTATAAAAGACGATTATTAGCTGTAATTGCAAACAAGGGTTATTCCACGAAATATTAAACATAGGGGTTGTATAATAATTGACCCACACTTTTATGTTTAAAATTTATTAAAATTCAACTGAGCAACATAACTTTTTGGTTTGTAAGATTTATGCTTCTGTTAATAAATCCTACTCTCGTTTGCAGTTTGAAGGCTCTAACTTATTTGCATCTTATCAAACCAGCTAAATCTGCAGGGGGTTGAATACTACTTGTAGGCACTGTATGTTTGGTTGCACATTTCATTCCTTATTGCATCACCTGTGCTGTGTTCCCTGTTCATCATGTGTTCTTTTGTCAGTTGACCTCTACCTTAACCTGTTCCATTCCTGGCACTTTTCTAAATAAAATTATATTTATTAATGTTATTTTTTGTCTCTGGGATTATTTATATCGCAGGTTTTTCTTTGTTTACATTTAATCTTGTGGTGATTTTTCCATTATGTCTAGTTTTGACAATCCATGTATAGTATAATAATTTTTATATTTATTTTTATTATATTATTTTTTTTCTACATGGTTATGCTGTTCATGAAGTGGTTATCATTTATATGGGAAGGTAGGATCCTACTGTAATTAAAAATGGATGAGGGGTGGAGTGCTCAGTCAGAGAGCCTATGTGTACAAATATCAAAAGACTGACTGTCACTTCCAAACTTTTGCTTTTAATTGCACCAGGATCCTACCTTACCATATAAATGTAGACTTCCGTCTAAGAGAGGATTCACATTAGCTAGGCTCCCAGCAACGAGAATTGCCTTATCGTGGCTAGCGGGGACACATGGATTGGCCAATTTATGTGCTAAGTATTCTCATTTTTTCACATTTTCTAGAACAGTAATGCAATTCAAATGTAATATATTTCATGTTTACATGCTGTAGTGCTACTTAATTTTGTTAGTGAAAAAGCCATAACCCTAACAGGCTAATTCAGGTCTGAAACCTTGGTCAAAGTTAATTGAGCACACAAACTTTTTCATTGGCCCATTTTCCTTTTTGTAATATTTAAAATGTAAAATATGACAATATATTTTTATTTGCCTAAAATACAAAGGAAGTTTGTCATCTTTAACTTTACGCCTTTTAGAGATCATTTCATCTTCAACTTGCTTAACTGTTCACAATAAAAGCAATTTTGACTATGGGTGCCCAAACTTTTACATGCCACTGTACCTGTAAATCCAATCATTTTAAGCAATCGGTGATTGCTAATTGATGGTTTAGGCTGGTTTCACACTTGACATTCACAGTCTGAGTATGGACCGCGATGTACAGACTGGCCATCAATCTCCTAATCTAAACTCACATCATATTCAGTTTTATGTTGGCGTGGAATTCATTATTGCATCATGTGATAAATTACCATTTGCTCTGTTCACACTACCATCATAGCATTATAACACAGCCATGACAGATGTTTTATTTCCTGTTGCTAACATAGCGTCAACCGGAGGTAAGAAAAAATAACGCATAAGTAAAAGTTTGTGAGTACAGATATATCACTTACATTTATGTAGGCACAATGACAGTACTGCTTTAGGATATAATACAGATGTTATCAGCAATTTTCCATATGACAACAGTAGATAGAAGGGTAAAAGAGTTTTTGGTCTCTTGCAATGCTAATTGTGTTGTAGATAGCAATGTGCTAGGGTCAGTAGAGTGATAACTGCCAGTGGTGTGGGAAAGTTTCAATACAGATGCATGATTACAAAGTTAATACTGAGCATTTTCAAAAACGGATGGGGAACCATTCTTCTGCTTAGAAAATTATCATCTTGATATTTATTCTGCTATATAAACATTTAATTAACTCACTCCTAATGGAACTGCTTCTCATTGGTTCAGCAGTGATGTTAGGTGGTATTGATGTTGCTGCTTACAACTGATTGTCCAATTTGCATCGGTCTGGAGCACAGTCAACTATTTGCAATGAATTTTGAAAAGAGGATGCTAGGGGACATATACTTCATGGTAGGGGCTGGGGGCATACACATTACAGGAGACACTGGGGCAATGCACGTCACATGAGATGCTTAGACATACACATTTCAGGAGGAGCTGGGGGTATCCAAGTCACAGGCAGAGCTGGGGGGCATCCATTTCACAAGAGGGGCTGGGCGCATACACATCACAGGAGGGGCTAGGGGCATGCACATGACAGGAGGTATTGATGTTACTGCTTACAACTGTATGTCCTGATTTGCATCGGTCTGGAGCACAGTGAACTATTTGCAATGAATTTTGAAAAGAGGATGCTGGGGGACATATACTTCACAGGAGGGACTGGGGGCATACACGTGACAGGAGGGGCTTGGGGCATAGATGTGACAGGAGGGTCTGGGAGCATACACATGACAGGAGGGGCTGGTGGCATTCACATCACTGGAGGGGCTGGGGGGCATTCACATCACAGGAGACCCTGGGGCATATACGTCACAGGAGGGGTTGAGGGCATACGTGTCACAGGAGACGCTGGGGCATACACATTACAGGACGAGCTGGAGCATATACATCACAGGGGAGGGGCTGTGGGCATACACGTCACAGGAGATGCTGGGGCGTATATGTCACAGGACGAGCTGAGGGCATACACGTCACATGAGATGCTGAGGCATATGCTTCACAGGACGAGCTGAGGGCATATACGTCACATGAAATGCTGGGGCATATGCATCACAGGACGAGCTGGGGGCTTACACGTCACATGAGATGCTGGTGTAGAGCCCAGCTGCGCTTGGAATCTCATTTCCCAGAGGGATGCACCGAAGGTAATGACCACTAGAGGACCCAATATGCATACACACATCTTCACCAATCCCTAGAGCCACCAGAGGGAGCCTTTTTAGTGTATATAAGGATGGTGAAGCCACAGAGGTAGTAGACCGCTCTCCCCCCCCAGATGCACGACTGCCACCCACGCCACCACTGGAGCCAGTGGCTGAGAAGGAGCCGGTGGCCGAACCCGGAAGAGCTGTACTTGAGGAGGCTGCGGAGGCTTTGTCCGGACCGGAATGCCAGCCAGGCCTGGAGCCAGACACCATACCGGAAGCTGAAGAATGCAGTCCCCCGGCAGGGACGACGGAAGAGATCCTGCCCAGAGCTACTGAAGTGGACTGGGAGGAAATGGAGCTCCTGGACGATGAGGAGTACGCCGCCCAGAGAGAAAACGAATGGAGACGCTGTGAACAGGAGGCACAGCAGCAACGGGAGCAACGTGAGGCGCAGCGGCTTCGCCAGAAGTACCGGGAGAGAGATCTCGCTGATAAGGAGAACGTCTGGCGAGACAAAGGTACGCTCTGGGAACCGCGGCGCCAGGGGGCGATACGAGATTTCAAGCTCCAGGGAGGCTGGGGTTTTATCCACGAACCCGGCCAGTATCAGGAAGTGTTTGTGAACCGCCGGGATGTGGAGTCTCATCTGCCTGAGGGACACCCGGATAGGGACCTGCTAATTGGGGACATTGTCACCTACACCCGGCATTGGGGCCTTAAGTGGTGGTATGCCCTAAATGTCTCCAGAGTCAGCGCCCCTGTCCCGGAAGCAGGGAATGCGCCCCGCGTCTCGGTGTCCCAGGCCCCAACCACACCAGCGCCCGTCCGCGCACCAGTGCCACGCCCTGATGCGCTGCAGAGCGCGGCGGCTGCCAGCGCACCCCCTGCTGAGCCATGCCTGTGCACGCTGCAGAGCTCAAGTTTAAGTGAGGCACCTGTCAGGCCTCCAGGAAACCATATAGAAAAGAACTATAGCTACCCAGACTCCGGTAACAGGCCATGACATCATGGTGTTACAATTTAAGACCCATTGCGTGCTTCCAGCCCCAGGTATGGAAGATGCTGAATTATTCAAAGACACCCTCAGGAGGAGGACCAGTAGAACCCGGACAGGGTTTACTGTACTGTGAAAAGTTAAGAGTTGCTTCACCCGGATGGGTGCCTGCCAGTTCTATTGTTTACAAGTTGTGCCTTACAAAATGTTTACATTTTATGATGTAAGAGTATACCCCAGTTGGGTAATGAGTGTGATTTATGGTGATAATGTTCTATGATTATGGACTGGTGCTGAGGACACATGCAGCACAAAAACATTCCTTTGTATATAGTTAGCACTTTTGTGCTCCATCTCCATTGCTACCTCTGAAGACAAAACCCGTTTGGTGTGGCCGAGAGTGAGGTCTGCTATAAGTGAAGTCTTGCAGCCCACACAAGACCACCGTGGGAGGTTTGGAGCGGGTCCTTCACAAGTACAATGCCTACTTGATGAAGAAGTATTTTGCACTGCATTTTCTACTTGTAATAAAAGTGTTATTTATTGTTGTTACGTTTGAAGGTCCTCACCTCCCGTAAGGGACGAGTTCATTTGTTATTTAATGTTGGAAAGATGTGTATCTTCGTACCGTGTTAGCCAGTAGATAGAAAAATATTTAGACTTGAGAGTCCTCAGTGGTTGATACCTTTTAATGGCTAATTTTATTTAATGTTAACATTGTATTTAAAAATATTTTTTTTCAGCCCAGGAGTGCTGATCTTAACCAGGGGGGATGTAGAGCCCAGCTGCGCTTGGAATCTCAATTCACAGAGGGATGCACCGAAGGTAATGACCACTAGAGGACCCAATATGCATACATACATCTTCACCAATCCCTAGAGCCACCAGGGGGAGCCTTTTTAGTGTATATAAGGATGGTGAAGCCACAGAGGTAGTAGTAGAGGTTGAGAAGGAGAGTTGTTAGTTCTCTTGGAGAGAAGCGAGTAGAGAGTTAGCTCTAGGAGCGAGCACAGATCAGTTAGTCTGCAAAGCCAGGTGCAGGACAGACGGTGAAGACTGATAGCAGCTCCAGGCAGAGCTTGGAAGTAAGAAGAGGGAGAGAGATCAACAGTTGTTTAAGAAAGAACCTGAAGTCTGCAGCTCGAAGCTTAGTTCACACGTGTGGAGGCTAGTACAAGTGGGAAGAAAGCCACTCCAGCTTAGTCAGAACTGAGTCAACTGAGTTCAGTTCAGTGAGCAAGCGTGTCGACGCTTTGAGAGCGGTGAAGAAAGAGAGGAAGCAGCCACCTATGGCCAGAGTGTGCCTATGTGAGGGTCGAGTAGGACGAAAGGCGAGTGGATAAGAAGAGAGCGACAGAGGTTGAAATTGCATTGAAATCTTACCTCTACTCTGACTAACCGGACACCGGGTCTGAGCTTGCTGGATTCTTCACGACTAGCAGGAGATACCGGAGACCCTGCGGGACTACAAGTCGCAGGGGCCCATAAGTGTTGACACGTAACTGGGTCAGGAAGACAGGAGTCTGGCAGGATCCGCCACTAGAGACTGTGTTCTTTCCAATAGAAGGCCCTACACAAAGTCAGCCGGGTGTAAAGTTGAAGACAGAGTTAGGCCTCGTTTCATACAGGTCAGAAACTCACATTACAGGAGTAAGGAGGCCCTACACCTACTCAGTGGGAAGAACTGGACGTGCATCATTCACCCTGCCAGTATCCCGAGATGTGCCTGCAATTCCATCAGTAAAGGTACAGAAAGAGACTTTTGTGTGTGTGCACATTCTTCTCCTACGGCCGAACTCCCCTCCTCCATCCTGCACCCATACACAGCTTAATCACCCTGAAGGTCTCCAGCCTTACCTGTGGAAGGCTTAACACCTTGCTGCCTAATACCAACCCTTCAGTGGACCTATCCAGCAGCGCTGGTCACCCTGACCAGGAACCACAGGTGGCGTCAAAAACATTCTACAAACACTTTAATCCCCTGTAAATATCCCACATTTAAAGGTGAGCCCCAGGGCCACGGACCGAGCTGCAGCTGCCGTGACATCCCCCATAGAAGTGAACAGGGCTTGGTGCCGAGTACCCCACAGCCCTGGCGGGCGGCTCACTGGGGCATATACATCACAGGAGGGGCTGGGGCATACACATCACAGGAGATGCTGGGGCATATATGTCACAGGACGAGCTGGGGGCATACACGTCACAGGAGATGCTGGTGCATATACGTCACAAGACAAGCTGGGGGCATACACATCACAGGAGACATGGGGGCATATACAACACAGGAGGGGCTTGGAGCATATTCATCACAGGAAGGACTGAGGACATACATATTACAGGAGACATGGTGGCATATACATCAAAGGAGTGGCTGGTGCAGGTCCTGGGCCAAATACATTACAGGAGACACTGTTGGTTGTCGCTGCGGTCTTTGTTGGTGGGACGGGAGTGCAGAGTGCACAGATTCTGCCCACAAAGTATTTCCTCACAATGGCACTGGCCAGCGTGAGTACGTAATCCTTTATTGCATGTGCCGAAGCATTCAGTAGTGAATGCTGTGTGCATGCGCTGCAAGGGACATACTGGTCCCTGAGAATCTGCTCGGGCCAGAGGAAAGGAGGCTCCCCCACCCCTGTTCTAAAACATGTTTGTAGAGTATGTCAGGATAAAATGCTGTAGTTACATTTTGGAGCAAGGGTTGATTGCATTCATTTCCACAAGACATTGTTTGGGTGGAGGACCAGGATCTTTCCTTTTGCTTCTGCACTATAGAATCCAGATGTGCTTTATCATTTCTTACATATTGAGCTATCTCTCTGTGACTTAGTTTCAATTTTAGATCATTAATTATTATTTGTTTTACTGTAGTAGTAGTGATTTTGTAGCAGTTTATTTACAGTGCTATCAATAGGCAAAAATATGGGTTTTTACATGTGTTTTTAGGAAAGAATGCTGTGGTTCTTTTCACCGATTTTCTTGCTGTTCTAGTAATTTTCTTTTTAAACTACTACTGCCGTCATATGTTAGCAGTAAGTTAATAGGAATATATACAATGCACTACAACTTTATTGTTGGGAGTTTTTACTGAGTTGTGCGTTTTTTTCGGTCATTGATGCTTTTTTTGAAAATGCAGCATGCTCTAGATATGGCTTGCTTTCATGCATTTTCCCATAGGACTTTTTACCAATCTTTAAGAGAAAAACATGGGAAAAAAAAGCAAGTTGAACAAGTCATAAAGTATCAATAAAGGTCACACAAAAAGATGTAACCCCCCCCCCACAAATTGCTCGGGCTAGCCGGTAGTTCTCCTGAACATGACATCATGTATTTCTATGCAGCCCGTCACGCTCAGGTCAGGAAAGCTGCTGGCCAGTCCGAGCGTTGTGTTGCAAACATTTTTGGAGTTATACATCTGTTTGACTCTTTCCTAATGGTCTCATTGTGAAATTGTTTGGAAATAAAGGTGGCTATAGACATTAGTCTAAAGTGGGTCAAATGGGCAATTTTGACTAAAATAATTATTTGTCAGGTGAGATTTAACAATGAACAAGTGTTTTAACCAGCCAATGACAGACCATCATTGTCATAGCGAGTTGCTTGTCCATTAAAGGTCTGTTTGTCACAGACTATTGCAAGAACATTTCCAGAAAGATTACTTGTCCTGTGTAATAGAGCATTTATGCCCACTTTAGACAAATGAATGTCTAATATTGAAAAAATGTGTTGTGTGGGTGCCTGTACAAAGGTGCTGGACAAATAATGATTTGGCTCTATCGCTATGTCTCCTGACTCGCACATACACAGGCACACTCTGCCATGCACTCTGCGCACACTGTCAGGATTCCCTGATGTTGGTCGTGAGAGCGGCAGTCACGTGTCCGCAAGTATACTTTTTTTTATACTTCTAGTCACATGCTAACTAGACGTGCCTTTTCCTAATACAAGTGAATTGAGAGAGTCCAAGCTTA
>JARQOD010000005.1:250976853-251069503 GCA_033576555.1 Oophaga sylvatica | reverse complement strand
CCCCCCCCCCCCGGGGCCCCCCCTCCCCCCCCCCCTTTTCCCGGTTTCCCCCCCCCCCCCCCAAACCCCCCCCCGATGAGGCCACAGCCTCGTGGAATGAGCCAATCTTAATCGGGCAAGGTTCCTTTAAGTCGGTAAGCCCCAAAAGGGGCCGACCGAACCCAAAACGAGTAAGAGTCCTTGGAAGCTGTTGACCACGTCGACGACCTGCTGGAATCACAAAAAGGAGTTGGACTTCCAAAAACCCCTTGAGAAACAGACAAATAAAAATTAAAGGCCCGCACTAAATCCAATTGTGAAAAAAACCTTTCCCTTTGCTTTCCCTCGGGCCCGGGCAAAGTGAAGCAAAACAATATCCTGGTTAACAGGGAAAATTGCGCACTACCTTGGTAGAAAAGTGCCCGTGTGCGAACCCACTACTCAAACCGGGAAAAATTCCGGGAAAAGGGAGGCGAGCAAGAAGAGCCGCCAATCAGAAACCCTTTAAAAGAAGTGACTGCGACTAGGAAGGAACCCTTCCAAGAAAGAAAAGAAAGGTTGCAGAATCCATTGGTCAAAAGGCCATGCTAAAGAGCCCAGGAAAAGGTTGAGCCCCCAAAGGAGACACAGGTCCCTTCCGCGGCGGAAATGAGGGTTTACCCGCAAAAAAAAAAAGGAGCGGGGCCCCTACGCGAGGCGATAACTTTCCGGAAAGGGAAAAGGCAGAAACCTGACCCCTGGGTGCTAATTGCCAAACCCTTGCCCACCCCGTACTGTAAAAAAGCCAACAGTTGGGGAAGGGAAAAAAAATCCTGGGTTCCTTAAAGAACCCAAACACCACGAGAAGAAGGCTTCCCAGGTCTTGTGGTAAATTCTAGTAGTACCGGGACCTCTGGCCCCGGGCCGAGTGGCAATGACTTCGGCTGAAAAACCTTAGGGGTCGTTTTTCGGCTCAAGAGCCACCCCGTAAAACGCAGAGACTTCAAACCGGATGCGGACAGGACCCCGGGGTTTAACAGGGCCGGGCGAAGAGGAAATGGAAAGGGCCCGGGGTGCCAAAAAAGACACCAGTGTCGAAACCCACGTCCTCCTTTCCTTTTGGGGTATCAACATAGCCGGGATTCTCTCCAGTTGTCCCAGCGACCCGAGGAAGTAGGATATCGGCGGGGAAACAATAGATTAGCTCGTCGGTCCCCGGGGGCCCCCAGAGATCCACCGCCCCGTTTGGGTCCGTACCTGGCAGAAAGGGCGGAATTGGCATTGGACCTGGATGCCATCAAATCCACTTGGGGAACTCCCAAGGAGCACAGCAATGCAAAGATCCCCGGGATGAAAAATCCATTCTCCGGGATCCATCTTCTCTCGACTGAGGAAGTCCGCCGTGGTATTCGAACTCCTGGAATGTGAATCGCAGAGTTGGCTGTTACTCTGCCCTCAGCCCAATTCAGGACCCGAGACATTTCCACCATGAGCCTGGAATCCTCGTCCCGCCTTGGTGGTTGATATACGCGACCGCCGTTGCTTTGTCTGTCTCCCACTCGGACTGGTAGACCGCTAAAAGGGACCGTCCAGTGTTGGAGGCAAAGGAAAATTGCCCTCAATTCCAAGATGTTGATGGGTTAGAAACAGACTCTTCCGATGACCATACTCCTGAACCCAGAGATCGTTCCAGCCCACCCCCCACCCCGTCAGGCTGGCATCGGTGGTTTTATGACCCGACCACCTCGGAGGAAGGAAAGACTTCCCAGTGATAACGTTCCTGGACGTGACCACCAACTTAGGGACTCTCGCACCCTGTGAGAGATGAGGATACTGCGATCCAGTGCAATCTGCGATCGATCCCAATGACTCAGAATGAGCCTTTGGAGGGCTCTGGAATGAAACTGGGCAAACGGAAGTGCTTCCATGGAAGCCACCATCAGACCTAAAAGGCGCATACACTTCCGAAGGGACATTGCTGTCGAAGACTTCATAGTCTGTACATGTCGAAGGAGACATGCCCGCTTGTCTGGAGGTAGGGACACCACTGCCCGTACCGTGTCGAAATGCATCCCCAAAAACAGGATTGACTGCGACGGTTCCAGAGACGACTTCTCCCAATTGACCAGCCACCCGAAGTCCTTCAGGAGCTGAAGGGATAGATTGCGAGCCGTCACCGTCTCCTCCTTTGAGGACGCCACAATCAAAAGGTCGTCCAGATAGGGAATAATCGTGACTCTCTGTCTTCGAAGAATTGCCATGAGAGGCGCTAGAATTTTTGTAAAAACTCTGGGCGCTGAAGCCAAGCCGAATGGCAGGGCCACAAATTGGTAATGGTCCTGACCTATGGCAAAACGAAGGAAGCGCTGTTGAGCCCTTCCGACGGGAACATGCAAATAAGCGTCGCGAATGTCGATTGACACCAGAAAGTCGTTCTGCGACAGGGTTGCCACAACGGAGCGAAGTGACTCCATGCGGAATTTTTGGGTGTGGACATGCTGATTCAATCTTTTGAGATCCAGAATAGGACGAAATTTGTCCTCTTTTTTGGGGACCACAAAGAGATTTGAATAAAAACCTTTTCCCCAGTCCTGTCGGAACCGGTATTACTACACCCTTCTGCAGAAGGAATTCCACCTCTCATAGCAGAGCGGCAAATAGCTCGGGCTGACGGAATGCGAGACTGGCAAAAACTGTCCGGGGGTCGAGAAGAAAACTCTATGAAATAGCCTGCCGACACAACTCGCGTTACCCAGGAATCCGGAACGCGGGAAATCCAATTCGCCTTGAATTGGAGCAGGCGAGGCGACCCCCACTCGAGAGCCCTCGAGTGAGGACCTGGCGTCAGTCTGCCTTGGCGGGCTTCTTGTCAGTTTCCCGCTTGTCTTGACGGAAACTTTGTTTCCAAGGGGTGCGGGATTTCTGAGAAGACTTCTTTCCCGAAAAAGAGGGACGACCCGATCCCCAAGAAGACTGACCGGATCGTCCCCTAGACCGAAAATACCGCCGACCATTACCGGCACTAGGTCTGCCAGACGTAGAAGCCATAGCCCTTCGCTGTGGTAAAGCCGCTTCTTTAGCCTTTGCCTTGGCAATCAGCTCTGTGAGATCAGATCCAAATAGCTGACCACCCTTGTAGGCTAAAGACAGTAAACCCTGCTTGGAAACCGCGTCCCCGGTCCACTGTCTAAGCCACAGTGCTCTTCTGACTGTGACCGCTGAGGATTGCGTCCTGGATAATAATGACGCAGTATCCAGACCTGCATCACAGCTATATCGGGCTGCAGTCTCCAATAAATCGAGAAGTCCATCTATCTCGGATAATGGAGATCTATTTTGCAATGCCTTCCGTAAACGGACCAACCAGCACAGGGAAGCCTTAGAAGCACACATGGATCCTAGTACTGCTCTGAATCCATGACCTGCAGCTTCATAGATGGATTTCGCCGCCATCTCCGTTTTTCTGTCCAGCGGCTCTTGCAGACTCGCTTTCCCTTTAACCGGAAGCAATGAGGATTTACTAAGCTGGGATAAAGGAACATCCACTTCAGGAGAAGGAATCCAATTATCCGTCAATTCCGTTGAACACGGATATAATGCCTCAAAGAACCGTGTCCCTTGAAAACGTTTATCTGGACACAGACGTTCCTTCTCCACTACCGTATTAAGCTCTTCCAGAGCCGGTAATGTTGACCGCGACTTATGGTACTCCTGGTACATGCGGTCCGACTTACCAGGCCGTGTAGTTACCTCCTCCGGTAACTGTAACGCCTCTCTCATAGCTTCAATTAAAGCCTCTGTTCGGCTCACAAGAGAGAATGTCCCTGCCGATCCTCCTTATCCGAATCGGATAACTCCCCTTCTGAGTTTGAAGGAGAACCCTGTCCGCATTCCATATCAGATACCTCTGATTCGCTACGTGGAAAAGATGGCACCGGCCTGCGCCGCTTCCTGTCATGAGAGGATCTAGCTGACACCCACTGACCTAAAAGGTCAGACAAGCCATTAATTGACTGAGCGATGGCATCTAATTTGGTATCGCTGTAAATTGCAGCGCTTGATGCCGTCGAAGTCTGCGTACCAGATACTTGCGACTGATCCTGTAGCGGATCTGGCAGATGGTCCGCACCTTCCGGACCCTGAACAGACATGTCAGCAGTAAATGGCAGGTCAAAACCCTGTTAGTAACTGGAAACAGTGTGGTTACTAAGCAGACTGAGCAAGTACGCTGAAGGGTTAAAGCTCTTAAAGAAGAGAGTTACCCCAGCTATCTCTCAGTATATAAATAACCTCCTGCGTTCTGATCCCTACCGGGTAGAACCTGCGGCGGTTATTGCTGGAAGGGTTAACCCTTCATAGGGGTTAATGCCGCCAACTCCCCACAACTCCCTATATAAAATAAAAGGAGTGTGCGAGTCCCAGGTCTCTATAAGAGAACGCGGCTGCAGATAAACGCTATCTGTCACTTGGAACACAGATAGGTTCTGCGCTGTGGGGTGATGATATTCACTCACCCAGCTGGCCTCGGTGAAAGTATACCTTAAACAGGAGGAGCGGAGCAGGAGGAGCCCGAAGCCTTTGTAATGGCCGCCGCGCTGAGAGAAGCCGGAAGAGAAGAACAGTGAAGCTGCAGTCTCCTCAGAGCGATTCCTGTCACAAAAAGAGCGGGAAGCGTGAAGCCACGCCCCCCTCCGGCTTAAAAAAAAAAAGAGCGCGAACTCCTCGCTCTCTGCTCTCCTCTGTCTGCAGGTATCTGCCTGCGGACATAAAATACAGTCACAAACATGTCATCTAATACATGTACCAGCGGCTGCCGCAGCAGCCGCTGAGAGCACACACACATTCACATAAAATGCGGTACTCACCAGCCGAGCGCCACAGGACCCCCAGGGGTTTGTGGCGCTGTGCCCATCGCTTCCCCCCCGGGCGGGGAACGCAGTGACCCCCGATGTGCGGTTTGCGTCCCCGCCAGGGAAGCAATCCTCATCCCCCAGGGCCGGCGTGAAACTGCAGGGACCACCATACAGGGTATTACAGATCGCCAAGGGAGAGGTGGGGGTCCAGCAGCGCTGAGACCCCTGAGACCTCTAGACCACTTCTGGTGATCCAAGTCTCTTGTCCGATAAAAATAATAAAGTTTTCTGAGGAGCTGCTTCCAGCAGCGACCTATCCTCTGGACCTCAAATTTTAGACTGAAGAAGCAGGAGTAGGAGGAGCCCGAGCTGGAGGGGCCGGTCAACACTCTTTTTAATCTGAGGTGTCAATCCTATCTGGGCTCCGCCTACCCACTAGTCATTACTAGTGTGTCTCCTTTCCTTCCATTCTGCTGCTGAAAATCCATTTTGATTCAGTACGTGACATACTTTTTATATAGTCACCTCCCCTTGGGTTTTTCTGGACAATTTGAATTCCACAGAATGATATTCCCACAACTGACCACCCATTTTTATCAGCAAAATGCCGTGATAGGGGATGTCCTAAAAATCCCTTCAAGATATTATCCAAATGTTCTTTAATTCTATCTCTGAGCCGTCTTTTTGTACGGCCCACATATAATTCATCACATGGACACCTGATTGTATAATCCCCATGGAATTACAGGAAATATTATCTTTGATATGAAACTTTTTAGTCTTATCAGTATTCCAAAATGACACTTGCATTTGTCTTGTACATTTAGTTCGTATGCAACATGGACAGTTCCCACAGTGAATAAAACCGCCCCTGATAGAATGTTTACTATCTTTTGCTTTGGGATTACTAGTACCTATTCCCATTTTAGTAGTGGGTGCTAAAACATTCCCAATATTTTTAACTCTTTTGTAGACAAATCTAGGTTTTTCAGGTAATAATTCCCCCACAATCTTGTCTTTTTGTAGAATAGGCCAGTATTTTTTTTATTATTTTTAGAAAATCTCTTGTGATTTGCATGGCATTGGGTAACCAATGGAATATTGCCAATTTCCTGTGCCATAGAGACGGAATTGCATATCGATTTGGCTCCATGGATCAAATGGCTCCTTGATATAACCTTAGCATCCTGCTATTGCACAACAAATTGTTCAGTACCTTTTCTTCTATTACCCTTGTAAAAATGCAAAATTTGGGGACAAGTGAACATTTTTGTGGGAAAAATTAAAAATGTTCTTTTCTTCATTACACATTGCTTTAATTCCTGTGACACACCTGAATAGTTAACTAACTTCTTGAATGTGGTTTTGAGCACTTTGAGAGGTGCATTTTTGATAATAGGGTAACGTCTAGGTATTTTCTGTCATATATAGTCATGGCCAAAAGTTTTGAGAATGACACAAATATTAATTTTTACAAAGTCTACTGCTTCACTTTTTCTAATGGCAATTTGCATATACTCCAGAATGTTATAAAGAGTGATCAGCTTAACATCAATTACTTGCAAAGTCAATATTTGGCTAGAAAATGAACTTTATCTCCCAAAACACATTTCAACATCATTGCAGCCCTGCCTTAAAAGGACCAGCTAACCTCTTTTCAGTGATTGCTCCATTAACACAGGTGTGGGTGTTGATGAGGACATGGCTGGAGATCAATCTGTCATGATTAAGTAAGAATGACACCACTGGACACTTTAAAAGGAGGCTGGTGCTTGGCATCATTGTTTCTCTTCTGTTAACCATGGTTATCTCTAAAGAAACACGTGCAGTCATCATTGCAATGCTCAAAAATGGCCTAACAGGGAAGAGTATCGCAGCTAGAAAGATTGCACCTCAGTCAACAATCTATCGCATCATCAAGAACTTCAAGGAGAGAGGTTCCATTGTTGCCAAAAAGGCTTCAGGGCGCCCAAGAAAGACCAGCAAGCGCCAGGACCGTCTCTTAAAAGTGTTTCAGCTGCGGGATCGGGCTACCAGCAGTGCAGAGCTTGCTCAGGAATGGCAGCAGGCAGGTGTGAGTGCATCTGCACGCACTGTGAGGCAGAGACTCTTGGAGCAAGGCCTGGTCTCAAGGAGGGCAGCAAAGAAGCCTCTTCTCTCCAGAAAAAACATCATGGACAGACTGATATTCTGCAAAAGGTACAGGCAGTGGACTGCTGAGGACTGGGGGTAAAGTTATTTTCTCTGATGAATCCCCTTTTCGATTGTTTGGGACATCAGGAAAACGCCTCATTCGGAGAAGACAAGGTGAGCGCTACCACCAGTCTTGTCTCATGCCAACTGTTAAGCATCCTGAAACCATTCATGTGTGGGGTTGCTTCTCAGCCAAGGGAATCGGCTCTCTCACAGTCTTGCCTAAAAACACAGCCATGAATAAAGAATGGTACCAGAATGTCCTCCAAGAGCAACTTCTCCCAACCCTCCAAGAGCAGTTTGGCGATCAACAATGCCTTTTCCAGCATGATGGAGCACCATGCCATAAAGCAAAGGTGATAACTAAATGGCTCAGGGAACAAAACATAGAGATTTTGGGTCCATGGCCTGGAAACTCCCCAGATCTTAATCCCATTGAGAACTTGTGGTCAATCATCAAGAGACAGGTGGACAAACAAAAACCTAAAAATTCTGACAAAATGAAAGCATTGATTGTGCAAAAATGGACTGCTGTCAGTCAGGATTTGGTCCAGAAGTTGATTGAGAGCATGCCAGGGAGAATTGCAGAAGTCCTGAAGAAGAAGGGTCAACACTGCAAATATTGACTTGCTGCATTAACTCATTCTAACTGTCAATATAAGCTTTTGTTACTCTTATGTTTGCAATTATTATATTTATGTCTGTGATAAAAACATCTGTCAAACACACATAAAAACCAGAGGGCAGCAGATCATGTGAAAATATAATATTTGTGTCATTCTCAAAACTTTTGGCCATGACTGTAGACCCCTCAAATTCACTTCAAACGTGATTTGATTACTAAAAAAAATTGTTTTGTAAATTATATTGGAAAAATGAGAAATTGGTAATCAACTTTTATCACTATCTTCCTAATGAAAAAAATTATGTTTAAAAAATTATGCAGATGTAAAGTAGACATATGGGAAATGTTATTTATTATTTTCTACAGCATGACCAAGGTTTTAGGATATGAAAATTGATAAATTTTCACCAAAATTCCAATATTGTCACAAACACACACACACAAAAAAAAAAAAAAAAAATCGACCTAAATTTACAACTAACATGAAGTACAATGTCTCATGAAAAAACAATCTCAGAATCACTGGGATTCGTTGAAATGTTATAGAGTTATTACCACCTAAAGTGACACGGGTCAGAATTGAAACAATTTGCCCGGTCAGGAAGGTGAAAACAGGCTTCAGGGTTAATCACTTTTTGCATTTTGTTAATTTGGAAAAACGTTTGCACAGTACTGTACGATAAACACTATTGGTCGGTGTGCATAAGCACAAAAGTTATTATTGGTTCACCGTGCTGGTGTTTGAGTACACAAGCAGCAGTTACGGAATATGAGCTCTTCTAAACAAGCCTAAATTATTGTGAAAATTCTATTTTGCAGAAAATACAGTGTTAAAGGGGGTATCTGGGACTTTTTGAAAAACAAAAAATGTGCCTAAACACTAACAGGGAGTTGTGCCTGGTGGCATTCTTCCACGGCACAAAGCAGTCACAGACCGCTCCTGACAGGGACTAAGCTGCCTCTGCTGACGTCACGTCGACAGAGCGGCTGCTTCTTTTCCACTCTGCTCTGTTGACGTTTGGGACTTCCAACGTCAATCTGACTGACAGCCGGCTCCCCCAGTAAAATGGTGGGAATCTGGTTGTTAATCAGAATAAAGTCAGAAGTCCTGCCATCAACAGAGCAGAGCGAAAAATAATCCGCTGCTTTGTCTATGTACTGTTAGCAGAGGTAGCTGTATCCCCGGCGGGAGCAGTCTGTGACCGCTCTGAGCAGAGGAAGAATGGCACCGTGCACAACAGGCAGGTAAGTAGCAACTACCTGCCTGTTAATGCTTGGACACTTTTTTATTTTTTCACATTTTTTCGAGAAGCAGCTTTGAACAGGCTTTTCAGCAATGTACAATGTCCGTACAATCCACGTTAGGGTATATTTCCACGGTCAGTATTTGCTGCGGATTGGCCACTGCGTACAGCCGCAGCGTCCAATCCGCAGCGGTCAGAAGTTACAGCATAGTGGAGGGGATTTTATGAAATCCCATTTCCACTATATATGCACATGCGTCGCGTCTTTCTAGACCACAGCATGTGAATCTATCTTGCGGAGATGCACAGTCTCCACAAGATAAATAGCACCGTTCTATGTATAGGATGCGGTGAACACATGTGGAATCACCGCGCGTACAAAAGCTGGAAGCGCTTTGGACGTAGCAGGTATCCGCTGCATTCAAAGCGCTGCCAATACGTTACGTGGAAACATATCCTTACATGTGCAGATTTTGTGGCATATTTGTCACATTTCATCTTTTGCATTGTAAAGAGTGAAATAGAACAAAATTACAAACTGTAACAAATCAATTTACATGCAGAAATTTTCTGAGAAGTACAATGACATTTCTTTCTATCTCATCCACTTGACTGGTACTGTATTATGCTGTGGATTTTCCACAAACAAATCCTCATGGAAATTTTGCAGCAAATACGCAACATGTGATCTTAAATTATGGGTCGATTCACACATAGCACATTTTTCACTGAATTTTGGCTGATGAATATGCACAGAAATTCTGCAAAAAAATGCACTACACTTAAAGAGAATGGGTTTCTAATAAACCCCACTTGTCTCCAAGTGTACAAATACTGCAGTAATTCTTATCTGTTGGTAATATGAAGACCTTGACGTCAGCTAAATTTTGCACCAAAAACAACAAACTCTGCATTCATCACATTTTAGGCCAAATATCTAATGTAAGGCCAGGGTCACACGACCATTTTCTCTCATCCGAGAGTATCAGTCTGATTATGATGATCAGACTCTGATCAGTTTGATTATAGCTCGATCTGATTATCTCAGACATGAAAAGAAAAAAACAAAAATAATTCTTCATCTCCTCCATTCTGTCAGTCCTTGAAAGTCTGATCGAGTTCAGATTCCACCCGAGTGCAGTCTGATGTTTTCCACAAATCCAAAGACATGAATGGCTAAGTGTGATCTGATAATCTAAACTTGTGCGTGCAGCGATTTTTTTTTCCTCGAACCGACGAAGTCCAAGAGAAAAATTGGACATGTGCACAGCCCCGTAAAATAAAATAGTACCAGTGCTGTCGGTCAAATCAACGGATAGCATTTGTTAACAAGCCCTTACTTGGTGTGTGTTCATTCCCATACTCTAGGTTCACATTGTTTTTTATGTAGATTTTAAGCACAGAAAATTCACAGCATTTTACAATACCAGAAAAGTGGATGAGCTTAAAATTAATCTCACCATATCAAGGGACCCATACCATAGTTTGAAAACAATCTATCAAAATCTAAAATTACCCCATCTATCGTATAGAGAAAAAAAAATAGAACTGCAAGAGTTGCGTCTTTAGTCACTGCGACTCCATGAAAAACACTGCTGACACACCGATTGCAAAAACGGACACATGGATGATATGTACTGTGGAGACACAGCATTGTATCTTAATTAAACAGACGTCTATTTTTAGCAAGATAGGGAAAATAGACTGTTTTCTATATGTTAACTTATAATATTGACTTGTAAGTTGACAATTTGTTGCAACATATTGTGTTCTTATCCTTGAAGACTAGTGTTGTTTGCTGATATGCTAATTACACATTGTCTAGGCCAGCTAGATTGTTGACTTTTAAAACAGAGGAAAATCTTTGCAAATAAATCTCCATTTTTCTTTTTTACCTGTAAATACTGATTGAAGGACACTTGTTAACCATAAAAAGAGGTGATATGCCTCTGTGAGGAGAGAGCCAGTGATTCAGCCAAGACATCCAAAGGATCAGAGACAGGACAGCAGCCAAGACATCATGGCTCCATCACGAGGGACACATTTGTCATTCTACAGGGTGCCAGCTTAGGGGGATCTCAGCCCTGGCTGGAAGGATACAGATCTTCTCCATTGACCATCGCTGAACCCATGGATACGTTTGGAGAAAGTCAGGATTGAGATCCGCCGGTCACCTGGCAATAATGGAGATGTTCTAAGAAGCCAGGTTTTGACCAACTGACCCTTGTACCTCAAAGGACTTTCATCTCCCTAAGCTTGTTGTTACTTTGTCTGTGTGCATGCCACAGGTGGGGTAGTCAACTCTGGAAGCTGTGGAGTAACAGCTGCTCTTACCCCGGTGAGTCAGCATAAGGGCGAGACTCTAATGCGCACCATATTGGGGTATTTTGCTGGGACTGCTCTACGTGTTACCTATCCGTTTTGTGGTTCAATAAAGTATTGCCACACTGTTTTACCCTAACCTTGTTTTGTCTGAGTAGTAGTGTTGAGCGATACTGCTCGATATCTAAAAATATCGTATCGAAATGGTATCGCCGATATCACTAAATATCGTCGATATCCGATTCTGATACCGGAAGTCCCATGTAAGTCTATGGGAACAAAATATCGCAACAAAGAAAACCCTTTCTTTCGTTGTAAACACAAAATATACACACATAGAATACATATATATATATTACATGTCATTGTGACATATATATATACATATATTTATAGTTTATACACTTCTACATAGTAAAATAGACTCTGATTCAATTGCCGGGTAAAGCCGTGACATACCCCATAGAAGTCGACGGGCTCGGTGCCGAGTACCCCCAAAACCTCTGGCTCTGTGCGACTCAACTTGGGCGTCACAAACAGGATTCTGTAGCTCGCTATAAGCGAGTCCTGTGTGCCTGAATTGAACTGGTTTTGTGCTTGAGAATTGCTAAAATCATCAGAGAATGTATTTGCCATTTTTCCGCCATATCTGCGTCACGACGAGGCACTGGTGAAGAAGAAGGGTGTGCTCTTCGTGGGTGTACACTCACTCAGTGGTGCGAAAACGATGGCCGACCACTGTAAATGGTACTGCAATGTAACATCGTGCCCCACAGCTCTTCAGTTCCGCCTCCTCATCCTCCTCAGTGTGCGGAAACTAACACGAAGGTCCCGCCTCCCTACAAAAGAGGGGCCCTCTCCAGATGCTAATGACACATGTGACTTGGCAGAGATGGCTAATGGACACGAGCAGAAGTGTGAAGGGATGGAGCAGTCAGAGCTCTCCCCCACGGAAGCGACCCGATCGCCACGGAACCACCGTTGGGCACCCGGCCTGGAAACCCTCCTACGCTGCAAGAAGAGGAGGATACCCTAAGAGGCCTGGCCCGGCACCGGGAGGAGGTCGCCAGGATGGAAGCCAGCTGGCGTGCCCTAAAACTAAACTTGGAGCGGCGCCAATCCCTCTTACCTGAAGTGTCTGTACCGGAAAGTGAGGCACCCGTTCTAGTAGAGGAGCCCTGCAATGTGATCCGGTTGACGTTGTCGCAGTGGAGGCACCCGTTCCTGGAAAAAAACTCTGCACCGGCAGCACCCCAGATCCCGCTGTCTGCCCCCGTCGCTGAGACAGAAGAAGCGACACCCGTCCTCATGGAGGAGGCCGCGCAGGCACCAGAGGTCTACCTGCCTGTACCGGAGCCCCGACTGTCATCTGTTCCAGAGCCGGCTGCTTCCTCCGCAGGTGAGCGCCGCCAGGACTGGGGGGCGCCAGGAGAGCTGCCGCAAACCGGACACTGTAAGCTGCAGTTTGATGGTGGAGACATGGAGCTGCTGGTGGAGGAGAATTTCAACCGGCGTCAGGAGGAAGAGTGGAGACGTTGGGAGCGGGAAGCAGAGCGACAAAGGGAGCAGCGAGAATCCCAAAAGCTTCGCCAACGTCAGCTGGAGAAGGACCGGGCAGATAAGGACCGGATGAGAGAAAGATAAAGGAACCCTGTGGGAGCCGCGGCGTAAGGGTGCAGTACGGAGCTTTAAATTGAAAGGTGGTTGGGGCTTCATCCAGGAGCCTGGACTTTATTTAGAAGTCTTTGTGACCCGGCGGGACGTGGAGACTCACCTCCCAGAAGGACACCCGGGGAGGGACCTGTTGCCAGGAGACTTGGTGACTTACACCCGACACTGGGGTTACAATGGATGGTACGCCCTAAATGTTACCAGGTGCGACCCCTACTCCCCAGAGTGTCAGGAACCTGTGAGACCCTCGGAGCCTTCAGCCTCCCACATCCAGGCCTCTGCAAAAGTGCCCACCCCACGCCGTAAATCTCCCCAGCCTCCCTCAGTGGTCTCCTCAGCAGCCCCAGCTATGGACATGATAAGTATAGCTGGCCCGTACCCGGCGCCTGTTAGGCCCCCTGGGGTTCGTTCAGTCCGGGACATAGGGTTCCAGACCCGGAGGGAGATGAAAGAGGTGGCCACACAGACCCAGATAGCGGGTCACGACTTGACTGTACAGGCCACACAACGTCATCAGGTCCTGGTGGTCCTTGGTGCCTCGGATGTTTGGCAAGCATCAGAAGAGTACCAGGTGGTACCTGGAACACCCCTGCCAAAGAATTAGAAATAACCCGGACAGGGTCCCTGTATGTAAATAGTTAAATTGTTGATGTACCCGGACGGGTGAATGTTCATAAAAAAGTTTTTTAATTTAAAAAAAAAAAAAAACACAGTTTTCATTACTTTTATTAGTCTCATCCTGCGACGCCATCGATCTCCTGTAAAAAAATGAAAAAAAAAAAAAAAAAAAAAGTATACAACCTGACCGACGCAGTCCATAGTAACGAGTGTCCCACGACGATCCAGCTCTGCTACATCAGAATGACAGGCAGAGCCTGACATCCGCGCCAGCACAGCTGATTAACTGCTTCCCCGGCGGTGACGTCATCGGACTGGTTTACGGCCGGGATTACCCTGCAGTCACTGCAGTTATCGCGAAAAACTGCATGTGACCGCCAGGGAGAAGATAATGGCGGCCATCAAGCAGTCCAGGACGTGACCGCCGGAGATCTTCTGCCAGGTAAGTGCCGCTGACTCCTGACAGACCCGACCGACGGACACTCACAGTGACAGTGACAAATCCGATTCCGGTATTCGATATGACGAAAATATCGGTATTCGGAATCGAAAGGCCGATACAGCTAATATCGGCCGATACCCGATATTTGCAGTATCGTATCGCTCAACACTACTGAGTAGCATTATGCACACGTTAAAGGGAAAGCGGGCGTGCGGTAGGACGATCCCTGGTCCATGCGGTTTCGGCCAGTGGACCAGGGCACCCACTGACATCCTCCCCGTGTCTCCATAGGTACCATTTATTAACGTACATGCTTAAAGTGAAGCCGATACATGCTTTTCAATCCACGGGCAGCATGTATCAGCACTGGCTTAATTATCTCGGCCAGGACTCAAATGCTATGGCACTTCAGAGGAAAGGCATTAAGTTACGTTCCGGTAACTGTATTTTTCAGAAGCCCATGACAGCACGAGAGAGGGGATCCGCCCATCAGGAACAGGAAACCTACAAATACAAAAAGTGCGGCACCTCTCCCATGCATCAGTTGGATTACAGAGCTTGAGAGGACCTCCATGGTTAATGGCACATAATATATTCACAACCTGAACAAGTTAATCCACGTGAAATTTATAAGGGGAAGAGGTGCGCACCCATACATGAAAGGGAGGGAACTAAGGGTGCTGTCATGGGCTTCCGAAAAATACTGTTACGTAACTTAATGCTTTATTCGGACTCCCATGACAGCACGAGAGAATTACAGAGATGTAAACACTATCTTAGGGAGAGACTACAGCGTGCAGCACCCTTAACCCGAAGGTTGAGATCTGAGGAGGCACCCATGTGTAGCCTACAATGGTTAAAAAAGGTGCAAGGGGATGACCACGTGGCCGCCTTACATATCTGGTAGATGGAAACTCCAGATCTTTCTGCCCAAGAGGTCGCTATGGCTTGGGTAGAATGCGCCCTTAAGTTCTGCAGAGCCGGACTGCCACCTGCTATATGAGCTAGAGAGATAGCCTCCCTAATCAATCTTGCTAATGTAAACTTTGAAACTCTAAGACCCTTTCTAATGCCTTGGAAGGATATAAATAAGGCGTTGTCCTTTTTAAAGGGATTAGAGACAGATACTCTAATAAACATCTTCTAACATCTAAAGTATGAAGTTTTTCCTCCTTCTGGTTAGTAGGGTTAGGGAGGAAGGAGGGGAGAACTATCTCTTGTGTTCTGTGGAAGTGTGAGGCAACCTTAGGCAAGTAGGCAGGGTCTGGCCTAAATACTACCCTGTCATCCAAAATCTGTGTGTAAGGAGGGTCTCTAGAGAGTACCTGGATATCGCTTATTATGCTGATGTAATAGCTACCAAAAAGGCTACTTTGAGGGATAGAATCTTAATTGAGGCCGATACCATGGGTTGAAATGGAGCCTCTGCCATAGCCGTAAGGACTAAGTTCAAGTCCCATGGTACACATCTTACCCTGTGTATGGGCCTAGACCTGGCAGCAGCTTTAATAAATCTGGATATCCAGTAATTTTTTACAATATCACAATTAAATAAGGCACCAAGGGCTGAAACCTGCACTTTCAGAGAACTAGTAGCCAGACCTAATTCCAGACCCTTCTGCAGAAATTCTAAAATCTGCCCTATAGGAACCCCCTCATCGGTTTTAAGGTTGGAAGTGGCTAAAAATTGTCTCCAGGTTCTAGCATAGATTTTGGTTGTAACTGTTTTTCTACTTTTCAGAAGAGTGTCTATTAGGCTAATTTCACATTTGCTTCTTTTAGCGCAGCGCTTCGTGTGCTACCGAAAACGTGTGCAAAAACGCAAACAAGCGCATTCAAGCGCATGTTTTTTTTAACGCATCACAGTACGCATAACGACAAAAAAACGTAGCGTTTACATGCGTTTTCCATGCGTTTGCGTTTTTTAGGCGCATGAGTCACACATTGCACAAGAGGAAAATCCTAGAAACAGACCCCACCAATGGGACACAAGTGGGGGAGTGTCATGGGACTTCTTTAAATAGACCCTGTTCAGCTGAATACTTCATATTTTGCTGGTGTTCCCTGTGTCACCATGGAACTGCATTAGGAGAGTTTTGGCATAAACTTGGATATGGACATCACGCTGTTTCAGGCTTTTGCTTGCCAGCAACAAAGGGAGAGAGAGAGCAAAGACTGCAGCGGCTGCGTTTTTGGAGACATTAATGAAGTCCGGGAGAGCGTGGAGCATACCACACCCTCTTCAGAGAGCTCCAGGCAAACCCGGCTAAATTTTCGGACTATACACGAACGTCCCAAGAAAGTTTTAGGGATTTGCTTTCTCGTGTTGAAAGAGCCATCCGGAGATAGGACACACAGCTCCGTCGTGCAATTCCTCCGGAGGAACGGCTCCTCGTCACATTACGGTACGTAATATTAAACAAATGCGTGTATTGTTTTTGTTTTGTTCTGCCATTTACTAAAAGCCGGCTGAATTATAGTTCTGCAATTAACAGTAATTTTTTTTTCATGTCAGTGTTTTGACAAAGTCTGGACAATCACAATTTTTTTTTTCATCTGTTTTGCAGCTTCCTGGCTTCTGGCGAGACCCTCTCTTCACTTCACTTTCAGTACCGACTTGGAATCTCCACCTTGTCCGGAATAGTTGCGGACACCTGCCGGGCTTTGTGGGACGTTCTATGTCCTGAATTTATGCCCTGCCCACCGCAGAAAAGTGGATGGATATTGCAGAAAAATTCTTTACAGTATGCAATTTCCCCAACTGTTTGGGAGCGGTGGATGGGAAACACATCCGGATAACAAAACCCCCAAGAAGCGGCTCTGAGTACTTTAATTATAAAAAGTACTTTTCTACGGTACTCATGGCCATTGCGGATGCAGACTGCAGGTTTATTGCGGAGGACATTGGGGCATTTGGCCGGGGCAAAGACTCACAGACCTTTAAGAATTCGGACACGAGCCGTAATTTGTATGGGAACCATTTTAATATCTCCAGCTGTCTGTGTTGCTGGCCTGCAAGGTTGCTTCTTGGCTGGTGGATGGCTGGGACGGGTCCGAGGCAGCTCTCTGAAGGACCGCTTCAGGACCAGGTTGCAGGGTGCTGCTCCAGGTGCTGTGAAAAAAAAAAAAAAAAAAAACAATTACTATCATGCATTTACAAACGCCAACTCCTGTGGAATAGAAAAACACAGATTCAACACAATACAACAACAACAAAATACTTACACTCTGGTGGCAAGGACCGGTCTTAAGAAAGCCAAAACACGATGATAGCGATACTTTCTTGTGGTCTTTTCTGCAGCACCACTGGCAACCCGGTTCTCCAGCCTCAGGTCCCTGTTGAAGTGGCCCTTCATTGAGCGCCAACGGGATCGGACCTTGTTCACTGTAGAAAAAAAAAAAATTAAGAAAATGCACTGTAGGCCATGATCACACAACTGTGTGGAATGCTAGAAACTCACAGGAGTTACTAGCATCCCACACAGTTGTGTGATCTCGGCCAAGGTGACTGCAGCAACACACAGCTAAATACTTGCTAAAATCCTTGCGGACCCGGGGAGAGGCGTTGTCCCAGCCATCCATCAGCCCTGCGGCCACTTCATTACAGAGCCACCGGATCACCACGTTGTCACAGTGCACTGGATGACGGCTGCCCCACAACAGGCCTCGCTCCTGGACCAACTGGATCAGGGCGTCATTATCCAGGGCGAGATCCTCATCCCGTTGTGGAGCCTAGAAAAGAAAGCAAAACATTAATCTTGTAAACATTTGTAGATGGAAAAAGAAAGATTGAGAATATAAGCAAGATTGAATAGGAAAAACAGGCAAGATAAAAGTCATGGGCAAAAAAACAAAACAAAAAACAATCAGTCACTCTACACTTACAGGCCGCCTCCCCGCCTGCACTCGGACAGGCTGCTCCCGCTCTTCCTCCGCTGCTGTGGACGATGTGGACTGAAAAAAAAAAAAAAAATTGCCACATGTGTCCATGCAACAGCAAATACTTACCAATCAGTATGGAAGGAAGGTACTCACTTCACCCGCTGCTTGGGCCAGTTCACCAGGGGACATATTCTTCTCCTGAAGACACGCTGCAATAAAAACAGACATTAGTACATAAGAAATTGAGAAAAAAGGAAAGAAACACATTAGGTTTTATACTCACATTATCCAAGTTTCCAGGCAGCCCAATAACAATTCTTGAATAGCTGCTGTCTTGCTCTGTGTCTGTCTGGCTCTGTCTTCATCAGTATCTGGCTGTAGAGTAGTGGACTGAAGTGCCAACACCTTATCTTATATAAAGTACCCCCATACAATGTTTCTTTAGTTAGTGGGTGGTTTAACCCCTTCACCCCCAAGGGTGGTTTGCACGTTAATGACCGGGCCAATTTTTACAATTCTGACCACTGTCTCTTTATGAGGTTATAACTCTGGAAAGCTTCAACGGATCTTCGCGATTCTGAGATTGTTTTCTCGTGACATATTGTACTTCATGTTAGTGGTAAAATTTCTTCGATATAACTTGCGTTTATTTTTGAAAAAAACGCAAATATGGCGAAAATTTTTAAAATTTTGCAATTTTCAAACTTTGAATTTTTATTCCCTTAAAACAGAGAAATATATCACACAAAATAGTTAAGAAATAACATTTCCCACATGTCTACTTTACATCAGCACAATTTTGGAACCAAAATTTTTTTTTGTTAGGAAGTTATAAGGGTTAAAAGTTGACCAGCGATTTCTCATTTTTACAACAAAATTTACAAAGCCATTTTTTTTAGGGACCACCTCACATTTGAAGTCACTTTGAGGGGTCTATGTGGCAGAAAATACCCAAAAGTGACACCATTCTAAAAACTGCACCCCTCAAGGTACTCAAAACCACATTCAAGAAGTTTATTAACCCTTCAGGTGCTTCACAGTAACTAAAGCAACGTGGAAGGAAAAAATGAATATTTTACTTTTTAGCCACAAAAATTATCTTTAACAAACTTTTTTTTTATTTTCACAAGGGTAAAAGGAGAAAATGGACAGATAAAGTTGTTATGCAATTTCTCCTGAGTACGCCAATACCCCATATGTGGGGGAAAACCACTGTTTGGGCACACGGCAGAGCTCGTAAGGAAAGGAGCGACGTTTGACTTTTTCAAACTAAAATTGGCTGGAATTTAGATTGGATGCCATGTCGCGTTTGGAGAGCCCCTGATGCGCCTAAACAGTGGAAACCCCCACAAGTGACACAATTTTGGAAACTAGACCCCCTAAGGTACTTATCTAGATCTGTTGTGAGCACTTTGAACCCTCAAGTGTTTCACAAAAGTTTATAAAGCCTGGGTGTGAAAAAATAAATAAATAAATACATTTTCCACAAAAATGATTTTTTAGTCCCAAATTTTTGAATTTTCCCAAGGAAATTGGACCCCAAAAGTTGTTGTCCAATTTGTCCTGAGTACACTGATACACCATATGTGGGGGGGGGGGGGGAAACTGTTTGGGCGCACGGCAGGGCTTGGAAAGGAAGTAGTAACGTTTTGGAATGCAGACGTAAATAGGGGTCATGTTCCGTTTGCAGTGCCCCAGATGAGCCTAAACAGTGGAAACCCCCCACAAGTGACCCCATTTTGGAAACTAGACCCCCTAAGGAACTTATCTAGATCTTTGGTGAGCACTTTGAACCCCCAAGTGCTTCACACAAGTTTATAATGCCTGGGCATGAAAATAAAAAATCCTATTTTTTTCCCACAAAAATTATCTTTTAGTCACTAATTTTTTATTTTCCCAAGGGTAACAGGAGAAATTGGACCACATAAGTTGTTGTACAATTTGTCCTGAGTACGCTGATACCCCATATGTGGGGGGGAACCACTGTTTGGGCGCACGGCAGAGCTCGGAATGGAAGGAGCACCATTTGACTTTTTCCAACCAAAATTGGCTGGAATTGAGTTTGGATGCCATGTTGCATTTGGAGAGCCCCTGATGTGCCTAAACAGTGGAAACCCCCACAAATGACCCCATTTGGGAAACTAGACCCCCTAAGGAACTTATCTAGATTTTTGATGAGCAATTTGAACCCCCAAGTGCTTCACACAAGTTTATAACGTAGAGCCGTAAAATTTAAAAATCATATTTTTTCCACAAAAATGATCTTTTCACCCCAATTTTTATTTTTCCAAGGGTAACAAGACTCCAAAAGTTATTGTGCAATTTGTCCTGAGTACGCTGATACCCCATATGTGGGGGTAAACCACTGTTTGGGTGCATGGCAGAGTTTGGAAGGGAAGGAGCGCCATCTGACTTTTTCAACGCAGAATTGGCTGGACGCCATGTCGTGTTTGGAGAGCTCCTGATCTGCCTAAACAGTGGAAACCCCCATAAATGACACCATTTTGGAAACTAGACCCCTCAAGGAACTTCTCTAGATGTGTGGTGAGAACTTTGAACCCCCAGGTGTTTCACTAAAGTTTATAACGTACAGCCGTAAAATAAAAAATCTTTTTTTTTTTTTACAAAAATGATTTTTTCGCCCCCAATATTTTATTTTCACAAGGGTAACAGAAGAAATTGGACCCCAAAAGTTGTTGTCCAATTTGTCCTGAGTACGCTGATACCCAATATGTGGGAGAAAACTACTGTATGGGCGCACGTCAGGGCTCGGAAGGGAAGTAGTGACGTTTTGGATTGCAGACTTTGATGGAATGGTCTGGGTGCGTCATGTCGCATTTGGAGAGCCCCTGATGCGCCTAAACAGTGGAAACCCCCCACAAGTGACCCCATTTTGGAAAATAGACCCCACAAGGAACTTATCTAGATGTGTGGTGAGCACTTTGAACCCCGAAGTGCTTCACAGAAGTTTATAACGCACAGCCGTAAAAACAAAAAAATAATTTTGTTTGTACAAAAATGATATTTTCGCCCCAGTTTTTTATTTTCCCAAGGGTAACAGAAGAAATAGGACAAATTGCACAATAACTCTTGGGGTCCAGAGTACGCTGATACCCCATATGTGGGGATAAACTACTGTTTGGACACATGGCAGAGCTCAGAAGTGAAGGAGCACCGTTTGACTTTTTCAACGCAGAATTGGCTGGAATTGAGATCAGACGCCATGTCACATTTGGAGAGCCCCTGATGTGCCTAAACAGCGGAAACCCCCCAATTCTAACTCCAACCCTAACCCCAACACACCCCTAACCCTAGTCCCAACCCTAACCACAAACCTAACCCTAACACACCCCTAATCCCAACCCTAATCCTAACTTTAGCGCCAACCCTAACCCTAACTTTAGCCGCAACCCTAACCCTAACCCTAATGGGAAAATGGAAATAAATACATTTTTTTAATTTTATTATTTTTCCCTAACTAAGGCGGTGATAAAGGGGGGTTTGATTTACTATTTATAGCGGGTTTTTATGATTGGCAGCTGTCACGCTAAAAGACGCTTTTTATTGCAAAAATAGTTTTTTGCATCGCCACATTTTGAGAGCTATAATTTTTGCATATTTTGGCCCACAGAGTCATGTGAGGTCTTATTTTTTGCGGTACGAGTTGACGTTTTTATTTGTACCATTTTTGAGCAGGTGACATTTTTTGATCGCTTTTTATTTCGATTTTTGGGAGGTTAGAATGAACAAAAATCAGCAATTCATGAATTTCTTTTGGGGGAGGCGTTTTTATTGTTCCGCGTGTGGTAAAATTGATAAAGCAGTTTTATTCTTCGGGTCAGTACGATTATGGCGATACCTCATTTATATCATTTTTTTATGTTTTGGCGCTTTTATAGAATAAAAACAATTTTATATAAAAAATAATTATTTTTGCATCGCTTTATTCTGCGAGCTATAACTTTTTTATTTTTTCGCTGATGATGCTGTATGGCGGCTCGTTTTTTGCGGGACAAGATGACGTTTTCAGCGGTACCATGTTTATTTATATCGGTCTTTTTGATTGCGCGTTATTCCACTTTTTGTTCGGCGGTATGATGATAAAGCATTGATTTTTTGCTTCGTTTTTTTTTTTTTTTTTTTAAGTGGTTCACTAAAGGGGTTAACTAGTGGGACAGTTTTATACGAGGGGTCGTTACGGACGCGGCGATACCAAATATGTGGACTTTTATTGTTTTTGTTTTTTTTATTTACAGGAAGAAATTAATTTATTGGGGAATTTTTTTTTTTTTTTTTTCATTTATTTTGGATTTTTTTTTATAATATGTTTATTTTTTTAACTTTTTTACTTTGTCCCAGGGTGGGACATCACTGTATTTTATCAGATCGCTGGTGTGACAGTGTGCACAGCACTCTGTCACACCAGCGATCGCTCAGGCAGTGCAGCAGGCTTCTCAGTGCCTGCTCTCAGCAGGCACTGAGGAAGCCGCCTCCCTCCAGGACCCCGGCGCCATCTTGGATCCGGGTCCTGGGAGGGAGGAAGCACTCAGAACAGCGCGATCACATCGCGCTGGTTTGAGGGTCTCAGGGGGGCGCGCAGGGAGCCCACTCCCTGCGCGATGCTTCCCTGTGCCCCCAGTACACCGCGATCATGTTTGATCGCGGTGTGCTAGGGGTTAATGTGCCGGGAGCGGTCCGTGACCGCTCCTGACACACAGTCACGGGTGTCAGCTGTGATAATCAGCTGACACCCGGCGGCGATTAGCTGCGCTCCCCCCAGGAGCACAGTTGATCGCCTATGACATACTATCCCGTCCATGGTCAGATTGTCACGGGTTTTATGGACGGGATAGTACGTCTAATGTCAGAGATGGGTTAAACCAGTGTCTAGACAGGTGTTGTAGAACGCTGACCTGCGCCTGACCCAGCGCACGTCTGCGCTCACATAGACTGTAATGTGTTGTTTGGGCGCTTTACGTGCGCGATGCGAGCGCATGCGCCTTTTTAACGAGTTTGGGCGGACCCAAAAATGCAACATGTTGCTTTGTGCGCGCCAAGTCAGCACACGACAAAATAATGCAAGCGCACAAAAACGCTTAAGATCGCATGCTAACGCTAAACCATGCGCCCCTCCCGTTAAAGATAGTGGCGCATTGCGCATGCGATCGGATCAGCACGATGCGCTGTGCTAAAAAAACACAATGTGAAATCAGCCTTAGATTGGGGGAGAATCCTCTATCCTTCAGTAATGACCTTTCAAACTCCACGCCGTCAAGTGGAGTCTTGCTACTTGTGGGTGATTGACTGGGCCTTGTAAGAGAAGATCTGGAAGTACCCAGGGGTCGCAGAATGACATTGTTCTCAGCCATGAAAACCAAGCCCTTCTTCTCTGATCTTCCTTACTACCAGAGGTAACACGGATAATGGGGGGAAAGCGTAGGCCAGTTCAAAATCCCACTTCCTAAGGAAGGCGTCCACCACAAGAGGTTTCTCCCCCGGATTCAGGGAACAGAACTGTTTTCCTTTTCTGTTCCGCCTGGTGGCAAAGAGGTCTACGTCCGGTTGACCCCACATACAGACAATCTGGCTGAAGATGGCTCCATTCAGGCACTATTCTCCTTGTCTTAGTGTATTGCGGCTTAGAAAGTCTGCTGTGATATTGTCTTTTCCTCTTAAGTGTAGTGCTGTCAAAGATAGAAAATGTCTTTCCGCTGTCCAGAAAAGGTGTTCCGCTACTTCCATCAGAGCCTCGGATCGGATCCCCCTTGGTGGTTGATATATGCCACTGTCACCTGGTTGTCCGAGAAAATTCTGACATGGTGACCCTGCAGGTATACAAAGAGTTTTTTAATTGACAGCTCTACCGCCGATAGTTCCTTCAGGTTGGAGGAACTTTCTACCAGGGGATCCCATTGTCCCTGGAGCACAATATCCCCCACATGGGCCTCCCATCTCTAGGGACTTGCATCTGTAGTTTCTAAACGGGATATGCGATTCTCCCAGGGAACTCCCGTGGACAATTTGTTTTTGCTAGGCCACCATTTTAGGTAACTTAAGGCAGATGGACCCAATGTCATTTTCCCATTTAGTGATCCCCCCCAGAGTTCTATTATTAAATAAAATATCTCTCTGAAGGGCTCTGATGTGGAACTAAGCACATTTGACAGCCGGGATACAAAATGTTAGGGAGCCCAATAGGGACATGGCCTGCCTGAGGGTCATGGAGGGTCTATTTACGGCCTGTGAAACCTGATGATGAATATGAACGATTTTATCCGTTGGCAGACGACAGTCATGATTTTCTGAATCTAAAATGAGGCCGAGAAATTGCTGGACCTTCAAAGGTTCTAAACGGGATTTTTCAAGGTTTAATCAGCCAACCCAAGTGTTCTAGAATGGATATAGACCTTTCCACTTGGTAAAAGCAATGGTCTGCCAAATTGCCAATAATCAAGAAATCGTCTAAGGAACAATTGAGATGTCAGACTCTCGGTAGGCTTTTCCATAACTTCAGATATTAACTTCGTGAAGACTTGTGGTGCAGCTGAAAGGCCAAGGGGGAGGGCTCTATACTGAAAATGCCAGATTATGCCATGTATGGAAACAGCCACTCTCAAAAAACGTTGGTGATTTGCATAAATAGGCACATGGTAGTACGCGTCTTTCAAATCTAAAACCACCATAAAACAGTTTTGAAACATTTTTATTGCTCAACCAACTGCTTCCATTTTAAAGGGTTGAGCTACCAGAAACCTATTAAGGGACCAAAGATTGATAATGGTCCTGTAAGAGTTATCCGGTTTCCGAACCAAGAATAGGGGAGAGTAAAAACCTCTACCCTCCTCGGATACCGGGACTTCCACTAGGACCTTTTTGTGGCACAATTTGACAATCTCTGTTTCAAGGGCCGTCTTTTCTGAGAGGGACGGACAGGAGTTATCTTGAATTTATCCCCTGGGACCGAAAGGATTAGTCCTGCCAATTTCACACCCTGCACCCAAATGATGTTGGTGATACGAGACCAAGCTGGACAAAAGGCCGACAGTCTACCCCCTACTGGGATTGATAGTCTGTTACACTCGGTCCCCGTGCTGGCTCTGCTCTCCGTTCTGGTCACTTACCTCCGTTCTGCTCCCTCTGCTTCCCAGCGTCCTGCTTCCTCTCCCAGTTCCTGGCACGCTGCCAGCAGGCCTCCAGAAAGAATACTTAGGACGCGAGGCCGTCTCCACCCTCTCTCTTAAAGGGGCAGTGTGCATTTTTTGAAAATGTCAATCAACCAATGGCAACGCACTGATTACTATATCTGGCCACTCCACCATAGAGGGAGTGCCGGAGCAACGTGTTTCTATCATTGCTACATCCGGTTCTGACTCTGATCTGTCTGCGCTGCGTTAGCAGTCTCTGTGCTTCGCTCATTCTATTTGTCTCCACAGATCATTGGGATCCTGTATCCGGCTATCTCTGACAATCTCGGCTATCACTGGCGCAAGTGTCATCCTGTTCCACCATCAGCCATCCGTGTCTGTAGACTGTGACATGGTTACTGGAGCCAGCCTGCTACCATCCACTCTGAATAGATGACCTTCCTCATCTATGTTTAACCCTCCACAGTTTCTGCTACCTTATCTGTTACCCCTTTTGGTCCCTCTGGGACAGCTGCCACGTGTCCGGCGTCTAACTGGAGGTAGCACCTGTGTCCTCCGGGTATTCAATTCTGGTCCTGTTCGAGGGGCCTTACTACGGGTACCCGGGGCTCACTACTCACGCCCCCTTCAGAGCCTCCCAGACCGCGGTCTCGAGGTTCCACTTCAAAAATAAAAGACGAATGTGAACTTCACCATCTCTGCCTCTGTTTCCATTCGTTACATAGTCATTGGGATGTTTTGTTCTGTTCCCGCGATGAACGCCTGAACAAGAAGCCAGTAAAAGCCCCGCGCCTGCGCAGAAGATGGAACGGGTGACCGGGAAACGACCGCTGGCCCCGCCGACGCCCAATGGCGCCGAACGCGCTAGGGGCTGCTCCAGGACACCCAGAAGAGAGACACACGCGCCCCGTGCCAAGACACCGCCGGAACCCAGGTAAAACAGAGACCCTGCACCACCGGAGCGGCAGGGAGGCCCAGCAGAGACGGCGATCCTCCAGATCCCACTCCCTGCTGCTCGCTTACTGACGTGCCGTCCATCTAGGACCACCGTGGCGCTTCCAGGGCCCCCCGCACCGGTCGAGGTAGGAGACCCCCCCGCTACCTGAGCCAACCAGCCGGTCCTGGGATGTCCTGTAGTCTGTAGGATCCGGTCCCATCAGGAACAGGAAACCAACTAATGCGTGGGAGAGATGCCGCCTTTTTTGTATCTGTAGGTTTCCTGCTCCTGAAGGGCGGATTCACTCTCTCGTGGTGCTATCATGGGAGTGTACGCTAGAGGACAGGCGGGTCCCTGGTGGCTTTTACGCTTCCATGGAGTGAGAGGTCTCTGCTTGTGTGCACATATAGCCCGTCAATCCAGGGCTGTCCGAATAGTCTACAGCATGGTTTCGGTCCCTGACAGCTTCTGAAGCATGCTTTTCTCTGAAATTCCGCAGTGTTTCGGAGTCAAAAATACCTGGCTGTGTTCATACTTCCAGTACCTAATTCATGCTGGTCACAGATTCGACAGCATGTATCAGGTTCTCTTTTTATTATGCTTTGCAAATATAGTGCTACTATATTCCCTAGCGCTTTACATACATTATCATCGCTGTCCCCAATGTGGCTCACAATCTAAATTCCCTATCAGTATGTCTTTGGAGTGTGGGTGGAAACCAAAGAACCCGGAGAAAGCCCAAGCAAACACGGGCAGAACATACAAACTCCTTGCAGATGACCTCGGTGGAATTTAAACCCAGTACCCCAGCGCTGCAGGGCTACAGTAATAATTACTGAGTCAGAGTGCTGCACACTCTAAACATTGACGTGCAAATGAGGCCTAAGGTTTACACCTTTCCGTTGTTTGTGTAACGGACCAATGTAAGTCTATGTGCTTACACGGAACTAAAATCTGCATGAAAAAAATCACAGCATGTGCTAGTCCTGTCCGTAGACGTGTGCATGTACATAGCAGACAGCTCCTGCATCCATCTGCTATGTGAACGAGCACATGGAGTCATTCATGCCTGCAAAGTTGGGTGTGTATCTGAACTTAGCATTAGGTGCATGATGACCCATTATTTCTGAATTCTGATGCTTATTCAGATGCCAGTGATTTTTCTCCAATTCAAAAAACTGGCCCACTTTTATCAGTGCTTTGGATCCGATTATCCTAGTTTGATAGTTTTTTTTGTACAATAAAAACTAACTGATGGAGGCATCTCAAGCTTCTAGCAAATCAGTAGCAGACAGACAGTAACCTAGTTCTGGTCGATTTTTTTAATGGACCCATAGCCTTCATCAGCAAAATTGATCCATGACTCAGATCAAAATCAGACGTTCCCATGATGTTCTATGGACCACTTGATTCACAAAAATACAGACATGTGAACAGCCCTATAGACTAGAAAAGGCATAAATACACCAATTATTTATCCTATATTGTGGCCGTAAAGCAATAAACATAGGAACACCAAGAGGCTTTACAGAGACCAAGGTATAAATGGTTAAAAAAGTAAAGTTTATTCAAATACATTAAAAGACAATATATACAGTGGGTTCGGGAAGTATTCAGACCCCTTTACATTTTTCACTCTTTGTTTCATTGCAGCCATTTGGTCAATTCAAAACAGTTCTTTTTTTTCTCTCTCATTAGAATGGGGTGCAGAGTGTACATTAAAAAAAATGAATTGTTTTGAATTTACCAAATGGCTGCAATGAAACAGAGTGAAAAATGTAAAGGGGTCTGAATACTTTCTGAACCCACTGTAAAACCAATTAAAGGAGGGCACCACAGGTAAACAGGAAGAAAGTGGGTCTACCTAGATCAGGGATGTCAAAGTCAAACACACCGAGGGCCAAAAAAAACAAATTTGCTACAAGCCGAAGGCCGGACTGACGCCGGCCCTGCTACCGGTGCATTGTGAGAAATGTAGTGTTGGTGCCAGGGCCGGCTCCAGGTTTTTATGGGCCCCGGGCGAAAGAGCCTCAGTGGGCCCCTTTAACACAGACCACAATTCATGATGCACAGATACAGCAGAGAAATATGGGTACAGTACAATGCCACATACTTCTCTTCTTACATTACATGAGTGATATTATTGTAAATTGCACAATCGCTCAAAAACCGCCAAATCCTCACAGCGCACAGTACAGACTGGACAGTACAGTCCTCCATACAATATTATGGGCACCACAGTCTCCCCCTCATCACACATATAATACCCCATGCAGGATGTCAGCCCCCATATAATGCTCCATACAGAATACTGGACCCAATATAATGCTCCATACAGGATACTGGACCCCATATAATGCTCCATACAGGATACTGGTCCCCATATAATGCTCCATACAGGATACTGGTCCCCATATAATGCTCCATACAAAATATGGAGCTCTCCTCTGCGCTGTACTGCGTTCTGCACTGTTACAGCTCAGGAAAGGGCGCTGTGGAAAGACTCCCCATTATCATCATCATTGCCTCCCCATCATCATCATGGCCTCCCCATTATCATCAATGCGCCTCACACATTCCATCATCATCAATGCCTGCCCATCATCATCTTCTCCCCATCATCAATGCCTGCCCATTATCATCAATGCCTGCCCATTATCATCATCTTCTCCCCATCATCATCAATGCCTCCCCATTATCAGCAATGCCTGCCCATCATCATCTCCTCCCCATCATCATCAATGCCTGCCCATCATCATCTTCTCCCCATCATCACCAATGCCTCCCCATTATCAGCAATGCCTGCCCATTATCATCTTCTCCCCATCATCATCATCAATGCCTCCCCATTATCAGCAATGCCTGCCCATTATCATCTTCTCCCCATCATAATCATCAACAATGCCTCCCCATTATCAGCAATGCCTGCCCATCATCACACACAGACAGCACACAAGCACTCTCTCACATACTTATACACACACACACACAAAGCACCGCACTACATACACACAGACACACAGAGACATACACACACACGTCTTACCTGTCCGACGTCCGCGCGCTCTGTGCCACAGCCGGCCGCTGAATGATGACGTCATTCAGCGGCCTGCTGTGAGAGGAAGCGCCGGCGCCCCCTGGAGCCCGGAGCTGCGGCAGCGGAGGCACGGGAGAGGTAAGTATTGTGCCAGCTGATGCCGGGGCCCTGAGCAAGCGGGGGGGGGGGCCCAGTGGCGGCGCTGACACCGCTCTCCTCCACTAACGGGCGGGGGGGTGCCAGACTGCGAGTGGGCCCCCCCGCCAGCTCAGGGCCCCGGCACTTGCCCGGGTGTGCCGGGTGCTGACGCCGGCCCTGGTTGGTGCGTGCAAAACACCAGCAGGCGGCTGTGGCCTGCGGGCCGGATCTAATAGTAATTAAATATCATCCAGGGGGCCATAGATAATCAATTTGCGGGCCGGATCTGGCCCGCGGGCCTTCACTTTGACATATGGGACCTAGATGGTATATGAAAAAAACTCAAACATTACCAAACTAGTATCAAACCCCTCCCCCATGCATGTATGAAATGTATAGTGTCAATTATATAATATACATGCAAAACTGGCATCAATATTTCAGTGCAATAAAAAGGCACGATTGCCATACAAAAAATACTATAAAATGCAGGATTGCAAGTTACATGCAGAGGAGGATGAATACAAACTATAGTGAAAAAATACATTATCATACTAGTATAAAGAACCCCCTCATCCCTGATGACTGGGGACCCACCACACCAGACGTGCGTTTCGCCATGAACGAAGCATTTCATGGCGAAACGAGCGTCGGGTGTGGTGGGTCCCCAGTCGTCAGCCTTTTAGATATAGTACCTTTTACTATGTACTCTTTCATCATTTAACATTGCTTGTATTCCTTTGAATTTCGTCCTTCTCTGCATATAACTGGCAATTCTGCATCCTACCTATAGTATTTTTTGCATGGCAACTTTGCCCTTTTATTATTGCACTTAGAAGTTGATGTACAGCTGCCAGTCTTTATATGTATACATTATATTGTTTTTATACTTTTCTTGCCCTATGTGGCTTCCATCATTCTTTTTGAAATACATATATGCATGGGGGGGGTTCTTTATACTAGCATGATAATGTATTTATTCATTATTCAATATTGTTTGTATTCATCCTCCACTGCGTGTAAGGCTGAAGTCACACTGGCGACAAAATCGGACGACTGCAATGCGATGAAAAATCGCATTGCAGTCGGACCTATGTTAATCTATGGAGCAGCTCCCAGTATCAGATTTTTTGTGGTCCGTTTTAAACGTCCGAGTGCAATCGCAGCATGCTGCGATTGTCACCGATTGTGGGTCGACTGTCGCCAATGCAAGTCTATGGGAGCGATTAAAAGTGGGATTACAAACGGACCGCACGTGTGAGTTGCGATTAAATCGCACAACTTTTCCAGGTGACAGGAAACTGCCTTTGAATTTCTCAGGAAGCCTTTACATGCTAATTAGCTAAGCACATCTTAAAAAAAAACAGGAAGAACGCCTACACGGAGTCCAGAAACATGGCATCTAGCCACATCAATGTGGAACTCCTCATTGTATTGGTGCAGGAGAGGCCAGAATTGTGGGACCAGCGCGATTCCAACTACAGCAATCGGACACGCAAAGAGGCGGCATGGAAAACTATATGTGTGCACATTTTTCCGGACTATAATGAGAGATCCAGGGAGGACCAAGAGCGACTTAGTAAGTACCACATGTAACGGTTTGCTAAATTTTTAAAACATTCTTTTTTGCAAATAATAATCGAGCCTTATGTGTTTAAATGCTATTTAAAACGCTGTATTATGGACCTATTACTATTTAGAAGTACGCATTGCTGTGTGTGTAGTCCAAAAATATACATGTATACTTAAATATCATCGATGCTTCGGCATCTATTGACTACCACATTTAGTATTTTTCTTCACCTCAGATTTAGTGTTTTTGTGATAAAATTGTAAGTGATTCAGGCGTTTGTTAAAGGGCCAAGCATTTTTTAAAATGTATGTTACTGCTTAGAACATCTATACTTCTGGTTGTATGTTGATGTCTTTTAATATTGTAAATCACATCACACATGACCAGTATTTAAATGTTCAGTGTTGCATATTGTACTTTGTGCCTTATTAAATTGATATCAGTAATAAAAAACCGTTATGCTCTTCTTAAATTTGTAGTGAATGATGTGACAAGGCGGTGGCGTAGTTGTCGGGACTGCTACCGGAGGGAGAGGCAGATTAGAGATCGGAGTGGGGCTTCAGCATCTAAGAAGAGGAAGTACCTCTATTTTGATAGATTAAACTTCCTTGAGCCAGTGTTGGATCTGCGACCGTAAGTTCATGTGTGTTGAACGACTTAAATGTTTATACATTGTTATTTTTTAAATTATAATTTTTATATTTTGTTTTTCATTCCTAGAACTGAGTCAAACCTAACTGAGAGGGAGACGGGGTCTGACTCAGAAGTGGTTATCGACCCAGTTGGTGATGGAGAACAGGAGGCAGGCCCTTCCTCAGCAGCATGTGGGTCCACCCAACCAGCAACAACAAGACCTGCAGGAGCTGAGGATTCCCAGACACTGCATGTGGAAACTGAGGATCTACCTCAGAGCAGCAGCCCTAATAGGGCTCAAGATCTATCTCCTCCTCCTTCCCAACTCACAAGGCGAGGTAGGCGGCGACGAGAAGGAGTGGGTTCTGTCTCAAGGAGGCAGGTGGACCGAGGAGTTTTGGACTATTTGTCCAGTGTAGGTAAAGATGATGGTGAGGAGGCATTTTGCCGCAGTCTGGCCCCTTATCTCCGGGCTACTCAAATACAGCACAGACTGAGGATCAGAAGTGGACTGCAGATTGTGTTGGAAGCTGGATCAGGCCCTAATGATCCCACCAACCTACTAGATTATCTTCATAGATGGGTGGTTGGTCCAGAAAATTTAGGGAGGTTGGTAGCACAAAATCCAGCACAATCTGCTTCTGCCTCTGATCCTCCTCCTCCTCCTCCTCCTCATCATCCTCCTCCACCTCCTCCACCTACTCCTTCTTTGCAACAAAACCCAACTCCTCCTCCTCCTCCTCCTACTGCAGCTCATTCTTTGTATGGAGCTTCCCAGCTTCAAACCATGGGACAGAGTGGCCATGCACAATATGCCCACTCTAACATACCCAATGTTGTTGGCTGGCCACAACATGGATATGGTAGACATGGGCATATTGGGGGTCACTCTGCTACTGCTCAGTCATATCTATATGACTATGAGCATCAATTCCCTATGTACCCCTACCCACAAGTCCTTCATGATGCAGCAAGTAACCAGCTGCTACTGTAGGATCTGCACCTGGTCTTTCTCAAACACAGGTTGCAGATTGTGTGAGGCAGAATCCACAACCTGCCCCTCCATCCTCACCAACACCACCACCAAGCTACCAGCAATTGTAGCTGTACATTTTTTAACTTTTTTCATAAGTGATATATTTTTTTATTTTATGAATAATAATTATGTTATACATATATTTTGCTTAGTTTTTGACATGTTGGTCCTGGTTAACCAAAAAAATATCAGCCTTTAAAAGGCTTCAACACAAAACACTAATGATTAAAATTAGTGAAGTTACATTGGTTGTCTGTGTTTCTTCTTCTATGTTATGTAGTGTATTAAGTATGGTAAAGTAGTAGACAAAAAAAGAGAGTGTACCATGAATTTATTCATCAAAAGTTACTTTATGTTATGATATCACATAAAACACACTACATACCTATGGCCTCATCTTGCCAAGGAATAGAACCACGAGGGGAAACAAAATAATTTGTCAATATTTCACGCACTTTCAGACCAGAAGGGGGACGACGAGGATGGATGACTGGTCTCATAGGCCTCATCATATTATCAGACTGAAGGTCAGCCATATCAGATGATGAGCATTCATGTATTCTTGTAAAATTATGTAGTACCACACATGCTTGCACTACAAGATTTACATTTGATGCACTTAGCTGAATGGCTGATTGTAGGACTCGCCATTTGGCTGTAAGAATACCAAATGTGCACTCCACCAGGCGTCGTGCACGAGAAAGGCGATAATTAAAGATGCTTCTCTGATGGTTGAGATTGCGGCGAGGATATGGCCTCATAACATTACAACTTAATTGGAAGGCCTCATCCGCTACTATAACATATGGCACTGCATCCATATTGGAGTGTGGAAGTTGACATGGTGGTGGTAAGTCCAATTGGTTATTGCGTAGCCGCCGACCCATAATGGAAGAATTGAAGACTCTGGAGTCTCCAGTCCTTCCATACGCCCCAATGTCTACAATTATGAAGCGGTAGTTACTGTCGACCAAGCCCAACAAAACTATAGAAAAATATTGCTTATAATTGTAGAATTGGGTCCCTGAGTTCGGTGGCTTACGCACACGTATGTGCTTCCCGTCCAGGGCTCCAATACAGTGTGGAAAATTACTGCTTTCTTGAAATCCACGTGCAATCCTCAACCAATCTTCCATTTTGGGCTGTGGCATCACTTCTTTATTTAGTCTTGACCAAATTTGTCCACAAGTAGAGCTGACTATTCCGGAAATGGTGGATTTTCCTAGTAAAAACTCTAAATGCAGAGCAGCGTATGAGAGCCCAGTGGAAAGGAACCTGCGATACACAAACAACAACAAACATGTACACATCAGACAAACAAAATATATGAAAAATCCATTAAGACAATTGAAACACTGGAAATTTGTATACTCACCCATTCTATTAATTTTATGACTTACAAACCATTATGACTGCTACACACAAGCATATAGGTAAAATAAGACAATTTCATAATGCCATAATGTTGAGTATGTTAAGATGAAGAAAGTAAGAAGAAAGTAAAAGATGGTAAATTATGCAAAACATCATCAACATATCGTTGACACACATACCTTAATGTTAGAAGAAGCCTTTCCTCAGCAGAAATTGAAGGACGCATCCTGGTGTTGTGAAAGGTGATTCCTGGGCGCAATATGTCCAGCAAAATATCAAAGGTGGCAACACTCATGCGACAATAGTCAAAAAACTTGTCAGGATTCCTACGCAGTGTTGAATACAGGCGCTCAAAATGTCCTTTGCTGATCCTTCGCTTCACAAGGGGATGCACCCACATTCTTCTGCGGATTCTGTGAGAAACAACTACAGGATATGGCTCCCCAAAAGTTCTGGATATCAGCCAATAGTACAGCACACGCTCAGTTGTATTAAAAGTAAGTCTGTGACTCATAATTTTAAGTTTGCTGCAACACAACAGGAACCACTAAGAAGCAAAACACTGAACGGCAAGGGTGGGAGGGTAAGAACAGTCAAACCCCGCTTAAATATGGGTCTGGCTCATTATTCAAATGATTTGCAGGCCTCAAAAACGTTAAATGTCCATTTTGCTATGATGCCACTAAAAATCGGTAGTCGGTGGGTAATCGGATGTGAAACGTAAGCGTACATGCTACTAAATCGCATCAACGACAAAAAATCGGATGCTAGTCGCATCAATGTTCATGAAATTTTAATCCGATTATCGACCGACTAAAACGGTCAGCTTTTTTAGTCGCTGTGTGTGATTCCAGCCTAACTGGCAATCCTGCATTTTATAGTATTTTTGTATGGCCATCTGTTATGATTTGGTAGCTGAGGAGAGCAGGCAAAAAAGGAAATACACCAGAGAGGTTGGAATCTATGGGATTGCAGTACCCTGACTAACCACCACAACTAAAGGCAGCCGTGGAGCGTACCTACGTTGGTCCTAGACGCCTCGTCACAGCCTGAGAAGCTAACTACACCTAAAGACAGAAAGAGGAAAACTATCTGCCCTGGAGCAGATCCCCAAAGAACATAGAAAGCCCCCAAACATGTAATGGCGGTTAGACAAGAGAAAATACAGACACAGACAGAAAATAGTATGAGCAAACGTTGGGGCCCAAACTTCCTAAATAGAAAAGGATAGCCACTGAAAAAACTGGAAAAGGCAAATGAACAAACAACAGTGCCGAACTAAACTGAGAGGAGCACAAGCCCCCGGAGGGGACCCGGCAGACCCCCACAGAAGTGCAGGACAAAATGCAAAAAGCAAGCACAAAAAACTAAAAGAAGAAAATGTCTTATCTGTTAGCAGAAGATGCAGGCACGAAACAGCAAGCTACAAAGTGAACAGGAATCAAAGATGAGACCAGAACAATTGATCACCGGCAACCCTGATGGGAGGGAACCTCCCTTATATAAGACCAGTCAGTAACACCTGATCGCCAATCTTCACTGGATAGTTCAGTACTGTTTGTAACCACCAGAGGGAGCTTCTGCTCAGAATTCATTTCTAGCACATTCACAACAGTACCCCCCCTTGAGGAGGGGTCACCGAACCCTCATTTGAGCAACCAGGTCGGTCAGGATGAGCTCTGTGATACGCAAGGATGAGTCTCCTAGCATGGATGTCCGAAGCAAACACCCAAGAATTGTCCTCCTGACCATAACCTCTCCACTTAACCAAATACTGGAGTTTCCGTCTAGAAAAACGAGAATTCAATATTTTCTCAACCACATACTCCAGATTGCCCTCAACCAAAACAGGGTAAGGAGGCACAGCCATAGGAACCACTGGCTCGACAAACCTCTTCAATAAGGACTTGTGGAACACGTTATGGATCTTAAATGTCCCTGGAAGAAGTAAACGAAAGGAAACAGGATTAAGAATCTCCATGATCTTATAAGGTCCAATGAACCTAGGCTTAAACTTAGGAGATGCAACTCTCATAGGGATATTTCTTGAGGACAACCAGACCAAGTCCCCCACTTCAAACCGAGGACCATCAGTCCTATGCCGGTTGGCAAACCGCTGGGCCCTCTCCTGAGAGAGGGACAACCTCTCCACTACCTGGTCCCAAATCTGCTGCATACGCTCCACAACAGAGTCAACACCTGGACAGACAGAAGCCTCCGTCTGTCCTGAAGAAAATCGAGGGTGAAACCCAAAATTGCAGAAAAATGGAGACATCAAAGTGGCAGAGCTAGCCCTATTATTAAGAGCAAACTCAGCCAAAGGCAAAAAAGAGACCCAGTCATCCTGATCAGCAGACACAAAGCATCTTAGATAAGTCTCCAATGTCTGGTTTGTTCTCTGTTTGTCCATTGGTCTGAGGATGAAAAGCCGAGGAGAAAGACAATTGAACACCAAGTTTAGAACAAAAAGTCCTCCAAAATCTGGAAACAAACTGGACTCCTCTGTCAGACACAATGTTCTCAGGAATGCCGTGTAACCGAACCACGTGCTGAAGGAACAAAGGCACCAATTCAGAGGAGGAAGGCAACTTAGGTAATGGCACAAGATGTATCATTTTGGAAAACCTATCACAAATCACCCAGATAACGTTCATTCTCTGAGAAACAGGGAGGTCGGAAACGAAATCCATAGAGATATGGGTCCATGGTCTCTTGGGCACAGGCAATGGCATCAACAAACCACTAGAGCGAGAGCAAGGCTTGGAGCGAGAGCAAGTCCCGCAGGACTGCACAAATTCCCTGACGTCACGAGACAAAGTAGGCCACCAAAAGGACCGACTAACCAAGTCTCTGGTACCAAAAATTCCGGGATGAACCGCCAACGCGGAACAATGAATCTCAGACATCACACTCTTTTTCCACCGGTCTGGGACAAACAATTTCCCAATAGGGCAGCGCTCGGGTTTATCCTCCTGACACCCTTCCAGAGCCAGTCTCAAATTGGGCGAGATGGCGGAAAGAACTACACCCTCTTTCAAAATAACAGCAGGATCAGACAACTCAGGAGAGTCCGCAAGGAAACTCCTCGAGAGGGCATCCGCCTTAACATTCTTAGTGCCAGGAAGAAAGGAAACCACAAAATTAAAACGTGTGAAAAACAAGGCCCACCTGGCCTGTCTAGGATTAAGTCGCTTGGCTGATTCCAGATAAACCAGATTCTTATGGTCCGTGAGGACCACCACCTGATGTTTGGCTCCCTCCAGCCAATGTCTCCACTCTTCAAAAGCCCACTTCATGGCCAATAACTCCCGATTACCCACGTCATAATTACGTTCAGTTGGAGAAAATTTTCGAGAGAAAAAGGCACAAGGGTTACTTTTAGAGGTCTCTGGATCTCTTTGGGAAAAAACGGCACCTGCCCCAATTTCAGAGGCATCAACCTCCACCTGAAATGGCAGAGAAACATCAGGCTGCCGTAGAACAGGAGCAGAAGTGAATCTCTGCTTAAGTTCCTGAAACACAGAGACTGCCTCAGGAGGCCAATTCACCACATCAGAAGCCTTTTTGGTCAAATCAGTCAATGGTTTATCAATAACAGAGAAATTACCAATAAATTTACGATAAAAATTGGCAAAACCCAAGAATCTTTGAAGAGCCTTTAATGAAGTAGGTTGGACCCAATCACAGATGGCCTGAACCTTGACCGGGTCCATTTCAATAACAGATGGGACAAAATGAATCCCAGAAATGAGATCCTCTGTACGCCAAAAAGACACTTTGATCCCTTCACATACAGAGCATTCTCTCTCAAAATCTGGAACACAGTCCGAACATGTTTCACATGAGAGTCCCAGTCATTGGAAAAAATCAAGATATCATCCAAATAAACAATCAGAAATTTATCCACAAAATCCCTGAAAATGTCATTCATGAAGGACTGGAAGACAGAAGGAGCATTAGTGAGCCCAAAGGGCATCACTAGGTACTCAAAATGCCCCTCTGGGGTATTAAATGCCGTCTTCCATTCATCCCCGTGCTTAATGCGAATAAGGTTATATGCCCCCCTGAGGTCAAGCTTGGTAAACCAAGTAGCACTTTTCACCCTGGAAAACAGGTCAGAAATCAAGGGTAACGGATATTGATATTTCACAGTGATATTGTTCAAGAGACGATAATCAATACACGGCCTTAATGAACCATCCTTTTTGGCCACAAAGAAAAAACCGGCACCCAAGGGTGAAGAGGATGGTCTGATATGACCCTTCTCCAATGACTCCTTGATATAAGACCGCATAGCGTCATGTTCAGGTACAGACAAGTTAAAAAGGCGACCTTTAGGGAATTTATTACCAGGCACTAATTCAATAGCGCAGTCATAGCTCCTATGGGGGGGCAAGGATGCAGATTTACTTTCGCTAAACACATCAGAAAAATCAGTCAAAAAGTCAGGAACATCCTGAGCCTGGGGGAAGGCAGAAAAAACAGGAGTGTTGGTATTAACAAATTGGCAGCCCCAACTGGTTACAGACACAGATTTCGAATCCAAAACAGGATTATGAGACTGTAACCAAGGGAAACCCAGTACGATAATGTCATGCAGATTATACAGCACCAAAAATTTGCAACTCTCCTGATGATCAGGTTCAACCCTCATTATCACCTGAGTAGAGAACTGAGGTTTATTCTCAGCCAAAGGGGTAGAATCGATCCCCAGTAGGGGAATAGACTTCCGTAGGGGTATCAAGGGAAACCCACAACGTTTAGCAAAATCAAAATCCATCAGGTTAATAGCTGCTCCCGAATCAACGAAAGCCTGAGCAGAAAATGTGGACAGGGAGCAAATCAGGGTAACAGTCAACAAAAATTTAGTCTGAACACTACCCAAGACAACTGAGCGTGCAAAACGTCTTCCCCGCTTAGGGCAGACTGAAATAGCATGAGAGGCATCACCACAGTAGAAACATAACCCATTGCGTTTTCGAAACTCATGACGCTGTGCCCCAGAAGCCACTCTATCACACTGCATGGGTTCAGAAGCTGGTTCACAAGGCAACACTATTCCACGCATACCTCTACGCTCACGCAAACGTCTGTCAATTTGAATCGCTAATTACATAGAATCATTGAGACCAGAGGGGACAGGGAATCCCACCATAACATCCTTTACATTCTCTGACAGACCCTTCCGAAAAAGGGCTGCCGCATCGTCATTCCATTTGGTCAGGACTGCCCACCTACGGAATCTCTTGACAGTACAACTCAGCGTCCTCAAGCCCCTGATTTAATGCCAACAAGGCTTTTTCAGCTTGATCAGTGACATTAGGCTCATCGTACAATAACCCCAGAGCCTGAAAAAATGCATCAACATTACTCAAAACAGGATCCCCAGGTGTCAGGGAAAAAGCCCAATCCTGAGGATCGCCGCGCAGGAGAGAGATGACAATTTGAACCTGCTGTGCTGCGTTCCCTGAGGACTTAGATTTCAAGGCAAAAAACAACTTACAGTTATTTTTGAAATTCAGAAATTTAGCTCGATCCCCTAAAAACAAATCTGGCATGGGAATCCTAGGTTCCACAACAGGCAACCTCGCAAGATAGGTAGCAATACTCCGAACCTCAGTGGCAAGCTGATCCACACGGCCAGACAACTGTGCAAACTCCATTGAGAGAAAAAAAAAATCCTCCTCAGCACCCAGAGATACAGAGGGAAAAAAAAATGCAACAAACAGAAAAAATAAATAAATAAATAAATCTCTGACAACTTTTTTCTTTCCACAATATTTTTCCCTTCTGTGAGTACCATATAATTTTATGATTTGGTAGCTGAGGAGAGCAGGCAAAAAAGGAAATACACCAGAGAGTTGGAATCTATGGGATTGCAGTACCCTAACCACCACAACTAAAGGCAGCCGTGGAGCGTACCTACGTTGGTCCTAGACGCCTCGTCACAAACTGAGAAGCTAACTACACCTAAAGACAGAAAGAGGAAAACTATCTGCCCCGGAGCAGATCCCCAAAGAACATAGAAAGCCCCCAAACATGTAATGGCGGTTAGACAAGAGGAAATACAGACACAGACAGAAAATAGTATGAGCAAACGTTGGGGCCCAAACTTCCTAAATAGAAAAGGATAGGAAGGACACTTACTGCAATCCCAAAAAACCCTGAAAAGTACCAACTCTACTAATTACAAAAACACCTGAGATCACACGACCTCTACCACCTAAATTAGTTCTCTGGTGTAACAAAAACTAAACAGCAGCCACTGAAAAGACTGGAAAAGGCAAATGAACAAACAACAGTGGCCGAACTAAACTGAGAGGAGCACAAGCCCCCGGAGGGGACCCGGCAGACCCCCACAGAAGTGCAGGACAAAATGCAAAAAGCAAGCACAAAAAACTAAAAGAAGAAAATGTCTTATCTGTTAGCAGAAGATGCAGGCACGAAACAGCAAGCTACAAAGTGAACAGGAATCAAAGATGAGACCAGAACAATTGATCACCGGCAACCCTGATGGGAGGGAACCTCCCTTATATAAGACCAGTCAGTAACACCTGATCGCCAATCTTCATTGGATAGTTCAGTACTGTTTGTAACCACCAGAGGGAGCTTCTGCTCAGAATTCATTTCTAGCACATTCACAACAGTCATCCTGCCTTATTATTGCACTGAAATATCGATGTGCCGTGGCCAGTTTTACATGTATATCATTGGCACTATACATTTCATACATGCATGGAGGGGTTTGGTACTAGTATGATAATGTTTGAGTATTTTTCATATACCATGTACGTGGACCCACTTTCTTCTCTTCCCGCTTACTGGTGGTGCCCTTCTTTAATTGGTTTTATATATTGTCTTTTAATGTATTTGAATAAACTTTACTTTTTTAACCATTTATAAATTGGCCTTTGTGTAAAGTCTATCTAGGTGTTCCTAGAAAAGGCACAAATTCAATCAGAGGAAAACCTGGCTAGAGCTCGTTACTCATTGACATCTGATTGAGGCCTTACACGGTACACAAATCCCGGCCTCACCGTGGCCATATACGAGTGTTATTACGTGTTAGGAGACCCACAGTCGGACACGGTAGTGTACCATGTAAAGCTGATGTGTAAACGAGCATTAAGTTCTTTCTTGCACGACAGCCTAGACCAGTGATAGCGAAACCTTTTAGAGAAGGAATGCCCAAACTGCAATCTAAAACCCACTTATTTATCAAAGTGCCAACACGGCAATTTAACCAGAATACTGAGGTTTTAGATTAGAAAAACAACTCCATACTGTATAATGGCCACACATGATGCTCCATACTGAATAATGGCCGCATATCATAATGCATGCAGTATAATCGCCCCACATGATGATGAATACAGTATAATGGCCCCACATGATGATGAATACAGTTTAATGGCCCCACATGAAGATGCATACTGTATAATGGCTCCACATGATCCTGCATACAGTTGCATACAGTATAATGGCCCAACATGATGCTGCATACACTATAATTGGCCTACATGATGATGCATACAGTATAATGGCCCCACATGATGCTGCATACAGTATAAAGGCCCCACATGATGATGCATACAGTATAATGGCCCCATATGATGCTGCACACACTATAGTGGCCCACATGATGCTGCATAAAGTATAATTGGCCCACATGATGCATACAGCAAAATGGCCCAACATGATGCTGCATACAGTATAATTGGCCCCACATGATGATGCATACAGTATAATGGCCCAACATGATGCTGCATACACTATAATTGGCCTACATGATGCTGCATACAGTATAAAGGCCCCACATGATGATGCATACAGTATAATGGCCCCACATGATGATGCATAAAGTATAATGGACCAACATGATGATGCATGCAGTATAATGGACCAACATGATGATGCATACAGTATAATTGCCCCATATACTGCTCCATCCTGTGTAATGGCCTCGCATTAAAGAAAAAAAAAATACTACTCACCTCTGCCAGTTCCAACGCTGATCAGGTCTCTTCATATATCAGTCCTACATGTGGGCATGCACACTATCTCGGCAATAGCGCCTCCGCCACTCTCCTAAGCCCGTGCCAACCCCGTCCTTAGCATGTGCACAGACTGATGGAATGGTGCGCAGCCTGATGGGAGAGTTAGGAGCAGAGGAGAGTGGCCGCGGTGCCGATGCTAGTGATGAGGGTCCGGGAGATTACGAGCGGGCTGAGGAGAGTGGTGGCGGCGCTAATTTTAAGGAGATGGCGCACATGCCCCTCTAGCACGCGTGCCATAGGTTTGCCACCACTGGCCTAGACAATCCCAGCATGGCCAGTACAGACAAGTGACCGATCTATTGAAGCCCACACAATCCCAAAATGGCCGATATGGGACAGTGACCAATCTATAGAATAGCAAAAAGTGAAAAAGCTGAAAAAATGGCACAGAACTGTTGACTGGAGTCTGAATCAGTCCTTAGTATAAAGCATACCACCTGATAGTGAGCTAGGTGGTGCATGAAAAATGTGTTGAAGACCTAGTGCATTCAATATTGAAAAAAGAAACAGCACTCACCATTGCTTGTGCTGTTCCACTACATGCTCAATTAACCTGCGGGAGCCTTTTTTAGTCACAAGTGAGTGTAAGTGTAGGTTTCCACTTTACATATTGCCAGCGCTTTGGACGCAGCGGAAAGGTCGCTCTGCCCCCCTTTCGAAGCGCGGTGATTCCGCTAGTGTTCATTGAACACATGTGGAATCAGCGCATCATATCCATAGACTATTATTTATCTTGCGGAGACGGAGCGTCTCCGCAAGATAAATAGTCATGCTGCGTTCTATAAAGACACGCCGCATGTCCAGATTTGTAGGTGTATCACCCGCGATTTAGTACGCATAGTGGAGACGGGATTTCTTAAAATCCCCTCCACTATGCTGTAACATCTGGACGCTGCGGCTGTACGCAGCATTCAATCCGCAGCTAATCCTGATGTAATCCGGACCGTGGAAACATACCCCAAGTGTTCCCTGAAACGGATAAAGGACGAATGCGGTGGAATTTTTTTTAAGACAGAGAAGCAAAATGGATCATTAAAACAAATGTCAGTAGCCAATTGGGGCTAAATGGCAGGTCTGAATTGTCTATGCTTTTATAAAGAAAAAAAAAATGATGTCTTTATGCCAGCTGATTGCGTTACGACGTCTACCACATGTGCACCTGGTATAAGGGAGATGGTTGTTCGTCTCAGTATGTTTGGACCAGCAGAAGAGCGGAGATAGGCACGAAATGGCTGTTGTCCTCCTTCACTTTCCTGTCCCCCCTGCATATTAAAGGATTGTAACATCAAAGAAGAAGCCGGATAGCACTCACCAATCTTGCGAATTCAGTCTTTATTCGACACAAAAGAATGTCATGGTCGGGAGGGAGAAATATGGAGTGTGCAGCGGCAGACGACGGCCGTTTCGCGCTCTCAGCGCTTCAACGGGTCAAACCGTACAGGCAAGTGACCGACCTATAGAAGCAGAGACAATCATAACATGGCCAGTATGGAACAGTGACCGAGCTATAGAAGCCCTATCATAACATGGCCAGTGCAGGGCAGTGATTCATCTATACAGACAGATTTAAACATTGATGTGTAACCTGACAAGATTAGTAAGAATGGGGGTGGGGGTTACAGTTTTATTATGGTTTATGAAAAAAACAAAAACAAAATAGGGTGGTTCAGGCTTTGGTGTTGCCCCCCCACCCCCCACCCCAAGTAACATAGCTGTATACCCTTTTAGTCGTCACTATGCAGGCATATAATGGTGGATATCCCTGACTTGGGTACATAGCCGTCCAGCCAAGAGAGTAAGCTGTGTCTGAGGGAGGCCGCTGGAGACGGTCTGAAGTAGTACAGTGGATACACACCACCCGGCAGTACGGGCCGAGGTGGTACCGTGGGGAGACACCACCCGGCAGTACGGGCTGAGGTGGTAACGTGGGGAGACACCACCCGGCAGTACATGCTGAGGTGGTACCGTGGGGACACACCACCCGGCAGTACGGGCTGAGGTGGTACCGTGGGGACACACCACCCGGCAGTACGGGCTGAGGTGGTACCGTGGGGATACGCCACCCAGCAGTACAGACTGAGGTAGTACCGTGGGGACACACCACCCCAGCAGTACGGACTGAGGTGGTACCGTGGGGAGACGCCACCTAGCAGTACGGACTGAGGTGGTACCATGGGGAGACGCCACCCAGCAGTACGGACTGAGGTAATACCTTAGGGACACGCTACCTGACAGTACGGACTGAGGTAATACCGTGGGGACACGCCACCCGGCAGTACGGACTGAGGTGGTACCGTGGGAACACGCCACCCAGCAGTACGGACTGAGGTGGTACCGTGGGAAGATGCCACCCAGCAGTACGGACTGAGGTGGTACCGTGGAGAGACACCACCCGGCAGTACGGACTAAGATAACACCGGGAGGAGACGCCACCCGGCAGTACGGACTGAGGTAATACCGTGAGGAGACGCCACGCGGCAGTACGGACTGAGGTAGTACCGTGGGGACACGCCACCCGGCTGTACGGACTGAGGTGGTACCGTGGGAACACACCACCCGGCAGTACGGACTAAGGTAACACCGTGAGAAGACGCCACCCAGCAGTACGGACTGAGGTAACACCGTGGGAGACGCCACCCGACAGTACGGAATGAGGTAATACCGTGGGGACACACCACCCGGCAGTGCGGACTGAGGTGGTACCGTGGGGAGACGCCACCCGGCAGTACGGGCTCTAAGGTAACACCGTGAGACGCCACCCGGCAGTACGGACTGAGGTAACACCGTGGGGAGACGCCACCCGACAGTACAGACTAAGGTAACACCGTGAGGAGACGCCACACGGCAGTACGGACTGAGGTAATACCGTGGGGAGACGCCACCCGGCAGTACGGACTGAGGTAATACAGTGGGGAGAGGCCATCTGGCAGTACGGACTGAGGTAATACCGTGGGGAGACGCCACCCGGCAGTACGGACTGAGGTAATACCGTGGGGACACGCCACCCGGCAGTACGGACTGAGATAATACCGTGGAGAGGCGCCACCCGACAGTACGGACTGAGGTAATACCGTGGGGACACGCCACCCGGCAGTACGGACTGAGGTAACACTGTGGGGAGGCCATCCGGCAGTACGGACTGAGGTAATACCGTGGGAAGACGCCACTCGGCAGTACGGACTGAGGTAATACCGTGGGGAGACGCCACCCGGCAGTATGGACAGAGATAATACCGTGGGGAGGCGCCACCCGACAGTACGGACTGAGGTAATACAGTGGGGAGACGCCACCCGGCAGTACGGACTGAGGTGGTACCGTGGGAACACGCCACCCAGCAGTACGGACTGAGGTGGTACCGTGGGGAGACGCCACCCAGCAGTACGGACTGAGGTGGTACCGTGGAGAGACGCCACCCGGCAGTACGGACTAAGATAACACCGTGAGGAGACGCCACCCGGCAGTACGGACTGAGGTAATACCGTGAGACGCCACCCGGCAGTACGGACTGAGGTAGTACCGTGGGGACACGCCACCCGGCTGTACGGACTGAGGTGGTACCGTGGGAACACACCACCCGGCAGTACGGACTAAGGTACACCGTGAGAAGACGCCACCCAGCAGTACGGACTGAGGTAACACCGTGGGGAGACGCCACCCTACAATATGGAATGAGGTAATACCGTGGGGACACACCACCCGGCAGTACGGACTGAGGTAACACCGTGGGGAGACGACACCCGACAGTACGGACTGAGGTAATACCGTGGGGACACGCCACCCGGCAGTACGGACTGAGGTAATACCGTGGGGACACGCCACCCGGCAGTACGGACTGAGGTAATACCGTGGGGACACGCCACCCGGCAGTACGGACTGAGGTGGTACCGTGGGAAGACGCCACCCAGCAGTACGGACTGAGGTGGTACCGTGGGAAGACGCCACCCGGCAGTACGGACTGAGGTAATACCGTGGGAAGACGCCACCCGGCAGTACGGACTGAGGTAATACCGTGGGAGACGCCACCCGGCAGTAAGGACTGAGGTAATACCGTGGGGAGACGCCACCCGGCAGTACGGACTGAGGTAATACCGTGGGGAGACGCCACCCGGCAGTACGGACTGAGGTAATACCGTGGGGAGACGCCACCCGGCAGTAAGGACTGAGGTAATACCGTGGGGAGACGCCACCCGGCAGTACGGACTGAGGTAATACCGTGGGGAGACGCCACCCGGCAGTAAGGACTGAGGTAATACCGTGGGGAGACGCCACCCGGCAGTACGGACTGAGGTAATACAGTGGGGAGACGCCACCCGGCAGTACGGACTGAGGTAATACAAGTGGGGAGACGCCACCCGGCAGTACGGACTGAGGTAATACCGTGGTGAGGCGCCACCCGTCAGTGACTCATGACACGTCGGTCCAGCGTCTCCCTGTATGAGCGCCATGACGCCAGCCAGCTTGTGCCACAAGCCTCCATGTGCGCCATACCGGGCTGCTTCTCTTCATGCGCGGTGCCGGCTGTGGAGCCGGTAACATGAGCCCCTACACCGGTCTGTGCTGCTAACACATGGACTATGACCGCCTCACGCTGTGTGACCAGAGCGGCCATCACAGTTTGTTACACGCCCCCTTAACATGTGGGTAACCACAGAAGAGCGGCGGAAGCCACTCCGGCCATTCCACGTGATACAAGGCTTCTACTGAATGGCCGCGGCGGCTCCCGGGACTCGGTAGTGATACGTGAACATTCCCCACGAGCCGCTGTTTAGCCGCTTCCTCCCCTCCCCCACCATCATGGGCCACTCCAATTCTCCGCCTCAAACACCCGGGAATTCTGGGCAGGATGACGTCATTAGGACGGCCCGCCCTTCTGGCTATATAAGAGCGACGCCCGATAAGTTCGCTCTCTTCCTCACCGGGTCTGCGGCGAATTTAGGAGGTAAGTCTACGTGGAGCGGCGGCAGCGGGACTAGGCCGCAGTGTGGGATTTGAACCCAGCTGGCTTTATCGATGGCCGGATTGGATTGTTACTGTTCCTGATGGGAATCGCAGATTGGTGTGTGGACGATGAGGAGCTGTGGTGTGAGGTCTGGCCGCTGCTACGCGGCCTAGGTGCAATCCGCGGTGGATCTGACTATCGGGGAGCCATCCGATGTGGTGGAGCGGCCGTGCTCACTTGTGTGGGGCCGCCGTATGCCTGCAGGGCGGTATTTACTGTACATCACTGCCGGGGAGCTGGAGAATGATGGCCGTGTGCCGGCGTGGTGCCTGTGAGGGGTGTGATGTCATGGCGTCGTCTGATGTGATGGCGGGGCTGGCCGATCCCACCAGTTTGAGGAATATGATCGGCGGGAGCGGTGTTACTGGCGGGGGGCTCCGTTCGGTCGCGATGTCTCGGTGGAGCGCGGGCTCTATGTTTTTGTACCGGCGGTGTAGGTGGATGAATGGAGTGATGACCACTCTACACACTACCGGTCTGATCTGTACAAGGGCGGCTGTTCCGGAGCGCTCCACAATAAAAAGATGGCGGCCGCTGCGGAGCGGGGTTTCCTCTTCCACAAGATGGAGGACGATGAGTCACAGCTCACAAGACAAAGGAGCCGCGTGCGGCCTCAGCGCCTGGCCTGTGGTGCCGGGACCTGCCGCTGCTCTCCGTCTCTGCTGGGGCCTGTTGTGCCCTTCCATGTTAGTGCGGGTGTGGCGCTTTATGGCAGAGCTGCTGTAAATGGCGTGAGGTAATGGGGTTGCTCCTTCTCCTCCCTCTGTTAGCCAGCTGCTCTCATTCCCTGCCTGTGGGATTCTGCCCTGCTGTCAGTGTTATCTAATAGGGGGTTACTATACCTTCTGCCTCGTTGTCCGGCTGCTCTCATTCCCTGCCTGTGGGCTTCTGCCCTGGTGTCAGTGTTATCTAATAGGGGGTTACTATACCTCCTGCCTCAGTGTTAGCCGGCTGCTCTCATTCCCTGCCTGTGGGCTTCTGCCCTGGTGTCAGTGTTATCTAATAGGGGGTTACTATACCTCCTGCCTCAGTGTTAGCCGGCTGCTCTCATTCCCTGTCTGTGGGCTTCTGCCCTGGTGTCAGTGTTATCTAATAGGGGGTTACTATACCTCCTGCCTCAGTGTTAGTCGGCTGATCTCATTCCCTGTCTGTGGGCTTCTGCCCTGGTGTCAGTGTTATCTAATAGTGGGTTACTATACCTCCTGCCTCAGTGTTAGCCGGCTGCTCTCATTCCCTGCCTGTGGGCTTCTGCCCTGGTGTCAGTGCTATCTAATAGGGGGTTACTATACCTCCTGCCTCAGTGTTAGCCGGCTGCTCTCATTCCCTGTCTGTGGGCTTCTGCCCTGGTGTCAGTGCTATCTAATAGGGGGTTACTATACCTCCTGCCTCAGTGTTAGCCGGCTGCTCTCATTCCCTGCCTGTGGGCTTCTGCCCTGGTGTCAGTGTTATCTAATAGTGGGTTACTATACCTCCTGCCTCAGTGTTAGCCGGCTGCTCTCATTCCCTGTCTGTGGGCTTCTGCCCTGGTGTCAGTGTTATCTAATAGAGGGTTACTATACCTCCTGCCTCAGTGTTAGCCGGCTGCTCTCATTCCCTGCCTGTGGGCTTCTGCCCTGGTGTCAGTGTTATCTAATAGGGGGTTACTATACCTCCTGCCTCAGTGTTAGCCGGCTGCTCTCATTCCCTGTCTGTGGGCTTCTGCCCTGGTGTCAGTGTTATCTAATAGAGGGTTACTATACCTCCTGCCTCAGTGTTAGCCGGCTGCTCTCATTCCCTGCCTGTGGGCTTCTGCCCTGGTGTCAGTGTTATCTAATAGGGGGTTACTATACCTCCTGCCTCAGTGTTAGCCGGCTGCTCTCATTCCCTGCCTGTGGGCTTCTGCCCTGGTGTCAGTGTTATCTAATAGGGGGTTACTATACCTCCTGCCTCAGTGTTAGCCGGCTGCTCTCATTCCCTGTCTGTGGGCTTCTGCCCTGGTGTCAGTGCTATCTAATAGGGGGTTACTATACCTCCTGCCTCAGTGTTAGCCGGCTGCTCTCATTCCCTGTCTGTGGGCTTCTGCCCTGGTGTCAGTGCTATCTAATAGGGGGTTACTATACCTCCTGCCTCAGTGTTAGCCGGCTGCTCTCATTCCCTGCCTGTGGGCTTCTGCCCTGGTGTCAGTGCTATCTAATAGGGGGTTACTATACCTCCTGCCTCAGTGTTAGCCGGCTGCTCTCATTCCCTGCCTGTGGGCTTCTGCCCTGGTGTCAGTGTTATCTAATAGGGGGTTACTATACCTCCTGCCTCAGTGTTAGCCGGCTGCTCTCATTCCCTGCCTGTGGGCTTCTGCCTGGTGTCAGTGTTATCTAATAGGGGGTTACTATACCTCCTGCCTCAGTGTTAGCCGGCTGCTCTCATTCCCTGCCTGTGGGCTTCTGCCCTGGTGTCAGTGTTATCTAATAGGGGGTTACTATACCTCCTGCCTCAGTGTTAGCCGGCTGCTCTCATTCCCTGCCTGTGGGATTCTGCCCTGGTGTCAGTGTTATCTAATAGGGGGTTACTATACCTCCTGCCTCAGTGTTAGCGGCTGCTCTCATTCCCTGCCTGTGGGATTCTGCCCTGGTGTCAGTGTTATCTAATAGGGGGTTACTATACCTCCTGCCTCAGTGTTAGCCGGCTGCTCTCATTCCCTGCCTGTGGGATTCTGCCCTGGTGTCAGTGTTATCTAATAGGGGGTTACTATACCTCCTGCCTCAGTGTTAGCGGCTGCTCTCATTCCCTGCCTGTGGGCTTCTGCCCTGTGTCAGTGCTATCTAATAGGGGGTTACTATACCTCCTGCCTCAGTGTTAGCTGGCTGCTCTCATTCCCTGCCTGTGGGCTTCTGCCCTGGTGTCAGTGTTATCTAATAGGGGTTACTATACCTCCTGCCTCAGTGTTAGCCGGCTGCTCTCATTCCCTGCTGTGGGCTTCTGCCCTGGTGTCAGTGCTATCTAATAGGGGGTTACTATACCTCCTGCCTCAGTGTTAGCCGGCTGCTCTCATTCCCTGCCTGTGGGCTTCTGCCCTGGTGTCAGTGCTATCTAATAGGGGGTTACTATACCTCCTGCCTCAGTGTTAGCCGGCTGCTCTCATTCCCTGCCTGTGGGCTTCTGCCCTGGTGTCAGTGTTATCTAATAGGGGGTTACTATACCTCCTGCCTCAGTGTTAGCTGGCTGCTCTCATTCCCTGCCTGTGGGCTTCTGCCCTGATGTCAGTGCTATCTAATAATAATAATAATCTTTATTTATATAGCGCCATCATATTCCGCAGCGCTTTACAGTTTAACAGTTTCAAAACACAAGTCATAAGTCACAACGTTAACAATACAGTAATTAAAGCAAAATAAGACAGAGGGTTACTATACCTCCTGCCTCAGTGTTAGCCGGCTGCTCTCATTCCCTGCCTGTGGGCTTCTGCCCTGGTTTCAGTGTTATCTAATAGGGGGTTACTATACCTCCTGCCTCAGTGTTAGTCGGCTGATCTCATTCCCTGCCTGTGGGCTTCTGCCCTGGTGTCAGTGTTATCTAATAGTGGGTTACTATACCTCCTGCCTCAGTCTTAGCCGGCTGCTCTCATTCCCTGCCTGTACTTAAGTGGTTCTGCCCCTGGTTTCTGTGTTGTCCAACTTCTTTCTGTCTTATTAATAGGTGTCCATCGCCAAACATCTGAACACTCAAAATGGGAAAGGAGAAGACACACATCAACATCGTTGTCATTGGACACGTAGATTCTGGCAAGTCCACCACAACCGGACATCTTATCTACAAATGCGGTGGTATTGACAAGCGTACCATTGAGAAGTTTGAGAAGGAAGCCGCTGAGGTAAGTGCGCCTTGTCATGGCGGCCCACACTGCTTGTTATATCCTGGTGTAATGCTAGCAATGCCCAGATCCTGCGATAAGCGTTAGGAATGTAGCACATAGTATGCCCAGGCTGGCGGCCATGCCAGGACTGGCAACTGAGCCCGTTAGTACTGTAAAAGGATTACTGACCTTCTCTCTCCTCACAGATGGGCAAGGGTTCCTTTAAGTACGCCTGGGTTTTGGACAAACTGAAGGCTGAACGTGAGCGTGGTATCACCATTGATATCTCCCTGTGGAAATTTGAGACCAGCAAGTACTATGTCACCATCATTGATGCCCCTGGACACAGAGACTTCATCAAGAACATGATCACTGGTACTTCTCAGGTAAGAGCATTTGTATTTGTAAGGCCTATTATTAACAGCAGACACTTACTGTATGATTTAGCAGCACTGCCTGTTGACTGTCTTCCTCCAGGGCAAGATTATATGTACATGCTGCAGGAAGGGCTTTATGCCAGTGTTAACAACCCCATTATGTCCTCTTTATAGGCTGACTGCGCTGTCCTTATCGTTGCTGCTGGCGTGGGAGAGTTTGAGGCTGGTATCTCAAAGAATGGACAAACCCGTGAGCATGCTCTCCTGGCCTACACCCTGGGTGTGAAGCAGCTCATTGTTGGAGTCAACAAGATGGATTCCACTGAACCCCCATACAGCCAGAAGAGATACGAAGAAATTGTAAAGGAAGTCGGGACTTACATTAAGAAGATTGGCTACAATCCAGATACAGTTGCCTTTGTGCCCATTTCTGGATGGAACGGTGACAACATGCTTGAGCCAAGTGCTAACGTAAGTGGCTGTGGGTCTCCCACCCTACTTGTGATTGTGGTAATTGTCATGCTTCATGAGTCTATATTATGTTCCCTCCCAATAGATGACCTGGTTCAAGGGATGGAGCATCACCCGCAAAGAAGGAAAAGGCAGCGGAACTACCCTGCTTGAAGCTCTTGACTGCATTCTGCCACCAAGCCGCCCCACTGACAAGCCTCTTCGTCTGCCCCTTCAGGATGTCTACAAGATTGGTGGTAAGTAGTCAATGGGACACCACAGCAATCCTGAGCTTTGCTAAGATGTTACACATCAAAGAATATATGATTGCCTAGAAAAGTGGCATCCAAAGAGAAAAGGGAAGCTATATGCCATAAAAGATCTATAAATTTGAGACATTAAAATTAAGCCATTGAAATTAAGAAAAAACACAAAAAATGGGAACCAAATGTGCTAATATAACCACCCTTTAAATGTAAAGTGCCAATATAAGATGCCAAAAAATTAAGGATTGTATCTAAACAAAGTACTTCGAAGCCCAAATGGGGAGTAAACCAGGAGTTGACAATGAGCTTCCTACATCAATAAAAATGGATGGCCACATAAACACAATGTAAATAATATGAAGATTAACTTGGCATTAAAAAAACAATTCACACTTAATAACTGAGCATGATCACAATATTGATATAAATGAGCATAATGCGCTCATAAGTAGAACAGGTGAGCACAAAAAAAAAAATCAAGGATAAATTCCCATAGAAGCAGTGTGGATTTGATTTAAATCACTAGTCAGTAAGGCTTGATTTGAATCAAAGTTTCTACCTAAGGATTAAGGTCTTTTTCTCAACTCTGTTCATGTTGTAACGTTTTTGCCGTGAAGAAGAGGCTGGGACCTCTGCGGAGTCAAATTCAGTTTTGAGAACTGCGTAAGTAAAGCGAGCGTCTGTGATAATATAGGAGAGAAACTGCCCACTAATCCTACTACAGAAACCTCTGGAAGAGCATGGCATTGTGAATGTTACACATATACAGCCTTTATTCTACTGAGTCAAACAACTCCGCTTTATCTCATGATGGAAGAACCTTTGGATGGTAAAATATTTTCCTCAAAAAGCAGTTTATTGAAAAAAATCTGATTTAAATCAAAAATCAGATTTTTATTTTTTTTTTTTTTATTTTTTTTTTAAATCATTGATTTTTATCCACCCTCATAGAAGTAAATGCATAAAAACATCATGGCCCATGGAAGATGTGCATATTGAACAGATCACGTGGTTATATTTGCACATTTGGTTCCTATCTTTTTTTTTGTGTATTTTTTTTTTTTTTTTTCTTCAGAATTTCAATAGTTTTTAAATTTTCATGTCTCTACAATATATCTATATTTTTTTTTCTGCATATAGCTTTGATAAGATAATAAATGCTGACCAGATGCCTAGAATAAATGTTCTCTTGCTTTTAAGGTATTGGCACAGTACCTGTTGGTCGTGTGGAAACTGGTGTCCTGAAACCAGGCATGGTGGTTACTTTTGCCCCAGTCAATGTAACAACTGAAGTTAAGTCAGTGGAAATGCATCATGAAGCTCTGACCGAGGCTATGCCCGGTGACAACGTTGGTTTCAACGTAAAGAACGTTTCCGTGAAGGACATCCGTCGTGGTAACGTTGCTGGTGACAGCAAGAACGACCCTCCTCTTGAGGCTGGTGGATTCACTGCACAGGTACTTTATTTGTTCACCTGTATTGTAGCAGTGTTTGTCTGTAGCTAGTTCTACACTAGTACCACCGTGTACGTCTGTACCCGGACCTTACCACTAATGCGTCTTTTACTCTTAAGGTTATTATCCTGAACCACCCTGGCCAGATCAGTGCTGGGTATGCGCCTGTGTTGGATTGCCACACTGCTCACATTGCTTGCAAGTTTGCTGAGCTGAAGGAGAAGATTGACCGTCGTTCTGGTAAGAAACTGGAAGAAAACCCCAAGTCCCTGAAGTCCGGTGATGCCGCCATTGTTGAAATGATCCCAGGCAAACCCATGTGCGTGGAGAGCTTCTCTGACTATCCTCCTCTTGGTGAGTACATCATTTGGTGCATGACCTCTGATGCCACCTCATAAAAGGAGTGCTTCCTAACATGGCCATTTTCCCTTCCAGGACGTTTTGCTGTGCGTGACATGAGACAGACCGTTGCTGTCGGTGTCATCAAGGCCGTTGAAAAGAAAGCAGCTGGTGCTGGCAAAGTCACAAAGTCTGCTCAGAAGGCCCAGAAATCCAAATGAATATTCCAAAAATCTAGCACCACCTCAGTCTTAACCAGCGGTGGAAGATCGGTCTCAGAACTGTTTGTTTAATTGGCCATTTCAGTTTAATAGTAAAAGACTGGTTAATGATTACAATGCATCGTAAAAGTTTCAGAAGGAAAGGAATGTCTGTGGACCATTTTGTTTGTGGCAGTTTTTAAGTTATTAGTGTTTTTAAAACAGTAATTTTTAAGTGGAAACAACTTGACCAAAATCTGTCACCAAATTTGAGACCATTAAAAAAAAAAAGGTTAATGCGACATGTTGTGTACTCTGTATTAATCTGGTATTGTGCACTGGTAACTACAAGTATCCCCAAAATGTAGTTGAGGCAAAAAAAAGTGTAAAGGGTTAGAGGTTGCAATGAACTCCCTTCTGCTTTTCTATCTATGGTTTGGAGATGGTGAAAGCCTGGAAGTACCAGCAAACCTAATAACGTCATACATTAGAATGGTTGGGACTTGATTGGAACGCTAAATTTATTGCTCCCATTTATGGTGGGATTTGAGTAATGTGGGTACATTGGAGGTTTTCTGGTATGGAAATGAAAAGGGTAAGATGCAGTAGTTCCTGTACACTAATTTAGTAATGGCTATAATTTACTTTTTTTTTTTTTTTTTTTTTTTTTTTGAACCTGACCAGTTTGGAAGAGTACTCTTAAGGGTGAAACCAGATATTTTGTTAACTGCATGCCCAATGTCCACACAACTGTGGTGGGAATAGTTTAGGCCAGGGATCTCAAACTCTGCAGAGTAAATGGGCCGCACATAAAAAAAAAAAAAAATTTTAGTGGAGGGCCGCATTCCTTCCAAACTTGACACGTACAATGCTGAGGACACGCGCGGCTCTGCTTGGGACACGCGCGGCTCTGCTTGGGACACGGCGCTGGCACTCTGCTTGGGACACGCGCGCGGCTCTGCTTGGGACACGCGCGGCTCTGCTTGGGACACGCCGGCTCTGCTGGACCGCGCGCTCTGCTTGGGACACCGCACGCGGCTCTGCTTGGGACACGCGCGGCTCTGCTTGGGACACGCGCGGCTCTGCTTGGGACACTGCGGCGCGCGTCTGCTTGGACCGGCGACGGCTCTGCTTGGGACACGCGCGTGCTCTGCTTGGGACACGCGCGGCTCTGCTTGGGACACGGCGCGGCTCTGCTTGGGACACGCGCGGCTCTGCTTGGGACACGCTGTAAACCCCTCCTGACCCCACACATAAACTTTCCCTCATCAGCACCATGACAACCAGCACAGACAGCAGCGTCCTGCATACACGGATGCCCCTGATCATGTGACCCCTGACTCCTCCCCTCCTGTGACCTCATCTAGGTCCTGTACACACAGGACAGCCATCGCATGTCCTTGAATGCACGCCTTCCACAATCTTACCTGACCTGCCTCAGGGACTGATTGCTCTCCTGAATGCGATAGTGAGCATGAGACGTGCACCGCGGGCCGCAGATGCCTGCCTCAGGGGCCGCATGCGGGCTGTGTTTGAGACCTGGTTTAGGCTGTTGTCAACTTAATTTCTGGTTTTCCTAGTTTACAACAAGGTGGGGGGGGGGGGGAGAAAAGGCTTATGGTAAAGAAATGTTTTTGATCCTGAGACAGTCCAATGGGGCTCTCCACTGAAAACTTGACTGCTAGAACTGATACTTCTAACTGCTGTGGGTAAGGCTTTGAGGGAGGAAAAAAATATTATACAAGCACCTATAGTTTCATCCCAGCTCTAATTTTGGAGACCTGTCTAGAGGAAGTAACTACTATGAAATCATCAAAAGGTCCCAACCGCCCCCTCTTCTCTGAGCAGCATGAGGCAGGATCACAAACACGGCTGTCATGTACTGGCTGCTTGTATTTTCTCCTTCGCCTCATTGGGGGACTTAAGACTGAGTGTTATGCTGCTAACACTAGCAGGTTGACACTAAGTGAACAAAAAGCTCCTCTGAAGTATACACCTACCATTGTTATGTACTGGCTGCTGGTTGTATGTTTTTGGGGTCATTGTTTTATATGCTTCAGATTTACCAGTTACCTGAATGCTCAGCCTTGTACAACCCTGCCACACCACTGGGTGGCAGCCTTTTGTGTGCATAGGCAGAAAGCTTGCCAATCAGTGCTGAGGGCCATGTTTGTGCTATCTGGCAGCCGGTTTACTAGTTTTCCAGTGTTAAACTGCTTTAAAGGGAACCTGTCAAAAAGTAACACTATTAACCTGCAGGTTGATAGCGTTATGCTGCTCAGTGCTTGCACACAGCTGAAATGCAGTGGGGAGAATAATTTTTATTCTTCTCTGCCAGCATTTGGTTTCAGTCTTGGTGCTGGTGGTTCAGTCACCACTCTGAGGAAACACGGTGGCTACAGGAACCGTGGCCCTGCCTGACCTCCCTCTGCATTGGGGCTAGCTGTCAGCCAGGGTCGCAGTTACAGCGGCTGCTGTTTATTCTCAGAGCAGTGACTAAACCAGTGGCGCCACCGCCTCCATGACTAAAATCGAATGCTGATGGGGAGAATAAAGTTAACTTTTTCCCTGTGGCGCTGGGCGGCATAATGCTTTTTAACCTGCAGATTAACCCCATATCTGTAGGTTAATAGCATTACTTCTAGTGACAGGTTCTCTTTAATAAAAAGCAAAAAAATAAAACATCAGTAGCTGACACAATCTCTGGAGTTGGGGGGTCTCTGTTTCTCTATGATGCTGTTCTCATTTTAGAAAAATCTGGTGGCATATTACATTATTCCAGGATTACAGTGGGCATTTTCTTTTTTTTTTCTTTTTTTTTTTTTTTGCTTTCAAACATCTTTATTGAGTTTTTGTAAAATACAAGGGGAGGAAGAAGGGAAGGAATTTATCAAGGGGAAAGAAAGGGTGGGAACAGAGTAATAAAAATGAGAACTTAAAGTTCTCTTTAATACACTTTACAGAAATCGACTAAACGTTAAAACAATAAATCAAACACACAATGTTAATGAAATTGAAGCAAGTGTAGCAATTTCAAACCAACCCAAATATTCACTAGCCACTGCAAAATTTTGCATTCCAAACCTTCCACTTAGAATATTAATTCCATCGTTAGCCAATGCAAATCTTTGCTCAAGAGAACTATGAAGTTTGATCTTATCTAAAATATCCTCAAATAAAGGCGGGTCAGGTCTCTTCCACCAGAAGGCTATTGAGTTTTTAACTACTAGCAAAATATGAATAATGATAAATTTAACTGAAGGATCAACTATCTCCATGTCCAAAGAAAGCAGGGCCCTTTGGGGTGTAATTTTAAAGTCCTGTGAAAATAAATTGATATGGAGTACGACTTGAGACCATAGCTTTTTTTTTTTTTTATCTTTGGACAACCGAAAACATGAAACAAATTCCCCTGCTGGCCACAATTCCTCCAGCAAAGGGGAGAGTGTTCCTGATTTATATGTGATAATCAAATAGGGGTGAAGTACCACCTAGTCAGAATCTTAAATAAAATACTCTTGAAGGGCCATTGAGATACTGGATATATACGTAGGTCTGATAGCACTGTTCAACTCCAACTGCCACATTTAGGTCAAATTCCCATTTCTTCATGAACGTTTTCTTGGAACTGACCACATCTTTATTAAAATAATTGTTTGTGTGTTTTAGGCTCCAAGTAGTTTTATTTACATTGCACGGCAGTGAAGTCAAAATTTCCAAATTCGTGCTTTTAATATGTTCCAGTTTCTGTATGTTTTTTAAAATCATGAAGGGAATTCTCAGATGATGGCAGGTTGTATTTAGATCTTATTTTGCTAAAAGAGTTTATCCCCTGAATAGAGATGGCCAACGCTCTTGATGTTGGAGTTGGACCATGTCTCAGACAAGGAAGTGTTATAATTGAAGCCAATAAATGCAATGGGAAATTCCTAATCTGAACTTTTTTGTTAAGATCTCAAAGGTTTCAAAAGAGTTCTCCAAGCGAAAATCACAGGTTTGAAAATTGGATGTGCTGAAATCAGCCTAGGATAATGAAAAATAAAGTTAAAGAAATGATCTTTAGCTGAGTCAAATTTACCTACAGCTTTTTCCATAAAGGTCCACGCTGGTTGGATCTTACTATCAAATCAGTACCAACTTTGTTTAACCAAAAGCGGTTGTAGTACGCAAATAAAATTGGGTAAACCAGAACCCCCTTTTTTTTTTTTTTTTTGTTCTTGTACAATAGATCCGATGAGATTCTAGCTCTCTTCCCGCTCCAAATGAAAGAGTTAATCAAGTTCTGAATCTTATTAATAGAATGAAGCTGTATAAATAAAGGAAGGGTTCTAAAAAAAAAAATAAAGGATCTTTGGCAATATGTTTTTGCTGTTAAAATTCTACATAATATGGAAAGAACTAGTTTAGCGAAGTAAGAAGTGTCGAGCGAAACAGTCTTAATTATATCAATGTTGTTTTTGATAGTATTCACTATTGTGTTGGTTATGGAAATCCCCAAGTAGGTAATCTCCTTTTCCTCCCAACTAAACTCTGTCTGTTTGCTCAGCTCTTCTATCTCCCTGCTATTCATATTAAGTGTCAGAAATTTTGATTTATAGTTATTGATTTTGAAGTATGAGGCCTTAGTAAATAACTCCAATTCCAAAGATAAAGCTGTTAGGGGTTCCTTTGGGTCAAGTAAGGTCAGAAATAAGTCATCCGCAAATAGGCCAACTTTAAATTCTCGTTGGGAAGTTCTAATTCCTTGAATATCTGTGTTTGATCTGATTCAGCAAGAGGCTCTATAGCAAGGACGAACAATAGAGGTGATAAAGGACAACCCTGTCTCGTTCCATGGAAAATGAGAAATTGATCCGATAGAAAGTTGTTAGCGTAAATCCTTGCACTTCGAGTCAAAGAGCAAAGACATGACAAAAATCTTGAATCAAAACCAAATTTTTCAAGAGTAGCCTTGAGGTAAGTCTAATTTATCCTGTCCAAAGCTTTTTCGGCATCCAGTGCAAGAAGGACCGCTTGTGATCCCAGGGTCTCAATCTTATTAATCAAATTTATCACTCTCCTTGTTCCATCCGATGCCTGACGTCCCTCCGTAAAGCCAATTTGATCATCAGAAATTAAAGAGGGAAGAATATTTTTTAAACCGATCTGCTAAAATTTTGTAGTAAATTTTTATATCACTGTTAAGCGATATTGGCCTATAATTTTGGATTCTCTCAGGGTCTCCTCCCCTTTAGGGATCATAATGATTGTCACCTCTAACATCTCTTTAGGGAATGTGCCCTGAGAGGATGCTGCGTCAAACACCTTGACCAAATGTGGGGCCAAGAGCCCGGAGAATATTTTAAAATATTTATTTGAGAAACCATCTGGGCCTGGGGAGTTTTAAGTTTGTCAATAGTATTGATTGTTTCCTTCTCAGTAAAATGTTGATTAGATCTAGATCTTCTGACGTAATTTTAGGTAGCTTAATATTAGATAAAGTATTTACCGCTTCCAAATCAACTCTTGGGGTATTAGGATCATCTTTCAAGTTTTAATAAAATTCCAAAGAAATCTCCAAAAGAATTAACTATATCTCTTGAGTGTATTAATGTTTTACCTAAGGAAGTGGTAAGTTTATTAATCCTATTAATTCTTTGTTTTTTAAGTCTTTCCATCATGTACTTAGTTGGTTTATTTATAGATGTATACATTTTAAATTTGGAAGCCCTGATAATTGAATCGTATTCACGGAAAATTTATGATCTCAGTTTTTGTCTAAGCTCCAATATTTCCGCTTGGGTAACTGGATGGTTTTTGTAACCTATTCTGTTGCTCTTCTTTTTTACTAATCTGGGACTGTAAGTTAACAATATTCGCTCTATTTCTTTTCTTATATCTTGAGGCTATTTGAATCAAATTCCCCTGATCACATCTTTGTGTGCATTCCACAAAGTGAAAGCATCTATTTTGGGAGACATATTTTCCTTGAAATAGTTATTTAATAAATTTTCAATTTCCTGTTTGAATTCAGGTATTTTCATCAGATTTGAGTTACATTTCCAAAGATAAGTATTCTCAAAAAAGGGACCCAAGGAAAATTCCGCTAGGATCGGGGTGTGGTCTGAGATAGTCTTTTGTAAGAATTTAATGTTTTTGAATTTACCCATTGTAAAGATATTGGCTAGAAAAAGATCAATACATGAAGCCGTGCCATGAACATCTGAGAAATGCGAATATTCTCGAGAAGATGTATTTGAACACTGGAAAATGTCATAGAGTTCGTTCTGCCTCAACCAGCCCCTTAACATTGGCGCTTTGTCTCGTACAGAGGAAGATGAATCCATAGAGCTATCTGGAACAATATTAAAGTCACCCAGGAAGATAACATCTCCTGATTTGATTTTTTTCAACCTTTTTAAGTAGTTTATTCAAGAAAGAAATGTGATTAGAGTTTGGGGCATAGATGTTCACTACTGTGCAAGGTGCATTGTTTAATACGCAAATGAGAATGTGAAATCTGCCCAAAGGGTCTGATACCTCATCAACAAGCTGAAATGAGACCGCACTACCTATCATCGTAATTACCCCGCTCTCTTGGATGGAGAAAGTGCCTTAAAAATATGTGGAAATTTTTTGTGTTTAAAGTTTGGGTGGTTGTCCTTTGCAAACTTAACCTCCTGCAGACATACCAAATCGGCTTGTGTGCGGTTGATTTCTTTCCATAAAGTATATTTTGTTGGGGCTATTAAGGCCCCTAACGTTATAGGACATAATCTTCATTGATATAAAATCCAACGATAAAGAATAAAACAACCAGCCTTAACAAAGGCCTAATACCCAACAAGGAAAAAAAAGAGCAAAAGTTCTCCTGGCGGACTCCTAACCTGATGGAGTCTCACCTGAGTGCGGGGGAAAAAATTTGCGGCAGAGGTCCCCTTGGACCCTTCTAGATTGAGGACTTCATAAAAAACAAATTATACAAATAAAACTTACTTGTAAAGCAAATAACAGTTATTCCTGTATCAATCCCTGTGTTAGAACATTGGTTCCTCCAGAAGGAACTTCAGGAATCTGAAACCTTCTTGAGCCGAGTGTAGTACATGGTTTCTATTGTTGTGCCATACTATCAATTTTGTTGGGAAACCCCATTTGTAAGGTACCCTGAGATCTCAAAGGGGTTTGAAGTAATTTCCCTGAAAACCCCCTGGCCTCCTTTTTTCCCCTTTTAGAAATCAGAAAAAAATTTTTTTTTTCTCTGTAAGGATTGGGGGAAAACCCCCTCCCCCAATTTTTTTTTGGGGAAGGGAAATTTTTTTTTCCCTTAAAATTCAAAAAAGTGGATACGCAGATGCGTTTTTTGGGTTTTCCTGGGGAAAAGGGTTTTTTGGGCGAGGGAGGCAAAAAAATTTTTTATATGCTCCTTTAGTAAGGAAAAAAAAAAGGGATGGTTTTTTTAAACCCTTTTTCCCAAAACCCCCACCCCCCTTTGGCGTCATAAAAAAAACCGGTGAAAACCCCCCCTGACGCCTATGTGGCAAAAAGAAAGGATTCGTCCCTGCGGGGGGGGGACCGGGGGGCACTAAAAAAGGTTAACCCCCACCCCCCGTTAAGGGGGCCCCTTTTGCTTCACCCCGGGGGGTTGGTTTTAACCCCCCGTTTGGCCACGTTTTGTTTGGGGTTGGTTTTTAAAATTTTAAACAGAAAACAGAGCAATGGGAAATTTTCCCCCAATTTTTTTGGGGGGAAAAAATTTTTAAAAACCGGGGTTTGGGCCCATGCGCAATTTTTCGCCATGGCTGGGGACCGGGGGCCCGGGGCCCCCCCCACCAAATTTACGGCGGGGTTTGGCCGCCCCCCCCAAAGAGGGCCCCGGGGGTGGGGTTTACCGCCGTCACTTCCCGATCCCCTCCTTTTTGGTCCACTGCCCCACTTCCATCCCCCCCCACCCCCTTCGCCCCCCCCCATCACCCCCCCCCATCACCGATGCCCCCCGATGGGCCCCCGGGGGCCGCCCGGGCCTCTTATGGGCGCCCCCAAAATTTGGGAAAAAGGCGTGCCCCGTGGGGGCCCCCCGGCCGGCGCATGCGCAGTGCGCCCCCCAGTTTTTTAAAAATTTTTTTTTTTTTTTCCCGTGAAAAACCGGGGCAAGTGATCAAATAAAAAAAAAGTAAAAAAACCCCCCCCTTTTCATAGGTAGGGAAAAAAAAAAAAATTTTAAAAAATTTTTTTTTTTTTTCCTAGCGGATTTTGCTGGGGACCCCCAGCTGATTTTGTGGGGGAAAAACCCCGGGGGGGTATCGCTGCTTATCCGCGGGGATTTCGCTGCTGACCCCCCGGGGATTTCGCTGGGGCATCCCCTGCGGTTTTCCCGGGGCTGATCGGCGGCGGTTTCGGGGGGGGTCTGCGGGGGAAAATTTTGCTGCTGCCCCGGCCCCGGGGGATTTCGCTGCTGTCCGCAGGGGTTTTTTGCTGCTAAACGGCAGCGGATTTCGTGCTGATCGCTGGGGAAATTTTTGTGTTTTTTTGGCCCCCGGGGGTTTCGCTGTGATCCCCGGGGGGTTTTTGCCCCCGATCGGGGGGCGGATTTCGCTGCTGTTTTCCCCAGCGGTTTTTTCCCCCCGCTGACGGCAGGGATTTCGCTGGGTTTTCCCCAGCTTTTTTTGCTGTTTTTTGGCGGGGAAAATTTTGCTGCTGATCCGAGGGGGGTTTCGTTTTCTAAAAGGCGGCGGATTTCGTGCTGTTTCCCCGGCGGATTTCGATGCGATCCGTGATGTTTTTTTCGTATCCGGGCCCTTTTATTTTGCCCGCTGATCCGCGGCTGATTATCTGTGTTATCTGCGCTAGCGGGTATGAATAAGGGGTTTTGGGGAAGGGCGGGGAAAAACAATATGAAAACCCCCCCCCAGGGTTAGAACTAGGGTTAGGGTTGCTTAGGGCTAAGGTTAGAATTACGGTTGGGTTGGAATTTGGGGGTTTTTGGGTTTGGGTTTTTGGGTTAGGTTTGGGGGAATTTGGGGTTTGGCTTGTAGGGAGGTTTATGGGGGTTTGGGGTTTTTGGGTTTTGGGGGGTTTTTTGGGGGGTTGGGGTTAGGGTTTTGATTGGGTTTGTATTAGGGTTAGGTGTGTTTAGGCGTTTTTTGGGGGTGTTTGGGGGGTTTGGGTTGGAGTTAGGGTTAGTTTTTGGGGGGTTTTTTCCCCTTTTGGGGGGTTAGGGGGTCTCCATACGGGACTGGGCCACCCCCGTTTTCCCGCAAATTTTGCGTTCAAAAAGGCAAACCCGTGGGGCCCCCTTTTTTCCAAACCCCCCTTGCCCAAAAAAATTTTGGTTTTTTTTCCCCCCCTTTTTAGGGATCAGCGTACTCGGGGGGGAAAAAATTTTTAAAAAAAATTTTGGGGGGGTTTTAATTTTTTCCCCCCTTAACCCTTTTGGGGAAAAAAAAATTTTGGGGAAAAAAAAAAAATTTTTTTTGTGGAAAAAAGGAAATTTTTTTTAAAATTTTTCCGGGGGCCCCCCCCGGGTTTTAAATTTGTGAAAAGGGGGGTTTGGGATTCAAAGGGTCCCCCCCTTTTTGGGGGAGTTCCTGGGGGTCTAGTTTCCCCAAAAGGGGTCACTTTTTTGGGGGTTTCTTCTGTTTTTTCCCTTTTTTGAATTTTGGGGGAAAGTAACATGACGCCCGAAGACCATTCCAATTGGGGATTTCAAAAAAGGGGGTTTTTCCCCCCCCAGCCCCCCCCCTGTGGGGCCCATACAGTTGTTTTCTTTTCCCCCCTATGGGATTTCGATACTCCGGCAAATTGGACAAAACCCTTTTTTTGGGGCTAATTTCTCCTGTTTTTTTTGCGAAAAAAAAAAAAAATTTGGGGGAAAAAAAGATCCTGTTTTGGAAAAAAAAAAAGATTTTTTTTTTTTTTTGCCCCCCGGGGGTTTAAAAAATTCTGTGTAGCCCCCTTGGGGGGTTTAAAAAACTACCCCCCTCTAGATAAGTTCTTTGCCCCCCCCCCCCCGGGGGTTTGTTTCCCAAAAAAAAGGGGGGCTTGTGGGAAGTTTTAAACTGTTTAGGCCCCGGGGGCCCCTTTCCCAAAGAAACCCCAAAATCCCCCCCGGGCCATTCCTCAAGTTGGCAATTTCAAAGCGCCCCTTTTCACCCCTTTCCCCACCCCGGGGCTTTTTGCCCAAACGGGGGTTTTCCCCCCCACTTTTGGGGAAAAATAGCGTACTCAGGGCCAAACGGGAAAAAACCTTTCGGGGTCCTTTTTCTCCAAAAAACCCCATTGTGAAAAAAAAAATAGGGGTTTTAAAAAAATATTTTTGAGAAAAAAAAAGATATTTTATTTTCAAGGTTTCGGGGGTTTTTAACCCCTTCAAAAAGCATGGGGGGGTTAAAGTGTCATCATGCATCTAGATTTTTTCCTTAGGGGGTCTATTTTTCCAAAAGGGGGTCATTGGGGGGGAGCTCCAATTTTTTAGGCACGGGGGAAAACTAAAAAATGCAAAGGGGGAAAAATTTTTAAATTTTTTCCCGATTTTTTTTTTTAAAAAATAAAAAGGCGCTCCTTCCTTTTTAAACCCCCCCCTTTCCCCCCCAAACAGGGGTTTTAAAAAAACCAAAAATGAGGTTTCTGTGTATTTTGGAAAACCCCCCAAAAAAATTTTTTAGCCCCCAAAATTTTATACTGTTCCCCATGTAAAGAAAATGGGGGCAAAAAAAAATTTTTTAAAAAAAAAAAGTATTTTTTTTTTTTTTTGGTTTCAATTTGTAAAAGCACCTGGGGGTTAAAAAGTGTTTCACTTTTCATTTTTTTAATTTCCCTTTGGGGGGGGTTTTAGTTTCCAAAAATGGGGTCACTTGGGGGGGGCCCCCAATGTTTGGGCCACAGGGCCCCCCCCAAATGCGACTTGGCAACCCAAAAAAATTTCCAGCTATTTTCCATTAAAAAAGGGAAAAATGGCGTGCTTCCCTTCTGACCCCCCCCATCCCCCCCAAACAGTGGTTTATAAATTTTTGGGGGGGTATCTTTTTTACTCAGGAGAAACCCCCCCAAAAAAATTTTGGGGGGCCCAATTTTACTGTTGCCAGTAAAAAAAAAAAAAAACTGGGCTAAAAGAAAATTTTTGTGAAAAAAAATTTTTTTTCCCCTTTTTTTTACAAAAAAAATTTTTAAAAAGGCCGGGGGGGGTTCAAAATGTTCATATGTTTTTTTAAAAAAATTTTTCCCTTGGGGGTTTTTTTTTCCCAAAAAAGGGGGGGTTTAAAGGGGGGAGCTCCAATGTTTAGGCACGGGGGGCCCCCCCAAATGTGAATAAAAAACCGTTTAAATTTTTCCGCTATTTTCATTCAAAAATTTAAAGGGGGCCCCCCCTTCCCCCTTCCCCCCCTTTTGCCGTGCGCCCATAAAGGGTTTATGACCCTATGAGGTATCTGTGTATCGGGGGAAATTCCCCAAAAAAATTTTAGGATTTTTTTTCCCCCTGTTGCCCATGTAAAAATAAAAAAATTGATGCTAAAAGAAAATTTTTTTGGGGAAAATTTAAAATGCCCTTTTTTTCCCCCCCTTTTTGGGGTTTTTTTTTCCTGTAAACCCCCAAAAAGGGTTTAAAAAATCTTCAAAAATGTAGTTTTAAAAAAATTTTTGGGGTGAAATTTTTATAAAGGGGGTTTTTTTTGGGGGGTATTTTCTGCCATAAAGCCCCCTTAAAAAAAAATTTCAAATGTGGGGGGCCCCCAAAAAAAAAGGGGGGTTTTGAAAATTTTGTGAAAAAATTTTGGGGAAATTTTTTTGGTTTTAAATTTTTAACCCTTATTTTTTCCCTTTTAAAAAAAAAAAAATTTTTTTTCCCAAAATTTTTTGGGCTGTTGTAAAGGGGGGACATGTGGGGGAAATTTTTTTTTATTAATTTTTTGTGTCACATAACTCTTTTTTTTTAAACAAAAAAAAAAATTTAAAAATTTGAAAATTTTTAAAAATTTTTCCAAAAATTTTTTCGCCAAATTTTTTTTTTTTTTCACAAAAAAACGAAAAAATTTTCGTTTAAAAAATTTACCAAAAATGAACCCCAAAAATTTGTCACGAAAAAACAATCTCAGAACGCTAGGATTTTTTGAAGGTTCCTGAGAATTTTAATTCCTAAAAAAGGGGAAAACACTGGTAAAAATTTGAAAAAAAAAATGGCAAGGCTTTAACCCCCAAAAAAGGGGGTCATGAAGGGGTTAAAAATGTTCTTTGCATAGTAAGATTAAATTTTTTTAAATTTTTTTTCCGGAATTCCTCTTTTTTTCATTTATTTCGCCTACTGCGTTTTTCCAAAAATCTGTTAATTTTTTTTTAAGATTTTTTAATTTTTTTTCCCTGCAAATTGAGTTTTTTTTTAAAAAAGGGGAAACCGGTTTTCCCCCTTTCCTTTTTTTTTTCCTTAAAAAAATCTTTTTTAAAAGGGTTTTTTGCATGTCCCTGTAAATTTTTAAAATTTCTCCCCCTTTTAAACCCCCTTTTGCCTAAATTGGAATCATTAAAGGTTTGGAAAAGGGGGGCCCAAAAAAAAACCCCCAATTTGGGGGGGGAAAGCCCAAAAAACCCAAAAACCCCCCAAACCCAAGGGGGGGGGGATTTAAAAAATTGGTGGAAGAAAATCTGTAAAAACCCCTTTTTTGGGCCCCCTTTGAAAAACTGGGCTAGGTTGGGGGAAAAAAATCTTAAAAAGGGCCCCAATCCCCCCATCTGTGCTTCTTTTTTTTGGTTTTTTTGGGGCAAAAAAAACAAAGGGGGTCCCCCCCCTTTTTCCCCCCCCCCTTGATGCCCCCTTTTTTCCCCTAATGTTATATGGGGTTTTTTTGAACCCCTCTAAGGGCTCATTGGTTTTTTTTTTTGTGGGGGGTTTTGGGGGGGGGATTTTTTTGGGGTTTTTTGGGTTTTTTTTTGACCAAAAAATGGAGTTCGGAAAAAAAAAACCCAAAATTTAAATCCAAGGAAAATTAGAAAACCTATGTCCTTTAAAAAAAGGGGAAAAAAGGTTTTGTCCCCCATTTTTGTATGGGGCCTGTACCAGCCTCCATTTTGTGGGTTCCACACCCAAGATTTTTTGCTAACGGGCCCCTATTAGATTTTCGTACGGCCTTTTTTGGACCCCCACAAAAAAATAAGGGGGCCCTTTTTACATAAAAATTGGTTTGGGGCCGGGGTTTGAAAAGATGGTCAGTCTTTTTGGTAAATGGGCCTCAAGTCAACCCCTTTTTTCCCTTTGCCCCATATAAATTGGGGCCCCATTTAATATGCGGCTTCAAAAAAAGGGGGAAGGGGCCCTAGCAGGTTTAAAGCTGTACCCAAAAAAGAGGGGGTTTCTTTCCCTTTTTTCTCCCCGCAGGAAGCACAAGGGACGGGATTGCCCAAATGGAGCGCACACATGCATTGGGGATGTCCAGCAACGAAGACTTTCACCTGGGGAAGCAGATCTCCATGCCCCATGCCCTACTAAACCCGGTATATTGATTATAGCTTTACCTTTAAGCCTTGTAATTATTGTTGTATTTTTATTTGACTGCAAATCCATTGTAATTACGTTGCATAGCTTTACTGTATATTTCTTTTAATTTTAGTGCGTCCTTAAGGAAAAATTAAACCAAAAATTAATCTTGGGCTGATGCTTTACTCTGATCACGAATCTTAAAATTACCCAGTGGGAAACAGGACAACCCCCGGCGGCCATTTGTCTAGGGCATTCCCTTACTGACCTGAGAGACAAGGGGGCGCCGGAGCTGTACCTTGGGTTATCACATTGGTGACGTGGGAGGAAAGGGGGGGGTCGTTTCACATTGGTGGCAGCGGTGGGATCAGAAGCTGTGTTACCCGGGTCCCGTTGTGGCGGTCGGTTGTTTTCACAATTGGTGGCAGAGTGGGATCAGAGAAATTGTGCGTGGGACCCCACTCCCAGGACACTAAGACTACCAGCAGTCTTTCACTGTGGGGTCTTAAGGTAAACCCACCCACTAGACGGTCCGGTTTTAAATATAACAAGTTTGTGCAAGGTCAGGGTTGCAGCTGTGTTTCAGTAACCAAAGGTTCCCAAGATGGCGGAAGCCCAGGAGTAGGGCAAAGGGGGAGGCCAAGCTGTGGCCTAGAGGGGTTCGATATGATGAGGGGGAGCCAGCCAGGGGCCCCCAAGGAGCCGACCCCTGTGCTCAGTCCCCACAGTGGATTCACCCCTGCCCACCCCGCCTGTCCCGTCGGGGCCTTTTCCAAAGCGGCTTGGCCAGCTCGAGGTGGAAAATGACGCCCCTTGACAGACTCCTGGTGGCGGCAGGAAAAAGCGCAGAGCGTGAGCAAGCGCGGAGAGAAAGCAGAGCGTGAGAAGCGCGGGCAGAGGGCAGCGGAGCGGGGCATACAGAACGCCGTGAGCTGCGGAGCCGGACCGACTGGAGAGGGCCCCGCACGGGCCCCCATGGAGCACCGGCCCCCTGAGACAAGGGCTTCCAAGACCGGGCGGAGGATTTCCCTTTATTTGAAAAGGGGAGACCTGGATTCCTTTTGTTGCTTTTGAGAGGCATGCCCCCAAACATCATTGGCCCTGGTCAGTGGGAAGGTCCCTGACCCCCCGTTTGAGGGGTAAGTCCCTGGAAGTTTTGGGGGGGGCTTACCTGCCGGGAGGGGCAGGCTACAACGCATTCAAGGGGCCCTGATCCAACACTACAACCTCACCCCGGGTGTACCGCAGGAAGTTCAGGAGCCTGCAGCGGGGTTCAAAGGACACCTGGACCGACCACTGCGGGCCCTGTTGAGAGTGCGGAGCACTGGACCTCGGGTCTAGAGCTACTACCCGCCGGAGGTCCAGGGAACTGTTTGTCGGGGAATTTTGTGGAACTGCCAGAGGACCTCCAGCAGTTTCCGTGCCGGAAACCAAAGGGGGGGTTCTGCTACAGCCCCCCTGGCAGCGAGTATGCCAACAAAGGGTGCGGGGGGCCAAAAGAACCTGCCAGCAGCACCTGGAGAGGGGGTAAGCCCCAACCCGCCCCAGCCCCTATCCAGCCCCCAGAGTGCAGGGGGGTTACCCCGGTGCCCTCTAGGCCAGGAACAGAACAGCGTTGCATAATTGCAACCAGCCAGGACATTTAAGGTGCGTTCCCAGGCCAGAAGGCCCCATCCCTGTCCCCGAAAGACCACGTTTTGTGTGTGGGAGAGGGTGGTGGGAGGTCCCTAGAAATTACCAACCGCACCATCGGCGCTCAGCGGTCATGGGACTGCGGGACACGGCGGAAAGAACCCCGGTACGCCCTGAGGTGGGTTCCCCCAAGCTTGGTACCTGGGAAAAACCCTTTCCGTCTCGGTTGGGGCTTGAATGGCGCTGCCGTTTTCCAAGGTGTTTTGGACTGGGGCGCCGGGAGGGGGTGCGGGAGGTGGGAGTAACGCAATTTCCTGCAAATGTGTTGCTTGGGACCGTTTGGGGCGGCTAGTGTCCCAGTTTGGCCATGACCCCCAAGTTCGGTCCCCCAAAAATGTCATGACTCTATGTGAAGCTAATGTTAATGTATTTAATGGCCCCCAACATGGAGGAGGGAGTGGAAACCCGATGGAAGCCATTCATGCACTACACACACGGGCCGTGAGGACAGGTGAGGAGGCTGTGGGGAGAGCTCAGGGTGGAGGGAGGGGCTGCTATGGGCAGTGTGGGCCCCTAAATAATCCAGCCCGTGAGTCTAGGGCCCTGCGGAGAGGAACGGCCGGGGGGGGGAGGGGCGTCCCGGAGAGGAGCCACAGGAAAAACCCCCGGGCAGGGTTTCCCCCACCGGGATGTCAGGGAAGTCTGCCTGACCCGGCGACTGGTCAGAGATGAGGGAAAGCAGGCGTACCCTGGACTCAGCGGTCAGGCCGCTGTTACCAGGAGTGGGGGCGCTGAAGCCCAAGGAGCCGCGGAGGTCCCGCGGTTTTCCCCCTCTTGACCAAGTGGCTGCCGGTCAGACGTCCAGAGAAGATCCCGGGAAATGCAGAGGGGATGGCATTTTTCCCCAATTCTTGCCAACCAAGTCGGGATTTCAGGCGGTTGGAAGCTGACCCTACCTGAAGATCTCAAGGAACAGGCGGCACAGCCTCCCCTGGAGTCCGACCGCGAGCGAGTGGTCTGGGACCAGGGACGGCTGTACCGGGTAACGGTCCGCGGGTTCCCCCGGAGGCGTGGCCCAGGACCCACGTTAGTGGTCCCCACCGTTTTAGGGCGGAATTGTTGCGGATCGCACGAGATTCCAATGGCCGGACACCTAGGGTCACTAAAACCAGGGCCAGGCTAGCTCAGCATTTCTACTGGCCTGGAATGAGGACCGAGGTTGATGCCCACGCCGTTCGGGGTGACACCTGTCAGGGGTGGGGAAGGCGGGGCGGCGCCCCCCAAAGCCCCACTGGTAACTTGCCCATCATCGAAGGCCTTTTCGAGGGTGGCTGTGGATCTCATTGGACCGCTGTCCACTCCCAGCCGCTCCGGGAATGCTTCATACTAACGGTTAGTGGACTATGCCACCCGGTACCCGGAACGGTAGCTTTGTCGTCCATTCGGGCCGACAAAGTGGCCACTGCCTTACTGGAAATTTTCTCCAGAGTGGGGTTTCTCAAGGAAATGCTCACCGGACCGAGGACCCGTTCATGTCGCAGCTGATGGAGTCTCTCTGTAAGCAGGTACAGGTGCAACATCTGGTGGCCACCCGTATCACCCACAGACCAAGGCTTGTGTGAGCGGTTCAATGGCACCTTAAAGCAGATGCTGAAGATGTTGGTCGACTCCCACGGGAGAGGGACTGGGAGCGGTATCTCCACACCTGCTGTTTGCCTACCGGGAGGTCCCACAGGCCTCAACGGGGTTCTCCCCCTTTGAGCTCCTGTACGGGCGACGTGTACGGGGGCCCCTTGCTCTGGTGAAGGAAGCGTGGGAAGGGGATTTAGCCACCCCTGGAGTGTCGGTCATTGAGTATGTCGTGCGCTTCCGGGACCGAATGATGGCCTTGACAGGCTAGTGCATGACAATATGACCCAAGCTCAGGCTGACCAGAAGCGATGGTACACCAGAATGTTGTGAGCGGACCTACCAGGTGGGTCAAAAGGTGTGGGTACTGGTCCCGTACCACAAAACAAGCTTCAGGCGGCCTGGGAGGGTCCATACCTCGGCACGAGCAGCTCAACGCCGTCACCTACCTGGTCACCCTGGACCACGCCCGTGGAAGGAGGAAGGCCTTCCATGTGAACATGATGAAGGCCCACCCATGAGCGGGAGGCTTATGCTCACCCAGTGTGCAACCTTCCAGAGGAAGGAGAGGACAGAGAGTCAGAAATCCTCATGGATCTGCCACCCTAGCCAAAGAGAGGATGCGGTAGGGCGCACGGGGGAACACAGGAATGTGATGCCCCTAGCGCCCTCAAAAGCAGGGAGGTGTAAGGAAAAGGTTGTCGCCATTTTGTATAGGGCCTGTACCAGCCTCCATTTTGTCAGTTCACACAGCCACAGACTTTTAGCTACACAGGGCCTATTAGCATATTCAGTACGGCCAGCTTTGATGTCCACTATGAATCAATAGGCCTTTACATGCTAATTGGTTTAGGCCAGGGTCGAATAAGATGGTCAGTCGTATGGTAAATAGCTCAAGCTCAAGCCATTGTTTCCTGCTCCATATGAATTGCAGGCCAGTTAATATGCGTGCTTCAAAGCAAATGGGGAAGGGCCTAGCAGGTTTAAAAAGCTGTAGCCAAGAAGAGGCTGGTCTCTCATTCCATTTTCTCACAGCAGCAGAAGCACAAGGGACAGACTTGCCAAATGGAGCTGCAGCACATGCATTGGGGACTGTCCAGCAACTGAAGACTTTCACCTGGGGAACGCAGAGCTCCATGCCTCCCCATGACCATACTACAACCCGGTAATATTGATCTATAGCTTATACCTTTAAGCCTTGTACATTATTGTTGTATTTTTATTCTGACTGCAAATCCATTGTAATTACGTTGCATAGCTTTACTGTATATTTCTGTAATTATCTAGTGCGTCCTTAAGGCAAATTAAACCATAAAATTAATCTTGGGCTGATGCTTTTACTCTGATCACGAATCTTAGAATACCCAGTGGGTAACAGGACAACCTCCCCGGCGGCCATTTGCTCTAGGTGCAGTTCCCTTACTGACCTGAGAGACAAAGGGGGCGCCGGAGAGCTGTACCTGTGGAGTTACGTCATATTGGTGACGTGGGAGGAAAGGGGGTCGTTCCTCACAATTGGTGGCAGCGGTGGGATCAGAAGCTGTGATACCCGGGCTACCGTGTGGCGGTCGGCTTAGTTCTTCACACCATCGACATTCCAAATCATGGGATGATGTCCGAAATCTGACAAGTCCTCTCAAATCAAGATCTCTAAAAAAAAGAACAACCCAAAGTAGACGTTTAAAAAATCCTTTACTACATCTTATAGCAAAGCAGTTAAAGAAGGGACTAGTGGGCATTTTCAAGCACCCCATTACTAATTGTAATCATGCCTGAAGAAGGAGCCTCTGTGCTCTGAAAGCTTGCAAACATATTTTCTCATTAGCCAAAAAAGGTATCACTCTGTGAATACTTTGGTCATCATTGGGCGGATTGGACACAATCCCTTTAATGGTACATTAGGTGCAGTCAATGCACCTTGAAGGGGTGGTCTAACGCTAATAATGATTTTCATCCTAAATAACTTGTAATAATAACATTTCTAACATGCTTTAATTAAGTCCTTATTTCCTCTTTAACTGCTTTAGTTTTTATGTATATAATATTCCATTTCAAAATACCCATTACATGCTGGGATACTCAACCAAGTTCTCATTGGGAGGCAAAGGCTGCGGTTAGGACCCCACCCTGAAACAAAGTGTGATCGAGAGGCGGACATACACTGCTTAAGAAAATAAAGGGAACACTCAAACACATCCTAGGTCTGAATGAATTTCTCATCAAATTCTTTGTTCTGTACAAAGTTGAATGTGCTGACAAGAAAATTACACAAAAATCATAAGTGGAAATCAAATTTATTTACCAATGGAGGCCTGGATTTGGAGTCACACAAAATTAAAGTGGAATGTAATGTCCTTAAAGGGAATCTGTCACCCCATTTTAGCCATATGAGATAAAGATATCATTGCATAGTGCGTCCCATAAGTAATCTATGGGTACCTATGATATCTCCTGACACCCCAGTTTTCCAGGACGTCCCCCTGACAGCACTATGGAGGACGTCCTCCTCCTTACAGGGACAGGAAGCACACGAGAGGTTAAAAGGTCCCACTCCTCCCCTATACCTCAGTGTTTTTCCTGTCCCTGCATGGAGGGACACACGAGAGATCGCTGCGATGGAACGCAGTAACTTACCGGGCCCAGGGGGATCGTGCGGTTCGTCCAATCCTTCCCCCTGTCAAGAGGTCCAGAGCCGAAACTCCCTCCTTGGGAGTCCCTCTGCTCCAAAGACCGGGGGCGGACGAGCTCCCGGGTTAGAGCCGCTCCTTCCGGTGGGAGGCTCTCGACTCCAGGCGTCTTCCTCCTGGTCCAGGGAGGAACGCCGAACAGGCCTCGGCTGGGAACTGAGCGTCACTTCCGGTGACGCAAAAACGTGAGGTCAGCGTGCGTTCCGGAATAGAACGCAGGAGGCCGGAGAGCGTCCCAGGGACATCGCTAAACTTCATGCGTTCGGAAGTAGAAAACAAAAAAGGTATGGAAAGCGCGTCGCGTTTGGTTTTTGCGTTCCAGGTGGAACGCAGTATGGGCGGCGCTAAAGACGTCGCAGAACGCTATAAAAGCGCGCGAAAGGTGGCGTTTGAATTGCTGAACGCCAGTCTGGGAAGTAATACAGAGAACGCGCAGCAGCCACCATAGCAGTCCTAAGGCAGCAAGGTGAAACCTTTTCTGCGGAAGGACATGGATTCTGAGAGATCCAGAGAAGAGGATGCAGGGGTAAGTGCGCATAGCGCAAAAACTCCACCCTCGCTAAGTAAGCTTCATCATCCAGACTCGGTCCTTAGTATACATATCGTATTACTTAGGACAAGGATACTTCATCAACGCCTCTGCAGACAGTGAAAAAATCGGGCAAAGCCTCGGTGAAAACTAATCGCTGTTCTACATGTCACAAGAAGCTTCCTGACGCTTATAAAAAACCGGTCTGTTGTTCTTGTACAGCACCAGTTTTGGAGCAAGAAAGATCTTCGTTATTATCTGACTTGAAGATCCTGATTAGGGAAGAAGTGCAGGCATCATTATCAGCTAGTTCACAACAGCAGCCTTCTAGTCAGGGTCCATGCCGTAAGAGACCTAGGTTGGAGTTGGAAGAGGAACCGGATCCGGAATCAGAAGAAAATTCAGAGATGCAGTAGTCGGAGCAGGAAGAAGGTGAAGTACAGGCGGAAGTCCAGGAAAAGGCCAGGAGGTACCTGTTCCCGGTGGAAGATACGGAAGATTTGGTCCAGGCTGTAAGAAGTACTATGCATATGGAAGACGTCCCACGGCCTCAATCCAGACAGGATTTGATGTTTGGAGGTCTCACAGCTCAGATTGAGAAAGTTTTTCCTATTAGTGACCATATCAAAACTATGATTCTGAGTGAATGGAAGGACGCAGAGCGGAGACTGGTAATGTCACGTGACTTTAAAAATCGTCTTCCTTTTGATCCTGAGGACTCAAAACTGTGGGAAGAAACACCAAAAGTTGATGTGCCAATTGCAAAAGTGGCGAAAAAGACTTCGATTCCTTTTGAGGACTCTTCAAGTCTTAAAGATCCCATGGACCGAAAGGCGGACATCCTCCTTAAGCGGGCCTGGGAGTCTTCGGCGGCCTTAATAAGAACCAATATTGCGGCTACTTCTGTAGCTAGGTCTATGTGTTTTTGGATGAGTCAGTTGGAGGATCAACTGGCTAATAAGACCCCTAGAGCTGAAATACTAGAGTCTCTTCCTCTTATTAAGTCAGCAACAGCTTTTCTGGCTGATACCTCGGCTGAGTCAGTCAGGTTTTCTGCCAGAAATAGTTCACTGTCTAATGCAGTCCGTAGGGCTATTTGGTTGAAATCCTGGTCGGGGGATAATGACCTCTAAAAATAAATTATGTTCCTTACCCTTTGCAGGATCAAAGGTATTTGGTCAGGCATTAGATGATATCCTGGAGGCATCAGATAGCAAAAAAGGATTTCCAGAGGAGAAACCCAAAAAGTTTCAGTCCTTTCGGAAGAAACCAGCCTTCCGTAGACAACCATTTTATAAGGACACAGGTAGACCTAGCAGGGGAACATATAAAGGTTCCTACACTCAAAATAGAGGAAATAGGAGCTCATTGTTTGGATCTTCCTCAAAATCTAGAAAACAATGACGCCAGGCACATAGGGGGCAGACTCTTGTTCTCTGCAGAGAACTGGAAGCAGGTCACCAAAAACGAGTGGGTCTTACAAACTATAAGGGAAGGTTACAGAATAGAACTGGTATCCTATCCGCCCCAGAGATACATATCCCCCACTGTGGTTCAGAAAAATTTAGGAATGTTTCAGGATCTCCGAGACCTAATCTCTTCAAAAGTCATAGTGCCAGTTTCCGGGTCAGAGGAGAAGTTGGGTCATTATTCCTCTCTCTTTCCAATAATGAAACCATCAGGAGAGTCAAGAACAATTCTGAATCTCAAACCATTGAACAAGTTTGTTCGCTACAAAAGATTCAGAATGGAGTCTATAAGGTCAGCAATCCCACTGATAGACAAAAATTCGGTAATGTGTACCCTAGACTTAAAAAATGCGTACTATCAGGTTCCCATCCATCCAGCCTCGCAGGAACTTCTAAGATTTGCCGTAAGCCTACCGGAATCCACCTGCCACTTCCAGTTTCAAGGTCTTCCGTTCGGACTAGCTTCTGCTCCCAGAGTTTTTACGAAGCTAATATCAGAAGTCGTAGCCTATCTGAGAAACCAAGGAATTGTAGTAATACCTTACTTGGACGACTTTCTTTTAGTAGCTCGATCAGCAGAAATCCTAAATTATCATACAGAACGAACAATGGCGGTACTAGAGTTTCTCGGTTGGGTGATAAAACGAGAGAAATCTCATTTAACTCCCAGTACAAAAAGAGTATTTCTAGGAGTACTCCTGGATTCCAGAGCCAGGACAGCTTTCCTGCCAGAAGTCAAGCAAAAATCTTTGAAAAGGAAAGTGGCAGAGATGGTAAAGAGCCGAGTTACCATACGAAGAGCTATGCAGGTTCTGGGAGTAATGACATCATGTATACCATGCGTCAGGTGGGCTCAGGCCCATTCAAGACCCTTACAAATAGAGGTGCTATCATGGTGGGATCGTCATCAATCATCCCTAGACAAAAGGATCCACCTCTCTGCAAAAGTAAAGAGCTCGTTAGTTTGGTGGACGCAAAGCAAAAATCTCAGAAGAGGAGTTCTCTGGATTCCATCCCCATATATAGTAATAACTACAGATGCAAGCGCATGGGGATGGGGAGCCCATCTAGAAGGGAAGATTCTTCAGGGCAGATGGCCAGAAAAAATCAGGCGAATGTCATCAAATTATCGAGAGCTGTATGCGATCTGGGAATCCTTAAGAAGGAATCAAGACCGTTTAAAAAATCAGCACGTCAAAATCCTATCGGACAACATGACAGCAGTAGCCTTCATCAAACATCAGGGAGGCTCTCGATACACTGCAGGATCTTGCGATGAAGATATTCGTATGGGCAGAACGAACGGTCCTTTCCATAACTGCAGTTCACCTGGAAGGTTCGCAAAACCTAGTAGCAGATTATTTAAGCAGACAGAAGATCTACCCGACAGAGTGGGAGCTAAGCCAGGAGGTCTTCCAGTTATTATGTCAACGATGGGGAACACCTCAGGTGGATCTATTTGCTACAAGGAAAAATGCAAAACTACCAAGGTTCTATTCACTGAACCCAGCGGACAATCCAGAAGGGGTAGATGCCTTGAGCCAGAGGTGGAACGAACCTCTAAATTATGCGTTCCCGCCAATAGCATTGATACCAGCGGTTCGGAGGAAGATACGAGAAGACGGTGCGTCAGTGGTACTAATAGTTCCGTTCTGGCCAAGGAGGAGCTGGTTTCCTCTGTTAGGTGCCATGACCAGAGAAGAGCCAATCGAGCTTCCCCAGTGGAAGGACATAGTTCACCAGGGACCAGTTCTACACCAGGACCCAGAAAGATTGCACCTGTCAGCCTGGATCCTGAACGGGACATTCTAAAAGCTCGTGGTCTATCAGATCAGGTGATAACAACGATCCAGGCCAGCAGAAAACCTGTAACTTCAGCTATATATTTCAAAATCTGGAAGTGACAGCACGGTTAGTTCCCTCCCTTGTCTGTCTTGTTATATATGCTAATTCATATGATGTAATATGTTTAAGTAAATTAAATGTTGTCACTTGCATTGATCCATGGTATGGTACTTGTCAAATCACTGAGGTATAGGGGGAGGAGTGGGACCTTTTAACCTCTCGTGTGCTTCCTGTCCCTGTAAGGAGGAGGAGGACGTCCTCCATAGTGCTGTCAGGATGGACTCCTGGAAACCGAATTAACGGTGGGTATAATACCCATTTTCATGTAAAAATACCTTTGTAAAGTTCGTTTTCTAGTATGCAAATCCGTCCGGTCTGATGGGCTGTTTTTTTTTCTCTTCACCCCCCCCCCCCGCGTTCGGCTTGCCGTGATTGCGCTTTTCAAAGTCCCCTCGCACATGCACAGTGTGCTTTGCCCAACAGTGGGCAAAGCATAAAATCATTACAGCGCATGCGCATTTATTTTCCTTAACTTTCCTTGCCCGGAAATGACTGTCTTGGACGACTTCCGAGGCAAGGAAAGTGCAGGAAAATAGTTGCGCATGTGCTGTAATGATTTTATGCAATGCACACTGCATGCGTGGGGATTTTGAAAAGCGCAAGCGCGGCAAGCCGACAGTGAAGAAAAAAAAACTGTCGGGCAAGAATGGAGGCGGGGGGGAAGAAAAAAAAAACGCCGCCCATCGGACCGGACACCACAGATTTGCATACTAGAAAATGAACTTTACAAAGGTATTTTTATATGAAAACTGGGGTGGCGGGAGATATCATAGGTACCCATAGATTAGTCATGGGATGCACTATGCAATGATATCTTTATCTCATATGGCTAAAATGGGGTGACAGATTCCCTTAAGTCAAAATGATGCCCAGTAGTGTGTGTGGCCTCCGTGTGCCTGTATGATCTCACTACAACGCCTAGGCATGCTACTGATGAGGCGGCGGATGGTCTTCTGAGGGATCTCCCAGGCCTGGACTAAAGCATCTGCCAACTCCAGGACAGTCTGTGGTGCAACGTGACGTTGGTGGATTGAGCGAGCTATATCAAATCGGATTCAGGTCTGGGGAACGGGCGGGCCTCCAAAGAAATGCCACCCCACACCATTACTGACCCACTGCCAAAGCGGTCATGCTGAAGGATGTTGCAGGCTACAGATCGTTCTCTATGGTGTCTCCAAACTCACATCTTTGCAAACCTGCTTTCATCTGTGAAGAGTCAGTGCCGAATTTGCCAAACCTGGTTTTCTGTGGCAAATGCCAGGCAGCCTGCACGGTGTTGGGCTGTGAGCACAACCCCCATCTGTGGAAGTTGGGCACTCGGACCATCCTCATGGAGTCGGTTTCTAACCATTTGTGCAGACATGCACATTTGTGGCCTGCTGGAGGTCATTTTGCAGGGCTCTGGCAGTGCTCCTTGCCCAAAAGCGGAGGTAGCGGTCTTGCTGCTGGGTTGTTGCCCTCCTACGGCCCCCTCCACGTCTCCTGGTGTACTGGCCTGTCTCATGGTAGCGCCTCCAGTCTCTGGACACTATGCTGACAGACATTGCAAACCTTGCCACAGCTCACATTGATGTGCCATCCTGGATGAGCTGCACTACCTGAGCCGCTTGTGTGGGTTGTAGAGTCCGTCTCATGCTACCACGAGTGTGAAAGCACAACCAACATTCAAAAGTGACCAAAACAGCCAGAAAGCACTGGTACTGAGATGTAGTCTGTGGTCCCCAACTGCAGAACCATTCCTTTACTGAGTGTGTCTCAATAATTGCCAATAATTTCCACCTGTTGTCTATTCCATTTGCACAACAGCATGTGAAATTGATTGTCTATCAGTGTTGCTTCCTAAGTGGACAGTTTGATTTCACAGAAGTTTGATTTACTTGGAGTTATATTCTGTTGGTTAAGTGTTCCCTTTATTTTTTGAGCAGTGTATAATTGATGTAACCTTTGGGGCTGCACAGGGGCCCAAGTCGCAAGGAGGTCCATTTCTACCTCCAGAACGGGGAATTGTGATGATGAGCTATTGGACTGAAAAGGGCCCATATTCTGTTCTTGCACAGGGGCCTTTTTGTGTTTGTGTCCGCCAATAGCATCATCAGTAACGTCCATTTCGGGGACTGGGCCGTTGTCAATTACGATTAGAGATAGGCGAATACCTGATGTTCAAGTTCGGGTACCAGAACAGGACCCAAACCGTGACCCCATTCACTTGAATGGGGGGGGCCGAACATCCAATATTTGCTATGCTGTCATGTGTATGACAGTGTGGGAAACACTGCTTCTGATCGGCGGTAAAATAATCAATGCCGCTCAGACAGCCGTGGTTCACCACACTGTCAATAGCGTGAGTGTGCAGCTGTGATTGGAAGTATAAAGTTTACCTCTGGTCACTGGTGTTAGCGGATGGGACTACTGCTCCCATCAGTCAACGCCTGCTGCCGCTAATAACAGCGAGAGCAGGAGCGGTTGCTAGGAGTATTCATCAGCCGCTCCTGTGCTGTAAAAAAAAAAAACGTGGGTTCCCCTGTATGTGTGATAACCAGCCAGGCAAAACTCACAGCTGGGGGCTGCAACCAGCTTCAACAAGGCTGGTTATCAAGAATAGAGGGGTCCCCACTCTGATTTTTGAAATTATTTAAATAATTTAAAAAGATGGTGTGGGATCTCCATCATTTTTGACAACTAGACTTGCTAAAACAGCTGGGGGATGGTATTCTCAGGGTGGTAAGGGGCCATGGATATTGTCCCTTCCACAAGCCTAAAAGAGCAGCCCACAGCTGCCCAGAAAAGGCTCATCTATTATCTATCAATAATACATTTCTCTCTTCATTATAGGAATTTGAGTGATGTGATCGCCAATTTCACAAACTGTCCATTATATGCGCTAATGTGCAGACAATATGTCAGTCTCTTACTTCCTGTGAACTAAAAAAATGGCGTCATCACCTGTCAATCCCTCTGGGCAGCTTTCAGAGTCCTCCCCTCCAAAATCTACCCTTTTTGTCCATCTTTTTCATGTTTCCCATGCAGCTAAAGATAATATTGAAAACCTTGAAACAGTCTAAATGGAAACCTGCCATTGCTGCCCATACATGACATGGCATATCAACTAAAACCGGTCTTACACAAGACATACACTAAAATCTCTCCATTACTGTTTCACTTCTTAAAGACCTATGACATAACTTCATCATAGGTCAAAAAAGGCTTTATGAAGAATCCACAACTTGTCACTTCTCATCAGAGCTGGCAAGGTTATGCACTGTCCCTGTGCACTGAGAAGAATATTTCAGATCCTACTGAACATACATCATAATTAGAGTTGGGCGAACCAGAACAGTAAAGTTCGGCATCCGTACACAAGGAAGTCTATGTTACATTTTTTGGTTCGCTGGCCCCCCAGCCTTAAGATAGCAGCACGCAGCCGCAAAGAAAAGGCGCATCTATTAGATGCAGCAATTCTGGTGCTTTGCCCGACTTCCCACTGGCCCTGTAGCGGTGGCAAGTCGGATTCATATTTGTGAGGTTGATGTCAACTTTGTATTGTCTGGTGACATCAAGCCCACAACTTAGTAATGGAGAGGCGTCTATGAGACACCCGTCCATTACTAATCCTATAGTTCTATTGTATATAAAGACAGCCAGGATAAAGTCCTTTATTTGAAATAAAACAACAATTTTCCTTTTTTTATTTAAAAAGGGGCAGCATGGTGGCTCAGTGGATAGCACAGCAGCCTTGCAGCGCTGGAGTCCTGGGTTTAAATCCCACCAAGGGCAACATCTGCAAGGAGTTTGTATGTTCTCCCGTGTTTGCGTGGGTTTCCTCCAGGTACTCCTGTTTCCTCCTACACTCCAAAAACATACTGATAGGAAATCTAGATTGTGAGCCCCATCGGGGACAGCGACGATAATGTGTGCAAACTGTAGAGCGCTGCGGAATATGTTAGTACTATATAAAAATAAAAATTATTATTTAAAATCACAAACAGGAAAAAACTCCTTTCATCCTTAGCTTCATTGGAAAATCTAAATAAATCCAAGCCCTCTGATAATACAAAGGCTGAGAAACAAATTGTCCAAATATTAGACAGTAAATCCTTAAGCATTCGGGACAAAATTTGCAAAGGAAATTTTGAATATGATAATAAATGTGGAAAGTGGCTGTCTCGGTCACTTCACCCCAGAGTCTTCTCACGTATCAAATCCATTAATTCCCAGACTAAAGGCCCCGTCTCACATAGCGACAGACCAGCGATCCTGACAACGATAAGGATCGCTGGTGTGTCACTAAATGATCGCTGCTGAGCTGCCAAACAGGCAGCGATCAGGACAGCGACACTGCGGGTAACAAGCGACGCACGTCGCCTAGTTACCCGCAGTGTACGTTGGATACCAGCGCACTGATGCAGGGAGCTGGTAACCAAGGTACACGCCGGGTTTCCAGGTGCTGCGCGGTGCCTGGAAACCCATCGTGTACCTTGGTTACCAGCTCCCCTGGAACAGCGCGCTGGTATCCAAGGTACACGTCGGGTTTCCAGGCACAGCCTCGCGCCTGGAAACCCGATGTTTACCTTGGTTACCAGGAGATCGCTGGTCTCCTGCCTGTCAGAGGGAGACCAGCGATCAAAAAAAAAGTCCTGACATTTCTGACACGACCAGCGATTCACAGCAGGGGCCTGATCGCTGGTACGTGTCAGACATAGCGAGATCGCTGCTGAGATCGTTGTTTAGCAGCGATCTCGGTAGCGATCTCGCTATGTGAGACGGGGCCCTAAAGGGTTCATGCCCATTCGGATATCGTGGAAGAATTTAAATCATATTATGTGTCTCATATAAAGGGAGAAAATATATCTATAGAAAATAAAAAGATTGTAGAGTACTTGAACTACTTTGCTCCCCCACCCCTAACTGATTCCCAATCTCAAGATTTGGAAGATGAATTAAGAGAGGAGGAAATCCTGGAGGTGATCAAGGGGCTTAAGATAGGCAAAAGCACAGGTCCTGATGGTTTCACCCCAAGGTTTTATAAATTATTCAAACAACAATTAACTTCAACTCTTCTACGATCCTTCAACTCCATTGCATTGGGAGTAAAATTCCCACCACAATCTCTTGGCACATACAGTCCCTGACAGAAGTTATGTCGCTTATCCATGTTATGTAAATCAAAGCTTATAACCTGACGTTAAATTCATCCATTGGTTTTATAAATTACTCTTTTGAAAGCTGAAACCCTCCCAAATTTGGTTTAGGTTAAGAAAATAAATTGGCATCAATGCTGAAATATTGATCATTTAATGAACACAGAATGGTCAGGTTTTGGCAAGACAAAAGTTTTGTCACCTGATCATAATGCACCCAATCCTAGTTTACATCCTCATCAGTGCTCAGTAAATGATCGGTTAATTAGTGGGAGTGTATAAAAAGAAACCCAGCACCCCAGACCTTCACTTGAACTGCAACTTGAGCTCTGACAACATGCCAAAAATCCTCCCTGTGACCAAAGCCTGGATTATCAAGAGGCTGAAGACCAGATCCACTGCAGAGGTGGCTGGCACCTTTGGTGTGTCTCAGCGTCAAGTACAAAGAATTAAAAAAAGATTTGAAGAGACTGGAGATGGGTTTGACAAGCTCAGGTCCGGCAGACCCCGCAAGACAACTGCTCAGGAGGAACATTTGTTTGTTAGAAAATACAAAGCAAGCCCTTCTTCCACTGCAGCAGAGCTCCAACAGGCCTGGTCACCTCAAGTCCCTGTGTCAACTAGAACAGTTTGTAGGATTCTGTCTTGAAATGGCCTCCATGGTTGAATCAGTGCCCAGAAGCCAGCACTAAACAAAAGGCAAATAAAAAATCATGTGGCATTTGCAAAGTCCCACAGCCTGCTAAACAGATGGACGCTGGAAAAGTGGCAGAAGGTGGATTTCTCTGATGAATCTTCAGTAGAATTACACCACAGCCGTGGCAAATACCGCAGGAGACCTACTGGAGCCCATATGGATCCAAAATACACCCAGAAAATAGTTAAATTTGGTGGTGGAAAGATCATGGTCTGGGGTTAAATTCAGTGTGCGAAACATTTGCAAGGTGGAAGGCAATATCAATAGCCTAAAATATCAAGAAGTATTAGCTACCTCTTACATTCCAAATCATAAAAGAGGTCAAATTTTGCAGCAGGATGATGCTCCATCTCATACATCCATCTCTACAACAAAGTTCCTCCAGGCAAAAAAGATCAAGGTGCTCAATGACTGGCCAGCCCAGTCACTGGACATGAACATCATTAAACATGTTTGGGGTAGGATGAAAGAGGAAGCTTGGAAGACAAAACCAAAGAATCTAGATGAACTCTGGGAGGCATGTAAGACTGCATTCTTTGCTATTACTGATGACTTCATTAATAAATTGTATGAATCATTGTTGAACCGCATGGATGCAGTCCTTCAAGCTCATGGAAGTCACAAAAAATTAAATATGACTCTAATAGCACCACAACTTAATTCACTAATGTTATGCAACATATATTTGTATTTTAAGATAATTATTTGTTTGAATATCACATTACTTTCTGTGGGCGACAAAACTTTTGTTTGCCAAAATCTGACCATTCTATGTTCATTAAATGATCAATATTTCTGCATTGATGCCAATTTATTTTCTTAACCTAAACCAAATTTGGGAGGGTTTCAGCTTTCAAAAGAGTAATTTATAAAACCAATTTAACCTCAGGTTATAAGCTTTAATTTACATAACATGGATAAGCGACATAACTTCTGTCAGGGACTGTATAACTGTTATTCCCAAGCCAGGTAAAAATCACACGCATTGTAATAATTTTCGCCCCATATCTCTAATCAACATTGATCTGTACTCCCAAGATGATTGCTATGAGGTTATAACCCCAGTACCAAATATTTTACATAAAGATCAGGTGGGATTTGTCCTGGAAAGGGAAGCAAGAGACAACACTATCAAAACGATTTCAATTCAAAACGTTCCCAGGGAGTCCGTTCCTGCCTAGTGTCTATAGATGTGGAGAAAGCGTTTGATAGGGTGGGGTGGGACTTCCTGGGGGCGACTCTCCAAAAAATCAGATTGGGTAGCAATATGTTGTTACGTATCATGGCACTTATTTAGAATTACAGCAGCGTCACTAAATACCCTCGCTGACAAAATGCTAGCGGCAGGCCAGGACCTGCAAGGCGTACAGATTCAGTTCATGCCAAGTGTCCAGCTTGAATACCCAATAATTATAAGGCACAGAGGAATCACAGAGTACTTTGGTATGGTCAGCAAGGTACTCCCTCAGCATCTTCCAACACTTTGCACTCTTTGTGAGAGTACCCCGTGCCACAGGGCCTGTGCGATGAGAGGGTCTGATAAAACTCTCTCAGAACTTTGCCAGTGTTCCCCTGCCTCTGCTGGATTGGAGTTGTGTCACTCTTTCATGTACTCCTTGTTTGTCCAACGAACTGTGACCTCTGCCACCAGCGATTTCAGATGGGAATTTTTTTTAATAATTCCGCAACAATGGCCCTCTGGTAGTGCACCATTTTAGTAGACCTGTCTGCCTCTGGAAGAAGAGATTGAAAGTTCTCCTTGTAGCATGGGTCTAGAAGTGTCACCAACCAGTAATGAGTGTCACCCAAAATTTTGAGAATGCGAGGGTCACGGGAAAGGCAGCGCAACATAAAGTCAGCCATGCATGCCAGACTGCTAACACGAAGACTTCCGTCTCCTCACCAAGAGGACGACTGACGATGCTGTCCTCCTCCTCCCTGTCCTCAGGCCATCCATGCTGAACAGACGGTATGACAGTAATTATTGTAGTACAGTCTATAGCGCATAATAGTAACTCTTGTTCTTCCCCTCCTCTTCCTCATTGTCAGCCAATTCATGTTGGGGTGACATGAGGCTGGGCTGTGTGTAACCACCCTGTATGGTTCCTTAATGCATCCTTTTTCATTGTGAGCAGAGAGCTTTTCAGAATACAGAGAAGCGTTAAGCCACTCCCCATCTTTGTGGAGCCCTCAAATGCCACAATTTGTATCCCATATACAGATGATTTGTGTGACGCAGATACTACACTGTAAAATATGTGGTCTATGTTTCATTTTTTTTTACAGCAAAATACTGTCTAAAACTAGGGTAACACATAGCAAAAACAGTTGAATGGAGGCCTGAAATGCCACAATTTTTAGCCCACAGATAGATGAGGCGTGTGATGGAGATACCACACTGTAAAATATGTGGCCTGTATTTTTATTTTTTACAGGAAAATAGTGTCACTAACTAGGGATGATAGAGCCAAAGATGATAGAGACAGAGATGATAGAGACAGATGATAGAGCCAAAGATGATAGAGACAGATGATAGAGCCAAAGATGATGATAGAGCCAGAGATGATAGAGACAGAGATGATAGAGCCAAAGATGATAGAGACAGAGATGATAGAGACAGATGATAGAGCCAAAGATGTGTCATGGGTGCATCGCCACGAGGATCGTCGCGATTGCACATTCTGACTTCTCGCAGCTGAGTTGCTGTTACTTTGTGTTTGGTAATGAGAGAGTTAATTTTACCTAGCTCTTTGCTAAGACTAGGTCCAGCCTCGCCCGGCTGCTTTTGATTATGTTCTAATTAGCTTCCTTTATATCCCTGCCAGTCTGGGTGTTAGAGGCCGGTGAAAGCATTCATACAGACTGCAGATAGGATCGGTTCTGAGAAGACTTAAGCTAAGAGCTCTTTTGTTGTTCATCCCCTCCTTGCTTATAGTTTATCTCCTAGACCTTTGGTGTTCCCTCTGTGTTTATTTGTTGTATGAAAGACAGTATTTACTTTATCCCATGTCTGTCTCGTTTGTCTATACTGTTTGTTAACCTTTACCTGTCCATTCCCTTTGGTGGTAATCAGGGTCCTTCTAAGGACTAGATTACAGTGGTCAGGGATTAGTAGGAGACAGGGTTTACGCTGGTGGCCTGGACCTCTGTACCATTAACAGTACCTCCAGGTAGAGGGACTAGTCAGGACCCCAGTTTAGGGTCAGCATAGACCCTGGTCCACCTCTAGCCAGAGACAGCGTGAAAAGGATTCAGCATTGACTCACAGGATATTATGTCAGGTAATACTATGCTATGTATACATGTTAATGTTACCTACTTATATGTTAGATAGTATGTTGTCCCACTTGATAGATTACTGACATTATATATTTATACATCTGCTAGACAGCGTGACATTTTCACCGGCCATACTAAAAATTCTCCTCAGCTACCATGGATCCAGTAGCCCAGCTTGCCCGGCAGTTGCAGAGGTTGTCCATGGAGCTTATGGATATTAAGTCCAAGGTTTTGTCCCCCCCAGAGCAAACCAGATCTGAACCTAAGGTTGCTCTCCCGGACAGGTTCACTGGTGGGCGGGACAAATTTTTTACCTTCCGGGAGGCATGTAAATTGTACTTTCGGCTGCGGCCTCGGTCATCGGGGAGTGAAGAGCAGAGGGTGGGAATTGTCATCTCGCTCTTACAAGGAGACCCTCAATCCTGGACGTTCTCTCTTCCCCCGGGCTCCCCGGCCCTCCAGTCAGTAGATCAATTTTTTGCTGCCCTGGGTTTGGTGTATGATGACCCGGATCGGGTCTCCCTTGCTGAAACGAAGTTACGTAGGATACAGCAGGGAGATCGTCCGGCGGAGGAATTTTCTTCTGAGTTCCGTAGATGGGCCACAGATACTCAGTGGAATGACCCAGCTCTTAGGAGCCAGTTTTGTCAAGGGTTATCTGACAAAGTAAAAGACGTTTTGGCTCAGTATGATTCTCCTCCGTCACTGGAGGCTGCTATGGCTCTTGCCATTCGTATTGATAGACGGCTTCGGGGGAGGTGCGAGGTAACTCCGCCCCTGTTATGACTCCATCCACTACTAAAGTCCCTGATGTTGAGATTCCCCTGGTCTGTTCTGAGGAACCTATGCAGTTGGGAGGGACATCAATTTGTAGGAGGGAATCAGCGGTGCGCCGCAAGACAAGAAGGTGTTTCTTCTGCGGGAGAGAGGGGCATTTTGTTGGGGGGTGTCCCTCCCGTGCCTCATTGAGCAAAGGAGTCACCGAAAAACTGTTAATCCCAGGTTGTGTGGTGGACGACAACCTGGGAGTAGGTATTTCGTCCCCGGGTCCGTCTCAATTTCTCGTGCCTGCGGAGGTGGTGGTTGGTGCGAGAGTTGAGAGGATTTCTGTTCTTCTTGATAGTGGGTCTGGGGCTAATATGGTGGACGCTCGGTTTGCCCAGGTGCAAGGTATGCAACTGAGTGTATTGGCCAAACCGATCCCTATACTTTCTATTGACGCCAGACCTCTCGGTCAAGGTAGCTTTGTACAAGCTGTTCATAGCATAGACCTTCGAGTAGGGGCAATACATAAAGAACGGTTGTCTTGTTATGTGTTGTAGGGTCTTCCTACTCCTATTGTGTTGGGACTTCCTTGGTTGACTAAACATAACCCAGTGATTGATTGGCAATCCAGAAAGATAAGCCAGTGGGGTGAATTTTGCAAGAATAACTGCATGAACACGGTCATCGGTGCGGTCGTGCCTAAGACTTTGCCTCCTTTTCTGGAGGACTTTGGGGAGATGTTCTCAGAGGAGGGGTGTCAAGAGTTACCTCCTCATCACACGTATGACTGCTCAATAAAATTGCTTCCTGATGCCTTATCTCATAGTGTCCCAGGGGCCGGAAAGAAGGATGGCCCGGTTCCTATCATGCAGGAGGGAGTGGTGGTGTCGGCTGTGTGCTCTGAGCTTGAGGAGGAGGTGTTGGAGGCTCAGCGGGACACTCCTGTAGGACCTCCAGGGAGACTGTTTGTTCCTAATCAGTTAAGACAAAAAGTTATCGAGGCACATCATAGTTCTGCTTTAGCAGGACATCCAGGGAGTAAAGCAACTGTGGATCTCCTTTCTCGCCGGTTTTGGTGGCCTAACTTAAATAAAGAGGTAATAAAATTTGTCACGTCCTGTGGAGTTTGTGCTCGCTCTAGAGGGTATGCCACACTGAACAATATCGCTAACGGGATCGCTAAAAAACGTCACTATTTAGCGATCCCGTTAGCGATGTTGTTCAGTGCGGCATCTGCCAGCGACGAGCTTCCTGCTGTGATCTCGCTCGTCGCTGGAATCGTTCCGGACCCTATTTTCTCGTCGGCGCTCCCGCTGGGTAAGTATATATCGCTAGTGTGGCACCTTTTCTTAGCGATTTAGCGGTACTTTTGTACCGCTAAAGTCGTTAAGAAGATCGCTAACGGCGATAGCGTCGTTAACTATATCGCTAAATGTGGCCGCACTTAGCGATATAGAAACAATCCCGCTAGCGATCGCATTAGTATGCGTCGTTATCGTGATCGCTAGCGGGATTGTTTAGTGTGGCAGTACCTTAAGACCCCACAAACCCGTCCATCTGGGGTTCCTGAGGAGGAACGATTCTCGTCGTCACTTGCTTCAGTTTGGAGAGGAGTGCTGAATGGTCTGAGTGCTATGGGGAACCGTTACAAGCGGAGGTCTGATAGGAGGAGAGTGTTTGGTCCGGACCTAGGTGTGAACGATCTGGTGTGGTTGTCTACCAAGAATATAAAACTCAAGGTTCCCTCCTGGAAACTGGGTCCCAGGTTCATCGGTCCATACAGGATCAGTTCTATAGTTAATCCTGTGGCATTTCGTCTGGACCTCCTCCTATGTTTAAAATCCACAATGTGTTCCACAAATCGTTGCTTAAAAGGTACGTGGCGCCAGTTATACCGTCGCCTCTGCCTCCTCCTCCGGTGGTGGTCAATGGTAGCTTGGAGTTTCAGGTGTTGAAGATCATTGACTCACGTCTGAATCGTCGGTCCCTTCAGTACCTGGTTCATTGGAAGGGGTATGGTCCTGAGGAGAGGACGTGGGTCCCTGCGTCGGAGGTTAACGCAGATCGATTGGTTCGGACCTTCCACACAACTTACCCGGGCAGACCTGGCCCTGAGGGTCCGGAGGCCCCTTGTAGAAGGGGGGGTACTGTCATGGGTGCATCGCCACGAGGATCGTCGCGATTGCACATTCTGACTTCTCGCAGCTGAGTTGCTGTTACTTTGTGTTTGGTAATGAGAGAGTTAATTTTACCTAGCTCTTTGCTAAGACTAGGTCCAGCCTCGCCCGGCTGCTTTTGATTATGTTCTAATTAGCTTCCTTTATATCCCTGCCAGTCTGGGTGTTAGAGGCCGGTGAAAGCATTCATACAGACTGCAGATAGGATCGGTTCTGAGAAGACTTAAGCTAAGAGCTCTTTTGTTGTTCATCCCCTCCTTGCTTATAGTTTATCTCCTAGACCTTTGGTGTTCCCTCTGTGTTTATTTGTTGTATGAAAGACAGTATTTACTTTATCCCCTGTCTGTCTCGTTTGTCTATACTGTCTGTTAACCTTTACCTGTCCATTCCCTTTGGTGGTAATCAGGGTCCTTCTAAGGACTAGACTACAGTGGTCAGGGATTAGTAGGAGACAGGGTTTACGCTGGTGGCCTGGACCTCTGTACCATTAACAGTACCTCCAGGTAGAGGGACTAGTCAGGACCCCAGTTTAGGGTCAGCATAGACCCCGGTCCACCTCTAGCCAGAGACAGCGTGAAAAGGATTCAGCATTGACTCACAGGATATTATGTCAGGTAATACTATGCTATATATACATGTTAATGTTACCTACTTATATGTTAGATAGTATGTTGTCCCACTTGATAGATTACTGACATTATATATTTATACATCTGCTAGACAGCGTGACATTATGATAGAGCCAGAGATGATAGAGACAGATGATAGAGCCAAAGATGATAGAGCCAGAGATGATAGAGACAGAGATGATAGAGACAGAGATGATAGAGCCAAATATGATAGAGCCAAAGATGATAGAGCCAAAGATGATAGAGACAGAGATGATAGAGACAGATGATAGAGCCAAAGATGATAGAGACAGATGATAGAGACAGAGATGATAGAAATGTGACACATAGACAACCCATGCGCCAAAAAAACGCAAACGCATGCAAAAACGCATGAAATCGCAGACAAACGCGTTTTTTTGTCGTAATGCGCATGCTGATGCGACTAAATATCGCAGCGTTTACAAGCGTTTGCACGCTTTTTTTAATGCGCTTCATGTGCGCTCGAAACGCAGTGCAAAAAAACGCAAGTGTGAAAGTAGCCTTACACACAGCAAAAACAGTTGAATGGAGAGCTGAAATGCAGCAATTTATAGCCAACAGCTGAGTCGTGTGACGGAGATACCACACTGTTAAATATGAGACCTGTATTTTAATTTTTTAACAGGAAAATAGTGTCAAGAACTACGGTAACACACAGGAAAAACAGTTGAATGGAGGCCTGAAATACCACAATTTTTAGCCCACAGATAGATGAGGCATGTGACGGAGATACCACACTGTAAAATATGTGGTCTGTATTTTTATTTTTTTAAAGGAAAATAGTGTCACTAACTAGGATAACACACAGCAAAAACAGGTGTGGCCTGTATTTTTATTTTTTTACAGGAAAATAGTGTCACTAATTAGGGTAGCACACAGCAAAAACAGTTGAATGGAGGCCTGAAATAAAAATATCTGCCCTGTAGCTAAATATTTTTTTGGCAGCTAATTATTTTTTTGCTAGCAAAATGGTGTCAAGAAATTGTATAAGACACTCCAAAAAAATGTGACAGTGCCACAAAAATGCCAGAATTTTATGCGCACTCAGATGTGATCGCTGGGACAGACAAACCCATTTAACCCCTCTCTGCCATCGGACGTACTATCCCGTCCATGAAACCCGTGCCAATCTGCCCATGGACGGGATAGTACGTCCAAGGCGATCAGCTGCGCTCCCTAGGGGGAGCGCAGCTGATCGCGGCCGGGTGTCAGCTGATTATCACAGCTGACACCCGGCACTATGTGCCAGGAGCGGTCACGGACCGCTCCCGGCACATGGACCCCTGGCACACCGTGATCAGACATGATCGCGGTGTGTACCAGGGGCACAGGGGAGCATCGCGCAGGGAGGGAGCTCCCTGCATGCTCCCTGAGACCCTCAGAACAGCGCGATGTGATTGCGCTGTTCTGAGGCCTCTTCCCTGCAGGACCCCGGATCCAAGAAGGCCGCCGGGTCCTGCAGGGAGGCGCATTCCTCAGCGCCTGCTGAGAGCAGGCGCTGAGGAAGCCTGCAGCAGTGCCAGAGCGATCGCTGGTCTCACAGAGTGCTGTGCACACTGTGAGACCAGCGATCTGACATTTACAGTGATGTCCCACCCTGGGACAAAGTAAAAAAATAAAAATAAACGTGTAAAAAATATTCCAAAATAGAAGGAAAAAAAAATATTCCCCAATAAATTAATTTCTTCCTGTAAATAAAAAAACAAAACCATAAAAGTACACATATTTGGTATCGCCGCATCAGTAACAACCCCCCCTATAAAACTCCCACTAGTTAACCCCTTTAGTGAACCCTTAAAAAAAAAAAAAAAAGCAAAAAATCAATGCTTTATCATCATAGCGCCGAACAAAAAATGGAATAACACGCGATCAAAAATACCTATATAAATAAACATGGTACCGCTGAAAACGTCATCTTGTCCTGCAAAAAATGAGCCGCCATACAGCATCATCAGCGAAAAAGTAAAGTCATAGCTCGCAGAATAAAGCGATGCAAAAATAATTTTTTATATAAAATTGTTTTTATTGTATAAAAGCGCCAAAACATAAAAAAATGATATAAATGAGGTATCGCCGTAATCGTACTGACCCGAAGAATAAAACTGCTTTATCAATTTTACCACACGCGGAACGGTATAAACGCCCCCCCAAAAGAAATTCATGAATTGCTGATTTTTGTTCATTCTAACCTCACAAAAATCGAAATAAAAAGCGATCAAAAAATGTCACGTGCTCAAAAATGGTACCAATAAAAACGTCAACTCGTACCGCAAAAAATAAGACCTAACATGACTCTGTGGGCCAAAATATGCAAAAATTATAGCTCTCAAAATGTGGTGATGCAAAAAACTGTTTTTTGCAATAAAAAGCGTCTTTTAGCGTGACAGCTGCCAATCATAAAAACCCGCTATAAATAGTAAATCAAACCCCACTTTATCACCCCTTAGTTAGGGAAAAATAATAAAATTAAAAACATTTATTTATTTCCATTTTCCCATTAGGGTTAAGGTTAGGGTTGCGGCTAAAGTTAGGGTTAAGGATGAGGCTAAAGTTAGGGTTAGGGTTGGGATTAGGGTTAGGGGTGTGTTAGGGTTCAGTTTGTGGTTAGGGTTATGGTTAGGGTTGGGACTAGGGTTAGTGTTGTGTTGGGGTTAGGCTTGGAGTTAGAATTGGGTGGTTTCCGCTGTTTAGGCACATCAGGGGCTCTCCAAATGTGACATGGCGTCTAATCTCAATTCCAGCCAATTCTGCGCTGAAAAAGTCGAACGGTGCTCCTTCACTTCTGAGCTCTGCAATGCGTCCAAACAGTAGTTTACCCCCACATATGGTGTATCAGCGTACTCAGGACAAATTGTACAATAACTCTTGGGGTCCAATTTCTTCTGTTACCCTTGGGATAATAAAATATTGGGGGCGAAAATATCATTTTTGTAAAAAAAATGATTTTTTTTGTTTTTACGGCTGTACGTTATAAACTTCTGTGAAGCACTAGGGGGTTCATAG
>JARQOD010000005.1:250935826-250976753 GCA_033576555.1 Oophaga sylvatica | reverse complement strand
TTGCTGTTACTTTGTGTTTGGTAATGAGAGAGTTAATTTTACCTAGCTCTTTGCTAAGACTAGGTCCAGCCTCGCCCGGCTGCTTTTGATTATGTTCTAATTAGCTTCCTTTATATCCCTGCCAGTCTGGGTGTTAGAGGCCGGTGAAAGCATTCATACAGACTGCAGATAGGATCGGTTCTGAGAAGACTTAAGCTAAGAGCTCTTTTGTTGTTCATCCCCTCCTTGCTTATAGTTTATCTCCTAGACCTTTGGTGTTCCCTCTGTGTTTATTTGTTGTATGAAAGACAGTATTTACTTTATCCCATGTCTGTCTCGTTTGTCTATACTGTTTGTTAACCTTTACCTGTCCATTCCCTTTGGTGGTAATCAGGGTCCTTCTAAGGACTAGATTACAGTGGTCAGGGATTAGTAGGAGACAGGGTTTACGCTGGTGGCCTGGACCTCTGTACCATTAACAGTACCTCCAGGTAGAGGGACTAGTCAGGACCCCAGTTTAGGGTCAGCATAGACCCTGGTCCACCTCTAGCCAGAGACAGCGTGAAAAGGATTCAGCATTGACTCACAGGATATTATGTCAGGTAATACTATGCTATGTATACATGTTAATGTTACCTACTTATATGTTAGATAGTATGTTGTCCCACTTGATAGATTACTGACATTATATATTTATACATCTGCTAGACAGCGTGACATTTTCACCGGCCATACTAAAAATTCTCCTCAGCTACCATGGATCCAGTAGCCCAGCTTGCCCGGCAGTTGCAGAGGTTGTCCATGGAGCTTATGGATATTAAGTCCAAGGTTTTGTCCCCCCCAGAGCAAACCAGATCTGAACCTAAGGTTGCTCTCCCGGACAGGTTCACTGGTGGGCGGGACAAATTTTTTACCTTCCGGGAGGCATGTAAATTGTACTTTCGGCTGCGGCCTCGGTCATCGGGGAGTGAAGAGCAGAGGGTGGGAATTGTCATCTCGCTCTTACAAGGAGACCCTCAATCCTGGACGTTCTCTCTTCCCCGGGCTCCCCGGCCCTCCAGTCAGTAGATCAATTTTTTGCTGCCCTGGGTTTGGTGTATGATGACCCGGATCGGGTCTCCCTTGCTGAAACGAAGTTACGTAGGATACAGCAGGGAGATCGTCCGGCGGAGGAATTTTCTTCTGAGTTCCGTAGATGGGCCACAGATACTCAGTGGAATGACCCAGCTCTTAGGAGCCAGTTTTGTCAAGGGTTATCTGACAAAGTAAAAGACGTTTTGGCTCAGTATGATTCTCCTCCGTCACTGGAGGCTGCTATGGCTCTTGCCATTCGTATTGATAGACGGCTTCGGGGGAGGTGCGAGGTAACTCCGCCCCCTGTTATGACTCCATCCACTACTAAAGTCCCTGATGTTGAGATTCCCCTGGTCTGTTCTGAGGAACCTATGCAGTTGGGAGGGACATCAATTTGTAGGAGGGAATCAGCGGTGCGCCGCAAGACAAGAAGGTGTTTCTTCTGCGGGAGAGAGGGGCATTTTGTTGGGGGGTGTCCCTCCCGTGCCTCATTGAGCAAAGGAGTCACCGAAAAACTGTTAATCCCAGGTTGTGTGGTGGACGACAACCTGGGAGTAGGTATTTCGTCCCGGGTCCGTCTCAATTTCTCGTGCCTGCGGAGGTGGTGGTTGGTGCGAGAGTTGAGAGGATTTCTGTTCTTCTTGATAGTGGGTCTGGGGCTAATATGGTGGACGCTCGGTTTGCCCAGGTGCAAGGTATGCAACTGAGTGTATTGGCCAAACCGATCCCTATACTTTCTATTGACGCCAGACCTCTCGGTCAAGGTAGCTTTGTACAAGCTGTTCATAGCATAGACCTTCGAGTAGGGGCAATACATAAAGAACGGTTGTCTTGTTATGTGTTGTAGGGTCTTCCTACTCCTATTGTGTTGGGACTTCCTTGGTTGACTAAACATAACCCAGTGATTGATTGGCAATCCAGAAAGATAAGCCAGTGGGGTGAATTTTGCAAGAATAACTGCATGAACACGGTCATCGGTGCGGTCGTGCCTAAGACTTTGCCTCCTTTTCTGGAGGACTTTGGGGAGATGTTCTCAGAGGAGGGGTGTCAAGAGTTACCTCCTCATCACACGTATGACTGCTCAATAAAATTGCTTCCTGATGCCTTATCTCATAGTGTCCCAGGGGCCGGAAAGAAGGATGGCCCGGTTCCTATCATGCAGGAGGGAGTGGTGGTGTCGGCTGTGTGCTCTGAGCTTGAGGAGGAGGTGTTGGAGGCTCAGCGGGACACTCCTGTAGGACCTCCAGGGAGACTGTTTGTTCCTAATCAGTTAAGACAAAAAGTTATCGAGGCACATCATAGTTCTGCTTTAGCAGGACATCCAGGGAGTAAAGCAACTGTGGATCTCCTTTCTCGCCGGTTTTGGTGGCCTAACTTAAATAAAGAGGTAATAAAATTTGTCACGTCCTGTGGAGTTTGTGCTCGCTCTAGAGGGTATGCCACACTGAACAATATCGCTAACGGGATCGCTAAAAAACGTCACTATTTAGCGATCCCGTTAGCGATGTTGTTCAGTGCGGCATCTGCCAGCGACGAGCTTCCTGCTGTGATCTCGCTCGTCGCTGGAATCGTTCCGGACCCTATTTTCTCGTCGGCGCTCCGCTGGGTAAGTATATATCGCTAGTGTGGCACCTTTTCTTAGCGATTTAGCGGTACTTTTGTACCGCTAAAGTCGTTAAGAAGATCGCTAACGGCGATACCGTCGTTAACTATATCGCTAAATGTGGCCGCACTTAGCGATATAGAAACAATCCCGCTAGCGATCGCATTAGTATGCGTCGTTATCGTGATCGCTAGCGGGATTGTTTAGTGTGGCAGTACCTTAAGACCCCACAAACCCGTCCATCTGGGGTTCCTGAGGAGGAACGATTCTCGTCGTCACTTGCTTCAGTTTGGAGAGGAGTGCTGAATGGTCTGAGTGCTATGGGGAACCGTTACAAGCGGAGGTCTGATAGGAGGAGAGTGTTTGGTCCGGACCTAGGTGTGAACGATCTGGTGTGGTTGTCTACCAAGAATATAAAACTCAAGGTTCCCTCCTGGAAACTGGGTCCCAGGTTCATCGGTCCATACAGGATCAGTTCTATAGTTAATCCTGTGGCATTTCGTCTGGACCTCCCTCCTATGTTTAAAATCCACAATGTGTTCCACAAATCGTTGCTTAAAAGGTACGTGGCGCCAGTTATACCGTCGCCTCTGCCTCCTCCTCCGGTGGTGGTCAATGGTAGCTTGGAGTTTCAGGTGTTGAAGATCATTGACTCACGTCTGAATCGTCGGTCCCTTCAGTACCTGGTTCATTGGAAGGGGTATGGTCCTGAGGAGAGGACGTGGGTCCCTGCGTCGGAGGTTAACGCAGATCGATTGGTTCGGACCTTCCACACAACTTACCCGGGCAGACCTGGCCCTGAGGGTCCGGAGGCCCCTTGTAGAAGGGGGGGTACTGTCATGGGTGCATCGCCACGAGGATCGTCGCGATTGCACATTCTGACTTCTCGCAGCTGAGTTGCTGTTACTTTGTGTTTGGTAATGAGAGAGTTAATTTTACCTAGCTCTTTGCTAAGACTAGGTCCAGCCTCGCCCGGCTGCTTTTGATTATGTTCTAATTAGCTTCCTTTATATCCCTGCCAGTCTGGGTGTTAGAGGCCGGTGAAAGCATTCATACAGACTGCAGATAGGATCGGTTCTGAGAAGACTTAAGCTAAGAGCTCTTTTGTTGTTCATCCCCTCCTTGCTTATAGTTTATCTCCTAGACCTTTGGTGTTCCCTCTGTGTTTATTTGTTGTATGAAAGACAGTATTTACTTTATCCCCTGTCTGTCTCGTTTGTCTATACTGTCTGTTAACCTTTACCTGTCCATTCCCTTTGGTGGTAATCAGGGTCCTTCTAAGGACTAGACTACAGTGGTCAGGGATTAGTAGGAGACAGGGTTTACGCTGGTGGCCTGGACCTCTGTACCATTAACAGTACCTCCAGGTAGAGGGACTAGTCAGGACCCCAGTTTAGGGTCAGCATAGACCCCGGTCCACCTCTAGCCAGAGACAGCGTGAAAAGGATTCAGCATTGACTCACAGGATATTATGTCAGGTAATACTATGCTATATATACATGTTAATGTTACCTACTTATATGTTAGATAGTATGTTGTCCCACTTGATAGATTACTGACATTATATATTTATACATCTGCTAGACAGCGTGACATTATGATAGAGCCAGAGATGATAGAGACAGATGATAGAGCCAAAGATGATAGAGCCAGAGATGATAGAGACAGAGATGATAGAGACAGAGATGATAGAGCCAAATATGATAGAGCCAAAGATGATAGAGCCAAAGATGATAGAGACAGAGATGATAGAGACAGATGATAGAGCCAAAGATGATAGAGACAGATGATAGAGACAGAGATGATAGAAATGTGACACATAGACAACCCATGCGCCAAAAAAAACGCAAACGCATGCAAAAACGCATGAAATCGCAGACAAACGCGTTTTTTTGTCGTAATGCGCATGCTGATGCGACTAAATATCGCAGCGTTTACAAGCGTTTGCACGCTTTTTTTAATGCGCTTCATGTGCGCTCGAAACGCAGTGCAAAAAAACGCAAGTGTGAAAGTAGCCTTACACACAGCAAAAACAGTTGAATGGAGAGCTGAAATGCAGCAATTTATAGCCAACAGCTGAGTCGTGTGACGGAGATACCACACTGTTAAATATGAGACCTGTATTTTAATTTTTTAACAGGAAAATAGTGTCAAGAACTACGGTAACACACAGGAAAAACAGTTGAATGGAGGCCTGAAATACCACAATTTTTAGCCCACAGATAGATGAGGCATGTGACGGAGATACCACACTGTAAAATATGTGGTCTGTATTTTTATTTTTTTAAAGGAAAATAGTGTCACTAACTAGGATAACACACAGCAAAAACAGGTGTGGCCTGTATTTTTATTTTTTTACAGGAAAATAGTGTCACTAATTAGGGTAGCACACAGCAAAAACAGTTGAATGGAGGCCTGAAATAAAAATATCTGCCCTGTAGCTAAATATTTTTTTGGCAGCTAATTATTTTTTTGCTAGCAAAATGGTGTCAAGAAATTGTATAAGACACTCCAAAAAAATGTGACAGTGCCACAAAAATGCCAGAATTTTATGCGCACTCAGATGTGATCGCTGGGACAGACAAACCCATTTAACCCCTCTCTGCCATCGGACGTACTATCCCGTCCATGAAACCCGTGCCAATCTGCCCATGGACGGGATAGTACGTCCAAGGCGATCAGCTGCGCTCCCTAGGGGGAGCGCAGCTGATCGCGGCCGGGTGTCAGCTGATTATCACAGCTGACACCCGGCACTATGTGCCAGGAGCGGTCACGGACCGCTCCCGGCACATGGACCCCTGGCACACCGTGATCAGACATGATCGCGGTGTACCAGGGGCACAGGGGAGCATCGCGCAGGGAGGGAGCTCCCTGCATGCTCCCTGAGACCCTCAGAACAGCGCGATGTGATTGCGCTGTTCTGAGGCCTCTTCCCTGCAGGACCCCGGATCCAAGAAGGCCGCCGGGTCCTGCAGGGAGGCGCATTCCTCAGCGCCTGCTGAGAGCAGGCGCTGAGGAAGCCTGCAGCAGTGCCAGAGCGATCGCTGGTCTCACAGAGTGCTGTGCACACTGTGAGACCAGCGATCTGACATTCTACAGTGATGTCCCACCCTGGGACAAAGTAAAAAAAATAAAAATAAACGTGTAAAAAATATTCCAAAATAGAAGGAAAAAAAAAATATTCCCCAATAAATTAATTTCTTCCTGTAAATAAAAAAAACAAAACCATAAAAGTACACATATTTGGTATCGCCGCATCAGTAACAACCCCCCCTATAAAACTCCCACTAGTTAACCCCTTTAGTGAACCCCTTAAAAAAAAAAAAAAAAGCAAAAAATCAATGCTTTATCATCATAGCGCCGAACAAAAAATGGAATAACACGCGATCAAAAATACCTATATAAATAAACATGGTACCGCTGAAAACGTCATCTTGTCCTGCAAAAAATGAGCCGCCATACAGCATCATCAGCGAAAAAGTAAAGTCATAGCTCGCAGAATAAAGCGATGCAAAAATAATTTTTTATATAAATTGTTTTTATTGTATAAAAGCGCCAAAACATAAAAAAATGATATAAATGAGGTATCGCCGTAATCGTACTGACCCGAAGAATAAAACTGCTTTATCAATTTTACCACACGCGGAACGGTATAAACGCCCCCCCCAAAAGAAATTCATGAATTGCTGATTTTTGTTCATTCTAACCTCACAAAAATCGAAATAAAAAGCGATCAAAAAATGTCACGTGCTCAAAAATGGTACCAATAAAAACGTCAACTCGTACCGCAAAAAATAAGACCTAACATGACTCTGTGGGCCAAAATATGCAAAAATTATAGCTCTCAAAATGTGGTGATGCAAAAAACTGTTTTTTGCAATAAAAAGCGTCTTTTAGCGTGACAGCTGCCAATCATAAAAACCCGCTATAAATAGTAAATCAAACCCCACTTTATCACCCCCTTAGTTAGGGAAAAATAATAAAATTAAAAACATTTATTTATTTCCATTTTCCCATTAGGGTTAAGGTTAGGGTTGCGGCTAAAGTTAGGGTTAAGGATGAGGCTAAAGTTAGGGTTAGGGTTGGGATTAGGGTTAGGGGTGTGTTAGGGTTCAGTTTGTGGTTAGGGTTATGGTTAGGGTTGGGACTAGGGTTAGTGTTGTGTTGGGGTTAGGCTTGGAGTTAGAATTGGGTGGTTTCCGCTGTTTAGGCACATCAGGGGCTCTCCAAATGTGACATGGCGTCTAATCTCAATTCCAGCCAATTCTGCGCTGAAAAAGTCGAACGGTGCTCCTTCACTTCTGAGCTCTGCAATGCGTCCAAACAGTAGTTTACCCCCACATATGGTGTATCAGCGTACTCAGGACAAATTGTACAATAACTCTTGGGGTCCAATTTCTTCTGTTACCCTTGGGATAATAAAATATTGGGGGCGAAAATATCATTTTTGTAAAAAAAATGATTTTTTTTGTTTTTACGGCTGTACGTTATAAACTTCTGTGAAGCACTAGGGGCTTCATAGCGCTCACCACACATCTAGATAAGTTCCTTGTGGGGTCTATTTTCCAAAATGGGGTCACTTGTTGGGGGTTTCCACTGTTTAGGCACATCAGGGGCTCTCTAAATGCGACATGACGCCCGCAGACCATTCCATCAAAGTCTGCAATCCAAAAGTCACTACTTCCCTTCCGAGCCCTGACGTGTGCCCATACAGTAGTTTTCTCCAACATACTGGGTATCAGCGTACTCAGGACAAATTGGACAAGAACTTTTGGGGTCCAATTTCTCCTGTTACCCTTGTGAAAATAAAATATTGGGGGCAAAAAAATCATTTTTGTAAAAAAAAAAAAAAGATTTTGTATTTTTACGGCTGCATGTTATAAACTTCTGTGAAGCACTTCGGGGTTCAAAGTGCTCACCACACATCTAGATAAGTTCCTTTTGGGGTCTATTTTCCAAAATGGGGTCACTTGGGGATTTCCACTGTTTAGGCACATCAGAGGCTCTCCAAATGCGACATGACACCCTCAGACCATTCCATCAAAGTCTGCAATCCAAAACGTCACTACCTCCCTTCCGAGCCCTGACGTGTGCCTAAACAGTAGTTTTCTCCGACATATTAGGTATCTGCGTACTCAGAACAAATTGGACAACAATGTTTGGGGCCAAGTTTCTCCTGTTACCCTTGGGAAAATAAAAAGTTGGGGACTAAAAGATCATGTTTGTGGAAAAAATATGATTTTATTATTTTCATGCTCGTGCGTTATAAACTTTAGTGAAACACCTGGGGTTCAAAGTTCTCACCACACATCTAGATAAGTTCCTTGAGGGGTCTAGTTTCCAAAATGGTGTCATTTGTCAGGGGTTTCCACTGTTTAGGCAGATCAGGAGCTCTCCAAACACGACATGGCGTCCAGCCAATTCTGCCTTGAAAAAGTCAAACGGCGCTCATTTCCTTCCAAACTCTGCTATGCACCAAAACAGTGGTTTACCCCCACATATGGGGTATCAGCTTACTCAGGACAAATTGCACAATAACTTTTGGAGTCTTGTTACCCTTGGGAAAATAAATATTGGGGTGAAAAGATCTTTTTGTGGAAAAAAGATGATTTTTTAATTTTACGGCTCTACGTTATAAACTTGTGTGAAGCACTTGGGGGTTCAAATTGCTCACCACAGATCTAGATAAGGTCCTTAGGGGGTCTAGTTTCCAAAATGGGGTCACTTGTGGGGGGTTTCCACTGTTTAGGCACATCAGGGGCTCTCCAAATGCAACATGGCATCCAATCTCAATTCCAGTCAATTTTGGTTGGAAAAAGTTAAATGGTGCTCCTTCCATTTTGAGCTGTACCGTGCGCCCAAACAGTGGTTCCCCCCCCACATATGGGGTATCAGCGTACTCAGGACAAATTGGACAACAACTTTTGTGGTCCAATTTCTCCTGTTATCCTTGGGAAAATAAAAAATTGGTGACTTAAATATAATTTTTGTGGGAAAAAAATAGGATTTTTTATTTTCATGCCCGGGCATTAAAAACTTATGTGAAGCCCTTGGGGGTTCAAAGTGCTCACCACAGATCTAGATAAGTTCCTTAGGGGGTCTAGTTTCCAAAATGGGGTCACTTGTGGGGGGTTTCCACTGTTTAGGCTCATCTGGGGCACTGCAAACGGAACATGACCCCATCAACGTCTGCATTCCAAAACGTTATTGTGGAGCCCAGCTGTGACTGAATCCATATCTCCCAGAAGGGTGCACTGAAGGAAGATCCCACTAGAGGTCATTTACACACACACACGTACAGCTATCCCAGAGACCACCAGAGGGAGCTGTGTTAGACGTATAAAAGAAGCTGTAAGTTTCAGTTTCAGGGGAAGCTCAGAGAGGGAGCTCAGAGAGAGAGCTCAGAGAGGGAGCTCAGAGAGAGAGCAGAGCAGCCATTGCTAGGGAGTCTGCTCAGAGAGCTCAGTCTGCTTAGAGAGCTCAGTCTGCAAGTGGAGTCTAGTAAGAGTGACACAGAGACATCACTCCAGCCTAGTCAGAGCTGAATTTAGAAGTGTAGCTCAGTGGAAAGCGTGCCGACGCTAAAAGAGCGGCGAAGAGGCAGCTCACCAACTGCCAGCGTGTGTGATCGTGTGAAGATCTAGGTAGGCCGAAGGCAAGTGGAAAAGTTTATGAGACAGTGGAGCCTTAATAGCTCATCTCAGCAAGTATCACCAGACACCGGGGTCCGAGCCTATAGGGATCTCCACGACCCATTAGGAGAACACCGGAGTTCCTGGAGGACTACAAGTCCCAGGAGTACCACAGAGCTGATACGTAGCTGGATCAGAAGAACGGAGTCTAGCAGGGCCCTGCAAATAAAGACTGTGTGCTTCAGGAGAAGGTCCAATCACAAGATCAGCCAGGTGCAAGACGGAGACCAAGTTAGACCTAGCTACAGGCAGGTCAGGACTTTATCACATAAAGTCAGAAGATAGGAGGCCACACACCTACCAGTGGAGGAATCTCGATGTGCATCCTTCACCCTACAGTACTCCGGGGAGTGCCTGCAACACCTACAGTAAAGGTACCAAAGTGACTTATGTGTGTGTCTCCCTTATTATCCCCGACTGCCGGGTCCCCGTCTGTCCTGCACCTTTACATATCTATCTGCCCTGGAGGATCACTCAGCCTTACTTGTGGAAGGCTTAACACCTAGCTGCCCAATATTAACCCTCCAGTGGATCTGCATAGCAGCGCTGGTCATCCTGACCAGGCACCACAAGTGGCGTCACGAATCCCCATATCATTATTCAAGTCACCTGTAAATATCCCACATTACAGCGAGCGCCCAGGGCAACGGACCGAGCTGTGCTACCCGTGACATTCCCCATAGACTTCAACGGGCTCGGTGCCGAGTACCCCATAACCCTGGTGTTGTGCGGCTCATTATTACTTCCTTTCCAAGCCCTGACGTGCGCCCAAATAGTTTCCCCCCCACATATGGGGTATCAGCGTACTCAGGACAAATTGGAGAACAACTTTTGGGGTCCAATTTCCTTGGAAAAAAATCAAAAATTTTGGACAAAAAAATCATTTTTGTGGAAAATTGTTTTTTTTTTCACACCCAGGCATTATAAACTTTGTGAAACACTTGGGGGTTCAAAGTGCTCACAACAGATCTAGTTAAGTTCCATAGGGAGTCTAGTTTCCAAAATGGTGTCACTTGTGGGGGGTTTCCACTGTTTAGACGCATCAAAGGCTCTCCAAACGCGACATGGCGTCCAATCTCAATTCCAGCCAATTTTGGTTTGAAAAAATCAAACGGCGCTCCTTCCCTTACGAGCTCTGCGTGTGGTTTTCCCCCACATATGGGGTATTGGCGTACTCAGGAGAAATTGCACAACTTTATCTGTCCATTTTCTCCTTTTACCCTTGTGAAAATGAAAAAAAAGTTTGTAAAAGATCATTTTTGTGACTAAAAAGTTAAATATTCATTTTTTCCTTCCATGTTGCTTCATCTCCTGTGAAGCACCTGAAGGGTTAATAAACTTCTTGAATGTGGTTTTGAGTACCTTGAGGGGTGAAGTTTTTAGAATTGTGTCACTTTTGGGTATTTTCTGCCATGCAGACCCCTCAAAGTGACTTCAAATGTGAGGTGGTCCCTAAAAAAAATGGCTTTGTAAATTTTGTTGTAAAAATGAGAAATCACTGGTCAACTTTTAACCCTTATAATTTCCTAACAAAAAAATTTTGGTTCCAAAATTGTGCTGATGTAAAGTAGACATTTGGGAAATGTTATTTCCTAACTATTTTGTGTGACATATTTCTCTGTTTTAAGGGAATAAAAATTCAAAGTTTGAAAATTGCAAAATTTGAATTTTTTTCATAAATAAACGCAAGTTATATCGAAGAAATTTTACCACTATCGTGAAGTACAATATGTCACGAGAAAACAGTCTCAGAATCGCGAAGATCCGTTGAAGCGTTCCAGAGTTATAACCTCATAAAGAGACAGTGGTCAGAATTGTAAAAATTGGCCCGGTCATTAACGTGCAAACCACCGTTGGGGGTGAAAGGGTTAAAATAGCTGGATTTTCACGCTGTACTATGAAAAGGTTCTGGTTGTATTCTGCAGTCCCAACAAGCAAATGGAGAAAAAAAATGTGTGGGATGGATTGCTTTTGAATTAAATAATCAGGCTTAAGATGCACCAAAAAATTTTCCTGGCCACTGATACCTGGGGCTATGTCAATATATACAGTACAGACCAAAAGTTTGGACACACCTTCTCATTCAAAGATTTTTCTGTATTTTCATGAATATGAAAATTGTAGAATCATACTGAGGCCATCAAAACTATGAATTAACACGTGGAATTATACATTACACTTTACAAAAAATTGTGAAACAACAGAAAATATGTCTTATATTCTAGGTTCTTCAAAGTAGCCACCTTTTGTTTTGAATATTGCTTTGCACACAGAAAAGGTGAATGGATGGACTCTACATGCCTGGTTCCCACCGTGAAGCATGGAGAAGGTGGTGTGATGGTTTGGGGGTGTGTTGTGAATGGGTTTGAGATGAGTTCTGAGCAGAGGCTCCCTCTGGTGGTTACAAGCGGTGCTAGTGAAGATTGTGAGGACTGGGAATCAGGTGTTACTGACTGGTCTTATATAAGGGAGTCATTTTCCCATCAGGGTTGCCGGTGATCAATTGTTCTGGTCTGAATCCTTCATTCCAGTTTCCCTTGTAGCCTGCTGTGTCGTGTCTGCATCTCCTGCTAACAGATAAGACTTTGTCTTCTTTTGTGTTTTTGCTATATTTTTGCATTTTGTCCTGCACTTCTTTGGGGCCTTCAGGGTCTCCTCCGGGGGCTTCTGCCCTCTCAGTTTAGTTCAGCCACTGAGTTTTGTTCTTTTGCTTTTTCCAGTTTTTTCAGTGGCTGCTGTTTTGATTTTGTTACACCAGAGAACTAATTTAGGTGGTAGAGGTCGTGTGATCTCAGGTGATTTTGAAATTAGTAGAGTTGGTGCTTTTCAGGGTTTTCTGGGATTGCAGTAAGTACCCTTCCTATCCTTTTCTATTTAGATAGTTTGGGCCCCAGCGTTTGCTCATGCTATTTTCTTTCTGTGTCAGTATTTCCTCTTGTCTAACCGCCATTACATGTTTGGGGGCTTTCTATTATCTTTGGGGTTCTGCTCCGGGGCAGATAGCTTTCCTATTTCTATCTTTAGGTGTAGTTAGTTTCTCAGGCTGTGACGAGGCGTCTAGGACCAACGTAGGAACGCTCCACGGCTGCCTCTAGTTGTGGTGGTTAGTCAGGGTACTGCAATCTCATAGATTCCAACTGCTCTGGTGTATTGCCTTTTTTACCTGCACTCCTCAGCTACCGAAACATAACAGTATCACCGGCCTAAAAATTGAAAATTGTATGGTACTCACAGAAGGGAAAAAATATTGTGAAAGAAAAAAGGTTGTCAGAGTTGTCAGAGATATTTTTCTGTTTGTTGCATTTTTTTTTTTTCCTCTGTATCTCTGGGTGCTGGGGAGGATCTTTTCTCCCAATGGAGTTTGCACAGTTGTCTGGCCGTGTGGATCAGCTTGCCACTGAGGTTCAGAGTATTGCTGCATATCTTGCTAGGTTGCCTGTTGTGGAACCTAGGATCGCCATGCCAGATTTGTTTTTAGGGGATCGAGCTAAGTTTCAGAATTTCAAAAATAATTGTAAATTGTTTTTTGCCCTAAAATCTAAGTCCTCAGGAAACGCAGCGCAGCAGGTTCAAATTATCATCTCTCTCCTGCGCGGCGATCCTCAGGATTGGGCTTTTTCCCTGATACCTGGGGATCCTGTTTTGAGTGATGTTGATGCTTTTTTCAGGCTTTGGGGTTATTGTACGATGAGCCTAATGTCACTGATCAAGCTGAAAAAGCCTTGTTGGCATTAAATCAGGGGCTTGATGATGCTGAGTTATACTGTCAGAGATTCCGTAGGTGGGCAGTCCTGACCAAATGGAATGACGACGCTTTGGCGGCCCTTTTCCGGAAGGGTCTGTCAGATAATGTAAAGGATGTTATGGTGGGATTCCCTGTCCCCTCTGGTCTCAATGATTCTATGTCATTAGCGATTCAAATTGACAGACGTTTGTGTGAGCGGAGAAGTATGCGTGGAATGGTGTTGCCTTGTGAACCAGCTTCTGAACCCATGCAGTGTGATAGAGTGGTGTCTGGGGCACAGCGTCATGAGTTTCGAAAGCGCAATGGGTTATGTTTCTACTGTGGTGATGCCTCTCATGCTATTTCAGTCTGCCCTAAGCGGGGAAGACGTTTTGCACGCTCAGTTGTCTTGGGTAGTGTTCAGACTAAGTTTTTATTAACTGTCACTCTGATATGCTCTCTGTCCTCATTTTCTGCTCAGGCTTTCGTTGATTCTGGAGCAGCTATTAACCTGATGGATTATGATTTTGCTAAACGTTGTGGGTTTCCCTTGATACCCCTACGGAAGTCTATTCCCCTACTGGGGATCGATTCTACCCCTTTGGCTGAGAATAAACCCCAGTTTTCTACTCAGGTGATAATGAGGGTTGAACCTGATCACCAGGAGTGCTGCAAATTTTGGTTCTATATAATCTGCATGACATTATCGTGCTGGGTTTCCCTTGGTTACAGTCTCATAATCCTGTTTTGGATTGGAAATCTGTGTCTGTAACCAGTTGGGGCTGCCAATGTGTTAATACCAACACTCCTGTTTTTTCTGCCTCCCCCAGGCTCAGGATGTTCCTGACTTTTTGTTTGATTTTTCTGATGTGTTTAGCGAAAGTAAATCTGCATCCTTGCCTCCCCATAGGAGCTATGACTGCGCTATTGAGTTAGTGCCGGGTAGTAAATTCCCTAAAGGTCGCCTTTTTAACTTGTCTGTACCTGAACATGACGCTATGCGGTCTTATATCAAGGAATCATTGGAGAAGGGTCATATCAGACCATCCTCTTCACCCTTAGGTGCCGGTTTTTTCTTTGTGGCCAAAAAAGATGGTTCATTAAGGCCGTGTATTGATTATCGTCTCTTGAACAATATTACTGTGAAATATCAATACCCGTTACCCTTGATTTCTGACCTGTTTTCCAGGGTGAAAAACGCTACTTGGTTTACCAAGCTTGACCTCAGGGGGGCGTATAACCTTATTCGCATTAAGCACGGGGATGAATGGAAGACGGCATTCAATACCCCTGAAGGGCATTTTGAGTACCTAGTGATGCCCTTTGGGCTCACTAATGCTCCTTCCGTCTTCCAGTCCTTCATGAATGACATTTTCAGGGATTTTGTGGACAAATTTCTGATTGTTTATTTGGATGATATCTTGATTTTTTCTAATGACTGGGACTCTCATGTGAAACATGTTCGAACTGTATTCCAGATTTTGAGAGAGAATGCTCTGTATGTGAAGGGATCAAAGTGTCTTTTTGGCGTACAGAGGATCTGATTTCTGGGATTCATTTTGTCCCCATCTGTTATTGAAATGGACCCGGTCAAGGTTCAGGCCATCTGTGATTGGGTCCAACCTACTTCATTAAAGGCTCTTCAGAGATTTTTGGGTTTTGCCAATTTTTATCGTAAATTTATTGGTAATTTCTCGGTTATTGTTAAACCATTAACTGATTTGACCAGAAAGGGTTCTGATGTGGTGAATTGGCCTCCTGAGGCAGTCTCTGCATTTCAGGAACTTAAGCAGAGATTCACTTCTGCTCCTGTTCTACGGCAGCCTGATGTTTCTCTGCCATTTCAGGTGGAGGTTGATGCCTCTGAAATTGGGGCAGGTGCCGTTTTGTCCCAAAAAGATCCAGAGACCTCTAAAAGTAACCCTTGTGCCTTTTTCTCTCGAAAATTTTCTCCTACTGAACGTAATTATGACGTGGGTAATCGGGAGTTATTGGCCATGAAGTGGGCTTTTGAAGAGTGGAGACATTGGCTGGAGGGAGCCAAACATCATGTGGTGGTCCTTACGGACCATAAGAATCTGGTCTATCTGGAATCTGCCAAGCGACTCAATCCTAGACAGGCCAGGTGGGCCTTGTTTTTCACACGTTTTAATTTTGTGGTTTCCTTTCTTCCTGGCACTAAGAATGTTAAGGCGGATGCCCTCTCGAGGAGTTTCCTTGCGGACTCTCCTGAGTTATCTGATCCTTCTGTTATTTTGAAAGAGGGTGTAGTTCTTTCCGCCATCTCGCCCAATTTGAGACTTGCTCTGGAGGGGTGTCAGGAGGATAGGCCAGAGCGCTGCCCTGTTGGAAAATTGTTTGTCCCGGACCAATGGAAAAAGAGTGTGATGTCTGAGATTCATTGTTCCGCATTGGCTGGGCATCCCGGAATTTTTGGTACCAGAGACTTGGTTAGTCGGTCCTTTTGGTGGCCTACCTTGTCTCGTGATGTCAGGGAGTTTGTGCAGTCCTGCGGGACTTGCTCTCGCTCCAAGCCTTGCTCTCGCTCTAGTGGTTTGTTGATGCCATTGCCTGTGCCCAAGAGACCATGGACCCATATCTCTATGGATTTCATTTCCGATCTTCCTGTTTCTCAGAGAATGACCACCATCTGGGTAATTTGTGATAGGTTTTCCAAAATGATACATCTTGTGCCATTACCTAAGTTGCCTTCCTCCTCTGAATTGGTGCCGTTGTTCCTTCAGCACGTGGTTCGTTTACACGGCATTCCTGAGAACATTGTGTCTGACAGAGGAGTCCAGTTTGTTTCCAGATTTTGGAGGACTTTTTGTTCTAAACTGGGTGTTCAATTGTCTTTCTCCTCGGCATTTCATCCTCAGACCAATGGTCAAACTGAGAGAACAAACCAGACATTGGAGACTTATCTAAGATGCTTTGTGTCTGCTGATCAGGATGACTGGGTCTCTTTTTTGCCTTTGGCTGAGTTTGCTCTTAATAATAGGGCTAGCTCTGCCACTTTGATGTCTCCGTTTTTCTGTAATTCTGGGTTTCACCCTCGATTTTCTTCAGGACAGACGGAGGCTTCTGTCTGTCCAGGTGTTGACTCTGTTGTGGAGCGTATGCAGCAGATTTGGGACCAGGTAGTGGAGAGGTTGTCCCTCTCTCAGGAGAAGGCCCAGCGGTTTGCTAACCGGCATATGGACTGATGGTCCTCGGTTTAAAGTGGGGGACTTGGTCTGGTTGTCCTCAAAGAATATTCCTATGAGAGTAGCATCTCCTAAATTTAAGCCTAGGTTCATTGGACCTTATAAGATCATGGAGATTATTAATCCTGTTTCTTTTCGTTTGCTTCTTCCAGGGACATTTAAGATCCATAACGTGTTCCACAAGTCCTTGTTGAAGAGGTTTGTTGAGCCAGTGGTTCCTGCTGCTGTGCCTCCTGACCCTGTTTTGGTTGAGGGCAATCTGGAGTATGTGGTTGAGAAAATATTAGATTCTCGTTTTTCTAGACGGAAACTCCAGTATTTGGTTAAATGGAGAGGTTATGGTCAGGAAGACAATTCTTGGGTGTTTGCTTCGGACATCCATGCTAGGAGACTTATCCGTGCGTATCATAGAACTCATCCTGACCGACCTGGTTGCTCAAATGAGGGTTTGGTGACCCCTCCTCAAGGGGGGGTACTGTTGTGAATGGGTTTGAGGTTCTGAGCAGAGGCTCCCTCTGGTGGTTACAAGCGGTGCTAGTGAAGATTGTGAGGACTGGGAATCAGGTGTTACTGACTGGTTTTATATAAGGGAGTCATTTTCCCATCAGGGTTGCCGGTGATCAATTGTTCTGGTCTGAATCCTTCATTCCAGTTTCCCTTGTAGCCTGCTGTGTCGTGTCTGCATCTCCTGCTAACAGATAAGACTTTGTCTTCTTTTGTGTTTTTGCTATATTTTTGCATTTTGTCTTGCACTTCTTTGGGGGCCTTCAGGGTCTCCTCCGGGGGCTTCTGCCCTCTCAGTTTAGTTCAGCCACTGAGTTTTGTTCTTTTGCTTTTTCCAGTTTTTTCAGTGGCTGCTGTTTTGATTTTGTTACACCAGAGAACTAATTTAGGTGGTAGAGGTCGTGTGATCTCAGGTGATTTTGAAATTAGTAGAGTTGGTGCTTTTCAGGGTTTTCTGGGATTGCAGTAAGTACCCTTCCTATCCTTTTCTATTTAGATAGTTTGGGCCCCAGCGTTTGCTCATGCTATTTTCTTTCTGTGTCAGTATTTCCTCTTGTCTAACCGCCATTACATGTTTGGGGGCTTTCTATTATCTTTGGGGTTCTGCTCTGGGGCAGATAGCTTTCCTATTTCTATCTTTAGGTGTAGTTAGTTTCTCAGGCTGTGACGAGGCGTCTAGGACCAACGTAGGAACGCTCCACGGCTGCCTCTAGTTGTGGTGGTTAGTCAGGGTACTGCAATCTCATAGATTCCAACTGCTCTGGTGTATTGCCTTTTTACCTGCACTCCTCAGCTACCGAAACATAACAGGGTGCTTTTGCTGGTGACACTGTTGGGGATTATTCAAAACTGAAGCGATGAGCGGTCCAGCTCACACCAAACCATCTCGATTGGGTTCAGGTATGGTGACTGTGGAGGCCAGGTCATCTGGCGTAGCACCCCAACACTCTCGTTCTTGGTCAAATAGCCCTTACACAGCCTGGAGGTATGTTTGGGATCATTGTCCTGCTGAAAAATAAATGATGGTCCAACTAAACGCAAACCAGATGGAATAGTATGCCGCTGCAAGATGCTGTGGTAGCCATGCTGCTTCAGTATGCCTTCAATTTTTAATAAATCTCCAACAGTGTCACCAGCAAAGTACCCCCACATCATCACACCACCTCCTCCATGCTTCACGGTGGGAACCAGGCATGTTGAGTCCATCCGTTCACCTTTTCTGCGTGCAAAGCAGTTATCAAAGCAAAAGTTGGCTACTTTGAAGAACCTAGAATATAAGACATATTTTCAGTTGTTTCACACTTTTTTGTAAAGTGTAATGTATAAATCTACATGTGTTAATTCATAGTTTTGATGCCTTCAGCGTGATTCTACAATTTTCACAGTCATGAAAATACAGAAAAATCATTGAATGAGAAGGTGTGTCCAAACTTTTGGTCTGTACTGTATATAAAAGGCAGCAGCAGAAAGTAATGGAATGGACCTGCATGCCTTGCACTGATATGTACACTGCTCAAAAAATAAAGGGAACACTCAAATAACACATCCTAGATCTAAATGAATGAAATATTCTCATTGAATACTTTGTTCTGTACAAAGTTGAATGTGCTGCCAACATAATCACACAAAAAATCATCAATGGAAATCAAATTTTTGAACTAATGGAGGCCTGGATTTGGAGAGACCCCCAAAATGAAAGTGAAAACAAGTCGAAATGAAAATCAAAACAATACAAAATTAAAGTGGAAACAAGTCAAAAGATGCTCAGTATTGTGTGTGGCCTCCACGTGCCTGTATGATCTCCCTACAATGCCTGAGCATGCTCCTGATGAGGTTGCGGATGTTCTGAGGAATCTCCCCCCAGACCTGGACTAAAGCATCCGTCAACTACTGAACAGACTGTGGTGCAATGTGACGGTGGATGGAGCAAGACTTGCTGTCCCAGATGTGCTCAATCGGATTCAGGTCTGGGGAATGGGCAGGCCAGTCCATAGCTTCAATGCCTTCATCTTGCAGGAACTGTTGACACACTCCAGCCACATGAGGTCTGGCATTGTTCTGCATTAGGAGTAACCCAGGGCCAACCGCACCAACATATGGTCTCACAAGGGGTCTGAGGATCTCATCTCGGTACCTGATGGCAGTCAGGCTACCTCTGGTGAGCAAGAAAAAGAGTGGTAGAACACCACCAAAACCACGACCACAGATCTAATGTAATGTAAAAATACAAAAGCTTTATTTAGGCACAAAAAAGGACACAAGTGGAATGCAAATGACACACACAGAGGTAGGTGTAACAAACAGTGCAACATGGAAAGTCACACACCTCGCCGAGAACCCAAAAAGACACAGGGTCAAATAGCACAAGTGTACAGATTATATGCACAACAGTAAAAAATTATACATTTATGTATAAATATACTATAGTATATAATTGGATCATGAAAAGGGGATATAACCCATATATCTATGCATACGTATGTCTATATATTATATATATCAAGTATCAGACCACACCAAAATACAGGCATATAAATGGCAAAAATGCATACAGAAATAATCCTCAAACTACATAGAGAAGTTATACCTAGTTCCTGTATATGAACGGGGTGAGGGCAAATCGATCAGTATCATATAGATGAATAATTAAATGCCCGAACCCCAAATTGTATAAATGCCCCAATACAGTGTGGAAAGGTTGCAAACCAACATACTGATATCACATGGATGAACTATGGACTATCAGACCGCCAAAGGCTGGCACATACATCTGCATAGAGGACATGAGAGCCAAACCAGATCTAATTAAAGCAATTGTGTGCAAACACCAGAATACAAAAAAGACCAAGCCATACTTTAGATAGTAAGACCGAAATACTTATGGCGTGTCTGAGGGACCCAGCGCGGGGTGCGTCTGCATGTGATATCAGTATGTTGGTTTGCAACCTTTCCACACAGTATTGGGGCATTTATACAATTTGGGGTTCGGGCATTTAATTATTCATCTATATGATACTGATCGATTTGCCCTCACCCCGTTCATATACAGGAACTAGGTATAACTTCTCTATGTAGTTTGAGGATTATTTCTGTATGCATTTTTGCCATTTATATGCCTGTATTTTGGTGTGGTCTGATACTTGATATATATAATATATAGACATACGTATGCATAGATATATGGGTTATATCCCCTTTTCATGATCCAGTTATATACTATAGTATATTTATACATAAATGTATAATTTTTTACTGTTGTGCATATAATCTGTACACTTGTGCTATTTGACCCTGTGTCTTTTTGGGTTCTCGGCGAGGTGTGTGACTTTCCATGTTGCACTGTTTGTTACACCTACCTCTGTGTGTGTCATTTGCATTCCACTTGTGTCCTTTTTTTTGTGCCTAAATAAAGCTTTTGTATTTTTACATTACATTAGATCTGTGGTCGTGGTTTTGGTGGTGTTCTACCACTCTTTTTCTTGTTATATTTCTACGATAGATCTTTTACTAGTCCCATATGGCAGGAAAATATAATTAGCTATTTTGAATATGATGTTGATATGTATATTTGTGCTGCTACTTACCAGTCTTCTAGACTACCTCTGGTGAGCACATGAAGGGCTGTGTGGCCCTCTATAGAAATGGCATCCCACACCATTACTGACCCACTGCCAAATCGGTCATGCTGAAGGATGTTGCAGGCAGCAGATCGCTATCCACGGCGTCTCCTGACTCTGTCACGTCTGTCACATGTGCTGAGTGTGAACCTGCTGCCTGCAGCATCCTTCAGCGTGACCGGTTTGGCAGTGGGTCAGTAATGGTATGGGGTGGCATTTCTTTGGAGGGCCACACAGCCCTCCTTGTGCTCGCCAGAGGTAGCCTGACTGCCATTAGGTACCGGGATGAGATCCTCAAACCCCTTGTGAGACCATATGCTGGTGCAGTTGGCCGTGGGTTCCTCCTAATGCAGGACAATGCCAGTCCTCATGTGGCTGGAGTCTGTCAGTAGTTCCTGCAAGATGAAGGCATTGAAGCTATGGACTGGCCTGCCCGTTCCCCAGACCTGAATCCGATCGAGCACATCTGGGACAGCATGTCTCGCTCCATCCACCAACGTCACATTGCACCACAGACTGCCCAGGAATTGATGGATGCTTTAGTCTAGGTCTGGGAGGAGATCCCTCAGAAGAACATTCACAATCTCATCAGGAGCATGCCCAGGCATTGTAGGGAGGTCATACAGGCACGTGGAGGCCACACACAATACTGAGCATCATTTTGACATGTTTCCACTTTAATTTTGTCTTGTTTTGATTTTCATTTTGACTTGTTTCCACTTTCATTTTGGGGGTCTCTCTAAATCCAGGCCTCCATTGGTTCAAAAATTTGATTTTCATTGATGATTTTTGTGTGATTATGTTGACAGCACATTCAACTTTGTACACAACAAAATATTCAATGAAAAATATTTCATTCATTTAGATCTAGGATGTGTTATTTCAGTGTTCCCTTTATTTTTTTTGAGCAGTGTATATACCAACATATACTCCCTGCCTGCGTAGCACTGCAATCTATATACCACGTAATTAGTCCTTAGAAGGACTGTTGATTTAGCTGGATTTGTGTATTCAATTATGATATACCCACACTACCTTTCAAACCCCCAAATCTGACCCTATCTCGGCAGCAACTCTCCCTACACTAGCTGAGTCCGGAGCTGACTGTGCCGAGCAGGGCGGCACCAGGTCTGATACAGACCTGATGACGCTGTGCGGCCAGCCAATCACTAATGCCACAACCAACATGGCTGCGTGGCACACAATCCCTGCATGTTGACTGGCGCTCTAAAGAACGCCAAACATGCAGGTCATGGACCCGAACTCCCGCCGAACAATCACGGAAATGCTCGGTGCTCGCCGAACACCGCGAGTACAGCGATGCACTGGCGCGTACCGAGTAATACTGAGTATGCTCACTCATCACTATTTATTACAGAAGATGAGGGCTTCGGTGGAATGGATGTTAGGTGAGTATAACTGATTGTTATTTTTAAATAAAAATGGAAAGTGTGTTTTGTTTTATTTCAATTAAAGTACTTTAATCTTGCTGTGTCTACATTTACAATATTAGTAATTAGGATTAGTAATGGATAGGTGCCTTATAAACCCCTCTCCATTACTAATCCATTGGCTTGACGTCACCAGACAATACAAAGGTGACATCAACCCCACAAATATGAATCCCACTTGCCACCGCAGGGCAAGTGGGAAGAGCTGGGCAAAGCGCCAGAATTAGCGCATCTAATAGATCTAATAGATGCGCCTTTTCTTGGCTTCTGCGCACTGCTAATTTAAGGTTGGTGGGGGCGAACCCGAAACTTTAACATAGACTTCCTGGTGTACGGAAGCCGAACTTTACTGTTCTGGTTCTCCCATCTCTAATTATAATATACATTCAGTAGGATCTTGTCACTGCAATATTCTCAGTGCACAGCGACAGTGCATAACCTCGCCAGCTCTAATGAGAAGTGACAAGCTGTGCATTCTTCATAAAGCCTTTTTTGACCTATGATGAAAAGTTATGTCATAGGTCATTAAGGAATTAATCAGTAATGAATAGATATTAGTGTATGCCTTGTGTAAGACCGATTTCAGTTGATATGTCATGTCTTGTACGCCATGTCATGTATGGGCAGCAAAGGCACTTTTCCATTTAGACTGTTTCAAGGTTTTCACCATTATCTTTAGCTGCATGGGAAACATGAAAAAGATGGACAAAAAGGGTAGATTTTGGAGGGGAGGACTCTGAGAGCTGCCAAGAGGGATTGATAGGTGATGATGCCATTTTGTAGTTCACAGGAAGTCAGAGACTAATATCTTGTCTGCACATTAGTGCATGTAATGGACAGTTTGTGAAATCACATCACCCAAATTCCTATAATGAAGAGAGGAAATGTGTTGATGTAACTGAGGTGTAATTAAATAAATTACTCAACTTACCCAATACTGATTGTGAGGAAGCATTATATGTGCAAAGCCATTTTGCCACTACGTTAGACATATGCTAGGGTCAATGTCCATTTGGATGACCCATTTGCCCCCAAAAGTAATTTCCTGGCTGATGTCTTGAGATTTTGGGGCCCATTATACACTGGAGCATTATTAGAAAAATACCAGACAGACACAAAACGACCATATGTCCAATAAGGTTATATATTTTATTAAGTACACCGGAATTGGAGTTAAAAATATGCTAGAATATACATCATATATATATAAAAAAAAAAAAAGTAGCAGCAAAAGGGCAATATCATAAGGGTAAAGAACATGTAATAATCCACAATGTTACAGGTGATATTACATTGGAACCATAATACAAGATGAATACAATAAAATGTAAAAATATGTATATAAAAATGAGTGACCACAGTGTTAAAAAAGATCACAGCAAAACATAATGCAATACGTGCACAAAATATAGAATATAATAATAAAGTGCATGAAGTGCTGATATATAAATGGACACCACTAGGTGTCAGTGTGATACAGAAAAAACACATAACCAGTGTTAAAATCACAACAGACATAATGCAATGTGTACATAAACTAAATAAAGTGCATGGAGTGCTAGTATATGAACGGACACCACTAGGTGTCAATGTGATCTAAGAAAACACATATGGGTGCCTGGCTGTTGTTCCTGTCCTCCTCAGCTGTAAATATGTGGATACTACATACTGCAGCCCAGAATTTTGCAACAACCGCTCAGAATAAAGAAAGTAATCACTAAGTAGCAACAATCACTTATGGCTAATACTGCTCCTGGGGACCCAAATGAAGCGCGTTTCGGCACGTTGCCTTCGTCGTAGCCAGCCCTACCCCCCAACAACTTTAGCCAAATAACCACCAGTTTTCAATGCGTAACTATTATTATAAAGTAAATTAAGGTTGGCAAGCTTAAGTAATAAGAATTCATGTCGTTGGCATTGAAATGGGCACTGTAGGTGTATTTACTGTCCTCCACTCACTGCCGACTTTGCTTCCCCATTGACTTGCATTGGATTTCGTGTTTCAGTCGGACCTCCGACTTTTCCCGATAGTCGGCCGATTTCGTTCGACTTGACTTTTGAGAAAGTCGGGTTTCATGAAACCCGACTCGACCCTAAAAAAGGCAAAGTCGCTCATCTCTAGCGAGGACACAAAGTGAACAAGCCGTCCGAGTACTGTCCGCAGACTTGAAGAAGAAGAAAGCATGCATCAGAGAGGCCCTTGAGAAGCATCAGCAGGAGCTTCTCTGGAGAGAGGATGAACATCGCTGCCTTGCAGGGGAATGGGATAAGGTTCTCAGAGAACTCAAGATTGAGCAGGAGGCCAAGCAGGAGGCTAATGCCCAGCTCCAGAAATACTTGGACGGCCGGGAAAATGAGCTTTCTGCTCTACAGAATGAACTGTCGCGTCGTCCCGATCTGATCACAATGAAGGAGAGGGAGCTGGAGAGACTGACCAAAGAAGTGGCCTCTAGGGAGGAAGAAATCCAGCAGGGGAAGTGCCATGCAAGGGAGGTCGACATCTTGAAAAACCACTCTGACTCTTAGGACGAGAAGATCAAACACTATGTAAGAAGGTGAGATTTCACTCTTCCAGTGCATAGTAGAGGTACCCGAGGACGTGCGAGAAGCATATGCCAGTGAGGCCGTTCATGAGGCATTTAGAAAGGCGATGGAGGCGTGTAGTGTGAACTGGGGCTAGAGACTCAGCAGTTGGTTATACTGCCGACTAGGGAAGTCACATTGAAGCGGGTGGCTATCCTGAGTGACATGCACTTACACTGTCTCCACAAGAAACAGATGATCCTGTTGAGGAATAAGGAAGCCGCTCGATGTCTGGAGCATGCAAGGAAAGCTGGGGTTTGTGGAAGACATAATTCAACTGCCCAGAAGTCTGGTGAGGAAAGTCATTGGGAGACTTGAACAAGTGATGCAAGAAATTGTGATTAAGTCCGGTGTGGCGAGTGTGAGGATCGCGGCTGAGGCCGAAACCCAGATAGCTGGTGAAGATGGGATGGTTCCATTCTTCGTTGTCGAATCAATGGAGAGCCTTAAAAATCTTAAAATACTACTTGAATATCGGTTGGCGTACATACAATAGGCAGAGCAGCTAAGACGGAACTGACTTCAGATTAAGGTACAGCTACAGGAAATGGAAAGAAAGTGGCGACCACTTCCAAAATGAGGTATAGAGAGACGAAGGGGATCTCTAAAGACTAGAAGTACGCAATCTGAAGCTAACAGGGTTAGAAATAGTGACTCCTCGATTAACTCAGTGCCAAGTAGCATAGGTAGGAGAGCCTGTAGCAGACATACTGACAAAGGGTTAGACTCAGAACAGACAGGAGGTATGGGTGTCAGGAAATCGCAACTGTTAGAACTCTCCTGTTAGGTTTTTTCTATCTTGCTGGTCACATGACCTTTTTTGCCTATTTAATCCTGCTCCACCCTTCTGGCTTTGCTGGACTTCATTGTAATTTCTACTCTTAAGCTAGCCAGGTGCTTTGTTTCCTTACTCAATTAGTTTTGCTTGGTCTTCGGACCTCTATGTTCTATGTTGTTTGTTTGTCTTTTACTGCTACAATTTGTTAGGAGGTGTCCATCTTTTCTCCCAGTCCCTAGTTCTTGTAGGGATCCCTGTTATGTTAGGTAGCTGAGGAGGACAGGAACAACAGCCGGGCACCCAAACACCTGAGATGTTGGTAACTAATGGGTTGCAGATTCCTAAACTAACCGCACAACTAGAGGTAGCCGTGGAGGGTTCCTAGGTTGATCCTAGACGCCTCGTCACAGCCTGAGAGATAACTACACCTAAAGGCAGAAAGATGAAAGCTATCTGCCCCGGAGCAGATCCCCAAAGAAAATAGGAAGCCCCCAAACATGTAATGGCGGTTAGACAAGAAGAAAGCACGAACACAGACAGAAAATTGAATGAGCAAACGCTGGGGCCACAAGCTGACTAGGATAGGACAGTAGAGATTACTTTCTGCCACCCAGAAAACCCTACAAAAATCCAACAATTCTGATTACAAAAATACTGAGATCACACGATCTCGCCTCCCACTAAATCAGATCTCAGTGTGAACAAAACCAAGCCGCAGCCGCTGAAAAAACAGGGAAAAGAAAATGAACAAATAACAGTGGCTTCAGATAAACTGAGTGGAGCACAAGCCCCCCGGAGGGGACCTGGCTGACCTCCACAGAAGTGCAGGGAACAATACAAAAAGCAAGCACAAAAACAAAAGCAGAAAATATCTTATCTGATAGCAGAAGATGCAGGCAAGACTCAGCAAACTTCCAAATGAACCAGGAACCACAATTGAGACAAGAACAATTGATCACCGGCAACCATCATGGGAGGGAACCTCCCTTATATCAGACCAGTCAGTGAACCCAGATTGCCATTCCTCGCTGAAAGGTTCAGTACTGTCTGTAACCACCAGAGGGAGCCTCTGCTCAGAAACCATCTCTAGCACATTCATAACAGTACCCCCCCCTTGAGGAGGGGTCACTGAACCCTCACTTGTGCAACCAGGCCTATCAAGATGAGCTCGGTGATAGGCACGGATCAGTCTCCTAGCATGGATGTCCGAAGCAAACACCCAAGAATTGTCCTCCTAACCATAACCTCTTCACTTAACCAAATACTGGAGTTTCTGTCTAGAAAAAAGAGAATCCAATATTTTCTCAACCACATACTCCAGATTGCCCTCAACCAAGACAGGGTCAGGAGGCGCAGCCATAGGAACCACTGGCTCGACAAACCTCTTCAATAAGGACTTGTGGAACACGTTATGGATCTTAAATGTCCCTGGAAGAAGCAAACGGAAGGAAACAGGATTGAGAATCTCCATGATCTTATAAGGTCCAATGAACCTAGGCTTAAACTTTGGAGATGCAACCCTCATAGGGATATTTCTTGAGGACAACCAAACCAATTCCCCCACTTTAAACCGAGGACCATCAGTCCTATGCCGGTTGGCAACCCGTTGGCCTTCTCCTGAGAGAGAGACAACCTCTCCACTACCTGGTCCCAAATCTGCTGCATTCGCTCCACAACAGAGTCAACACCTGGACAGACAGAAGCCTCCACCTGTCCCGAAGAAAATCGAGGGTGAAACCCAAAATTGCAGAAAATGGAGACATCAAGGTGGCAGAGCTAGCCCTATTATTAAAAGCAAACTCAGCCAAAGGCAAAAAAGAGACCCAGTCATCTTGATCAGCAGACACAAAACATCTCAAATAAGTCTCCAAGGTCTGGTTTGTTCTCTCGGTTTGTCCATTGGTCTGAGGATGAAAAGCAGAGGAGAAAGATAATTGAACACCAAGTTTAGAACAAAATGTCCTCCAAAATCTGGAAACAAACTGGACTCCTCTGTCAGACACAATGTTCTCCGGAATGCCATGTAACCGAACCACGTGCTGAAGGAACAAAGGCACCAATTCGGAGGAGGAAGGTAACTTAGGTAATGGCACAAGATGTATCATCTTGGAAAACCTATCACAGATTACCCAGATAACGGTCATTCTCTGAGAAACAGGGAGGTCGGAAGTAAAATCCACAGAGATATGGGTCCATGGCCTCTTGGGCACAGGTAATGGCATTAACAAACCACTAGAGCGAGAGCAAGGCTTGGAGCGAGAGCAAGTCCCACAGGACTGCACAAATTCCCTGACGTCACGAGACAAAGTAGGCCACCAAAAGGACCGACTCACCAAATCTCTGGTACCAAAAATCCCGGGATGACCAGCCAACGCGGAACAATGAATCTCAAACATCACACTCTTCTTCCACTGGTCTGGGACAAACAATTTCCCAATAGGACAGCGCTCAAGTTTATCCTCCTGACACCCTTTCAGAGCCAGTCTCAAATTGGGCGAGATGGCGGAAAGAACTACACCCTCTTTCAAAATAACAATAGGATCAGATAACTCAGGAGAGTCCACAAAGAAACTCCTCGAGAGGGCATCCGCCTTAACATTCTTAGTGCCAGGAAGAAAAGAAACCACAAAATTAAAAAGTGTGAAAAACAAGGCGCACCTGGCCTGTCTAGGATTAAGTTGCTTGGCTGACTCGAGATAAACCAGATTCTTATGGTCCGTGAGGACCACCACCTGATGTTTGGCTCCTTCCAGCCAATGTCTCCACTCTTCAAAGGCCCACTTCATGGCCAATAAGTCCAGATTACCCACGTCATGATTACGTTCAGTTGGAGAAAATTTTCGAGAGAAAAAGGCACAAGGGTTACTCTTAGAGGTCTCTGGATCTCTTTGAGACAAAACGGCACCTGCCCCAATTTCAGAAACATCAACCTCCACCTGAAACGGTAGAGAAACATCAGGCTGCCGTAGAACAGGAGCAGAAGTGAATCTCTGCTTAAGTTCCTGAAACACAGAGACTGCCTCAGGAGGCCAATTCACCACATCAGAGCCCTTTTTGGTCAAATCAGTCAATGGTTTAACAATACCGGAGAAATTACCAATAAATTTACGATAAAAATTGGCAAAACCCAAAAATCTCTGAAGAGCCTTTAATGAAGTAGGTTGGACCCAATCACAGATGGCCTGAACCTTGACCGGGTCCATTTCAATAACAGACGGAGACAAAATGAATCCCAGAAATGAGACCTTCTGTACGCCAAAAAGACACTTTGATCCCTTCACGTACAGTGCATTCTCTCTCAAAATCTGGAACACAGTCCGAACATGTTTCACATGAGAGTCCCAGTCATTGGAAAAAATCAAGATATCATCCAAATAAACAATCATAAATTTATCCACAAAATCCCTGAAAATGTCATTCATGAAGGATTGGAAGACGGAAGGAGCATTAGTGAGCCCAAAGGGCATCACTAGGTACTCAAAATGCCCCTCTGGGGTATTAAACGCCGTCTTCCATTCATCCCCGTGCTTAATGCGAAAAAGGTTATACGCCCCCCTGAGGTCAAGCTTGGTAAACCAACTAGCACTTTTCACCCTGGAAAACAGGTCAGAAATCAAGGGTAACGGATATTGATACTTCACAGTGATCTTATTCAAGAGACGATAATCAATACACGGCCTCAATGAACCATCCTTTTTGGCCAAAAGAAAAAACCGGCACCCAAGGGTGAAGAGGATGGTCTGATATGACCCTTCTCCAATGACTCCTTGATATAAGATCGCATAGCATCGTGTTCAGGTACAGACAAGTTAAAAAGGCGACCTTTAGGAAATTTACCACCAGGCACTAATTCAATAGCGCAATCATAACACCTGTGAGGGGGCAAGGATGCAGATTTACTTTCACTAAATTCATCAGAAAAATCAGTCAAAAAGTCAGGAAGATCCTGAGACTGTGGAGAGGCAGAAAAAATAGGAGTGTCGGCATTAACACATTGGCAGCCCCAACTGGTCACAGACACCGATTTCCAATCCAAAACAGGATTATGAGACTGTAACCAAGGGAAACCTAGTACAATAATGTCATGCAGATTATACAGCACTAGAAATTTGCAACTCTACTGATGATCTGGTTCAACCCTCATTATCACCTGAGTAGAAAACTGGGGTTTATTCTCCGCCAAAGTGGTAGAATCAATGCCCAGTAGGGGAATAGACTTCCGCAGGGGTATCATGGGAAACCCACAAAGTTTGCCAAAGTCAAAATCCATCAGGTTAATAGCTGCTCCTGAATCAACAAAAGCCTGAGCAGAAAATGTGGACAGGGAGCAAATCAGGGTAACAGTCAACAGAAATTTAGTCTGAACACTACCCAAGACAACTGAGCGTGCAAAACGTCTTCCCCTCTTAGGGCAGACTGAAATAGCATGAGAGGCATCACCACAGTAGAAACATAACCCATTGCGCTTTCGAAACTCATGACGCTATGCCCCAGAAGTCACTCTATCACACTGCATGGGCTCAGAAGCTGGCTCACAAGGCAACACTATCTCACGCATACCTCTGCGCTCACGCAAACGTCTGTCAATTTGAATAGCCAATGACATAGAATCATTGAGACCAGAGGGAGCAGGGAATCCCACCATAACATCCTTTACATTCTCTGACAGCCCCTTCCGAAAAAGGGCTGCCAAAGCATCATCATTCCATTTGGTCAGGACTGCTCACTTTCGGAATTTCTGACAGTACAACTCAGCGTCTTCAAGACCCTGATTAAATGCCAACAAGGTTTTTTCAGCTTGATCATTGACATTAGGTTCATCATACAATAACCCAAGAGCCAGAAAAAATGCATCAATATCATTCAAAACAGGATCCCCAGGTGTCAGGGAAAAAGCCCAATCCTGAGGATCGCCGCGCAGGAGAGAGATGACAATTTGAACCTGCTGTGCTGCATTCCTTGAGGACTTAGGTTTTAAGGCAAAAAACAACTTACAGTTATTTTTGAAATTCAGAAATTTAGCCCGATCCCCCAAAAACAAATCTGGCATGGGAATCCTAGGTTCCACAACCGGCAACCTAGCAAGATAGGTAGCAATACTCCGAACCTCAGTGGCAAGCTGATCCACACGGCCAGACAACTGTGCAAACTCCATTGAGAGGAAAAAAAAAATACTCCTCAGCACCCAGAGAAAAATAGGGAAAAAATGCAACAAACAGAAAAAAAAAATCTCTGACAACTCTGACAACTATTCTTTCCACACTATTTTTCCCTTCTGTGAGTACCATATAATTTTCAGTTTGGCCGGTGATACTGTTATGTTAGGTAGCTGAGGAGGACAGGAACAACAGCCGGGCACCCAAACACCTGAGATGTTGGTAACTAATGGGTTGCAGATTCCTAAACTAACCACACAACTAGAGGTAGCCATGGAGCGTTCCTACGTTGATCCTAGACGCCTTGTCACAGCCTGAGAGATAACTACACCTAAAGGCAGAAAGATGAAAGCTATCTGCCCTGGAGCAGATCCCCAAAGTAAATAGGAAGCCCCCAAACATGTAATGGCGGTTAGACAAGAAGAAAGCACGAACACAGACAGAAAATAGAATGAGCAAACGCTGGGGCCACAAGCTGACTAAATAGGATAGGACAGGAGAGATTACTTTGTGCAACCCAGAAAACCCTACAAAAATCCAACAATTCTGATTACAAAAATACTGAGATCACACGATCTCGCCACCCACTAAATCAGATCACAGTGTGAACAAAACCAAGCCGCAGCCACTGAAAAAACAGGAAAAAGATAATGAACAAATAACAGTGGCTTCAGATAAACTGAGTGGAGCACAAGCCCCCCGGAGGGGACCTGGCTGACCTCCACAGAAGTGCAGGGAACAATGCAAAAAGCAAGCACAAAAACAAAAAGCAGAAAATATCTTATCTGATAGCAGAAGATGCAGGCAAGACTCAGCAAACTTCCAAATGAACCAGGAACCACAATTGAGACAAGAACAATTGATCACCGGCAACCATCATGGGAGGGAATCTCCCTTATATAAGACCAGTCAGTGAACCCAGATTGCCATTCCTCGCTGAAAGGTTCAGTACTGTCTGTAACCACCAGAGGGAGCCTCTGCTCAGAAACCATCTCCAGCACATTCATAACAGATCCCTCCCCTCGCATCTATAGGTCTTCGTACAGACTAGCTGAGGACTTTAGCGGGTCTGATTGCAGGATCAGGTTCCCCATTACATCATAGGGATCTAGCTTAGTTCTATTGTAGGGACAGATATTCCTCTTTCCTTAGTGCTTGTAGCAGAACACAACAGTAAGTCCAGCCCAAAAAAAAAAAAAAAATCTCTAAGGAAAGATTTCCAGTTTCCATCATGGTGTCGGTTCAGAACTTGGCTCAACGCCTGCAGGGACTCTCTCTGGAGGTGGCCGAGCTTCAGTAACACGTGAGTAGCTGTTCTGGAGCACATTTCGTGGAGCCAAAGGTACGTTTGCCTGATTTATTTTTTGGTGAACAACAAGATTTTTTTTCTTTTAAAAATGCTTGCTTGTTGTATTTTCATTTGAGACCCAGATCCTCTGGTGATGAATCGCAGCGCTTAGGGTTCATAGTGTCACTTTTGCGCAAAGAACCTCAGGATTGGGCCTTTTCTCTGCAACCTAGTGATCCATGCTTTAGATCAGTGGATAGTTTTTTTTTCTGCTTTGGGGTTATTGTATGATGATCCTGATCGTGTCTCATCAGCTGAGACAGAATTGAGACGTTTGAGGCAGGGATCAGGTAATGTGGAAAAATATAGTACTCACTTCCGACATTGGTCTACTCAGGTGGAGTGGAACGATTCAGCTTTGAAAAGTTTGTTTCTTGCAGGGCTAGGTGAAAGGGTTAAAGATTTGCTGATTGCTTATCTCTTACCTGGTAACTTGCAGGAGGCTATGCAATTAGCTATACGGGTGGATAGGAGACTGCGTGCAAGGGTTAATGCGAGTAAATCCTCTGCCATGTCAGCTCCAAGTCTTGAGAGGGTCTGTACTGACATTGGAGAGCCGATGGAGATTGGAGCGATGGCACCCCGCTCTCAGGAAAAAGACCGCAGGTTTTCTGAAGGTTTGTGCTTTTATTGTGGCAAATCTGACCATTTCATTAAGAACTGTGTGCTTCGTATGAACAAAGAAAAAAAAAAAGAGGTCAGTTCCACCCGTATAGCCTATTTAAACACTAAGGGTGTCTTTCTTTCTGCCTCTACTGCTGCTCAGGAAGAATTAATGGAATTTCGGGTATTTGTCGATTGTGGTTCTACTCTGAATGTGATTGATGGGGAATTCTTGGAAAAACTTAAATTAAAACCCAAACCTTTGTCATCCCCTATTGCCGTGGTTTCTGTTGATGGCTCTCCCTTGAAGAATGTTACTCACAAGGTCTGTGAATTTCCCCTCACTATTAATGGTGCTCACCAAGAGAATTTGGATTTGGTAGTATTGAATAATTTGCCTTCTCTGTTGGTTTTGAGGTTGCCCTGGTTGAAATTGCACAATCCTGTACTGGATTGGTCTACCAATGAAATTAAGTCCTGGAGCCCTAAGTGTTATGACAAGTGTTGTAACGGGCGTATTGCTGCTGTGGAGATAGGGGAACTACCTGTACCTATTCAGGATTTTTGGAAATTTTTTTCTGAGAAGGAATCGCAGATTTTACCTCCCCATAGAGACTATGATTGTACTATTGAATTTGTCCCTGGAGAGACTCTTCCTAAAAGTCGTTTATTTAATCTTACTATTCCTGAGAGAAAGGCTTTGGAGGAATACATACAGACAAGCTTGACCGCCTGTCACATTAGGCCTTCCAAGTCTCCTGTGGCTGTTGGATTTTTTTTTGTTAAAAAAAAAAGGATGGCGGTTTACGTCCTTGTCTGGACTTTTGTGAGATTAATAAAATTACTGTACGCAATCCTTACCCACTGCCATTGATTCCTGATTTGTTTAACCAGTTAGCGGGGGCCAAGTGGTTCTCTAAAAGTGATCTTCGGGGGGCATACAATTTGTTGCGCATGAAGGAGGGTGACGAATGGAAGACTGCTTTTAACACTCCTGTGGGTCATTTTGAAAATCTGGTTATGCCTTTTGGTCTTACCAATGCTCCTGCATTTTTTGAGAATCTTATTAATGACATCCTTAGACCTTTGATCGGCAAAAATGTGGTTGTGTATTTGGATGACATTTTGATTTATTCGCCGGATCTGGAGTCTCATTGGCGGAGCGTTCGTGAGGTATTACAGTTATTGATTGACAATTTGCTTCTTGCTAAGCTGGAGAAATGTGAGTTCGCTGTATAGAGAATTAGTTTTTTGGGCTACATTATCTCCAGCGAAGGTTTTGAGATGGACCCAGTGAAAGTTCAAGCTGTGCAGGAATGGCCTAGGCCTATTGGTTTGAAATCGTTACAGAGGTTTTTGGGTTTCGCCAATTATTATAGAAAATTCATTAAAATTTTTTCTATTATTGTCAAACCACTGACCGATCTCACCAGGAAAGGTGCTAATGCGGTTCAGTGGACTACTGAGGCCATTGAAGCTTTTGTGTTTCTAAAGGAACGGTTCAGCTCTGCTCCCATCCTTATGCAGCCTGATGTGACTAAACCGTTTTTGGTTGAGGTTGATGCTTCTTCTGTGGGGGTCGGCGCGGTGTTGTCTCAGGAAAACAGGGATGGAGTAATATCCCTGTGCCTTTTTTTCAAAAAAATTTTCTCATACTGAACTGAATTACGATATTGGTAATCGGGAATTGTTGGCGATTAAACTCGCATTTGAACACTGGCGTCATCTCTTGGAAGGTGCTGAATTTCCTGTTCAGGTTTTCACTGATCATAAAAATATGATCTATCTTAATGCTGCCACACGCTTGAATGCCCGTCAGGCTAGGTGGGCACTGTTTTTCTCGCTGTTTAATTTTTCCGTTACTTACATCCCAGGTACTAAGAATGTTATAGCCGATGCTTTGTCTCGCAGCTTTTCTCCCATGGTTGGTGCTGAGGAGGAGGAGAACATTTTACAAGAAGGGGTTGTGATTGCTGCTTTGGACTCTGTGTTGGAAGATGAGATTCTTAAAGCACAGGAGAAAGCCCCATCTAACACTCCCCATGGGAGGTTGTTTGTGCCTGGGACCTTTAGGAGAGATTTGTTTGTTGAGTGTCATGAGTCTCGGTTGGCAGGTCATCCTGGAATCTCTGAGACCAAGAGACTTGTGGGTCGCAGTTTTTGGTGGCCTGGATGGCAGAAGGAAGTCATTAAGTGGGTGCGTCAATGCACTGTGTGTGCTAGATCTAAGTCTTCACATAATCCTGCTGCGGGGTTGCTTTGCCCTCTGGAGATCCCTAGTGCACCTTGGACACATTTGGCTATGGACTTTATTACTGACCTTCCCTCCTCTGAGGGTTTCACTGTCATCTGGGTGGTCGTGGACCATTTTAGCAAGATGTGTCACTTGGTTCCTTTCATCAAACTGCACTGCGCTAAGACCCTCGCTAAGGCCTTTGTCAAGGAAATTGTCAGACTATATGGCGCTCCTACTGACATTGTTTCTGATAGGGGACCTCAGTTCGTGGCTCGTTTTTGGCGCGCCCTTTGTGATAGGTTGGGAGTTCATTTGTCGTTTTCATCCGGATATCATCCTGAGTCTAATGGCCAGACAGAAAGGAAAAACCAGGATGTTGAGCAGTTCTTGCGTTGTTTTGTGGCAGACAATCAAGAGGGGTGGTCGGAGTTTCTGCCACTTGCCGAATTTGCTCTTAACAACCATACATCCTCTTCTGCTGGTTGTTCGCCTTTTTTTTGTTGTACTGGGAGACATCCGTCGTTTGGGTCATTCTCCAAATTGGTATCGGCCGTGCCTGAAGAGGAGAATTTTTCTGGTGATTTGGAGAGAGTTTGGACGGATGTGCGTGGTAATCTTCAGGAGGCTAACAGAAAATCTAAAAGGTACTTTGATAGGAAACGACAAGAGGTTTTGTTTGCTATTGGTGACATGGTTTGGTTGTCCTCTAAGAATCTGCGGTTGAGGATTCCTTCTAAAAAATTGGGTCCCAAGTTTGTAGGACCCTTTAAGGTGCTTCAGGTTGTTAACCAATCGGCTGTTAGGTTGGAGGTTCCTACCTCCTGGAAGATTAATCCGGTGTTTCATGTTTCTCTGTTGAAAAGAGCTGATGTGTCAAATGGAGACGCCTCTGCCACTGTTCCTCCGGTGGTGGAGGACGGGGAATATGAAATTTCCCGCATTCCTAAATTCTAGATGGTATAGAAGGAGTTTGCAGTATCTCGTTGCTTGGAAGGGTTTTGGACCCGAGGATAACTCATGGGTGAGGGCGGATGATGTTTCTGCGTCCAGACTTGTCAGAGCGTTTCACAAGAGGTTTCCGGGTAAGCCTGGGCCTAGGGGATCCGGAGGATCCTCTTAGAAGGGGGGGGGGGTACTGTTAGAACTCTCATGTTAGTTTTTTCTATCTTGTTGGTCACATGACCTGTTTTGCCTATTTAATCCTGCTCCACCCTTCTGGCTTTGCTGGACTTCATTGTAATTTCTACTTTTAAGCTAGCCAGGTGCTTTGTTACCTTACTCAATTAGTTTTGCTTGGTCTTCGGATCTCTATGTTCTATGTTGTTTGTTTGTCTTTTACTGCTACAATTTCTGTTAGGAGGTGTCCATCTTTTCTCCCAGTCCCTAGTTCTTGTAGGGATCCCTCCCTCGCATCTATAGGTCTTCGTACAGACTAGCTGAGGACTTTAGCGGGTCTGATCGCAGGATCAGGTTCCCCGTTACATCGTAGGGATCTAGCTTAGTTCTATTGTAGGGACAGATATCCCTCTTTCCTTAGTGCTTGTAGCAGAATACAACAGCAACACCGTACTGACCGCTGGGGATGGGGGTGGCCCGACAAAGGGGCGACTATCAGACGAGGTGTCGGATGACAGATGGTTCCAAAAGGGCTGTGACAGGGCCCGACTTTGTCAGATGGGTAATAGATGGAAGCCTAGGCTTGTTTTGCTCAGCAGATGTGCTGCTGAGGATTACTATACATTAGTGATAGATCATTCGCGAATGATGCAAGACAAAGAGCCGGCTCCCTGCTATGATCGATGGGAGCCGGCACCCCAGTGAGATCCACTAAATTCTCTGAATGGCTCTTACTGGGCGTAAAATCCCGGTGTTCGGTAGACGTAACTTCGCTCACCTGAGCAAAACTCCACCCGCTCGTCAATTTAATTGGTTACTATCAAGTGGGCGGAGTTGTTGTCAGAGGTGGGTGGGGTTTTGGCTGCATGACGTCAGCTTAAATATGTGTTCACGTATCGTGAACACATATTTAATAGGGATCCATTTAGGATCCAAAAAGAGTCAGCTTTTTTTGGTGAGCGGAGCCATGAGAGCCAGATCACCAAAAAGAGCCGGACTGACCATCACTACTATACATTGGGAAGACTTCTCGGTGACTTGGAGAGATGGGTGGGTCCAGTCACCTACATACCCCACCTCAGGGGGTGTGTCTGAACACCCAAGATGGAGCTTACATAATGGAGGCTGTTGTTTGGCACATGGTCTGTGTGCAGAAATGGAGAAGCCTTCCTGTGTGTGGGGCTCCAGACCAAGGGTGCATGCTGGACACTGCCCAGCCTGTGTTCTCACAGGCCTGTCGGAGCAGAACCCAGCTAAGGACGTTTGTGTTGTTTTGCCGGCTCTGAAGGCCATTTATCGTATGTTGTTTCTGCTGGGTTTATGGAAGAAATAAACCTGCATGGACTTTTTTTTAAGGAAACTAGCCTCCTGTCTTCCTCCTGCAGCACCTGTGTAAGATCCCTACACCATGTTATCACTCCCCTTTAAGCAGATTCACATGAGCTCATAAAAAAATGTTCAAAGTTTCATCCAGAAAAGCAGGACATTTTTTTCCTCCCTTATCATCCTTATGCAATCTGTTTTTTTTACAACAGCAGCTATTAATCATTTACAGTTTCTTATGTTACAGAATTGCAATGTATCCATAAAAGTCAGCTGCTACAGTTGTGTCCATATATATTTGGACAGAGACAACATTTATGTAATTTTGGTTCTAGACATTACCACAATGAATTTTAAACAAAACAATTCAGATGCAGTTGAGGTTCAGACTTTCAGCTTTCATTTGAGGGTATCCACATTAAAATTGGATGAAGGGCTTAGGAGTTTCTGCTCCTTAACATGTGCCACCCTGTTTTTAAAGGGACCAAAAGTAATTGGACAGATTAAATAATTGTAAATAAAATGTTCATTTCTAGTACTTGGTTGAAAACCCTTTGTTGGCAATGACTGCCTGAAGTCTTGAACTCATGGACATCACCAGACGCTGTGTTTCCTCCTTTTTGATTCTCTGCCAGGTGGTTTTCAGTTGCTGTTTGTTTGTGGGCCTTTCTGCCTGAAGTTTAGTCTTTAACAAGTAAAATGCATGCTCAATTGGGTTGAGATCAGGTGATTGACTTGGCCATTCAAGAATATTCCACTTCTTTGCTTTAACCCCTTAGTGACAGAACCATTTTGCAGCTTAATGACCGGCCAATTTTTACAATTCTGACCACTGTCACTTTATGAGGTTATAACTCTGGAACGCTTTAACGAATCCCGCTGATTCTGAGAATGTTTTTTCGTGACATGTTGTACTTCACGTTAGTGGTAAAAATTTTTATATGACTTGCGTTTATTTATGAAAAAAATGGAAATATGGCGAAAATTTTGAAAATTTAGCAATTTTCAAACTTTTAATTTTTATGCCCTTAAATCAGAGAGATATGTCACACAAATTTCTTAATAAATAACATTTCCCACTTGTCTGCTTTACATCAGCTCAATTTTGGGAACAACATTTTTTTTTGTTATGAAGTTATAAGGGTTAAAAGTTGACCAGTGATTTCTCAATTTTACAACACCATTTTTTTACAACACCATTTGAAGTCACTTTGAGGGGTCTATATGATAGAAAATACCCAAAAGTGACACCATTCTAAAAACTGCACCCCTCAAGGTGCTCAAAACCACATTCAAGAAGTTTATTAACCCTGTATGTACGTCACAGGAACTGAAGCAATGTGGAAGGAAAAAATTAACGTTTAACTTTTTTTGCAAAAACTTTACTTGAGAACCAATTTTTTTTTATTTTCACAAGTGTTAAAAAAAAAATAAACCACAAAATTTGTTGTGCAATTTCTCCTGAATACACCGATGCCCCATATGTGGGGGTAAACCACTTTTTGGGCGCATGGCAGAGGTCGCAAGGGAAGGAGCGCCTTTTGACTTTTTCAACGCAGAATTAGCTGGACGCCATGTTGCTTTTAGAGAGCCCCTGATGTGCCTAAACAGTGGAAACCCCCAACAAGTGACCCCATTTTGGAAACTAGACCCCTTAAGGAACTTATCTAGATGTGAGTTGAGCACTTTGAACCTTCAAGTGCTTCACAGAAGTTTATAAGGTAGAGCCGTGAAAATAAAAAATCATTTTTTTTTTTTTTTTCATTTTTCTATTTTTTTTTTAGCCCGCTATTTTTTTATTTTCCCAAGGGTAACAGGAGAAATTTGACCCAAAAAATTGTTGTGCAATTTTTCCTGAATACGCTGATACCCCATATGTTGGGGTAAACCACTGGGCGCACGGCAGGGCTCGAAAGGGAGAGAGTGCCATTTGACTTTTTGAACGCCACGTTGTGTTTGGAGACCCCCTGATGTGCCTAAATAGTGGAAACCCCTCAATTCTAGCTCCAGCCCTAACCCCAACACACCCCTAACCCTAATCCCAACCCTAATCCTAACCCTAATTCCAACTCTAATTGTATCCCTAACCCTAATTGTATCCCTAACTCTTATTGTATCCCTAACTCTCATTGTAACCCTAACCATAACCCTAACCATAGCCCTAACCCTAATGGAAAAATGAAAATAAATACAATTTCTATATTTTATTATATGTCCCTAACTAAGGGGGTAATAAAGGGGGGTTTATGTACTGTTTTTCTTATTTTGATTACTGTGATAGTTTATCACAGTGATCAAAATGTACTTTTAGAGAATGAATGAATCTGCTGGCAGGCAGATTCGACGGGTGCACTGCGCATGCGCCCCCCATTTTCTTTTACAGGGAGAAGAGCCGGGAGCTGCGGGAGCTGCAGGAGCTGCCGGAGAACTGAGGGGACACCAGGAGGTACCGGGGGTGATTGGGGGTGCGATCACATCAGAGGGGAGAGAAATTACATGCAGGATCACAGATTTTTTATTTCTTTTGCGATAGCCATTATATGGTTAATTACGGCGATCGCAAAAGCGGGGTGACTGCGGGGGACACTAATTATGTTCTCTGGGGTCTCGGCTACCCACGGCAGACGAGACCCGGAGAAAAATTGCCCAACCCCCCGGCACATCGCGCCATTGAAGCATGGCGGTGGCATCGGGGGACTCAGGACCACCAGGGTCCACAAAGGGGGGATCGGGACCCTATTTCTCTCTCCTCTGATGTCTGATCACATCAGATGAGAGAGAAATTAAATGGCACATCAGATTTTTTGTTGTTGTTGTGATCACTTAATAACGATAGGCTTAATAACGGCGATCGCAACACCGGGGTTGGTAAAAACCGACCCGAATCATGTTCTCTGGGGTCTCGGCTACCCCCGGCAGCTGAGACCCCGGAGAAAATCTGACTGTGGGGGGCGCTATACACTTTTTCCACAGCGCCGTTTTAATTAACACAGTATGGCTCTGAATACCTCAGAATTCATTCGGCTGCTTCTGTCCAGTGTCACATCATCAATAAACACTAGTGACCCAGTGCCACTGGCAGCCATGCATGCCCAAGCCATCACACTGCCTCAGCCGTGTTTTACAGATGATGTGGTATGCTTTTGATCATGAGCTGTACCACGCCTTCGCCATACTTTTCTCTTTCCATCATTCTGGTAGAGTTTGATCTTGGTTTCATCTGTCCAAAGAATGTTCTTCCAGAACTGTGCTGGCTTTATTAGATGTTTTTTTGGCAAAGTCCAGCCTAGCCTTTTTATTCTTGATGCTTATGAGTGACTTGCACCGTGCAGTGAACCCTCTGTATTTACTTTCATGCAGTCTTCTCTTTATGGTAGATTTGGATATTAATACGCCTACCTCCTGGAGATTGTTGTTCACTTGGTTGGCTGTTGTGAAGGGGCTTCTCTTCACCATGGAGAGTATTCTGCGATCATCCACCACTGTTGTCTTCCGTGGGCGCCCAGGTCTTTTTGCATTGATGGGTTCACCAGTGCTTTCTTTCTTTCTCAGGATGTACCAAACTGTAGATTTTGCCACTCCTAATGTTGTAGCAATTTCTCGGATGGGTTTTTCTGTTTTTGCAGCATAAGGATGGCTTGTTTCACCTGCATGGAGAGTTCCTTTGACGCATGTTTCCTTCACAGCAAAACCTTCCAAATACAAACACCACACCTCAAATGAACTCCAGCTCTTTTATCTGCTTAATTGAGAATGACATAATGAAGGGATTGCCCACATCTGTCCATGAAATAGCCTTGGAGTCAATTGTCCAATTACTTTTGGTCCCTTTAATAACAGGGTGGCACATGCTAAGGAGCTGAAACTCCTAAACCCTTCATCCAATTTTAATGTGGATACCCTCAAATGAAAGCTGAAAGTCTGAGCTTCAACT
>JARQOD010000005.1:250889683-250935726 GCA_033576555.1 Oophaga sylvatica | reverse complement strand
GTTTTTGAAATTAGTAGAGTTGGTGCTTTTCAGGGTTTTTTGGGATTGCAGTAAGTGCCCTTTCTATCCTTTTCTATTTAGGTAGTTTGGGCCCCAACGTTTGCTCATACTATTTTCTGTCTGTGTCAGTATTTCATCTTGTCTAACCGCCATTACATGTTTGGGGGCTTTCTATGTTCTTTGGGGATCTGCTCCGGGGCAGATAGCTTTCCTCTTTCTATCTTTAGGTGTAGTTAGTTTCTCAGGCTGTGACGAGGCGTCTAGGACCAACGTAGGAACGCTCCACGGCTGCCTCTAGTTGTGGTGGTTAGTCAAGGTACTGCAATCTCATAGATTCCAACTGCTCTGGTGTATTGTTTTTTTTTTTTACCTGCACTCCCCAGCTACCGAAACATGATGAGGAGGAATTAGCGCTGGGGGGAGGAATGAGCAGTGGGGGAATGAGCACGGGGGAATGAGTGCTGGGGAGGAATGAGCGCTTGGGGGAATGAGCGCTGGGGGAAAGAGCGCTGGGGAGGAATGAGCGCTTGGGGAATGAGCGCTGGGGGGAGGAATGAGCGCTGGGGGGAGGAATGAGCGCTGGGGGAATGAGCGCTGGGGAGTAATGAGCAGTGGGGGAATGAGCACTGAGGTGGGGAATGAGCACTGGGGGAATGAGCGCTGGGGGAAATGAGCGATGAGGTGGGGAATGAGAGCTGGGGGGAATGAGTGCTGAGGTGGGGAATGAGCACTGGGGGGAGTGAGCGCTGGGGGTGAATGAGCGCTGAGGTGAGGAATGAGCTCTGAGGTGGAGAATGAGCGCTGGGGAGTAATGAGCTCAGGGGGAGAATGAGCGCTGGGGAGGAATGAGCACTGGGGGATGAATGAGTGATGGGGGAATGAGTGCTGGGGGAATGAGCGCTGAGGTGGGGAATAAGCGCTGGGGGGCAGTAAGCACTGGGGGGGCAGTGAGCGCTGTGGGGCAGTGAGCGCTGTGAGGGCAGTGAGCGCTGGGGGGGAGTGAGCGCTGGGGGGAAGAAATGAGCGCTGGGGGGAAGAAATGAGCGCTGGGGGGCAGTGAGCGCTGGGGGAATGAGCACGTGGGAGGAATGAGCGCTGGGGGAGGAATGAGCAGTGGGGGAATGAGCACGGGGGAATGAGCGCTGGGGAGGAATGAGCGCTTGGGGGAATCAGCGCTGGGGGAAAGAGCGCGGGAGGAATGAGTGCTGGGGGGAATGAGCGCTGGGGGAATGAGCGCTGGGGAGTAATGAGCACTGGGGGAATGAGCACTGAGGTGGGGAATGAGCACTGGGGAATGAGCGCTGGGGGGGAATGAGCGATGAGGTGAGGAATGAGCGCTGGGGGGAATGAGCGCTGGGGGGAGGAATGAGCAGTGGGGGAATGAGCACGGGGAATGAGCGCTGGGGAGGAATGAGCGCTTGGGGGAATCAGCGCTGGGGGAAAGAGCGCTGGGGAGGAATGAGCGCTTGGGGGAATGAGCGCTGGGGGGAGGAATGAGTGCTGGGGGGAATGAGCGCTGGGGGAATGAGCGCTGGGGAGTAATGAGCACTGGGGGAATGAGCACTGAGGTGGGGAATGAGCACTGGGGGAATGAGCGCTGGGGGGAATGAGCGATGAGGTGAGGAATGAGCGCTGGGGGGAATGAGCGCTGGGGGAATGAGTGCTGAGGTGGGGAATGAGCACTGGGGGGAGTGAGCGCTGGGAGTGAATGAGCGCTGAGGTGGGGAATGAGCGCTGAGGTGGGGAATGTGCTCTGAGGTGGAGAATGATCTCTGAGGTGGGGAATGAGCGCTGGGGAGTAATGAGCGCAGGGGAGAATGAGCGCTGGGGAGGAATGAGCACTGGGGGATGAATGAGTGATGGGGAATGAGTGCTGGGGGAATGAGCGCTGGGGGGCAGTAAGCACTGGGGGGCAGTGAGCGCTGTGAGGGCAGTGAGCGCTGGGGGGAGTGCGCGCTGGGGGGAAGAAATGAGCGCTGGGGGCAGTGAGCGCTGGGGGAATGAGCACGTGGGAGGAATGAGCGCTGAGGGGAGGAATGAGCAGTGGGGGAATGAGCACGGGGAATGAGCGCTGGGGAGGAATGAGCGCTTGGGGAATGAGCGCTGGGGGAAAGAGTGCTGGGGAGGAATGAGCGCTTGGGGGAATGAGCGCTGGGGAATGAGCGCTGGGGAGTAATGAGCACTGGGGGAATGAGCACTGAGGTGGGGAATGAGCACTGGGGGAATGAGCGCTGGGGGGAATGAGCGATGAGGTGGGGAATGAGCGCTGGGGGGAATAAGTGCTGAGGTGGGGAATGAGCACTGGGGGGAGTGAGCGCTGGGGGTGAATGAGCGCTGAGGTGGGGAATGAGCGCTGAGGTGGGGAATGAGCTCTGAGGTGAGGAATGAGCTCTGAGGTGGAGAATGATCTCTGAGGTGGGGAATGAGCGCTGGGGAGTAATGAGCGCAGGGGGAGAATGAGCGCTGGGGAGGAATGAGCACTGGGGGATGAATGAGGATGGGGAATGAGTGTGGGGAATGAGCGTGAGGTGGGAATGAGCCTGGGGGGAATGAGCGCTGAGGTGGGGAATGAGCGCTGGGGGGAATGAGCGCTGAGGTGGGGAATGAGCACTGAGGTGGGGAATGAGCTCTGAGGTGGGGAATGAGCTCTGAGGTGGGAATGAGTGCTGGGGAGAATGAGTGATGGACTAATGTAAAAGAGGAGGTTGGACACAAATTACATCACAAATCTTTTTTTTTGTTAAATAACATCTTTATTTAGCTTACAAAAAGGCATACAAATCCGCATGTAAAAAACGCATCAAATACGCACCTGCGTTTTCTGCCAAGAGATGCGGATTATGTATGGAAACTTCTGCAGACAAATCTGCAACGTGTGCACATACCCTAAGGCTATGTTTTCAAGTTCAGGAAACGCTGCAGAGAGGACACAGCTCCGTCCAAAGCTTTGCCGGCTTTTGTACGCGCGGTGATTCCGCATGTGTTCATTGAACTCTGTGGAATTACCGCATCCTATACATAGGACGGTGCTATTTTTCTTGCGTAGACTGAGCGTCTCCATGAGATAAATAGACATGCTGCGGTCTAGAAAGACGCGCCGCATGTGCATATACGCAGGTCTGCCACCTGCATCTTTGTACGCATAGTGGATATGGATTTCATAAAATGCTGTAACATTTGGATGCTGCGGATTGGACGCTGCGGATTGGACTCTGCGGCTGTTCTCAGCGTCCAACCCGCAGCATTTCCTGAACGTGGAAACGTACCCTAAATATATCTCTGCCTCTGGACATTATATAGTATAGATTTGCCTGGACTGTACATTATTATAAATCTACTACCTGAGCATTATATATTATAGATCACCCTGGACATTATATATAATAGATTGTACGTCATATATTACAGATAATTCTGGACATTTTATACTATATGTCTCCTTGTACATTATATATTATAGATCTATAATAAATAATATACCGGGAAATCTATAAAATAAATTGTCCAGATTTATATGTAAGTATCTGTTTAAACCCAGACATATGAATAAGGCCTTAGTCAGAGACTGGGCAGTATAGAATAATAAAATCCATCTAGTAATCCTCCAATGTCTGCTGGACATGGTATGGGGAGAGATTCTAGTTCAGTTAGTACGCAGACACCAGACTTCTTTATAATATTAATAATAATCTTTATTTTTATATAGCGCTAACAGATTCCGCAGCGCTTTACAGTTTTGCACACATTATCGTCGCTGTCCCCGATGGGGCTCACAATCTAGATTCCCTATCAGTATGTTTTTTGGAGTGTGGGAGGAAACCGGAGGAAACCCACGCAAACACGGGGAGAACATACAAACTCCTTGCAGATGTTGTCCTAGGTGGGATTCGAACCCAGGACTCCAGCGCTGCAAGGCTGTATGCTATCCACTGAGCCACCGTGCTGCCCGTATTCTTGCTGTTAAGTCTACCGTACTTCTTGCTGTTAACCAGTTAATGTTTTCTTGTCCACCACACTGCAGTGTCAAAAGAGGAAGACAGCGAGACAGGCAGCAACATCACATCAGAGAGCTCTTGACCTCGAAACAGAAAATCCTCAGATCCTGATATTGTAACATAATATTAAGAAAAATATTTATTCATTGATATTGCGCTATTAACTCCACAGCACTTTACATACATCATCAACACTTTGCAGGATCGCGTCAAAACCGCAAGTCTCCCACATGTCTGCAAGTCGCATAGGGAATGAATGCGGCCGAATCTATGTGTATGCCCATGTAGCTCTTTCAAAGACAGTGGTTTCCTACAACACTCAAAAGACATACAAATAAGTGATCCGTTACGTGGCAGATGCGGAAAAATTGCCGGATCTGCCGCGAATGGGAAAAATCGCTGATGTGCAAGTAGCCTAATTCACTGACGACAGTGTCTGCATTAGTCATACTCACCAATGGGGGAGGCAGAACGAAAAGTGCCTAGGGCAGCATAAACTCTAAATACAGCCCTGCGTATAAACTCAAATATAAGCCGACCCGAGTATAAGTTGACCCCCCTAATTTTGCCACAAAAAACTGGGAAAACTTATTGACTTGTATAAGCCTAGGGTGGGAAATGCAGCAGCTACTGGTAAGATTAAAAAAATAAAAATAGATACCAATAAAAGTAAAATTAATTGAGACATCAGTAGGTTAAATGTTTTTGAATATCCATATTCAATCAAGAGCCCCATTTAATGCTCCAAACAGTTCATGATGGGCCCCATAAGATGCTCCATACAAAATACGCCCCAAATATTGCTCCATAAAGTTCATGATGGGCCCCATAATATGCTAAATATAAAATACGCCCCATATAATGCTCCATAAAGTTCATGATGTGCCCCATAAGATGCTCCATATTAAAATATGCCCCATACAATGCTCCATAAAGATTGATGATGGCCCCATAAGATGCTCCATAATAAAATATGCCCCACATAATTCTCCATAAAGGTTGATGGCCCCATAATAAAATATGCCCCATATGCTGCTGCGATTAAAACCCCCTCTCGTTGCTGGGGCCAGGTGCTAGTTTCCTGAGCAGGCGGGGACACCGGTGCGCTATGGCGGCCAGGTGCCGGTGTCGCCGCTTGCTCAGGCCCCCGGCACTTGTGATATTCACCTGTCCCCGTTCCACTGCTGCTCGCCGCTCTGTCTTCCGGGTCCTCTGGCTGTGACTGTACAGGCAGAGGGCGCGCACTAAGCACGTCATTGCACCCTCTGACCTGAACATCACTGCAGAGAGCCGGAAGACAGAGCGGCGCACAGCCGTGGAACGGGTACAGGTGAATATCTCAAGTGCTAGGGGCCTGAGCCAGCGGCGACACCGGCACCTGGCTCCCATAGCGCGCCGGTGTCCCCGCCTGCTCAGGATACTGGCACCTGTTCCCCAGCGACGAGAGGTATGTCATTTTTTTTTTATCGCAGGGACCGTGACTCGTGTATAAGTCGAGGGGAGTCTTTTTCAGGCAAAAAAGGGGGCTGAAAAACTCTGCTTATACACGAGTATATACGGTATATATCGGTGATATATCCCCTGTAAGTATTGTGGAGATTTCTCGAGCGCCACCTTAGCCGAACTGCTAGGAGTGGTGTCCTAATGAATCCTTTACGGTGCTTGTTTTCAATGCAATATCCAACTTTATGAACATAATAATAATAATGAACATTTTTGCAAATGAAAAATAAAACTTTATAAAACATCTCAATAAAAAATATTGATGCGATTCTACAGCAAGGCATATAAAGTTTAAGTGTAATTATGCTTTCTTCCTGATTTTTCCTGTTTTTTTTATTTTTTTACTTTTATATTGAAGATCTCTATATTCCCCTGAAATCAGGTGACAATAGCATCTTACAACTCCAGAATCTTCTCATCATCACCTGTAAGTAAGAAGAGAGACATCCCTCATAATCCACAGCAGTCTAATTTCTCAGTATCTTATATAGTTGTATTATCTTATAGGTTTGAAATTTGTAATAATATATGCACATGCTGCAGAAACAACTCAATTCAAAATTATAGGATAAATTGTCTGACACAACAATTTTCTCCAACAAAAATCAGCGACATGTGAACATGTCCTTCAATGACCAATTGCAGTTGTTTTGGGTACTGCAAAAAAGTTCAGAGTCCAAAGAGGCAGACTGAATTGCACACTAATTCTTCTCTAAATATAAACACATGATCTATGTTTGTTTGATGTTTGTAGATTACAAAACGTATTGCACCATCTAGTGGTAATTTAGAGCAAGTACATATTGCATACGTGGTGATTAGTGACTAGAGACCGAATACCCAAACTGCAACCCAAAACCCACTTATTTATCACAGTGCCAACATGACAATTTAACCTGAATCATAAGGTCTTAGTTTAGAAAAAACAACTCATGCAGAGAACAGGCGGGGGGCAGCAGAGAGCAGCCACAGACAGCAGCAGGGGTACCAGACTGAAGATCTAAAGGAAAAAGCTTCCTATCCAAGTATATGCACTCCCATTCTGGTAGATGCTGCTTATCCTGGTATATTCCCCCAATCCTGGTATACACTCTTCACCAGGTATACATGCCCCATCCTGGTATGTGTTCCCAGGGCTGCCACTAGGAATTTCTGGGCCCCTTACTGGCAAAATTTATGGGGCCCCCCTTGAGATTCCGCCCAGGCTCCACCCCCCAGTTCTGCATCCACCCTAGCTCCTCCTCCACCATGCAAACCTTCCAAAATCCCTCCGCCCTTTCATGGAAAAACTTCACTTCTGCACCATACCCTCACCAATGACACATTAACACCAATCACTCGATGAATATGCAGCATTTTGCTTGTTTAGTATAATACACCCCTTAGTCTTCCATATATTATAATGTATCCATAGTCCTCCATATAGTATAATACACTCCTAATAGCCCTCCATATATTAAAATACACTCAGTCCTCCATATAGTATATTACACTCCTCATAGTGCTCCATATAGTATAATGCACCGCCATAGTCATCCATGTAGTACAATTCACTTCCCATAGTATAATGCACCCCATAGTTCTTCATATGGTATAATGTATTCCCCATAGTCCTCGATACAGTATAATGCAGCCCACATATAGTATAATGCAGTCACCCTATAGAGCATAATGCAGCCACCCCACAGAGTATAATGCAACCACCCCACAGAGTATAATGCAACCACCCCACAGAGTATAATGTAAACCCCCCATAGAATATAATTGAGCCCCCTTATATAGTATAATGTAGCCCCTCCACAGAATACAATGTAGCCCTCCTCATATAGTATAATGCAGCTCCCATAGAATATAATGTAGCCCCCTCATAAAGTATAATGAAGCCCTTATAACATATAATCTAGCCCCTCATAGAATAGAATGCAGCCCCCATAGAATACAATGTAGCCACCTCATGCAGTATAATGTAGCCCCCTCATAGAGTATGATGCAATCACCCCTCATAGAATATAATAAATATAATACAGCCCCCTATAGAATATAATGTATCCCCGAATAGAATATCATACAGCCCGCCTCCCCAAAGGAATATAACATAGCCCCCATAGTATATAATACAGCCACAAAGTATATAACACAGCCACATAGTATATAACACAGCCACCGTATAAAATATAATATATCCCCCAATAGTATATACCACAGCCCACATAGTGTATAGTGCGGTCCGCATAGTGTATAGCGCGGCCCATATAGTATATAGCAGGACCCACATAGTATATAGCAGGGCCCACATAGTATACAGCAAGACTCACATAATATATAGCAAGGCCCACATAGTATATAGCAGGGTCCACATAGTATACAGCAGGACTCACATAGTTTATAGCGCGGCCCACATAGTATATAGCGCGGCCCACATAGTATACAGCAGGACCCACACAGTATACAGCAGGGCCCACACAGTATATAGCAGGGCCCACATAGTATATAGCAGGGCCCACATAGTATATAGCAGGGCCAACATACTATATAGCGCGGCCCACATACTATATATCAGGGCCCACATAGTATATAGCAGGGCCCATATAGTATACAGCAGGGCCCACATAGTATACAGCAGGGCCCACATAGTATACAGCAGGTCCCACATAGTATACAGCAGGGCCCACATAGTATATAGCAGGGCCTACATAGTATGTAGCAGGGCCCACATAGCGTACAGCAGGGCCCACATAGTATATAGCATGGCCCACATAGTACAGCCATCATCTCTCCTCCCCCCCTAAGAATGGCCCCACAGCCACAGTTCAGTACGCACTGACAGTTATTAAAAAAAACAAACCACTCCTCACCTCTCCTCGTGCCCGCGCTGCTCCCGGCTCCTGTCTCCTGCACTGCCTGGCACAGTGAGTGTGGGATGACATCATCGCGCACACCCGCTGTGTCAGAGACAGAGCGGGGAATGATGGGAGAGGGAGCGTCAGCTGACGCTCTCTCCTCCATCATTGCTTTGAACTGTACCGGCAGACGCCGGTACAGTTCAAAGCAGCGGGGCGGGGAGGGGGGAGTTGGCACCCTGGCAGGCACCGGGTTATAATTTAAAACAAAGCAGGATGAGCCTCAAAATGTTGGGGGCACCCGAGCCCGAGCACGGTCCGGCCTGCCAGCGTGCTCGAGCGGCGGGCCCCCTAATCACTGGGCCCCATACACTTGTAAGGGTTGTCATGCCCTGATGGCGGCCCTGTGTGTTCCCCCATCCTGGTATATGCTCCCCCCATCCTGGCTTATGCTCCCCCCATCCATGTATATGATCCCCCAATTCATGTATATGCCCCATATCTATGTATATGCTCCCCCATTCTTGTATATGCTCCTCCATCCTAGTATATGCACTCCCATTCTGGTAGATGCTGCTCATCCTGGTATATTTCCCCAATCCTGGTATACGCTCTTCACCAGGTATACATGCCCCATCCTGGTATGTGCTCCCCCATCCTGGTATATGCTCCCCCCATCCTGGCTTATGCTCCCCCATCCATGTATATGATCCCCCAATTCATGTATATGCCCCATATCCATGTATATGCTCCCCCATTTTTGTATATGCCCCCCATCCTTGTGTATGCTCGGTCATCATGGAACATGCTCCCCCCATCCATGCATATGCCCCCATCCTTTTATATGCTCCCCCAATCCATGTATATGCTCCCCTATTCTGGTATATATGCATCAATCCTTGTATGTCCTCCCTAAAGCATGCATATGCTCCCCTATACTTGTATATGATCCCCCATCCTTATATATGTCCGCCATCATTGTAAGTGCTCCCCAAAACAACGATGGCGGTATCATGTACAAGGATTAAGATAGCATGTGCAATGATGGCAGGAATATACAAGAATGGGGGAGAATATACCAGGATGGGGGAGCATATACATTGATTGGGGGAGCATATAAAAGGATAGGGAAGTATAAATTGTTTGGGTAGCATATACAAGGATATACAATCATATAACTGGATGGGATTCTTGTATATGCTCCCCCAATCCATATACCGATGCTTCTCACAAAATAAGAATATCGTCAAAAAGTTAATTTATTTCAGTTTTTCAATACAAAAAGTGGGACTCATACAGTCATTACAAACAGAGTGATCTATTTCAACTGTTTATTTCTGTTAATGTTGATGATTATGGCTTACTTGATGATTACAAGACTTCTCCCGGGCTTCCCCCATACTCTGGAACTCTCTGCCGCAAAACATCAGACTTTCACCAACAACGGAGACCTTCAAGAAAAACCTGAAGACCCACCTGTTCCGACAAGCCTACAACCTGCAATGATCCTCAGTGTACTGAACCATCGCACAACCAGCTCTACCCTCTCCTAGTGTATTCTCACCCATCCCTGTAGACTGTGAGCCCTCGCGGGCAGGGTCCTCTCTCCTTCTGTACTTATGCGTCCCTTGTCTAGCACATGTTTATTGTATCTGTCTATATTTTTCCCCTTTTCATATGTAAAGCGCCATGGAATAAATGGCGCTATATAAATATATAATAATAATAATAATAATGGCTTACAGCCAATGAAAACCCAAAAGTCATTATCTCCATAATTAGAATACTTTATAACACCAGCTTGAAAAATGATTTTAAAATCCGGAACGTTGGACTAATGAAATGTATGTTCAGTAAATGCACTCAGTACTTGGTCGGGGATCCTTTTGTATCAGTTACTGCATCAATGCGGCTTGGCATGGAGGTGATCAGCCTGTGGCACTGCTGAGGTGTTATGGAAACCCAGGTTGCAGGTTACTTTCATCCTGGTATATGTTCTCCCATCCTTGTATTTGCTCCCCCATTCATGTATATGTTCCCACAATCCATATATATGCTCCCCAATCCTAGTATATGCCCTTCATCTTGGTATATATGTACCCCTATTATGGTATATGCCCTTCATGCTGGTATATATGCTTCCCATCCTTATATGTGCCCCCGCATCCTGGTATATGCTCCCCTCATCCTTGTATATGCCCTTCATCCTGTTATATGTCCCCCATCCTGCCAGTGCCGCTGTTCAACGCATAGAAAGAAAAAATACAATAAACCCTGCTATTCACCTTCCCTCCTCTTCCCCAGGGCACTGCGTCGCTTTCTGAAGCTGGCAGCTGACTTCAGAGTCCAAGCAATGGGGGGCGCATGCCATCACTGCCATGCACCCAGTCATTGGTACGTCACCGTCAGCTGCTGGCCTTTGATTGGCCAGCAGCGTGTATATCGTGCAATACACTTCAGCTGGTTCTATATCTGAGGCTCCTGACTAGCCGGCCCCGGTCCACTGAAACGGAATGGCGATGGCACACGTGCCCACAGGGAGGGCTCTGCATGCCCCCTCTCACACGCATACCATAGGTTCACCACCCCTGGCTCAGGGTGCTTGGGTATGCACTTGAGCAACCTTGACACTTGGCGCAGAACCCAAGCACTCTCGGCAAACTCGAGTAATCTTAGCCTTGTGGAGCCCAGCTGTGACTGGATTCATATCTCCCAGAAGGGTGCACTGAAGGAATACACCACTAGAGGTCATTATATACACTCACACACCTTCACCCATCCCTAAGACCACCAGAGAGAGCTGTTTAGACATATAAAGGAGGGTGAACACAGGAAGAAAAGGGCAATCACCTCAGAGAGTGCAGAAGAGAGTTAGTTCTGAGGAGAGCTCAGTTGGTAGCTGTGGAGTTTGAAGGCTGGAGTCTGCAGTAAAGTTCAGTTCAACAGAGTGGAGGCTAGTAAAGTGGAACGGAAACCACTCCAGTCTAGTCAGAGCTGAATCTAGTGAGTGCAGCTCAGTGAGAAAGCGTGCCGACGCTTAGAGAGCGGCGAAGAGGCAGCCCACCAACTGCCAGTGTGTGATCGTGTGAGGGCCCGGGTAGGCCGAAGTCGAGTGGAAAGTGAATGAGGCAGAGGAGCCTTCATAGCTCACCTCAGCAAGTATTTACCGGACGCCGGGGTCCGAGCCTATAGGGATCTCCACGACCCATTAGGAGAACACCGGAGTTCCTGGAGGACTACAAGTCCCAGGAGTACCACAGAGCTGATACGTAACCGGGCCAGGAGGACGGAGTCCGGCAAGCAGGACGCTGCAAGCAGGGACTGTGTACTTCAAAGGAAGGTCCAATCACAAGGTCAGCCAGGTGCAGGATGGAGACCAAGTAAGGCCCAGCTACAAGCAGGCCAGAACTTCATTACTAAGAGGGTAAGGAACAGGAGGCCACACACCTACTTAGTGGAGGAATCTGGATGTGCACCCTTCACCCTACAGTGCTCCAGGGAGTACCTGCAACATCTTCAGTAAAGGTACCAAAGTGACTTGTGTGTGTGTGTCTACCTTATTACCCCTAACTGCGGGGTCCCCGTCTGTCCTGCATCCCTGCACATCTATCTGCCCTGAAGGACTCAGCCTTACCTGTGGAAGGCCTAACATCTTGCTGCACAATATTAACCCTTCAGTGGATCTGCATAGCAGGACTGGTCACCCTGACCAGGTACCACAGGTGGCGTCACGAATCCCCTTACCAATATTCAATTCCCCTGTAAATATTCCCACTTTAATAGTGAGCGCCCAGGGCAACGGACCGAGCTGCAGCTACCGTGACATCCCCCATAGAAATCAGCGGGCTCGGTGCCAAGTACCCCAAGGCCCTAGCGGGCGGCTCAGCCTCATGCAGTCATGTGAGGATAGGTGCATGCATGTCCTGAATCAGAGGAACTACAGGGGGGAGTGGTCTCTGGGAAAAAATTATTTTTCCCAGAGGCTACATGAGAGACCATAATTGTTGTGCTCTGCAGCCCATCTGTGCAGAGGGAGCTGTCAATCAAAGTGTGTGTTCATACTTACAGTATGGTGAGCGAAGCTGTGAGCCATGACTATAATTGCAACCTGAACCAACCCTATGATTGAAAGCCTGTGGCTCCCAGGAGGAAATAAATGTAATTTTATTTTGGTAGCCAGGCTGTCAGTAAGGCTGTCGCACTGGATTATAATGTTATTTACACGCAGATTAGCCCTATTTAAATATTTTCCAAGGTGACACTCCCACATACAGTATGATTGCTCCTGTATCTTCCCACACAGTATGATGGAACCATAAAAATGTATGATCCCACACAAAGAATAATTTTTCCCCTAGATCTCTATGCATATTATGATGGCCACCACAGCCGCCGCCTCTACCTCAGCTCCCTAGACCTCTGTATGTTTTCATCCCCCAACACAGTAGTATTCTCTATAGCTGCCTACTTATACAGAATGATGACTCACATTATATGATACACCACAGCCTATTAACACAGTATTATTGTCACCACAGACCAGGGCTGCCACTAGGAATTTCTGGGCCCCTACTGGCAAAATTTATGGGGCCCCCCTTGAGATTCCGCCCAGGCTCCACCCCCCAGTTCTGCATCCACCCTAGCTCCTCCTCCACCATGCAAACCTTCCAAAATCCCTCCGCCCTTTCATGGAAAAACTTCACTTCTGCACCATACCCTCACCAATGACACATTAACACCAATCACTCGATGAATATGCAGCATTTTGCTTGTTTAGTATAATACACCCCTTAGTCTTCCATATATTATAATGTATCCATAGTCCTCCATATAGTATAATACACTCCTAATAGCCCTCCATATATTAAAATACACTCAGTCCTCCATATAGTATATTACACTCCTCATAGTGCTCCATATAGTATAATGCACCGCCATAGTCATCCATGTAGTACAATTTACTTCCCATAGTATAATGCACCCCATAGTTCTTCATATGGTATAATTATTCCCATAGTCCTCGATACAGTATAATGCAGCCCACATATAGTATAATGCAGTCACCCTATAGAGCATAATGCAGCCACCCCACAGAGTATAATGCAACCACCCCACAGAGTATAATGCAACACCCCACAGAGTATAATGTAAACCCCCCCATAGAATATAATTGAGCCCCCTTACCCCTTATATAGTATAATGTAGCCCCTCCACAGAATACAATGTAGCCCTCCTCATATAGTATAATGCAGCCCCCATAGAATATAATGTAGCCCCCTCATAAAGTATAATGAAGCCCTTATACAATATAATCTAGCCCCTCATAGAATAGAATGCAGCCCCCATAGAATACAATGTAGCCAACTCATACAGTATAATGTAGCCCCCTCATAGAGTATGATGCAATCACCCCTCATAGAATATAATAAATATAATACAGCCCCCTATAGAATATAATGTATCCCCGAACAGAATATCATACAGCCCGCCTCCCCAAAGGAATATAACATAGCCCCCATAGTATATAACACAGCCACATAGTATATAACACAGCCACCCTATAAAATATAATATATCCCCCAATAGTATATACCACAGCCCACATAGTGTATAGTGCGGTCCGCATAGTGTATAGCGCGGCCCATATAGTATATAGCAGGACCCACATAGTATATAGCAGGGCCCACATAGTATACAGCAAGACTCACATAATATATAGCAAGGCCCACATAGTATATAGCAGGGCCCACATAGTATACAGCAGGACTCACATAGTATATAGCGCGGCCCACATAGTATATAGCGCGGCCCACATAGTATACAGCAGGACCCACACAGTATACAGCAGGGCCCACACAGTATATAGCAGGGCCCACATAGTATATAGCAGGGCCCACATAGTATATAGCAGGGCCCACATACTATATAGCGCGGCCCACATACTATACAGCAGGACCCACACAGTATACAGCAGGGCCCACACAGTATATAGCAGGGCCCACATAGTATATAGCAGGGCCCACATAGTATATAGCAGGGCCCATATAGTATACAGCAGGGCCCACATAGTATACAGCAGGTCCCACATAGTATACAGCAGGTCCCACATATAGTATACAGCAGGGCCCACATAGTATATAGCAGGGCCTACATAGTATGTAGCAGGGCCCACATAGCGTACAGCAGGGCCCACATAGTATATAGCAGGGCCCACATAGTACAGCCATCATCTCTCCTCCCCCCCTAAGAATGGCCCCACAGCCACAGTTCAGTACGCACTGACAGATTATTAAAAAAAAAAAAAAAAACCACTCCTCACCGCTCCTCGTGCCCGCGCTGCTCCCGGCTCCTGTCTCCTGCACTGCCTGGCACAGTGAGTGTGGGATGACATCATCGCGCACACCGCTGTGTCAGAGACAGAGTGGGGAATGATGGGAGAGGGAGCGTCAGCTGACGCTCTCTCCTCCATCATTGCTTTGAACTGTACCGGCAGACGCCGGTATAGTTCAAAGCAGCGGGGTGGGAGGGGGGAGTTGGCACCCTGGCAGGCACCGGGTTATAATTTAAAACAAAGCAGGATGAGCCTCAAAATGTTGGGGGCACCCGAGCCCGAGCACGGTCCGGCCTGCCAGCGTGCTCGTGCGGCGGGCCCCCTAATCACTGGGCCCCATACACTTGTAAGGGTTGTCATGCCCTGATGGCGGCCCTGCCACAGACATCCACACAGATTGTCGCCACACAACCCTCCAATATAGCACACACATGAAACGGGGGCCAGGGCAGTAGTCGTGGCTCTCAATGGGTGCTTTGTCATACCCTGGCCTCCCACCACATAAATATATTGTCTCTGCTGTAGCGTACCTTTTAGTCCACTCTCCTGTACATCAGGGTCCTCTCTGATCTGCCAGGGCTTCTCCCCTTTCATCTGCACACAATCACAGAGTCCGGATCCATTTTCAATAAATCAACTTTACTCAGTTCTTTACACAGCTCTCCCAGTTCAGTCACAGGTACAGCACAAGTTCCTTCACAAAACATAGCATTTCCTTGCCCTGTGTTGTCCCTCACTCCTTCAGGAATATCACAGGGTTGCACCACTGCCTTTGGTACCTCAGTGCTGTCTGGCCAGCCTAACTTACTTCAGGAGTCCCCTGCCCCGGACGTTTAGAGTCGATCCCACGTAATTAGCTGTCACCATGTTGATGCTTCCCTGTATTGCTCCACCTCCCGGGTGACTGTTAATTCCTAGGCCCTGGACGAGTTGGGCTCCTTAGCTTTAATGTTGCAGGGCACAACTGCCCTGTCCGTGCTCCCAGGCCCTACTGACTAAAAACCAGGAAGCTCACTAACTTATCCCAGTTGGCCCTTCCTAACTAAGAATCCTATTAGTCTATCTTAACCTATTGTGCCCCCTCTAGTGGGCTAGTCTAAATGCTACACTTTCCCTACAATTATATCATCTAAGGAATATATATATATATATATATATATATTATATATATATATACATATACACAGTACAGTTCAAAAGTTTGGACACACCTTCTCATTTAAAGATTTTTCTGTATTTTCATGACTGTGAAAATTGTACATTCACACTGAAGGCATCAAAACTATGAATTAACACATGTGGAATTATATACTTAACAAAAAAGTGTGAAACAACTGAAAATATGTCATATTCTAGGTTCTTCAAAGTAGCCACCTTTTGCTTTGATGACTGCTTTGCACACTCTTGGCATTCTCTTGATGAGCTTCAAGAGGTAGTCACCGGAAATGGTCTTCCAACAATCTTGAAGGAGTTCCCAGAGATGGCCCTTTTGCCTTCACTCTGCAGTCCAACTCACCCCAAACCATCTCGATTGGGTTCAGGTCTGGTGACTGTGGAGGCCAGGTCATCTGGAGTAGCACCCCATCACTCTCCTTCTTGGTCAAATAGCCCTTACACAGCCTGGATATGTGCTTGGGGTCATTATCCTATTAAAAAATAAATGATGTTCTAACTAAACGCAAACCGGATGGAATAGCATGCTGCTGCAAGATGCTGTGGTAGCCATGCTGGTTCAGTATACCTTCAATTTTTAATAAATCTCCAACAGTGTCACCAGCAAAGCACCCCCACACCATCACACCTCCTCCTCCATGCTTCACGGTGGGAACTAAGCATGTAGAGTTCATCCATTCGCACAAATACACGGTGGTTGGAACCAAAGATCTCAAATTTTGACTCATCAGACCAAAGCACAGATTTCCACTGGTCTAATGTTCATTCCTTGTGTTCTTTATCCCAAACAAGTCTCTTCTGCTTGTTGCCTGTCCTTAGCAGTGGTTTCCTAGCAGCTATTTTACCATGAAGGCCTGCTGCACACAGTCTCCTCTTAACAGTTGTTGTAGAGAAGTGTCTGCTGCTAGAATTCTGTGTGGCATTGACCTGGTCTCTAATCTTAGCTGCTGTAAACCTGTGATTTCTGAGGCTGGTGACTTGGATAAACTTATCCTCAGAAGCAGAGGTGACTCTTGGTCTTACTTTCCTGGGGCGGTCCTCATGTGAGCCAGTTTCTTTGTAGCGCTTGATGGTTTTTAACTGCACTTGGGGACACTTTCAAAGTTTTCCCAATTTTTTGGACTGACTGACCTTCATTTCTTAAAGTAATGATGGCCACTCGTTTTTCTTTACTTAGCTGCTTTTTTCTTTCCATAATACAAATTCTAACAGTCTATTCATTAGGACTATCAGCTGTGTATCCACCAGACTTCTGCACAACACAACTGATGGTCCCAACCCCATTTATAAGGCCAGAAATCCCACTTATTAAACCTGACAGGGCACACCTGTGAAGTGAAAACCATTTCCAGTGACTACCTCTTGAAGCTCATCAAGAGAATGCCAAGAGAGTGCAAAGCAGTCATCAAAGCAAAAGGTGGCTACTTTGAAGAACCTAGAATATAAAACATAATTTCAGTTGTTTCACACTTTTTTGTTAAGTATATAATTCCACATGTGTTAATTCATAGTTTTGATGCCTTCAGTGTGATTTTACAATTTTCATGGTCATGAAAATACAGAGAAAGCTTTAAATGAGAAGGTGTGTCCAAACTTTTGGTTTGTACTGTATATTTACAATACTCTACACAGCAATATTTTAATACACATATCGTATAACATATAGCAGCATTATAAAACACATGAAGGTGTACCAACATTTTTCAAGAACATAGAAGAGTATAAACTGTCCTCTGTAACCCCTTACACACACTATGATGTCATCCCCACATCACCCCAACACAGAATGATGTAGCCATCACACACAGTATGATGGTCCTACATAATCCTCTCACAAGTGCATGCCAAAAACAAACACTACTTAATTTGCTCCTATTCCCCAGTCACACTGCTCCGGACATTGCATCTGCCTCAAAATGCTATCAATAGCTCAGGGTGCAAAAAATAAGCCCTCACCCAGCCCTAGATCCTGAAAAATAAAAATGCTGTGGGTCTCGGAAATTGGTGACAAACGCAAAAAAATTTTTTCATACAAATTTCAATTTTTTTTTTCCTCCCTTAAAAATAAACTATACATGTTTGGTATCTGCATACTCATACTGGCCTGGAGAATAATATTGAAAGTTTTACCATATAGTGAACATGATAAATAAAAAAAAAAAAAAAAATTGCTCTTTTTTTTTTCAATTTCACCGCACGTGGAATTTTTTTTGCTGTTTTCCAGTACACTGCATGGTAAAGTAAATGGTGACATTCAAAAGTACAACTCGTCCTGCAAAAATCAAACACTCATGAGGCTATATTGACAGAAAAATAAAAAATATATGAGTCTTAGAAGAAAGGGAGGAAAACACGAAAATGAAGAAAACGTGGCCATGGAATGAACAGTTTAAAGATTTTGTATTTCTATAAACTACATTGGGCTTCTTGATGAGTGTCCTTATACTACGCAGTGGGTCACATATTGTTTTAAAATAACCCCCTGAATCTTAATAATGGGTATTACTATTTTGTCCTTACTAGGCAAGAGACATTTTCCCTGGGATTCCGCTTTAGCCCTATATGCCAAATTATTTAATGTTTGTGTATTATTTACTGTGAAACTGTAGCCCTTGAATTTTTGCCTATACAGAACATTAAAGACATTACTGGGCTGTCTGACATTATGATATTGATGACCTATCCTTATGATAGATTATCAATGTGAAATTGGGGGTGTTGGGTGGTTAACAATCAGCACCATCACGGATCAGCTGTTTTCAGCACTACTAGCTATCCAAATGTAGTGTTTTCATGCAGCCAGATCTGGAAAACAACTGATAGTGGTGGTGCCCATAAACCAAAAGAATTAGTCATCAATATCATAAATAGAGATAAGCTAATATGTTTGGAAAACGATCGCCAAGCATAAATTCAGCACGAATATGGCACATTCGGATTCGTGATAAACACAATCAAATTTTCATAAAATCAGGAAAAATCTGTAATATTCAGTTAAAGTGTGGGAAAATATTTGTGCTGCCACTAAAGTGTTTTTAGCACTTTGGCTAGGGTTAGGATACTGGTAGTATATGATGAGCGGGGAACACGTGTTTGATGAGAGTAGGGGGAGGGGAGAGCTCAAAGGAGCGGCGTGCTTGTAAAAATTTTTCCTAACTTTATGTATGCACATTGCGGTTAGTCAACCATTGTGCAGGAAACATTCACAATGTCCAGACATAATGGCTTGTGCCACTGGCTGCTGAAATCACGTCCTTCTCTATATAAAGAGCGGACATCTTCTTTTCGCGCCATTTTGTCAGTGTAACAGCGCAGAGAGGCTGCTCCTGACGCTGGTCCTGGGTGCTAATCTATTTTAGCTAGTTAGCTAGGAAGTCAGATAGTTTAGATAGTTATTGTTCTGTGTGGCTGTGAAATCGATCTTCCAGCAGATTTTTTTTTCTTGTGCCATTACTAAGGTCAACAGACAAAGACAACAGCAGGGCACATTTTATAGAAGTGTGTTGTGCACTCCTTCTATTGTGCTCCATGCACGAGTAGACCTTTCAAAATCAATTTTTTTTCCGTTGCCAAATGTGATTCAACAAGGCATATGTTGCCTTGTCATTTAGTGCAACAGAACTTAATCTGTGTGCAGTGCTGTAGTAGAGTAAAAAAAACTATTTTTTTTCAGTTACGAACGTGATTCAGCATGCCATATCTAACCTTGTCTTTTAGTGGCAGTAAAATTGATCTTTGTGTAGAGCTGTTGCAGAGTAAAAAAAAACTTTTTTTCTGTTACTAACGTGATACAGTAGGGGAGTTCTCAGTTTGAAATTGGACCATATCTTCTATGTTACACAGGCCTCATCCACAATGAAAAAAAATACTTTCTTTTCTTAGTAACGTCATACAGTAGACCAGATGTCAGTTAGAATTTTTTGGGTGCTGATTTTGTTCTCCATACAGGTGTACACATGATGAAATCGAAATTAGTTTATTTTCTCACTATCGCACTATCGTACTAACTAAAACAGGCCACATTTCATCTTTTCATTCTTTTCATTCTTTGGTGCAGATATTGTTCTCCATACAGGGGTACACATGATAAAATATTAATTTGTTCTGTTAATACCATGCTCCAAAAAGTTGGCCAAATGTGAGGTTGTAATTCTTTTGTACTGAGATTCTGCTGTTCGTCTACAGTAAATCTACTTTTTTTCTGTTACTATCGTGCTACATAAAAGCAGGCCATATTTTATCTTTTAATTATTTTGGACTGGTATTGTGCTCCAGTCAGAAGTCCACATTTCACAATATAAATTCTTTGTGCTAATAGCATGATCCTTAAACCATGCCACATTTAAGCATTGGACAGGGCTTGGAGCATTATTTCTTCCTTTAAGTTTGATCAGAAACTGGTGGATGAGTGACAGGTGTAGGCATAGTGCTCTGGGAGCTATGCCAAATTCATGCAAAACAAATTAAGGAGACCAAACTTGGAGACCAAATATTTCCAAAAATTATGGGCACATACTGCTAAAAAAATTGCATCAATTTCTACTTACTTACTTTTTTTACTCACTTATATAGCACCAATAATTCCACACTTTACAGACATAAGTGGCATTGTCCTCATTGTGTCTCACAATCTAAATTTCCTATCAGTATGTCTTTGGCGTGTGGGAAGAAAATGAGTACTCGAGGAAACCCTCACAAACATGGGGAGAACATAGAAATTCCAACTGTTTTTGCGTTGACGGGGTTGGAAGCCTATCACTGCGATGCACACTGTGTGCCTCACTGCTGTTTTGGGGAAAACCACTATCAAGATTGTCTTCAACCATGTTTTGGTACTGCAACATGGGTGCATCCCTTTTCAGGGGAGGAAGCAACGGCAAAATTTTACTTTTGTATCGTAGATCGAATAGATTGGCAATCCAGTAGTCAGCATTATTTCGAATCCTACAATACGGGCAACAATCATGTACAGTCATGGCCAAAAGTTTTGAGAATGACACAAATATTATATTTTCACAAGATTTGCTGCCCTCTGGTTTTTATGTGTGTGTTTGACAGATGTTTTTTATCACAGTCAGAAATATAATTGCAAACATATGAGTAACAAAAGCTTATATTGACAGTTAGAATGAGTTAATGCAGCAAGTCAATATTTGCAGTGTTGACCCTTCTTCTTCAGGACCTCTGCAATTCTCCCTGGCATGCTCTCAATCAACTTCTGGACCAAATCCTGACTGATAGCAGTCCATTCTTGCACAATCAATGCTTTCATTTTGTCAGAATTTTTAGGTTTTTGTTTGTCCACCCGTCTCTTGATGATTGACCACAAGTTCTCAATGGGATAAAGATCTGGGCAGTTTCCAGGCCATGGACCCAAAATCTCTATGTTTTGTTCCCTGAGCCATTTAGTTATCACCTTTGCTTTATGGCAAGGTGCTCCATCATGCTGGAAAAGGCATTGTTGATCGCCAAACTGCTCTTGGAGGGTTGGGAGAAGTTGCTCTTGGAGGACATTCTGGTACCATTCTTTATTCATGGCTGTGTTTTTAGGCAAGACTGTGAGAGAGCCGATTCCCTTGGCTGAGAAGCAACCCCACACATGAATGGTTTCAGGATGCTTAACAGTTGGCATGAGACAAGACTGGTTTTCCTGATGTCCCAAACAATCGAAAAGGGGATTCATCAGAGAAAATAACTTTACCCCAGTCCTCAGCAGTCCACTGCCTGAACCTTTTGCAGAATATCAGTCTGTCCATGATGTTTTTTCTGGAGAAAAGTGGCTTCTTTGCTGCCCTCCTTGAGACCAGGCCTTGCTCCAAGAGTCTCCGCCTCACAGTGCGTGCAGATGCACTCACACCTGCCTGCTGCAATTCCTGAGCAAGCTCTGCACTGCTGGTAGCCCGATCCCATCTTTTAAGAGATGGTCCTGGCGCTTGCTGGTCTTTCTTGGGCGCCCTGGAGCCTTTTTGGCAACAATGGAACCTCTCTCCTTGAAGTTCTTGATGATGCAATAGATTGTTGACTGAGGTGCAATCTTTCTAGCTGTGATACTCTTCCCTGTTAGGCCATTTTTGTGCATTGCAAAGATGACTGCACGTGTTTCTTTAGAGATAACCATGGTTAACAGAAGAGAAACAATGATGCCAAGCACCAGCCTCCTTTTAAAGTGTTGAGTGGTGTCATTCTTACTTAATCATGACAGATTGATCTTCAGCCATGTCCTCATCAACACCCACACCTGTGTTAATGGAGCAATCACTGAAAAGAGGTTAGCTGGTCCTTTTAAGGCAGGGCTGCAATGATGTTGAAATGTGTTTTGGGGGATAAAGTTCATTTTCTAGCCAAATATTGACTTTGCAAGTAATTGCTGTTAAGCTGATCACTCTTTATAACATTCTGGAGTATATGCAAATTGCCATTAGAAAAAGTGAAGCAGTAGACTTTGTAAAAATTAATATTTGTGTCATTCTCAAAACTTTTGGCCATGACTGTAGTGCTGCAAGAAGGCGCTAATGGGTCGGTCTCTTATATGAGGTCCAAGTCCATAGTGTGTTGATGGCTGGATAACATTTAAGCTTGTTTCCTCCATCTCCTCCAGGCAAGCACGGACAACAGACAGGGAATTATTATCCTCTTCTTCTCCTAACTGTTGCACGTCCATCACCTCTTCCTCCTAGTCCTTCTCCATTTGTCCCTCCCATGGCAACCGCCTGTGAGATGACAGACTGGAACTTACAGATATTGTTAACCCTTCTGCATCCTTCTCTGCTTCCTCCTCTTCTTTGGGACCCCCACCACCTCCTCCCGCAGATTATTCAAAGTGTGTTCCAACATGTAGATGACGGAATAGTGATGCTGATGCCGGCATCGTCAGCGCTAACTATCTTAGTAGCCATTTCAAAAAAGTGCAGAAGGGTGCAGAGGTCCTTCATCTGTGTCCACTCCGCAAGTGTGAATTGCACCAAGTCCGTACTGCTTGGGCCAGCCTATGCAAAATGTCATACTGCGCCAGGTCTCGGTGCTGCTGCTACAGTTGCTGCAACATGTGCAGAGTTGAATTCCACGGTGTCATCACATCACATATCAACCGGTTAACTGGTAGGCCAAAAGCTCTCTATACCAACTTGAGTGGAAAGGTGTAAATCAGCACACGACAGTAGTTTCTGCAGCAGCGCATCCAGGCTGGGACAGTGGCATAGGAATTGCAGTACCATCAGGTTGAGGATGCGAGCCATGCAAGGCATGTGTCTGAGGTTGCCCCGGCGTAGGTCCACCACCAGGTTTACACCGTTATTGCACACGGCCTTCCCTGGCTCTAGGTTCAGTAGAGACAGCCATTGCTCAAACTCGGCATGGATAGCTGTCCACAACTCTTGACCTGTATGACTGCGCTCTCCAAAGCATATTAGTTTAAACACTGCCTGAATACGGTGAGCCTTGGCTGCGCAGTACGGAGGTGGAGGGAATTCTCTCTACAGTGTTGGAATGTGTGTCTCATTAAGGCAGAGGTTGATGGCGCAGGTGGAGGCCATAGAGGAGGTGAAGGAGGTAGAAGCAATGGAGGAAGTATTAGAGGACCTTCGCCTCACTTGACTTTCCCCTCTCCAGTCCATCCTTAAAGCAGTAGCCAGGGTCATCTATTTGGCTAATCAGTACTTGGACGGCTCCTCTCTGAGCCAGTCATTACACAGGCTGCCCATACATTATAGGATCCAATTTAAACTGCTTGTTCTCAGCCACAAAGCTCTCCACAGTCACACACTCACACTCACTCTCACACACACTCACGTAGCCTCTTGCGTGGTACCAAGAGCAGAACACCATTGCACTGCGCCTGCGTGAATTCAGTAGATGCGCAACGTGTTTTCAGGCAGAGGAAGCCGGTCAGATTAAAGGGGTTTTCCCACGAACGAAGGTTCATTTTAAAAATTGTCTGTGTCTGACTGTGTACGGAGCATACCACATCTCCTGGGCAGGGGATGAAGCAAAAAACATTACAGCAGGGGATCACAGAGGATTAATTTTGTGAGGTAAAATATTTCACTGACTGCTTTTAATCAATATTTTACCTCACAAAATGTATCCTCTGTGGTCTCCTGCTGTAATGTCAATATTGTCTTTTGCTTCCTCCTCTGCCCAGGAGCTGTGGTATGTTCTGTACATGGTCAGACACAGGGGTGAGAGATACAGAGCACAGGGGGGAGACAGCTCAAATGGGACAGCAAATGAGGGGACAACACAACACAGGAAGGAGAGAGACAGCAGATGTGTGGCCCAGCTATGCAGGCACACATAAAATCCAGGAGAATGCACAGGAAGGTAATCGCAAAAGCTTTCTATTCATGCACTTCACTCACACTTTCAGACACACCCACTAGGGGTATAGGAGGTAGTGACACGTAGCAGAGACGATTCAAGCTTCCTGTCTAAGGACAGTGCAGATCAGTCAGAGAGTTTCCTGTCTTCAGACAGTGCAGTTCAGTGCCAGTTCAGTCTGGACTGTTATGTTACGGTAGCTGAGGAGTGCAGGTAAAAAAGGCAATACACCAGAGCAGTTGGAATCTATGAGATTGCAGTACCCTGACTAACCACCACAACTAGAGGCAGCCGTGGAGCGTTCCTACGATGGTCCTAGACGCCTCGTCACAGCCTGAGAAACTAACTACACCTAAAGATAGAAATAGGAAAGCTATCTGCCCCGGAGCAGAACCCCAAAGATAATAGAAAGCCCCCAAACATATAATGGCAGTTAGACAAGAGGAAATACTGACACAGAAAGAAAATAGTATGAGCAAACGCTGGGGCCCAAACTATCTAAATAGAAAAGGACAGGAAGGGTACTTACTGCAATCCCAGAAAACCCTGAAAAACACCAACATACTAATTTCAAAATCACCTGAGATCACACGACCTCTACCACCTAAATTAGTTCTCTGGTGTAACAAAAACAGCAGCCACTGAAAAAACTGCAAAAAGCAAAAGTACAAAAACACAGTGGCTGGAGTAAACTGAGAGGGCAAAAAGCCCCGGAGGGGACCCAGAAGGCCCCCACAGAAGTGCAGGACAAAATGCAAAAATATAGCAAAAACACAAAATAAGAAATTGTCTTATCTGATAGCAGGAGATGCAGACACGACACAGCAGGCTACAAGGGAAACTGGAAAGAAGGATTCAGACCAGAACAATTGATCACCGGCAACCCTGATGGGAAAATGATTCCCTTAAATAAGACCAATCAGTGACACCTGATTCCCAATCCTCACTAGTACCGCTTGTAACCACCAGAGGGAGCCTCTGCTCAGAACTCATCTCAAACCCATTCACAACAGTACCCCCCCCTTGAGGAGGGGTCACCGAACCCTCATTTGAGCAACCAGGTCGGTCAGGATGAGTTCTATGATACGCACGGATAAGTCTCCTAGCATGGATGTCCGAAGCAAACACCCAAGAATTATCTTCCTGACCATAACCTCTCCATTTAACCAAATACTGGAGTCTTCGTCTAGAAAAACGAGAATCCAATATTTTCTCAACCACATACTCCAGATTGCCCTCAACCAAAACAGGGTCAGGAGGCACAGCAGCAGGAACCACTGGCTCAACAAACCTCTTCAACAAGGACTTGTGGAACACGTTATGGATCTTAAATGTCCCTGGAAGAAGCAAACGAAAAGAAACAGGATTAATAATCTCCATGATCTTATAAGGTCCAATGAACCTAGGCTTAAATTTAGGAGATGCTACTCTCATAGGAATATTCTTTGAGGACAACCAGACCAAGTCCCCCACTTTAAACCGAGGACCATCAGTCCTATGCCGGTTAGCAAACCGCTGGGCCTTCTCCTGAGAGAGGGACAACCTCTCCACTACCTGGTCCCAAATCTGCTGCATACGCTCAACAACAGAGTCAACACCTGGACAGACAGAAGCCTCCGTCTGTCCTGAAGAAAATCGAGGGTGAAACCCAGAATTACAGAAAAACGGAGACATCAAAGTGGCAGAGCTAGCCCTATTATTAAGAGCAAACTCAGCCAAAGGCAAAAAAGAGACCCAGTCATCCTGATCAGCAGACACAAAGCATCTTAGATAAGTCTCCAATGTCTGGTTTGTTCTCTCAGTTTGACCATTGGTCTGAGGATGAAATGCCGAGGAGAAAGACAATTGAACACCCAGTTTAGAACAAAAAGTCCTCCAAAATCTGGAAACAAACTGGACTCCTCTGTCAGACACAATGTTCTCAGGAATGCCGTGTAAACGAACCACGTGCTGAAGGAACAACGGCACCAATTCAGAGGAGGAAGGCAACTTAGGTAATGGCACAAGATGTATCATTTTGGAAAACCTATCACAAATTACCCAGATGGTGGTCATTCTCTGAGAAACAGGAAGATCGGAAATGAAATCCATAGAGATATGGGTCCATGGTCTCTTGGGCACAGGCAATGGCATCAACAAACCACTAGAGCGAGAGCAAGGCTTGGAGCGAGAGCAAGTCTCGCAGGACTGCACAAATTCCCTGACATCGCGAGACAAGGTAGGCCTACCAAAAGGACCGACTAACCAAGTCTCTGGTACCAAAAATTCCGGGATGCCCAGCCAATGCGGAACAATGAATCTCAGACATCACACTCTTTTTCCATTGGTCCGGGACAAACAATTTTCCAACAGGGCAGCGCTCGGGCCTATCCTCCTGACACCCCTCCAGAGCAAGTCTCAAATTAGGCGAGATGGCGGAAAGAACTACACCCTCCTTCAAAATAACAGAGGGATCAGATAGCTCAGGAGAGTCCGCAAGGAAACTCCTCGAGAGGGCATCCGCCTTAACATTCTTAGTGCCAGGAAGAAAGGAAACCACAAAATTAAAACGTGTGAAAAACAAGGCCCACCTGGCCTGTCTAGGATTGAGTCGCTTGGCAGATTCCAGATAGACCAGATTCTTATGGTCCGTAAGGACCACCACCTGATGTTTGGCTCCCTCCAGCCAATGTCTCCACTCTTCAAAAGCCCACTTCATGGCCAATAACTCCCGATTACCCACGTCATAATTACGTTCAGTAGGAGAAAATTTTCGAGAGAAAAAGGCACAAGGGTTACTTTTAGAGGTCTCTGGATCTTTTTGGGACAAAACGGCACCTGCCCCAATTTCAGAGGCATCAACCTCCACCTGAAATGGCAGAGAAACATCAGGCTGCCGTAGAACAGGAGCAGAAGTGAATCTCTGCTTAAGTTCCTGAAACGCAGAGACTGCCTCAGGAGGCCAATTCACCACATCAGAACCCTTTCTGGTCAAATCAGTTAATGGTTTAACAATAACAGAGAAATTACCAATAAATTTACGATAAAAATTGGCAAAACCCAAAAATCTCTGAAGAGCCTTTAATGAAGTAGGTTGGACCCAATCACAGATGGCCTGAACCTTGACCGGGTCCATTTCAATAACAGATGGGGACAAAATGAATCCCAGAAATGAGATCTTCTGTACGCCAAAAAGACACTTTGATCCCTTCACATACAGAGCATTTCTCTCAAAATCTGGAATACAGTTCGAACATGTTTCACATGAGAGTCCCAGTCATTAGAAAAAATCAAGATATCATCCAAATAAACAATCAGAAACTTGTCCAGAAAATCCCTGAAAATGTCATTCATGAAGGACTGGAAGACGGAAGGAGCATTAGTGAGCCCAAAGGGCATCACAAGGTACTCAAAATGCCCCTCAGGGGTGTTAAATGCCGTCTTCCATTCATCCCCGTGCTTAATGCGAATAAGGTTATACGCCCCCTGAGGTCAAGCTTGGTAAACCAAGTAGCGTTTTTCACCCTGGAAAACAGGTCAGAAATCAAGGGTAACGGGTATTGATATTTCACAGTAATATTGTTCAAGAGACGATAATCAATACACGGCCTTAATGAACCATCTTTTTTGGCCACAAAGAAAAAACCGGCACCTAAGGGTGAAGAGGATGGTCTGATATGACCCTTCTCCAATGATTCCTTGATATAAGACCGCATAGCGTCATGTTCAGGTATAGACAAGTTAAAGAGGCGACCCTTAGGGAATTTACTACCTGGCACTAATTCAATAGCGCAGTCATAGCTCCTATGGGGAGGTAAGGATGCAGATTTACTTTCGCTAAACACATCAGAAAAATCAAACAAAAAGTCAGGAACATCCTCAGCCTGGGGGGAGGCAGAAAAAACAGGAGTGTTGGTATTAACACATTGGCAGCCCCAACTGGTTACAGACACAGATTTCCAATCCAAAACAGGATTATGAGACTGTAACCAAGGGAAACCCAGCACGATAATGTCATGCAGATTATATAGAACCAAAAATTTGCAGCACTCCTGGTGATCAGGTTCAACCCTCATTATCACCTGAGTAGAAAACTGGGGTTTATTCTCAGCCAAAGGGGTAGAATCGATCCCCAGTAGGGGAATAGACTTCTGTAGGGGTATCAAGGGAAATCCACAACGTTTAGCAAAATCATAATCCATCAGGTTAATAGCTGCTCCAGAATCAACGAAAGCCTGAGCAGAAAATGAGGACAGAGAGCATATCAGAGTGACAGTTAATAAAAACTTAGTCTGAACACTACCCAAGACAACTGAGCGTGCAAAACGTCTTCCCCGCTTAGGGCAGACTGAAATAGCATGAGAGGCATCACCACAGTAGAAACATAACCCATTGCGCTTTCGAAACTCATGACGCTGTGCCCCAGACACCACTCCATCACACTGCATGGGCTCAGCAGCTGGCTCACAAGGCAACACCACTCCACGCATACTTCTCCGCTCACGCAAACGTCTGTCAATTTGAATCGCTAATGACATAGAATCATTGAGACCAGAGGGGACAGGGAATCCCACCATAACATCCTTTACATTATCCGACAGACCCTTCCGGAAAAGGGCCGCCAAAGCGTCGTCATTCCATTTGGTCAGGACTGCCCACCTACGGAATCTCTGACAGTATAACTCAGCGTCATCAAGCCCTGATTTAATGCCAACAAGGCTTTTTCAGCTTGATCAGTGATATTAGGCTCATCGTACAATAACCCCAAAGCCTGAAAAAATACATCAACATCACTCAAAACAGGATCCCCAGGTGTCAGGGAAAAAGCCCAATCCTGAGGATCGCCGCGCAGGAGAGAGATGACAATTTGAACCTGCTGCGCTGCGTTTCCTGAGGACTTAGATTTTAAGGCAAGAAACAATTTACAATTATTTTTGAAATTCTGAAACTTAGCTCGATCCCCTAAAAACAAATCTGGCATGGGGATCCTAGGTTCCACAACAGGCAACCTAGCAAGATATGCAGCAATACTCTGAACCTCAGTGGCAAGCTGATCCACACGGCCAGACAACTGTGCAAACTCCATTGGGAGAAAAGATCCTCCCCAGCACCCAGAGATACAGAGGGAAAAAAAAAAATGCAACAAACAGAAAAATATCTCTGACAACTTTTCTTCCTTCAAAATATTTTTCCCTTCTGTGAGTACCATACAATTTTTAGGGCCGGTGATACTGTTATGTTACGGTAGCTGAGGAGTGCAGGTAAAAAAGGCAATACACCAGAGCAGTTGGAATCTATGAGATTGCAGTACCCTGACTAACCACCACAACTAGAGGCAGCCGTGGAGCGTTCCTACGATGGTCCTAGACGCCTCGTCACAGCCTGAGAAACTAACTACACCTAAAGATAGAAATAGGAAAGCTATCTGCCCCGGAGCAGAACCCCAAAGATAATAGAAAGCCCCCAAACATATAATGGCAGTTAGACAAGAGGAAATACTGACACAGAAAGAAAATAGTATGAGCAAACGCTGGGGCCCAAACTATCTAAATAGAAAAGGACAGGAAGGGTACTTACTGCAATCCCAGAAAACCCTGAAAAACACCAACATACTAATTTCAAAATCACCTGAGATCACACGACCTCTACCACCTAAATTAGTTCTCTGGTGTAACAAAAACAGCAGCCACTGAAAAAACTGCAAAAAGCAAAAGTACAAAAACACAGTGGCTGGAGTAAACTGAGAGGGCAAAAAGCCCCCGGAGGGGACCCAGAAGGCCCCCACAGAAGTGCAGGACAAAATGCAAAAATATAGCAAAAACACAAAATAAGAAATTGTCTTATCTGATAGCAGGAGATGCAGACACGACACAGCAGGCTACAAGGGAAACTGGAAAGAAGGATTCAGACCAGAACAATTGATCACCGGCAACCCTGATGGGAAAATGATTCCCTTAAATAAGACCAATCAGTGACACCTGATTCCCAATCCTCACTAGTACCGCTTGTAACCACCAGAGGGAGCCTCTGCTCAGAACTCATCTCAAACCCATTCACAACACTGGACTAGGAGAGAGGACTGAATCCTCGCAGAGCTAGCGTAGCTCACCTGACAAAGAAGTGGAGGCTAGTACGGGTGAAGTGAATCATCCTAGCCTAGTCAGAGCTACCCTTAATCAGTACCTCAGCAGCAGCTGAAACAAGGAGGATACTGAGAGCTGCTCAGCGAGCTCTGGAGAAAGCTGACTTTTCCATCGAAAGCTACAAGTGCTTATGCTAAGAGCGAGAGCAGGGCGAAGGGCGCAGTGGAGAAGGACAGAGAAGTGCTTCAGGTACCAGATTACCTGCACTAATTCACCGGACACCGGAGTCCGAGGCATTGCTAGAGCTTCATGCTTAGTGATAAGAAAACCGGAGGCTTTCTGGACTACAGGTCGCAGAAGGCAGCTCAAAGTGTCGATACGTAACTGGAGTCAGGAGAACAGGAGTCTAGCGGGACGCTGCAGAAATAGACTTAGTTCTACCACTGAAAAGGCTCTACCACTATGTCGGCCGGGCGTAGTTGCTATTGAAAGAGTTAACTTCGCTTCACGCAAGTTTGGACTCAGATACATATTGAAGTTAAGGAGGCCTCTAACCTGCTCAGCGGTTACCGGAATGTGCATTCTCCACCCCGACCAGCTCCCCGGGATCTACTTGAACCATCTACCAGTAAAAGGTATGAAAAGAAGCTGCATTGTGTGTGACTGAATTCTTATCTACACCCTGCACCATCACCATAGACTTCCAGGGACCCATCTCACCTGTGGGAGACTTACCACCCAGCTGCCCCCATAACATCCCCTGTGAAGATCATTACAGCAGCGCTGGTTCAATTAACCAGATACCACAGGTGGCGTCACGAACTACCTACCTAATAATCCCCTGTAAATATTCCCCCATTGCACGACCGCCAGGGCCACGGACCGAGCCACTGCTACCAGTGACAACTCCCATAGATCTCCATGGGCTCGGCTCCGAGTACCCCATAGCCTTGGTATCCACAATTGTGGTGCGTGGTCGGAACAACTTGGCGTTACGAACAGGATACGAAAGCTTGCAATTGTGAGTCCTGTGTGCCTATATTGAACTGTTTGGTGAAAAAGACTGCTGCATTTAGCGCCAAATTCCGCCATTTTACCGCCATGTTCGCGCCCTCAGGCGCTGGTGAAGAAGGGGGGCGTACCTAAATAACGCGCAGTTTCCTGGACACGCCCCAACCTGCACCCCAATCTGCATCGCGAGCTGCATCGCGAACTGCATCGCAAGCCACATTGCAAACGGCATCGCAAACAGCATCGCAATCTGCATCACAATCCGCATCGCAAACTGCATCACAATCTGCATTGCAATCCGCATCGCAAACTGCATCACAATCTGCGTTGCAATCCGCATCGCAAACTGCATCCCAAGATACTGCGGCATCATCAGAGCGCCAGCGAAAAAGGTCCTGTCTCCACCGCTGTGCCTGCGACGCTGCAGCCTGTGAAAGAGGTAGGCTCAGATTAACCAAGGGGGCATCAACATGTCGCAACAACCGGCAGACGGAGCGGCCCCAGCCGGTGGCTCCAATAGCCCACCGCTTGGCGTTGTACCGCAGGATGGGGGTGCAGGCCCCTCACCTGGCCCGGTAGTCCCGCTCATGCCGCTAACGCTCCCATACATGCCTGGAGCGAAGTGGCTCCCCCAGTACAGCGGCGAGCCAGACACCCTGCCAGGATTTAAAAGGAAAATATGTAGTATTCTGGATATGTACTCCATGACTGAAAAGCAAAAAGCTGCTGTGGTAATAGGACAGTTAGCTGGTGCGGCTGAGAGAGAAGTAGAGACTTGGCCCACTGCAGACCAGGAGTCTGTACCTGCGATTCTCTTAAAGCTACAGGCCATCTTTGAGGACCGCACAGAAACGGATCTCCGGATGGCATTTTATCAGTGCTTCCAGGGACCGGGTGACAGTATTAGGGACTACGCCTGCCGACTACAGGGGGCCCTGCGAGCTCTTAAACAGGCTAACCCTACAAGTCCCATTGATGAGAGCCAAATGTTGAAAGAGCAATTCGTGCGGGGACTGAGGTCTCCAGAGGAAAGCAGGACTGTAAACTGGTGGTCCTTGGATCATCCAGATGCCACCTTTGATGCCCTAAAGGACATGGCAATAAAAGGACTGCGACCCCTGGAAAAGCCTGAGGTGGCAAATCAGTATCACCCGGGTGAAGCCACTCTAAAGCCGGCAGTACCCACCTTTTCCCCGCAGGTGGCAGAAGCTAAAACACAGGCGGCACCCCCTAGTGAGTTGGAATATCTGCGCTCAGAAGTGCGCCAGCTGACTAAGAACTTGGCCACTGTAATGGATGCCCTGCAACTGCGGAAAGAGGAAGGAGGAAAGATCCTACTAGCCGACTGTCTGGAGGATGTCCCTTGGATGAACCGGAGGAAATGGAGGACGTCGCCACACCGGAGGAGGACCACACCGCCCCCAGGAGGGACTCCTGATCAACACCATCCTCGCCGGGAGATCATCTGCTACCGCTGCAACCAAAAAGGTCATATGGCTCAGCAATGTCCTTTAAACGAGCCATCCTGGGTCAGAGGGCCAACACCCAGGAGTAGACTCATCAGGCCCCTTGGACTGGAACCGCAGGTTCGTGGGTGGACGGCCCTACCTGTCCATGATTCTGGACGGGATTGCAATCCCTGCACTGCTGGACACTGGATCTCAGGTGACCATCATACCTGATGTCCTTTACAATAAATTTTGGTCCATGGACAGTCTCCAGCCCCCGAGCCCTGACTTGACAGTGTACGCCACCAATGGTCTCCCTGTTGAAGTAATTGGAGCCAAAAACGTGGACGTAAAAGTGGGCAGGGTGGAGCTGAAGGATCAGGGACTTTTAGTGGTAAAGACTGTAAATGAGGAGAATGCCTTAAATGTGATACTAGGTACTAACATTATCAGTAACTGTCTGGGAGAAGTTGTGTTTTTGCTCCAACAGCTCGCTGAAATTGCCAGGCCAAAGCAGAAGGGAGTGATCCAGAGGGAGATCCGGGCCCTGATGTGCCAGCAGCAAGCGAAGCTTACAGATGGTGAAATCGGTAATGTACGGGTCACAGACTCGAACCCCATTGTAATACCCCCAATGAGTGAAATGTTAATATGGTGTAGAGCAGCCATAGGTCTGAGAGGACAGAACTACCAAGCAGTAGTAGAACCTCATCGCTCAGAACACAGACCTACACTCATGATTGCTAGAGGGGTAGTGGAAGTAATAAATGGGAGAGTACCAGTACGACTTCTCAACTGGGGGAACGATGAAGTAAATTTGCCACGTTATGCTACAGTTGCTAAATTACATGCCGTAGATAACAATTCTATCCTCACAACCGACTCCTTAGCCTCCCGCCAACCAGCGGAGGATAATGATCCGGCAAACCAGGTAGCGGACTGGTGTCAGCAGCTTCGTATAGGGACAGACACCACTTCCGTCCACCAGAAACAGGGGGTACTACGGTGGTACAAGAGTACGCACAAGTATTTAGCAAGCACCCACTTGACTTTGGGACAATTAAGGGAGTACAGCATCATATCCCTACAGGCAGTCATCCTCCCATCAAAGAGCGGTACAGGCCTATACCTCCAGCCCACTATCAGAAAGCTAAGGAAATGCTGCATGACATGAAGAAAGCCGGGGTGATAAGGGATAGTTGTAGCCCCTGGGCAGCACCTCTAGTTCTAGTTAAGAAAAAGGATGGTAGCATGCGAATGTGTGTGGATTATAGGCAAGTAAATCGTATAACACATAAAGATGCATACCCATTACCACGCATAGAGGAATCCTTAGCTGCTCTGAAAACGGCTAACTACTTTTCTACCCTCGACCTTACTAGTGGGTACTGGCAAGTAGCTGTGGCTGAGGAGGATCGGGAGAAAACTGCTTTCACCACCCCAATGGGACTCTGCGAGTTTGACAGAATGCCGTTTGGCCTCAGCAGTGCCCCAGGAACATTCCAGAGAGTGATGGAGAGCTGCCTAGGGACATCTCAACTTCGAAACTGTGCTGCTGTACCTGGACGACGTGATTGTCTACTCCAAGACATATGAAGATCATCTGAAGCACCTGGCAGAGGTATTCGAGTCACTGTCCAAGTATGGGATGAAACTAAAGCCCTCTAAATGCCATCTGCTCAAACGGAAGGTACAGTACCTGGGGCATATTGTCAGTTCCGAAGGAGTAGCGCCGGACCCCGAGAAGGTCACAGCCATCCAGAAATGGCCGGAGCCGAAGAATCTAAAGGAGGTGCGTCAGTTCCTGGGATTAACAGGTTACTACAGGAGGTTCGTGAAAGATTACACTAAGAAGGCGGCGCCTTTACAGGACCTCCTGGTCGGACAACCTCTCAAGAGCAGAAACCCTCCATTCAATTGGGGAAAAGAACAAGCTGAGGCATTCAAAGAGATGAAAGAGATTCTGACAGGCGATGAAATCTTAGCCTACCCAGATTACAGCCAACCGTTCCTGCTATACACAGATGCCAGTAACGAAGGATTAGGAGCAGTCCTCAGTCAGAAGCAGAACGGCCAAGAAAAAGTCATCGCATATGCCAGCAGAAAACTCAGGCCAACTGAGAGAAACCCAGAAAACTACAGCAGCTTCAAACTGGAGTTCTTGGCGCTGGTCTGGGCCATTACTGAAAGATTTAAACATTACCTTGCCTCCAACAAGTTCACTGCGTTTACAGACAATAACCCCTTGACGCATCTGGAAACAGCCAAGCTGGGAGCCATGGAGCAACATTGGATGGCTCGGTTGTCAAATTATCAGTTTACCATCAAGTACAGAGCGGGCCGTAAAAATGCTAACGCGGATGCCTTGTCCAGAATGCCGCATGAATCCGAGACGGAGGAAGAATCAGACGATCTGGAAGAAATCGAGCTACCTGCGTTCCACCGAAATGGGATGATCCAAGAGCAACGAGTCTACAGAAAGCGGTGTGGTGAGATGTTGAACCCTTTACCTCATCACAGCTGGAAGGAGACTCAGGACAGCGATCCAGTGGTCAGCCGTATCAAGGAGTTGATAAAACAGGAAGGTTCCTCCTTGGAGAAAGACGCACCCATACCAGCAAAGCTCCTGTGGAATGAGAGAAGCCGGTTGTTCATATACCGTGAGAAGTTGTGCAGGAGATACGTCGACCCAAGGACCCATGAAATGGTTTGGCAGATAGTGGTCCCCAAAGCAGACATCCAAATGGTGTTGGAAGCTTACCACGATCAAGCAGGACACTTTGGCTGGAAAAAGCTGGAGACTCTGTTGAGGTGTCGGTTCTACTGGGTAGGGATGCGCAGCTCCATCGAGAAGTGGTGCCGGAATTGTGGACCCTGTGGACTCAGACGAAAAGACTATCATAGTCAGAGAGCACCCTTGCAGCCTATCCGGACGACTCGTCCCCTGGAGATCGTAGCATTGGATCACGTCAAGTTGTCCCCAAGCAGGTCAGGATACTCATATGCCCTGACCATGGTGGATCACTATTCCAGGTTTCTGGTGGTCGCCCCTGTCAAAGATATGACAGCAGAGACAGCAGCAAGAACCTTCCAAGCAAGTTTCTGCAGACCACACGGATATCCAGAGCAGGTACTGACTGATCGAGGTCCTGCATTTGAAGCGGAACTGTTTCAGGAATTTTGTCAATTGTATGGATGTAAAAAGATCAGAACAACACCATACCACCCTCAGACCAACGGCCTTTGTGAAAAGATGAATCACATTTTCATGGATTTACTGAAAACTGTACCCCTGGAAGAAAGAAATCGGTGGCCAGACTTGTTACCTGACCTAGTTGACTTGTACAACCACATACCAGTAAGTTCCACCAACTGCACTCCAGCCTACCTTATGAGAGCAAGACCGGGAAGGCTGCCAATGGACTTAGAACTCGGTGTGGTAGAACCAGAGGCTGATGACAGTGCTGAAGATTGGGACACCACTCGACAAGAACAGTACAAGAGAGTTCAAGCCTGAGTGGAAGACAGTCTCAATAGAGTAAGAGAAAAACAAGAGAAGAACTATAACAAAAATGCTCCCGCTAAGCCTTTAATGCCTGGAGAAATGGTGCTCAAAAGGAAAAGAAGAACACACAAGTTGGATGATCAGTGGGAACAGGAGCCATATGTCGTGCAAAATTCCAATTTTGATAACAGAAAGGTCTGTACCATCAGCAAGGATGGAGGAAAAAACGACTGCAACTGTGTCCAGAGATCATCTAAAGTGGTGTCCTGGCCCATTAAAGCTCCGTGAAGAAAACCCTGTTGTCCTTCAGAAAGAAAATGATGAAGCGGTCATACACACGGATTTGGGAGATTTACCTGCAGATTGGCCTAGATTGGGAGACGCTGTAATTATTCCTGTGCTGCAGTTTTATCAACCGCAAGAGGAGTCTCTACAACCAGTCATACAAGCCAGTAGAGCCAGTTCCAGAAGGACCTCCGGCAGACCCTCAATCATTAGAACCCCAAGAAGCGGACCCGCAAGAAGCAGCACCACAAGGAGTGGAGTCCCCTGGTGAAGCTGGAGAAGCAGTACCGCCTCGTCCAGTCACTAGCATGCTTGCCAGGTCCCTAGAGAGGTGGAGTCGTATCTATAGTTTGCCGTTACGCAGAACAGATAGGCTAGAGATTACTATACCTGATGCTACCCCACGTAGGTCAGAACGTATCACTAAAGGAAAACTACCTATTCGCTATCAGGAGTAATCCTAGTAAACTAGTCTAGCAAGACCCAGACAGGGTTTATTGTCACTGACAAATTGTATAAAGTTTGAAAAAGTATTAATGTAATTATTTGAAATGTGTTTTAACCATGTCAATGGACTGCGTGGCTGTGGACTATGCCAGCCCAAAAACTTTCATTGTAAATAGTTGCGCTTCGGTGCATTATCTTGGTTTTACATGAAACCATTGCTATCTACCTCTGAAGAAAAACCCGTATGGTGGGCCTAGAGTGAGGTCTGCAGTCAGAAGTCCTGCAGCCCACCCAGGACCCACGTGGGAGGTTTTTGGTGCGGGTCCTCCACAGTATCCTGTATTTATGAGCATGTCTTGATATTTTGATACTTTTGTATTCTTCATTGTACAAATTGTAACGTTCAAGAAGCCTCACCTCCTGGATGGGATGAGTTATAATGTTGATGTTTAATGCAAAACAAAAATGTTTTTCTTTTTCTCTTTTACAGCCCGGGAGTGCTGTGTTTAACCAAGGGGGGATGTGTGGCCCAGCTATGCAGGCACACATAAAATCCAGGAGAATGCACAGGAAGGTAATCGCAAAAGCTTTCTATTCATGCACTTCACTCACACTTTCAGACACACCCACTAGGGGTATAGGAGGTAGTGACACGTAGCAGAGACGATTCAAGCTTCCTGTCTAAGGACAGTGCAGATCAGTCAGAGAGTTTCCTGTCTTCAGACAGTGCAGTTCAGTGCCAGTTCAGTCTGGACTAGGAGAGAGGACTGAATCCTCGCAGAGCTAGCGTAGCTCACCTGACAAAGAAGTGGAGGCTAGTACGGGTGAAGTGAATCATCCTAGCCTAGTCAGAGCTACCCTTAATCAGTACCTCAGCAGCAGCTGAAACAAGGAGGATACTGAGAGCTGCTCAGCGAGCTCTGGAGAAAGCTGACTTTTCCATCGAAAGCTACAAGTGCTTATGCTAAGAGCGAGAGCAGGGCGAAGGGCGCAGTGGAGAAGGACAGAGAAGTGCTTCAGGTACCAGATTACCTGCACTAATTCACCGGACACCGGAGTCCGAGGCATTGCTAGAGCTTCATGCTTAGTGATAAGAAAACCGGAGGCTTTCTGGACTACAGGTCGCAGAAGGCAGCTCAAAGTGTCGATACGTAACTGGAGTCAGGAGAACAGGAGTCTAGCGGGACGCTGCAGAAATAGACTTAGTTCTACCACTGAAAAGGCTCTACCACTATGTCGGCCGGGCGTAGTTGCTATTGAAAGAGTTAATTTCGCTTCACGCAAGTTTGGACTCAGATACATATTGAAGTTAAGGAGGCCTCTAACCTGCTCAGCGGTTACCGGAATGTGCATTCTCCACCCCGACCAGCTCCCCGGGATCTGCTTGAACCATCTACCAGTAAAAGGTATGAAAAGAAGCTGCATTGTGTGTGACTGAATTCTTATCTACACCCTGCACCATCACCATAGACTTCCAGGGACCCGTCTCACCTGTGGAGACTTACCACCCAGCTGCCCCCATAACATCCCCTGTGAAGATCATTACAGCAGCGCTGGTTCAATTAACCAGATACCACAGGTGGCGTCACGAACTACCTACCTAATAATCCCCTGTAAATATTCCCCCATTGCACGACCGCCAGGGCCACGGACCGAGCCACCGCTACCAGTGACAACTCCCATAGATCTCCATGGGCTCGGCTCCGAGTACCCCATAGCCTTGGTATCCACAATTGTGGTGCGTGGTCGGAACACAGACAAGGGGATAGCACATGAGTAGACAGGTCAAAGAAGAGAGCACAGATGGGAGAAGTCAGCACATGAGTCAAGAGAGAGTGGATAGTTGGGTGAGCACATGGGGGGAGAGATTCTCAACTCTGCAAAACCTACCCCATCATGACATTACTGCCCTCCCAATGCTATAGCATCGGGCTTCAATCTAGTTGTAAATAAGCACCTGTACTTTGTCACCCCCACCTCATTGCAGATAGTAAGCTCTTATGGGCAGAGTCATCATTATCTTTGTATTAATTATTGTATTATCGTTAACTTTGCTATGAATATTGTATATGAACTGTTAAAATTGTAAAGCGCTACGGAATATGTTGGCGCTATATAAATAAAGATTATTATTATTAGATACAGAGGTTTGTCCCACAACCCCTGGGGATTCCAATACTTTGTGTCTATGATACGATACACTTTATTGATCCCGGTGGAAATTACAGTATTACAGCAGCAATACAAACAGCAGTACATAAAATACTAGTCTAGTCTAGTCTACTAGTACTAGTAGACTAATACTAGTCTAGTACTTTAGTTCTCCATCCCCTGGTGTGTAGTAGCTTAGTTCTCCAACCCAAGCTGTTTAGTAGTTTAGTTCTCCAACCCCTGTTGTCTATTAGATTAGTTCTCCTTTTTCTGGTGTGTATTTGTTTCGTTCTCCAACCCTACCTGTTTAGTAGTTTAGTTCTCCCAATGCCTGTTGTCTAGTAGTTTAGTTCTCCATCTTATGGTGTGTAATGCTTTAGTTAGCCAACTTTAGTTATTTAAAAAAAACAACAAATAAATAAATCTTGGTCCGGTATCCAATATATAAACCAAACACAACAGACCTAAAAGATAGCTTTTTTTTATTTTAACTCTAAAAAACACACATATCCTGGTGAGTGGATCAAAAATGGGTTTTGTATTGCAGAACCAGGTAAATTATAATAATTTTTGAAAATATTCTAGGGGGACAGAATACTGATACTCCGTTTCCCATACTGGCAGCAGAGGTTAGCACCCTAGAGGAAAGAGTTATTGTCCCTCCGCTCCACGTCGGTTAGCTTTGTCTGACCCTAGAAGGAAATCCCTCACCAAGCCATCACCATCACCCATACAGACCATCAGAGTAGCATCCTATTATTATGGCTATATTACAATTCTATAGCTATAGCATAGGAAATTTAATGGTCCTCCCAGGGCCAAACTGGCCATTTGGCATTTCCTTTGTCCTCCTCCATGCAATCACTTCTATCCTCATTGCTGATTGCTACTACAGGTATACATTTATGCCCAGTGTGCCTATCCACATTCATTGTACCGTCTTGGGCCCCTCCTCCTACACCCATCTGATGTCACTAGTTGCTTATGTATGCGCACGCTCGCGTCATAGCTGTCGACTGCTCCCTACGTCTCGATGTCACATGCCCGTGCTCTGACGACATCTGTCACATGATGCGTGAGCCGGCAACTTCCAGGGCCTCCAAGTGGCGCATGCGGCGCTTATTTCCGGTGACACCGCATCGATACTACCTCTCGGCTATGACTAAGGACCCTGTGTATTAGGGTTGGCGGATCGCACTAAATAAAATAACGTAATAAAGTGCGATTGCAACTCGGGATCCACCCTGCAGATATGTATAACTCCTGCTATAGCGTAATGGTGGAACTAACGGCAAGCGTATACCAAAACACAAATACAAAAGTAGGGGCGTGACTAATAGGCTGTGAACCAGACACTATGCAGTACCCTTGTGTGAACAACACCCTATGCCGGCATTTATTGTGCAATTGTATACTGGGCAGTCACCCCCTCCTCGAATAGGTATGTGGAAAGTGGCTGTTGTTCTGGTATTTTGCACCCGTGTTGCTAACATCTTGCTTTATGGGCTGGCTGCACCTTGTAGTGCATTTGTTCCAAGATCTGGGCAGGTAAGTGTTGCTGCCTTTTTGTTTGCTGTTTGAATTGAATTTTTGGAGACGTTGAGTCTTCTTTAGTGGCTTTGTTAAATGGACAGAAAAAAGGCTAGGGGCCATCAGCGGGGCACAGTAGCAGCCAAATTAAAAGCTAGGGGACAGATTTTGCATCCTGCTCCCTCTTTTGCTGTGCAGCTGGGCAGCTTGACCACCACCTCTTCCTTGAACTGCCCACATCACTCGGATAGCTTTGACTCCATATTTGGACCTCTCTGTCTGTCCTCAACTCTACTACCCTTCTAATTCACTTTTGTCCTCGGTACTCCTCCGCTTCTCCCCGCTTCAAATCCCTTCATTGTCTCCCAATTTCACAACATATTCACTTCAAGCTACTAACACTTACCTACAAAGTAGAGTTGAGCGAAACAGGTCGGTCAGATTCATAAGTCGCTGACTTTCACCAAAGTCGGGTTTCGCCGAGCAAAACCCGACCATAGCGTAAAGTCGGCCATGTGGTCGGCAAAACGAGCGCCAAAGTCGGTTTTCCCAGAATGCTTACAGGCGCCTTTTTTCAACCAATGAGCAAGGACGTACACTGTGGGCAACGAGATGACATGGGCAGCATCCACCACCATCTTAGATAAGGGCATTGCACTTATTGGCTTGCTTTGGGTGGCGTCATAGTGTCTATAAAAGCCCTGACCGCCGACCTCCATTTTACTTCTGCCGATCTTAACAGTAGGGAGAGGTTGCTGACGCTGTTTATCAGTAGGGAGAGAGTTAGGGCTGGAAAGAGAAGTTCTTCTGTGCTTGTGCTGATAGCAATTCTGCTGTACAGTTAGTGTGCAGTGACAGGGGAGGATTTTCTTGTGTGCAGCAGCGCTGGTTATTAGGCTGCCTGATAGCTGTATTGCTGTGTGTACACTGCTGTGGAGACTGCTTTTTACACAGCACTAATACTTTTATACTTTTTTTCTGCACAGTTTTTTTTTTTCTGCACTGAGCGTTCATTTTTTCCCACACCGTATAGAGCTGTACGCTCCTTACACACTACCATGTACCGGCTGGTATCACGGACAAATACATGCTGACTATCTGTGTGTGACTCCGGAAATATATATGGAGATTTAAATTTTCCCCTACACTGCATACAGCTGTACGCATCTGATACAGTACCGTTTTTCTTCTTTTTGTATTACGGTCAAATCCATACTGAGTGAGCGTCTGTGTGTGACCCCGGAAATAAATACGGAGATTTAAATTTTCTCCTACACCGTATACAGCTGTACGCTCCTCATAAAGTACCATATATCTGCTGGTATTTTTGTTACATTTTCCAAAACATGAGGAAGTGTGGTGGAAGAGGCCATGGACGTGGGTGGGAGGGGCCAGCTGGTACTGATGGTGGTGGTGCATCTTCTGGTAGTGCCAAAAGCACAATAGCACCTAAGGCAGGAGGTGTTGAGCCTGCGTCATCGTCTGACTCCAGATGGCCTGGAAGGCTCCCTTTTCTGGGAGTAGGTAAACCGCTTTTAAAGCCGGAGCATCAGGAACAGGTTTTGGCTTACATTGCCGAAACAATCTCCAGCTCTATCGCCTCCTCTTCTGAAGTTTCAAAAAATGCAAGCACTGAGTCGTCAGTGCAGGATCCTGGTCAGGAACAACACCTTTCCTTGTGTCCTTCACCCCCACCAAAAGTGAAGGATGCGGCAGGCCACACTTCAGATTACTCCCTGGAGCTCTTTCCACATGCCATGCCTGGGTTATCAAGTGAAATCCTGAATTCCCCAGTCCAAGATGAATATGACATGGAGTGCACTGATGCACAGCCAGTGCTATATGATTCTGCAGGTACATTCACCCAGAGTGCTGCATTGCCCTCGCATTCTACTGATCCAGATTTTTACCCTGATGAAACTCAGGTGCCCCTTCCCGCATACGGTGGCTCAGTGGATCGCACTACAGCCTTGCAGCGCTGGAGTCCTGGGTTCAAATCCCACCTAGGACAACATCTGCAAGGAGTTTGTATGTTCTCCCCGTGTTTGCGTGGGTTTCCTCTGGGTTCTCCAGTTTCCTCCCACACTCCAAAAACATACTGATAGGGAATCTAGAATGTGAGCCCCATCAGGGGCAACGACGATAATGTGTGCAAACTGTAAAGTGCTGCGGAATATGTTAGCGCTATATAAAAATAAAGATTATTTATTTATACCACTTTACACGGTGACACAGAAGAAGGTGCAGATGAAATTGAAGAGGAGGTGATGGATGACCCAGTTGTTGACCGGATTGGCATCCATTTGGGGAAAAGGGTGCCGCTGGCAATAGTTCAGAAGAGGAGGACGATCTGTAGCAGCATCGACATTGCAGCTGCGGTTATCTGGCAGGCCCGTATCAGTCCAAAAACGTATAAAAAAACAAAAAGATTTGCAGGACAGCTTGGCCAGATGGTCAAATTAGCACAGCGTGCAAGCCCTGAAAATGTATCCCATAGTAGGAAGAGTGCAGTGTGGCACTTTTTTGACCAAAATCCTATTGATGAGGCAAAGGTTATCTGTAAAAAATGCGGAAGGACCTTTAGCCGAGGGAAAAATCTCCGAAATTTGAATACCAGTTGCATGCTTAGACATGTAAACACCATGCACTTGCAAGCGTGGACAGACTACAAAACCTCAGGTAGCACACGTGCACCTGCTCCGACTGAAGGTAGCCAGCAACGCTACATCGCTTCCCCCACTGTAAGACCACCGATTAGCACACCACCAGCAAGAAATGTTGAGGTGTCGTCGCAAGGCCAAAGCAGTCAGGGAATCACAATGTTTTTCTAACGAAAGACTGAATCTAGGCCATCACCACCAACACCACCATCACCATCACCAACCCCCTCTCAGTCCGCCATGTCCACCGCTAGTTCACCCATATGCAGCTCTTAAGTCCAGCTCACCCTAGCAGACACTCTGAGTTGGACAAGAAAGTACTCATCCTCTCATCCGCGTACACTGGCTTTGAATGCCTACATTGCCAAACTGATCTCATTAGAGATGATGCCCTTCTGTTTGGTTGAAAGCGCAGCGTTCCGAGAGCTCATGGCCCACGCTGTCCCACGCTATGACCTACCCAGTCTGCACTTCTTTGCTAGAAAAGCCATCCCTGCCCTCCACCTGCATGTGAAAGACCGCATTGTCCATGCACTCAAACAATCAGTGAGTGGAAAGGTGCACCTCACAACAGATTCATGGGCCAGTAGGCATGACCAGGGCCGTTAAGTGTCTATCACTGTGCACTGGGTTAATGTGGATGCAGGGTCCACAGGTGACAGCGGCGGTGGGACAGTGGTGCCTAGCCCACGGTATAGGCAACAGTTGGCTGTAGGCATTCGACCTTCCTCCTCCAGAAGCGAAAGCTCGTCGACAGAGTGCAGTCGCACGAGCACTCCATCCGCAGCTGCCAGTGTTGCACACGAAGTGTCCCACTATCGAACAGCTAGTGGTAAGCCTCAGCAGGCTGATTTAAAAGATGATGTCTTTGGGCGACAACAGACACACCGCGGAGGTACTGGCCGTCTACTTGCAGCGAGAAACTGAGTCATGGCTGGGCAGTCTATATCTTGAGCCAAGCAAGGTAGTCAGTGATAACGGCCGTAATTTTTTGACGGCCATAGCCCTGGCAAAACTCAGACACATACCTTGCGTGGCTCACACCTTGAACCTGGTGTGCAGTGCTTCATGAATAATTATCCAGAGTTACCAGCCCTGCTCCTGTTATGTTTTTGGTAGCTGAGGAGAGCAGGCAAAAAGGCAATACACCAGAGCAGTTGGAATCTATGAGATTGCAGTACCCTGACTAACCACCACAACTAGAGGCAGCCGTGGAGCGTTCCTACGTTGGTCCTAGACGCCTCGTCACAGCCTGAGAAACTAACTACACCTAAAGACAGAAACAGGAAAGCTATCTGCCCCGGAGCAGAACCCCAAAGATAATAGAAAGCCCCCAAACATGTAATGGCGGTTAGACAAGAGGAAATACTGACACAGAAAGAAAATAGTATGAGCAAACGCTGGGGCCCAAACTATCTAAATAGAAAAGGATAGGAAGGGTACTTACTGCAATCCCGGAAAACCCTGAAAAGCACCAACTCTACTAATTTCAAAATAACCTGAGATCACACGACCTCTACCACCTAAATTAGTTCTCTGGTGTAACAAAATCAAAACAGCAGCCACTGAAAAAACTGAAAAAAACAAAAGAACAAAAACTAAGTGGCTGAACTAAACTGAGAGGGCAGAAAGCCCAGAGGGGACCCTGAAGGACCCAAAGAAGTGCAGTACAAAATGCAAAAATATAGCACAAACACAAAAGAAGCAAAAGTCTTATCTGTAAGCAGGAGATGCAGACACGACACAGCAGGCTACAAGGGAAACTGGAATGAAGGATTCAGACCAGAACAATTGATCACCGGCAACCCCGATGGGAAAATGACTCCCTTATATAAGACCAGTCAGTAACACCTGATTCCCAGTCCTCACAATCTTCACTAGCACCGCTTGTAACCACCAGAGGGAGCCTCTGCTCAGAACTCATCTCAAACCCATTCACAACAGTACCCCCCCCTTGAGGAGGGGTCACCGAACCCTCATTTGAGCAACCAGGTCGGTCAGGATGAGTTCTATGATACGCACGGATAAGTCTCCTAGCATGGATGTCCGAAGCAAACACCCAAGAATTGTCTTCCTGACATAACCTCTCCATTTAACCAAATACTGGAGTTTCCGTCTAGAAAAAACGAGAAATCCAATATTTTCTCAACCACATACTCCAGATTGCCTCAACCAAAACAGGGTCAGGGGCACAGCAGCAGGAACCACTGGCTCAACAAACCTCTTCAACAAGGACTTGTGGAACACGTTATGGATCTTAAATGTCCCTGGAAGAAGCAAACGAAAAAGAAACAGGATTAATAATCTCCATGATCTTATAAGGTCCAATGAACCTAGGCTTAAATTTAGGAGATGCTACTCTCATAGGAATATTCTTTGAGGACAACCAGACCCAAATCCCCCACTTTAAAACCGAGGACCATCAGTCCCATGCCGGTTAGCAAACCCCTGGGCCTTCTCCTGAGAGAGGGACAACCTCTCCACTACCTGGTCCCAAATCTGTTGCATACGCTCCACAACAGAGTCAACACCTGGACAGACAGAAGCCTCCGTCTGTCCTGAAGAAAATCGAGGGTGAAACCAGAATTACAGAAAAACGGAGACATCAAAGTGGCAGAGCTAGCCCTATTATTAAGAGCAAACTCAGCCCAAAGGCAAAAAGAGACCCAGTCATCCTGATCAGCAGACACAAAGCATCTTAGATAAGTCTCCAATGTCTGGTTTGTTCTCTCAGTTTGACCATTGGTCTGAGGATGAAATGCCGAGGAGAAAGACAATTGAACACC
>JARQOD010000005.1:250814752-250889583 GCA_033576555.1 Oophaga sylvatica | reverse complement strand
TTTGTTTCCAGATTTTGGAGGACATTTTGTTCTAAACTTGGTGTTCAATTATCTTTCTCCTCTGCATTTCATCCTCAGACCAATGGACAAACCGAGAGAACAAACCAGACCTTGGAGACTTATTTGAGATGTTTTGTGTCTGCTGATCAAGATGACTGGGTCTCTTTTTTGCCTTTGGCTGAGTTTGCTCTTAATAATAGGGTTAGCTCTGCCACCTTGATGTCTCCATTTTTCTGCAATTCTGGGTTTCACCCACGATTTTCTTCGGGACAGGCGGAGGCTTCTGTCTGTCCGGGTGTTGACTCTGTTGTGGAGCAAATGCAGCAGATTTGTGACCAGGTAGTGGAGAGGTTGTCTCTCTCTCAAGAGAAGGCCCAGCGGTTTGCCAGCCGGCATAGGACTGATGGTCCTCGGTTTAAAGTGGGGGACTTGGTTTGGTTGTCCTCAAGAAATATCCCTATGAGGGTTGCATCTCTAAAGTTTAAGCCTAGGTTCATTGGACCTTATAAGATCATGGAGATTCTTAATCCGGTTTCCTTCCGTTTGCTTCTTCCAGGGACATTTAAGATCCATAACGTGTTCCACAAGTCCTTATTGAAGAGGTTTGTCGAGCCTGTGGTTCCTATGGCTGCGCCTCCTGACCCTGTTTTGGTTCAGGGCAATCTGGAGTATGTGGTTGAGAAAATATTGGATTCTCGTTTTTCTAGACGGAAACTCCAGTATTTGGTTAAGTGGAGAGGTTATGGTCAGGAGGGCAATTCTTGGGTGTTTGCTTCGGACATCCATGCTAGGAGACTGATCCGTGCCTATCACCGAGCTCATCCTGATCGGCCTGGTTGCACAAGTGAGGGTTCGGTGACTCCTCCTCAAGGGGGGGTTACTGTTGTGAATGAGCAGAGGCTCCCTCTGGTGGTTACAGACAGTACTGAACCTTCCAGCGAGGAATGGCAATCTGGGATCACTGACTGGACTGATATAAGGGAGGTTCCCTCACATGATGGTCGCCGGTGATCAATTGTTCTGGTCTCAATTGTGGTTCCTGGTTCATTTGGAAGTTTGCTGGTGTCTTGCCTGCGTCTGCTGCTTTCAGATAAGATATTTTCTGCTTTTCTTTTTGTGCTTGCTATTTGCATAGTTCTCTGCACATTTGTGGAGGACAGCCGGGTCCCCTCCTGGAGCCTGTGCTCCTCACAGTTTGTCTGTAGCCATTGTTTTTTTTATTTGCTTTTTGCTGCTTTTTCAGCAGCTGCTGCTTGGTTTTGTTCACACTGAGATCTGATTTAGTGGGTGGCGAGATCGTGTGATCTCAGTTTTTTTGTAATCAGAATTGTTGGATTTTTGTAGGGTTTTCTGGGTTGCAGAAAGTAATCTCTCCTGTCCTATCCTATTTAGTCAGCTTGTGGCCCCAGCATTTGCTCATTCATTTTCTGTCTGTGTCCGTGCTTTCTTCTTGTCTAACCGCCATTACATGTTTGGGGGCTTCCTATTTTCTTTGGGGATCTGCTCCGGGGCAGATAGCTTTCATCTTTCTGCCTTTAGGTGTAGTTATCTCTCAGGCTGTGACGAGGCATCTAGGATCAACGTAGGAACGCTCCACGGCTACCTCTAGTTGTGTGGTTAGTTTAGGAATCTGCAACCCATTAGTTACCAACATCTCAGGTGTTCGGATGCCTGGCTGTTGTTCCTGTCCTCTTTAGCTACCTAACATAACAGTAAACCTCTTTTTTTTTACTGTATTTATGTTAAATAAAACATTGTTTGGTTTTATCTTTGTTAATAAAAATATTTTATTTCACAATCCCTGTCTCCCTGTGTTTTCTTTATCTCTTTATTTAAAGTTGTGTATTGTTGAGTGAAGTATTAACAGGCGTTACAGTCAAGGTGTTTAGTATTAAAGTTAGGGCCCCGTCTCACATAGCGACACACACCAGCGATCCCGACAACGATCAGGATCGCTGGTGTGTCGCTACATGATCGCTGCTGAGCTGCCAAGGTGGATACCTCTGGCATTGGAGCGCCCGCCCAGGAGGACGTCTCCATGGCAGAGTGTTCCATTGACAACCTGGGTCTACGAAATCCAAGTTCGTTTAACCCGCCTCAGACTGCACATGCTGCCGAAACGTTTATTTCTTTTGTAGATCGCGATGTTAAGTCCCTGATACATGAACAGCGGTTAGGTTTCTTCCCCCATCGCAAGAATCTGACACCCTCTGAGAATCAGGCACTAGTGGCATTACATAACAATAAGAACATTGTCGTTAAACCCGCTGACAAGGGGGGAGCTACCGTCATCATGGAACGCTCCCTCTATGTCAGTGAGGTGAGGCGCCAACTTTCAGATTCTAATTCTTACCGAATACTTCCAGGGGATCCCACTCTAGAGATCAATCGTAGAGTCCAATCTCTCCTCAGTACGTACCTGGATAAACAAGTTATAGATAAAAAAACAGTGACATTCCTAAGTAAATCACATCCTAACATACCGGTATTCTACGTCCTACCAAAAATACACAAGTCTCTCATAAATCCCCCTGGTAGACCCATCGTAGCATCTACGGACTCAATACTCTCACCACTCTCAATCTTCCTTGAGAAGATTCTAACACCACTAGTGAAGACAACTCCATCTTTCTTATTAGATACTGGGCATTTTCTCAGAATTATCAGGAATTTCAAAATCTCCTCACCAAACAGCATACTGGTAACTATGGATATCAATAGTCTGTACACTTCTATTTCTCACACCAAAGGCATACAGGCTACCAAAACACTATTGGAGACTTCAACGATGTCACAGGGGTCCATTTAATTCTACCTTGACCTTCTCACTATGGTACTATATGAAAATTACTTTTTATTTGAGGACACCTTCTACTTACAGCTACGTGGCACTGCCATGGGTAGCAACGTAGCGCCAGCCTACGCAAATGCATACATGCATGCATTTGAGTCTAATTTCATATATCCAACCATAGCATACATGGAATCAATACATTGTTACCACAGGTATATTGACGATATCTTTTTTATCTGGTCAGGTACTTTGAATCATTAAAATCATTCCATTCATATTTAAATTCTCTTGATGTGGACCTACAATTTACCATGCAGCATGACGTCAGCAGTATCCCCTTCCTCGATACTCTTGTACAAAAAGATTCGTGGCATCTAACAACAGACTGTATAGTAAAAACTGACGCAATAGCCTGCTACATTACTCTAGTAGCCATCCTAGGGCAACGAAAGAGAGTCTACCCCGGTCTCAGTTCACACGTATCTCGAGGATTGTCACAAATCCAGACTTACTCTCTGTATGCTTAGATGAAACAGTCCAGAAATTTAGGGAAAGAGACTACCCGACCAGACTGCTGGAACTTGAGAAAATACGTACCCTAAACCCACCATCAAATAATCCCTTTTGGTTAAGACTGAGAGAGTACCCTTCGTACACACGTACCATCCACTAATGTCTAAGATACATTTTGTGATACGTAAGCATTGGTCTTTGTTGTCTAGGGCATATCCCTCTGTTGAGGCATTCAAGGCACCTACCTTGATGTGCAATAGACGAGCTCCTAACATAAAAGATAAACTAGTACGTGCTGACATTGGGAGCTCCCGTCCTACTCTAATACAGAGCCAGCTTGCCACACGTCGTCAAGGCACTTTCCCATGTTTGAACTGTGCATGCTGTTCCAATATCATCAAATCAGATGCTGTCACTCACCCACGTACGGGCAAGTCATTTCCGATTCATGGATACCACATCTGCAATTCGAATTTTGTCGTATACATAATTAAATGTCCGTGTGGCCTCTTATACGTGGGTGAGACAACCCAACATGTGAAGGATAGAATTGCAAGTCATAAATGACGATTCGATGTGGCAAGAATTGGCTACCATTACCGGATCATTTCTCCAAATTTAAGCACACCGTGGCTCAATTAAAGTTCCAAATTATTGAACATGTTCCTAGGTCCCGGAGGGGAGGGGATCGTGTGAGACATTTGAAGTTACGAGAAAGTTACTGGATCCACAAGCTGGATACATTGTCTCCACGAGGTCTCAATAGGGAGATGGATTGGCTCTTATAATACATACTATATTTTCTCTAATTAATATACCATTCTCTTGCAGACACACTGACTTCTCTCTATCATTGGTAAGTCATTTTTTCCTTCCTTGCCTCTAATTTTTTTACTTTTTAATTTTTATTTTTAATTTTTATTTTTTATCTTTTATTTTTTATTCCTCTATTATTTTTTTTTATTTCCTAATTTTTATTTCTTATTTTTAATTTTATTTTTACTTTTTATTCTTTAAAAGCTCATCTTTTGTCTTCAATAAAAAATTTTTTCATTTTATTCTGTTTTATTTTCATTTTCTATTTTTATTTACTTTTCATTTTTTCTATTTTATTTTTTCATTTTCATTAATCATTTTCTGATTGCAAATCAATCTTGTGGAATTTTATATATGAATTTTTCCATCATTTTCAACTTGTCATCCACTCTATTTATTTGTTCAAACCCCCCCTCCCTTTTTTTCTAGTCCCCCTTTTTTTTTTTTTTTTTTTTTTTTCTAGTCCCCTTTTTTTTTTTAGCTTTTTTAGCTTTATTTTTTTCCCTATATACTCTTTTCCTTTCCTTATCTATACCATAGATACAACATTACATCTCCCATATTCTCTATTAGTCTCCAGCTACCTCCTTATACCTCCATTATATATTTAATATATACCAAATTATACATTCATGTCTCTTGCCCAAAATATAGCCCCTTCTTTTCTCTCCCCCTCTTGTGATGCTTTACCATTGCCAATGCACTAATTCGATCATCTTTAGCATTTAATTCTGTGTTTCCACATACAATATGGCGGCTGCCTGTGCCACAGCGCATGCCCAGGCCGTATCATTCACACACAGTGAGTCATTTTATTCCCACCAACAAAATGGCGACTACCATTACTATTGCGCATGACATACAGCGAGCGCCGCGTCACTTCCGGTCCGGATGACGCACATCCGGTCCGGCGTCACACGGCGCCGCTTATAAAATCCCCTACAACTTCACAGGGTGGTCTGGACATTCAGCACAAGGCAGGGCGCGGGAGCGCCGCCTGTAAACCGACCACAGCATCTTCCTTGGGTATGTCTCATTACTCCTTTATGTATGGCTATGTCAGCGCACTTTCAAATCCAAATCTGATACCTAACAAGCCCTCTATATTACCTAAACAGGCTGTACACACTAAGCTGCTTCATTAGGCAGGACACTTGGAACGCCGCCACCCAAATTGACTAAGTGTCAAGGTATGACGCACTCCACATTTTCTGAGATCTCCTCTGGCATACCTTTTTTTACTACTATAATATAGTATATCCCATATATAGGCTATTGGCATCCTACTCAGGATAATCCCTGTCCACGTTCAGGATACACCCTGACTTTCCCTTGGTTACACACAGGTAAAAACTGAATTGATATGTTATGCCTACAATAGGTTATCTTGTTCCATTATTAAATATCTGATTTTAACATTATCTACAGCATATTGTGTTACAAGGGACGTTATCAGGAACCCTTTACTATCCTTCTGTGCCAGTTCTCTTTCTGTACTTATACTATTAAGGTAAATCGACATTTGATCTCTTTGTTTATTAATGACTGTGCTTTATATATTTTGATACAGACAATAATTAGCTCTATACCGATAAATAGAATGATATCTCTACCTAGATTCAGTTTTCTGGTTAGATTTCATATATAAATATTAATCATATATTAGCTAATATCTATATACTTTTCAATCCGTTCTCATTATATTGTATATACTGTATATAAATGTACTTTGTCACTGTATATATGTATCTCACACTGTAATTTTTGTCTCTTCTAGTTACCCATGAGTAAGGCCCGGGAGGGGCCGAAACGTTGGATACCAGTATATTGTACAATTATCCCATATGGCACTATCACTTATCTCTTTACTGGATTGAATATTGTTCAATAAAACAAACCCTTTTTTTGCATGATTATCAACCTTTGTGTGCGGTGAACCTTATTCTACTTAAACAGGCAGCTCAGGCAGCGATTAGGATAGCGACACTGCGAGTAACGTCGCCTAGTTACCCGCAGTGTACGTTGGATACCAGGCCGCTGATGCAGGGAGCTGGTAACCAAGGTACACGTCGGGTTTCCAGGCGCTGCGCGGTGCCTGGAAACCCGACGTGTACCTTGGTTACCAGCTCCCCTGCAGCAGCGCGCTGGTATCCAACATACACGTCGGGTTTCCAGGCACAGCCCCGCGCCTGGAAACCCGATGTGTACCTTGGTTACCAGGAGATCGCTGGTCTCCTGCCTGTCACACGCAGCGATGCGTGCTGGCCAGCGGATGACCAGCGATCAAAAAATTCCTGGCATTTCTGACACGACCAGCGATTCACAGCAGGGGCCTGATCGCTGGTACGTGTCAGACATTGCGAGATCGCTGCTGAGATCGCTGTTTAGCAGTTGGGGCCCTTACAGTAAAGGTGTTAGTATTAAAGTCAGCAAACATTACAGATACATTTTACTTATTAGCGGCTTAAACCATTTGATCTTGCCATGCCACTCGTCTAATATCCAAAACAAAGTAGGCAGCAAATTTATCCCTCATTTGGGCAACTTCCTCTGTAGTCCTCAGAGGGTGATCTTGGTAATGCCGCAATGTGGTAGCAACAGGTTCATCAAGTTCTAAGTGTTGTCGCTCTTTCACCAGGATGTAATTGTGCAGAACAACACACACTTTCACAACCTCATCAATTGTCTCAGTTTTTAGATTGATGGCTGTTCCCAAAATGCACCATTTAGATACCAGCAATCCAAAGGCACACTCCACAGTTCTTCGTGCCCTTGTCAGTCGGTAGTTGTAAATCCTTTTGGTGTGATTCAAGTCCCGACTTGAGTACGGTTTTATGAGTTTGGCACACATTTGAAACGCCTCATCCCCAACCACAACAAACGGCATTGGCGGTCCTTCAGTGTTCGGAAGAGGTCATGGCTGTGGAAAATTAAAATCATTACTATACAAACGTTGGCCCATGTCAGAGTTTTTGAAAGTCTGTGAGTCATTTCCTCGTTCAAATGAGCCAAAGTCCACGGCGACAAATCGACAGTCAGCATCTGCAATCGCCATGAGAACAATCGAAAAGTATTTTTTGTAATTGAAATATTCGGATCCACTTCCAGCAGGTTTCATAATCCGAATGTGTTTGCTGTCCACAGCCCCCAAACAGTTTGCAAAATTACAAATGTCCTGGAATTTTGCAGCATTTTCCAGCCAGAGTTCAGTTGTGGGTTGGGGGAGGAATTCATCACGTAGAACGTCACTTAAAGCACAGCAGGTGTCTCCAACAATCCCAGAAAGCGTGGACACTCCAATCCAGAGTTGAAAATGTAGAGATGATAAGGTCTCTCCAGTAGCCAGGAATCTGCCAAACAGAAAATGGGAAAAAAATCAGTACATGGCTTTTAGAACAATCATATTAATGACAGGTGTTTCTTTTTCAAAATTACGTACCTCAGGGTCACCATCAGCAGGATTTGCTTGACGTTGCTGTGTGTCCTGCCTGGTGATGGATCCTCGGACACGTAGCAGCAAGTCATGGAAGCTCTGTTCCGACATTCTCGTGTACTTGAAAAACTTCTCAGGGTTTTCAAGCAGCTCTGTGTACAATGAGTGGTAGGCTCCACGGCTCTCTCGGACTTCAATGATGGGGTGTTGCCAATAGCGACGACGACGGCTTCTCCATCTTTCTTCTTTGCAAGACAGAGCAAAGGCAATAGCTAATTTCAATGACAAATCAAGATTAATCATGAAGCTCTCCACGCTAACATCCATCTTGCAGCTGGATACAGCAGCAAAAGATGAGGATTTTATCAGTGCAGTGTGTCTATACATAGAAATCTCATGAGATATGCCCATTAGGTGTCTGGTGTCAAGGAAATTCTACTGGAAAAGCATTGGAAATATCGAATGCATGTGCATAAACAATGCAAACGCATGCAAAAAGGCATACAACGCATGCACACGCAGCTTTTTTTGCATCATGCATAAGATGATGCCTATAAAAAATGCTGCGTAAACATGCGTTTGCGCATGCAGATGATATGCTGTGCACAGAAACGCTAATGTGAACTTAGCCTTAGCAATTGGCTGGGGACACACTAACAATGTGTGCACTATCTCTTTAAGAATTAGGAAGGGCAGGTGCGGCCGCCCTAAGCATGCAGCCAGGTAGTATACAAACAGAAAACAGAGGACATGGGGCTTACAGCATACAGCAAACAGAGGACAGAACTCACCACATGACCTGGAGTGGTGAGTCAGTCGGTGTACTTGCATGGTGGGGGATGGAAAGCCATGTGGCGATACCGACAGGAATGTTAAACATATCTCTATTTGTAGTGCATTTTCTCAATCTTCTCTGGGGGGGCATGAGCTTTCACCCCTTTATTCCAGACACTGCCAATAACAGCACAGGATCCCCCTGACGAAGGAAGATTTTCCGAAACGCGCGTCGGGGCGCGTTCTAGGCGGCATTGACACCGCCTCTCTTCTCCCCCGGTTTTTTCCAGGTATTGTTTACTTATTATCCTCATGGCTAATATGGGTGTACACAGGCATTGTCTTTGATATTTACTACACCCCCTTTTTAGTTCATGTTTTATTTTGCACAGCAATTGTGCACACTGGTGCTGTTTTTTTATTTTTTTTATTTTAGCATTGCTTCCTTTTTGTATAGTAATGCGCAATATTAATTTCTTTTTTTGCACTTTTGTCTTGGGATTGTGCACATTGGTGCTGTTTTTTCATTTTAGTATTGCTTTCTTTTTGTAGAGCACTATTGCACCTCATGTTAGTTAACAGTGCGCAATTCCAAGTAATTATTTAATTTATTTCCTTTTTGCATTTTTTTCTTGGGATTTTTCACCGCTGACACACATAATTAGGTTCATTCTACATGGTTATTTATTACATTTGTGTCTATTTATTATCATTAGTACATTTTTCTGTTCAGTCTGCACCATTTGTGTTTGGGTATTATTTGTGCACTGGTCACACTAGGCCATTGGATAATTGATATTTTGTATTTCTATAATTCTTGTATACTTACTTGGTTATACACATTGTAAACCTGGGTATTGGGCATTATTAGGTGGTGTTCTTGCTTCCTTTTTATCTATATTTCAATGTTTGTGCAATATTTTTATGTAAAAAAAATGTTTTCAATAAAACTTGAACATTGTGTCCTTAACTTGCCTTGGTGGTTTTTTCTTTCCCCTTGTATCTTATGCACTTGGGTGTTTGTTTTCAATAACAGCACAGCAGCTTATCTAGCAATCTGCACCCCCCATCCACTTGAAACACTATGAAGAAACATTCAATTGGTCTGCAAAACAGAGATTTTGCATGGTTCACTTCAGAAATATGAATAGATCTGCAATAGAGCAATGCAGATCGGGAGCTCGGGGATATTTTTTACAAGGTATTTAATTCAAGTTGAGTAAGTGACAGGTCCTCTTTAACTCAATTGTTTTCTTGATACATGGAAAAGATTTAATTTATATCTTTGAATTTTAATCCTTTACCATGCCATGAATTATAAATATAAAGCTTAGCAATTGAAAGTTACAAGCGCTTTTAAACCTGCACATATTGAAAAAGACTAACAATGCTACTCACTTGGGAGCGATGTGAGATGTCACACGAACCATTTCTATTTAAAAGTCTGGCTGGTTTATTTCAGTCCTCATAAACCACATCACAGGAAAACTTAAATACAGCCCTTGTCCGGCACAAAGTGAAACATAAATCAAAAGTCCATACAATAGTGCTGGTTTGCCCGCTTGGGTTAAGGGTATGCCACACTAAACAACATCGCTAATGGGATCGCTAAAAAACGTCACTATTTAGCGATCCCGTTAGCGATGTTGTTGTGTGCGGCATCTACCAGCGACGTGGCCCCTGCTGTGATCTCGCTCGTCGTTCTCATCGTTCCGGACCCTATTTTTATCGTCGGCGCCCCGCTGGTAAGTATATATCGCTGAGTGTGGCACCTTTTTTTAGCGATTTAGCGGTATTTTTGTACCGCTAAAGTCGTTAAGGAGATCGCTAACCGCGATAGCGTCCTTAACGACATTGCTAAATTAGGCTGCTACTAGCGATATTGAAACTATCCCGCTAGCGATCGCATTAGTATGCGTCGTTAACGTGATCGCTAGTGGGATAGTTTAGTGTGGCAGTACCTTTAGAGTCCAGCTTCTTAATCCTTTAGCAAAGCTACACAATCCAGGAGATCTACACACCCAATACACAGAACATGTGTGAGATAACCAGGTCCCATTTTGCAATATAAACCACACACAGGGGTGTAGATATGGTGAGCAGCCAGTCTGCCTTAACTCTGTAGCTGCTCACAGTAAGACCTGCCACTATCATGGCCAATTAACCCCTCTTAGTACAATGTGTACTACAGCATTACGCCAGGTTTTACATCACAGAGAACCTCCATCTTTGTTAAACAAATCTCTTATCCACTATGTGACCGGTAGCCGCCTTACAAGACTTAAACACTACTTATGTCAGGCAGCTGAATGACACAAATAATATTCACCCAATAGGTGGTGCTAGAGTTTGCATAGCACCCTACATAGACACTTTTAGGATTAGGCCGGTGTCACACTAAGGGCTCATACTCACTGGCTGGAAAAAAATCGGTCCGTTTTCTGCAGGAAAAAAACGGTACATTTGTTGTAAAAAGGCATGCGATTTTGATGCGATTTTAAATCGCACCATGCGTTTTCCATCAGTTTTCCATCTGTATGCAATGCGATTTTAACATGAAGTTTTACATAGAGCAGTTATCTCTATGTAAAAAGTCATGTAAAAATCACATTGTCAAAAAAAAATGTACACAAAAAGCAAATAATTATATATTATATATATATATATATATATATATATATATATATGTCATTGTGACATATATACAGTTAGGTCCATAAATATTTGGACAGAGACAACATTTATCTAATTTTGGTTCTAGACATTACCACAATGAATTTGAAACAAAACAAATCAGATGCAGTTGAAGTTCAGACTTTCAGATTTCATTTGAGGGTATCCACATTAAAATTGGATGAAGAGTTTAGGAGTTTCAGCTCCTTAACATGTGCCACCCTGTTTTTAAAGGGACCAAAAGTAATTGGGCAGATTAAATAATTGTAAATAAAATGTTCATTTCTAGTACTTGGTTGAAAACCCTTTGTTGGCAATGACTGCCTGAAGTCTTGAACTCATGGACATCACCAGACACTGTGTTTCCTTCTTTTTGATGCTCTGCCAGGCCTTCACCGCGGTGGTTTTCAGTTGCTGTTTGTTTGTGGGCCTTTCTGTCTGAAGTTTAGTCTTTAACAAGTGAAATGCATGTTCAATTGGGTTGAGATCAGGTGACTGACTTGGCCATTCAAGAATATTCCACTTCTTTGCTTTAATAAACTCCTGGGTTGCTTTGGCTTTATGTTTTGGGTCATTGTCCATCTGTAGTATGAAACGACGACCAATCAGTTTGGCTGCATTTGGCTGGATCTGAGCACACAGTATGGCTCTGAATACCTCAGAATTCATTCGGCTGTTTCTGTCCTGTGTCACATCATCAATAAACACTAGTGACCCAGTGCCACTGGCAGCCATGCATGCCCAAGCCATCACACTGCCTCCGCAGTGTTTTACAGATGATGTGGTATGCTTTGGATCATGAGCTGTACCACGCCTTCGCCATACTTTTCTCTTTCCATCATTCTAGTAGAGGTTGATCTTGGTTTCATCTGTCCAAAGAATGTTCTTCCAGAACTGTGCTGGCTTTTTTAGATGTTTTTTTTAGCAAAGTCCAGCCTAGCCTTTTTATTCTTGATTCTTATGAGTGGCTTGCACCGTGCAGTGAACCCTCTGTATTTAATTTCATGCAGTCTTCTCTTTATGGTAGATTTGGATATTGATACGCCTACCTCCTGGAGAGTGTTGTTCACTTGGTTGGCTGTTGTGAAGGGGTTTCTCTTCACCATGGAGAGTATTCTGCGATCATCCACCACTGTTGTCTTCTGTGGGCGCCCAGGTCTTTTTGCATTGATGAGTTCACCAGTGCTTTCTTTCTTTCTCAGAATGTACCAAACTGTAGATTTTGCCACTCCTAAAGTTGTAGCAATTTCTCGGATGGGTTTTTTCTGTTTTTTGCAGCTTAAGGATAGCTTGTTTCACCTGCATGGAGAGCTCCTTTGACCGCATGTTTCCTTCACAGCTAAACCTTCCAAATGCAAACACCACACCTCAAATCAACACCAGCCCTTTTATCTGCTTAATTGAGAATGATATAATGAAGGGATTGCCCACACCTGTCCATGAAATAGCCTTGGAGTCAATTGTCCAATTACTTTTGGTCCCTTTAAAAACAGGGTGGCACATGCTAAGGAGCTGAAACTCCTAAACCCTTCATCCAATTTTAATGTGGATACCCTCAAATGAAAGCTGAAAGTCTGAACTTCAACTGCATCTGATTTGTTTTGTTTCAAATTCATTGTGGTAATGTCTAGAACCAAAATTAGATAAATGTTGTCTCTGTCCAAATATTTATGGACCTAACTGTATATATACATATATTTATAGTTCCTAGACTTCTACATACTGTAATAGCCGCTAATTCAATTGCCGGCTTTTGTGAAATCACAGAAGCCGACATGAAATGATACATTGTTTCCACACAGTTAACCATGTCATTTCATGTATTTTGATATATGGTTTTAACTTACAATTACATAAGTGTATGTGTGCAAAATTTCAGATATGTAGGGGTTAATTAAAGGTGTAAATTTGTTGAAAAAAAATGCGTGGGCTCCCGCTGTATTTTCTCCACCAGACAGACAAAGCAAGCGAGTGGGGGCAGATAATAATAGCCTAGGGAGGGTACATTTTTTCGTGCCCCCCCTGGCTACTAACATCTGCCCCCAGACACCCCAGAAAGGGCAAATCTCTAATTAGATTTGCCCTTTCTGGCACTTTGCCCGTCTATTCCCATTGCCCTGTAGCGGTGGCGAATGGGTTAATAAGGGGTTAAAGCCACCTTGCAATTGAAAGGTCACTTTAAGCCAGGTTAATAATTGAGAGCATATATATATATATATATATATATATATATATATATTCTATGTGTATGTATCTAGTGTTTTGTGAGCTGTCAGTGTGATTTTACAGTAGCCGGGGATGAATTGCCGGCTTTTCAAAGGAGACTGGTGCGTATAAATCGGACAGCACTTGCATGGTGCGAGTGCTGTGCGATGATTTCTCGCACCCATTGACTTGCATTAGCGATTATCATGCCAAAATCGCATCAAATCGCAGCATGCTGCGATTTTTTTCTCACACCAATTTCTGATGAGAAAAAAATCGCAAATGAGAACTCACCTATTGAATAACATTGGTCAGATTTGAATCCGATTTTTTTTCGTCTGATTATCATCCGTTTTCAGCGCCAGTGAGTATGAGCCCTAAGGGCTCTTTTCCACTTGCGAGAAATACGTCCGATTCTTGCATGTGAAATCCCATTTCTGGTGCCGGCACTCGGGAGTGGAGTGTGTGGCTGCATGTAGTTCTATGTAGCTGCTCGCTCCACTCCCGAGTGCAGGCGCCAGAGCTGGGATTTCACATACGAGAATCGGACGTATTTCTCGCAAGTGGAAAGGAGCCCTAAGGAGGAATACGATGAGTGAGAGGCGTGAAAACCACGCATTACACACGGACCAATATTTCTCTATGGGGCAGCTCTGATCATGCGTATTTTTCTCAGCCGTATCTTACGGTGCGAGACACCCGCTGCATGCTGCGATTGTGCGCGTATTACGCCCGTTGTACGCCAATGAAAGTCTATGGGTGCGAGAAATCAACGGATTACACATGGACCAGACGTGTGACTTGCGAGAAATACGCAAGATGATTTCAATGAGTTTCAGGCCTAAAAACCGTTAAATGTCTATTTTGCAAGGCTGCGAGAAAAAAACGCTGTACGGATTGCATACGGATGCGTTCATGCGCAAAATACGCAGCCGCACCCTGACAACGGATGAAATACGGATTATTGTGCCGGCAACATTTTGGCGTATTACGCTCGTACAATACGGTCCGTATTTTTGTATGGTGAGTGTGACGCCGGCCTTACTCTCTTTATAGGATCACTCTGAAAAGACAAAAGAGCACCTGAAAAAAAATGTATAGATTCTTGCACAGCCACAACTATGAGCAAAATGTATATCCCCACCATTGCAATTCCCTGCCTCATTTAAGTTGGTGTATTTTATCCATGTTTAACTGTTCACATTGTAGAGGCCCTGTAGCTCTGATAAACTAAATTTAAATATCATCTTTGGGACAATATTTTCGACTGCATATTGCAATGTGTGGTGACTTTGGAATGTGGTAGAAAAACTATATTCTCATAACACAATGAAAAGATATGGCATTTAGATTTCTATTACCGTACATCCAAAGTTGGATATAGAATTACTTAATAATGGTAAATTTTTGTTTATTCACAGAAAGCAGTGTCTCAAATTGTTAAAGTACCTACTGGAACTCCTGAAAACAAATGGAGAGCAAAGAAAAATGAATCCGTTCTGCTCATACCATGCCAAGACTGCACTACTGCATTTCTGGGCGAAACATCCAAAAGATGAAGACTGGAAATTTAAGGATTTGGAATTACATTTTAATAAATATGTTGATTTTTTCCTGGACTGTCTTAGTAGGTACACTCTGTGCAACTTTTTTATTCCTGCTCATAATCTTTTCAGTGAAGAATTTGTAGACAAATCAAACTGTGACTATCTTTATGAGGAAATAAGATAGCAAAAATCAAATAACTACCCTATTTTTTATGAATAGAGCCTATTTCTTTATTTATTATTTTTACGTCTCTCCAAACTGCTTATGATAGGCCATGCATAATATGACTTTAATAGTAAGTTGTTAACCCTGCTGTTTCTATTTTACAGAAATACAGACTAATTTAGAAAGTATTAAAGACATATGAAGTAAGAAACTGACTTAAGTGATAAAAACAATTTTATATTTTTACTAAGTGATACATTGCATTGCATTAGCGTTTGTATTTTTTCTTATAAATATATATTTTTTATCTAATCAGAGTCGAAAACAAGGTTTTAAATGGTGATGTAAGAGGGTAGAGGTGCAGGCCATACTGGATGTCACAAAAAAAAACAGTTAATGCAAAAAAAAGTGAAAGGCCAAACTCCCCACTATCAGAGTTAATGTTGTTTCATGTCATATGTGGGACCCGCATAAAACTGCTGCCCAGCTGGAAGAAATCAAAATACTTTATAAAAACAGCAAGAACATCCACTTATAAAACTGATTTTCAGATTAATTAAAAACTGTTCTGTTGGTTCATGTGTGCATTTCTGACGCGTTCCCTGTGCTGTCAACCGCCCTTAGTCATAAAGATAATAGCAATGTTACTCACCTGTCCCAGAACAAGCACCACTCCTAGCTCCCTTCTCCTCTAGCCGACTTCCTTTGTAGTAGTCCGTGTTGTGTTTCTTAAGTAACCCCGAGAACTCCTCTGGCCTATTAAGGCTAGGTTTGGTAGAAGCCAGTTGCTTAGGTCTTTAGTAGCATTTTCTCAGTTCCCTTATATTTGTCCAGAGTTTGCTGCTTCTGCCATTGGCTTAGCTCTAGCCAAATGTCTGTCATCTCCTCAGCTTCTTCTGACTTCTTTGTTACAGCCAGATTTATTTGCAATATGGAGTCCAGTTTACTTCGTATTGTCCATACCAACCTTTAAGCAAGTTATCAACTTCTCGCAGTTGTTCTTGTTTCTGTTTCCAATTTATCTCTGAAAGCAAGGTAGCATATCCTTTCAACCATGTCTCCAGTTTTGCTATACTCCTGTGATTTTGTGATTGCAATTGCACCCCTGTGATTAACCATACTAGACTGAATTTATCTCTCTGTTACAATGCAGCTATTAACTATTGCATTGTTAGTAGATACCAATCTGAATTTACTTCTTGATTAAACCTGTGTTTAATTATTACCTTGGCCACAGATACCAGACTTGATTTTTTTACTAAATTCATCCCTGATGGAAGATATGTTTCCTATGTCTTTGATTCATCTGCGTTAGCTGCTTTGCTTGTTTGTCTGCTCATCTGCTGCACCAGTCCTCCCTGATCCACGTGTCCTTTGAAAAGGCCCACTCTGCTGCACTAATGCCTGTAATGTTCATGATACTCACCCAGACCAACGGCTGAGAGAATCTACCACACTAGATGGCAGGGCGGGCTGGGACAGGAGGACATTTAACTCTGGGCTGGTCTCTCTGTGTTAAGGGCCGGAATGTCTGGATGTGATGTGTAGTGCTGTGGAAATCCATACTCACCCTAAGCAAACTCGGCAGTCCCATCATGTTGGTTTCTGGTAGCGGCATAAGAGTGATAGGCTGTTCTGCTGCATTCCTTCTTCTGAAGACAACAATCGTGCTTTGTGTACCATGTCATGAGGTTTTATGTGTAATGTGAATAGTGATGTGTGTCTTTTTATATTGTATGATGGTAATGAACACCGTATAAGAAAGTAAAGTGTTAATGTACAATGCGAGTAGTGCAGGTTAAGCATAGGGATAGACTTGGGATAGTATAAGTAGTATAAGTACTGTTCATGTAGTTAACTGGCTTAGCAACGGCATAGAATACAAGACAATAGGACAGTAGGTTTAGTCCATAGGATAGGATATAGTTAACGGACAGAACCTAGCGCACTTCCTAATAGTGACAGGGGATAGGGATGTACCGTGAGAAGGTTAAATTCAAGAACGGTGGGCTGCTAGGGCAAGCATGTACCTGTCATTCAAACCAGTGGGAAGCCCTACTGGAATCCCGAGCAGTCACCTCTGTTTTGTCTGGAGCCCAAGGTCTAGCAAAGGGGCAGTCGGGTACATCAAGTCCTCTGGCGTACAGTGGAAGATAGACAGGGATCCGTGTAGATGGAAGGTGGTGGATCCCTGACGTACTGCTGAAGTGGACAGGAACTTACTGAGATTGACGGAGTCAGTGGGCTTAGGGATAGCCCAGGACGAACGAGTGTTTAGAAGCATTGTACTAAGGAAGTAGGAAACATGGAGTGCTGAGCCCTATCCCACATGTTGATGAACTTGAACTGACCAGTAAACGTTTGCTTATTGTAATGAACTTAGTGTCCCCTGAGTGGTGTGCGATGGCTTCTGAGGATGGAGGCCTGGAGACAACACAGGCCTAAAATTGAGTGTGATGCACCCCACACCTGACAGCATACTGGGAATGGGACACTGTTTTCCTGTAAAGTGCCAGAGCATAACCGGACAGCAGCTAGGTCATGACTACCACTCTGGGCAACTTTACATCAACATTGCAAAGCAAAGAAACTACTTACTCCCATCTGACTTCCTGTTCCAGCTCTATGCTGACATTGGGTCTCCTAGTTTGCTTAGGCTTGTTTGGAGGTATATATACATACTTCGTTCTGTTTATATGTATGTGCTTGTGTACCCCTGTGTATCTAAAAATATCTGTATGCATGTGTCACTATGCATAAGGCCTGTCTGTGTATATGTATATAAGCCTACCTACAGAGGGTTCGGAATGTATTCAGACCCCTTTAAATTTTTCACTCTTTGTTTCATTGCAGCCATTTGGTAAATGCAAAAAATTTAATTTTTTTTCTCATTAATGTACACTCTGCACCCCATCTTGACTGATAAAAACCAGAAATGTAGAAATTTTTGCAAAGTTATTAAAAAAGAAAACCTGAAATATCACATGGTCATAAGTATTGAGACCCTTTGCTCAGACACTCATATTTACATCACATGCTGTCGATTTCCTTGTGATCCTCTTTGAGATGATTCTACTCCTTCATTGGATTCCAGCTGTGTTTAATTAAACTGATAGGATTGATTTGTAAAGGCTCACACCTGTCTATATAAGACCTCACAGCTCACAGTGCATGTCAGACCAAATGAGAATCATGAGGTCAAAGGAACTGGCCAAGGAGCTCCGAGACAGAATTGTGGCAAGACACACATCTGACCAAGGTTACAAAAGAATTTCTGCAGTACTCAAGGTTCCTAAGAGCACAGTGGCCTCCATAATCCTTAAATGGAAGAAGTTTGGGATCACCAGAAGTCTTCCTAGACCTGGTCATCCAGCCAATTTGAGCAATCGTGGAAGAATAGCCTTGGTGAGAGAGGTAAAGAAGAACCCCAAGATCACTGTGACTGAGCTCCACAGATGCAGTAGGGAGATGGGAGAAAGTTCCACAAAGTCAACTATCACTGCAGCCCTCCACCAGTCGGGCCGGCCTTCATGGCAGAGTGACCCGACGGAAGCCTCTCCTCAGTGCAAGACATATGAAAGCATAGATTTTGCTAAAAAAAACACATGAAGGACTCCCGGACTATGAGAAATAAGATTCTCTGGTCTTATGAGATGAAGATAGAACTTTTTGGTGATAATTCTAAGCGGTATGTGTGGAGAAAACCAAGCACTGCTCATCACCTGCCCAATACAATCCCAACAGTGAAACATGTTGGTGGCAGCAACATGCTATGGGTGTGTTTTTCAGCTGTAGGGATAGGATGACTGGTTGCAAGTGAAGGAAACATGAATGTGAAGTACAGAGATTTCTTGGATGAAAACCTCTTCCAGAGTGCTCTGGACCTCAGACTTGGCCGAAGGTTCACCTTCCAACAAGACAATGACCCTAAGCACACAGCTAAAACAAGAAAGGAGAACAACTCTGTGACCATTCTTGACTGGCCCAGCCAAAGTCCTGACCTAAACCCAATTGAGCATCTCTGGAGAGACCTGAAAATGGCTGCTCACCAATGTTCACCATCCAACTTGACGGAACTGGAGAGGATCTGCAAGGAAGAATGGCAGAGGATGCCCAAATCCAGGTGTGAAAAACTTGTTGCATCATTCCCAAGAAGACTCATGGCTGTACTAGCTCAAAAGGGCGCTTCTACTCAATACTGAGCAAAGGGTCTGAATACCTATGACCATGTGATATTTCAGTTTTTCTTTTTCAATAAATTTGCAAAAACTTCTACATTTCTGTTTTTTTCAGTAAAGATGGGGTGCAGAGTGTATATTCTGTCCCCGGGGCCAGAATAGTAAAAAAGACTTATCAGATTCATCTGTAAAACTCACAGCTTCTATAAAGCTATAAAACTTCCTGCAGAGCATCTGCTCTCAACATATAAGAGACTATACAGCTCCCCTTCTCCCTGTACATCAGAATGGCTGAAGGGATGACTACACGGTCTCTGCCAGACCCATTGTCAGAGGAAGAGTGCATAGACCCTGATCCAGCATTTAGTGAGAAGGCTAGACGTCTCACAAAGCCAACATGGAAAATAAGGGAGAATCTAGAATCCAGTAAACATGATCTTCTCCGTGCTACAGCAGAGCTATGGCAAAAACTGTTGAGCCACATAGACAGGCTATCTCAGCCTGCTTCTCTCCAACGACCACCAGAGGGAGCCCTTGCACAACTGTGTTCAGGTTATTGCTATGCAAAAATAACAGATCAGTATATCGCAATGTTAAAGAGACTTAACCCATTAGTTACCTGCAAAGAGCTGCAAGCCTTCCAAAAACTTAGCTCTGAGAGAGAAAGCATGGTGCGCGATATAAAAGCCAAAACAAAGGCAAGAATCGCGCTAATAGCCGAGATGTCATCTTGCATTTCTGGCTCAGCCAGACTGTCAAAGCGAGCATCTAAGTCACGTTCTTCAAATCCTCAACCCTCAGCGAACAGTTTGTAAAAGCACGTGGGGAAACTGAGGCCACTAAAATACAAGCTGCCTTCGCTCAAAAGGAAAATGAGATGAAAACTGAGACCACTAAAATACAAGCTGCCCTAGAGGCCACTAAAATACAAACTGCCCTAGAGGCCTTAGAGAAGGAAACTGAGATGAAAACTGAGGCCACTAAAATACAAGCTGCCCTAGAGGCCATTAAAATACAAGCTGCCCTAGAGGCCCTAGAGAAGGAACGCCAACACGCCATAGCCATGGCAAAGTTAAAGGTCCTGGAACAAGCCATCAGTGGGAGCCAAAGAGACAGCATCAGTTTAAGTGGTTTTGATACTGAAGACCCTCTTAAGCGTACTAGAGACTATGTACAAAGCCAACACAGCGCTATCCCTGCTCCTGCAATCCTTCCTGACCACACAGATGCTCCCTGAGACAACAGGACACAGAGTGTTTATCCGCATCCTGCACCCAAGGTCAGTACAATTACAATACGCTGCCAACCTTGCACCCTGATCCTCCTCTGTGCACCGAAATGTACCAGAAACCTGCACCTCACCAAATCTTATACTCAGAAACCTACGTGCAGGCCAATATGCAGGCAAGTCACCACACTCCGGTCAATCACACAATTCCAGTCCCATGTGTGGCAGAAACTAAGCTCATTAAGCCAGTTAATGGTCTGAACGCCTACGCTGCCCCATATGTACCTACATTCCCAGGTCAAAGCACAGACTGTATGAGCAATGCTATCCAGCCAGCATCTGTCCTTCCAAAATCGGAGAATGCTGATATGACTTGCCTTGCAAGGTACATGATTGGGCGTGATCTAACTAAGACCGGTCTTACAGAGTTTGACGATAAACCTGAGAACTACACTGGTTGGAAGTGTACCTTTGAAACCGCGATCAGTGACCTAGGCATCACCGCCGCTGAAGAGCTAGACCTGCTAATCAGGTGGCTTGGGCCACAATCCACGGATCGGGTCAAGAGACTTAAATCTGTCCACATTAGTAATCCCATCGCGGGTCTCACCGCTGCATGGAAGAGGTTAGAAAGAAGCTATGGCAGTCCAGAGGTCATAGAAAGGGCCCTGTTCAAACGACTAGAGGATTTTCCAAAGGTATCTACCGTATATACTCATGTATAAGCCCACCCGTGTATAAGCCGACCCCCCTAATTTTGCCACAAAAAACTGGGAAAACTTATTGACTCACGTATAAGCCTAGGGTAAAAAATGATTATGCCCCCATATGATGCTCCACAGATTATGCCCCCATATGCTGCACAGATTATGCCCAATATGCTCCACAGATTATGCCCCCATATGCTCCAGATTATGCCCCCATATGCTCCAGATTATGCCCAATATGCTTGAGATTATGCCCCCATATGCTCCAGATTATGCCCCCATATATTCCACAGATTATGCCCTCGTATGATCCACAAATTATGCCCCCATATGCTCCAGATTTTGCCCCCATATGTTCCACAGTTTATGCCCCCATATGCTCCATATTATGCCCTCATATGCTCCATATTATGCCCCCATATGCTCCAGATTATGCCCCATATGTTCCACAGCTTATGCCCCCATATGCTCCATATTATGCCCCCATATGCTCCATATTATGCCCCCATATGTTCCACAGCTTATGCCCCCATATGCTCCATATTATGCCCCCATATGCTCCAGATTATGTCCCCATATGCTGCACAATTATGCCCCATATGCTGCTGCAAAAAAAAAAAAAAACATACTCACCTCTCGTCGCTGGGGGCCAGGTGCCAGTGTCCTGAGCAGGCGGTGACACCGGCGTGCTATGGGGGACAGGTGCCGGTACTCAGGACCCCGGCACCTGAGATATTTACCTGTCCCGTTCCACCGCTGCACGCTGCGTCCTCTTCCGGGTCCTCGGCTGTGAATGATCTGGCAGGGGGCGCGGCGCGCACTAACGACATCATCGCACCCTCTGCCTGATCATTCACAGCCAGAGGAGTCAGACGAGGATGCAGCGTGCAGCGGTGAAACGTGACAGGTAAATATCGCTATACTCACCCCTCCGCCGGTGCGGTCTCTGCAGCCTCTTCTCCCGGCGCTCTCCTCAGCGCTTCCTTCCTACAGCGGTCACATGGTACCGCTCATTAAAGTCATGAATATGTGCATATTCATGACTTTAATGAGCGGTGCCATGTGACCGCTGCAGGAAGGAGCCGGAGATCATGGGAGAAGCAGGGGGGCTGCAGAGACCGCGCCGGCGGAGGGGTGAGTATGATCCAACACCCCCACTCCCCCTCCCCGCCGACCCCATATATGACCCGCGTATAAGCCGAGAGGATGACTTTCAGCCCTAAAAAATGGGCTGAAAATCTCGGCTTATACACGAGTATATACGGTAATAAGGACAGTACAAGGTTCCAAGAGCTCAGCGACCTCCTGTTAGAGCTTCAGCTGGCCAAAGCAGACCTGCACCTTCCTGGCCTCAGCTACCTGGACACTGCTCATGGGGTAACCCCAATAGTTTCCAAGCTGCCGCCTAACATCCAAAATAAGTGGGCCATGCTTGGATCAATATACAAAAGGGAAAACCAAGTCTCCTTCCCTCCATTTTCCTACTTCTGCGAGTTCATCGAAAATATTGCAGAGTGTAAGACTGATCCAAGTTTTTCCTATGGAGAACACAGCGACCCTGTTTCATCTACTAAACACGACAGTCCACGTCTTAACTACAGGAACCACCAAGCTCCAATGTCCATCAAGAAGACTGATGTTCTTCCGGCACCTTCAGTATCACAAGATAAGAGCGACAAAGGTGAGAAGGTTAAGAATCCTAATCGCCAGTGTCCAATTCACAAACTGCCACATCCCCTGAAGAAGTGCATCGGCTTCAGGAAGAAGCCCCTTCAAGAACGGAAGGAGCTCTTGCAGAAGTTTGGAGTATGCTTCAGGTGCTGCGCCTCTACCGAACATCTTGCTAAGGACTGTGTCATCCCCATCAAATATCTAGAGTGCGACAGCGAAGACCACGTACAGGCGCTCCATCCATCACAGCCTGACTCTGCGTCTTCACCTTCTCCCACCATAAGCCATGACGGGGAGAGTACAGACCAAGCGACAAGCCATGTTGCGGTATCTTCCTCATGCACTGACGTCTGTGGAGAAGGTCTTCGAGACAAGTCCTGTGCGAAGATTTGCCTGTCATGGGGGTATCCCAAGGGCCATCCAGAGAAAGCAGTCAAGGTGTACATTAGCCTGGATGACCAGAGCAACAAATCATTAGCCAGGTCAGAACTCTTTGACTTGTTTGACTTAAAAGGAGACGTCTATCCCTACACCTTGGGCACCTGCAGCGCGTTTTACAAACCTCTGGAAGAAGGGGCAGTGGCCTCATAATAACTTCTCTTGAGAAAGGCGCCACGGAGATACCACTACCCATGCTTTTGTAGAGTGTAATCGAATACCATTCAATAGGGAAGAAATCCCAACACCAGAAGTCGCTCTTCAGCATCCTCATCTCAGAATGATAGCCAAAGAGATGCCACCCCTGGACGATAAGGCAGACATCCTAATTCTCCTCGGCAGAGACATTATATGACTGCACAAGATGCGTCAAGAAATTCACGGACTACTCAATGAACCGTACGCCCAGCGCCTCGAGCTAGGCTGAGTAATCATTGGCAATGTCTGTAGTGACCAGACAAAGAATCAGAACGACATCTCCTCTTACAAAACCGTTATCACGTCAGATGACAACGAATTGTCCCCCCTGTCATACTCACGTCACCAATGGATGAAGGAGAAGTCAAACGACACTACGTGTCAACGGCAACCATCCGATAATTCAAGTCCGCTTTATCCTCAAAACTACAACCTCGAGATAACAGCATTCGATCCTTCAACCAAGGACAACAACTCACTACCTACAGAGGGAGACAAAGTGATAATCAGGGTCATGAGCATCAAACCCACCGAAGACAACTATAACAGCTGGGTAGCTCCCTCACCTTCTCTTCCAGCAAAGACTAAGTTGCCAAGGGATCCGCAGCAAGTAACTGCTAAGTTCCCAACCTTTGATACCAATCTCCATCACAAGCCTGGTCAAACTGAAGCTGTGCTAGACTTCAGTGCTCAGAGTGAAAGCCCCTCTCTCAACAGCCTACCTCTGACCGATGGCGCCAGCGTTTTCCCCACGCAATTCAGCCTCAGCTCACTGGCGGATGTTGAACAAGACACGTTCACTTCCCAAGCATCACCCTGTAAGGAACTTGCTATCAAACGAGGAGCCTCGCCTGTTGAAAACAGTATCCATGATCCTCTCGGGTTTAAGACACCCATCGCAGTTCTAGGCAGGGTACCACTGAGACAGCTTGCTACTCAGGATATCAACGGGAACACTATGTTACCATCTCAGAGACAGCAAAGATGGGAGACGGCGAAAAAGTCTCTAAAAGCCTTACAAGTCCTGTCCCGTAGTTCTGTAAAGACTCTTTCAACCATCATCAAGACACAAGTCTACCTTTCCTACGATGTGTCTACGAGGACTACAGCTGCGGAAGCCTCTCCGAGCGCTTCAGAAACTGGCAAAAAGGTACAGAAGCTGAGATCTCTTTACCCTGGACATCCTTTCAGCTGGTCAGCCATCGTATCTGCTGACATCCATTTCAGGTTAACCATCTGCTGGCTCTTTCGAGCAGGAGTCACATGATCTTAGCTTTGTCTCTGGACTCTGCCACGGCGGGGAGCATGTCTCTGCATACTACTGCCATGCTAGTATGCAGAACTATCAGCATCCGAATGAACTTGAACTTTCATCTTTGGATTGTTTGTGTTGGTGGAGGTGTTTGCATGTTGCAGCTTCCCCAATCTGAGGATGGGTTCTCCCATAACTTGGTTTATCCAAAAATTGAGGACTTCACGTCATCAACCAAGAATTGGACTTACAACTGTTACAGTTTACTTCTGCATGTTGTGTTTCTCCTTTATGTCTTTCAGGTCTACAGTGACATCTCCAGTGAACATCATAAAAATTATGAAATCTATAGATTTCAGACGGGGAGTGTTATGTCCCATGAATGAGTCATTTTACAGACTGTCCTGTGTATTTTACATGCTGTATTGCAGTCTCTCATATTGTTTACTGTTGCTATGTGTCCCTGTGTTTGCATAGCTGAAATCTTTCCCTTCCATCAAGTTCGTCCCTTCTGTCTCCCTCTTCTGGGCATGATGTCATTTTCTTCTTCTTTCTCTTGTGTTTCATTCTCCATCTTGGTTTTATCAGAATCACATGTGTTTTCAGTCTGTCTGAAGAAAGACTTTTTTACCTGCTGCTGTTTGTATGCATTCAACAAGAATTCTTACAGAAATCAAAGTCTCTTCTGGATTCTTCATAACATGTGTGCCGGCAGCTGAGTTAAGCTATCTGCGATCGTCGCCAATTGTAAGTAAGGTGAAGAGATCCAGCATCTCACAGAGCCATATTTGCAGCTACAGGCCCCGGGGACAGAATAGTGTACATTAATGAGAAAAAATGAACTGTTTTGCATTTACCAAATGGCTGCAATGAAACAAAGAGTGAAAAATTTAAAGGGGTCTGAATACTTTCCAAACCCACTGTATATGTGTGTTATGTAAGTCAGCCTAAAAGTGTGTATGTGAAGCTTCTTATATGTGCCTGTGTGAGCATATTTGCCTGCCTTTATATATGTGTCTGTATATATGTTTGCCTATATGGTGTGTGTAGATATAGCCTGCCTATTTGTGTCTGTGTAGGAATATAAACCTGCCTGTTTGTCTGCATTTAGGGTACCGTCACACTCAGCGACGCAGCAGCGATCCCGACAACGATACGACCTGGCAGGGATCATTGCTGTGTCGCTATGTGGTCTCTGGTGATATGCCAAACAGTCAGATCTTAAACACAGCAGTGATCAGCGACCCGTAGCGACCTGTGTAACGATGTGTCTCCTATGTGTCTCAATGCAGAGTCGCTAGCGAGATCGTTGGTAAAAGATGTCAAACACACCGATGCATGCTGCCCAGTGGGATCTCAACGACCAAAGAAATGTCAAGGCATTTCTGACAGGACCAGGGATCTCACAGCAGGGGCCTGATCGCTAGTAAGTGTCAAACATAGCGAGATCGCTGCTGAGATCGCTGTTACGTCACAAAACTTGTGACTCAGCAGCGATCTCGCTAGCGATCTCGCTTAGTGTGACGGTGGCTTTAGGCCTAAGGGTATGTGCACACGTTGCGGATTTGCCTGTGGAATTTTCTGCGCAGATTCTTCCTCTCTTGGCAGAAAATGCAGGTAAAAATCCGTGCATTTTTGATGCGGATTTTCATGCGTTTTTTAATGCGGGTTTATATGTGTTTTTATTAGCTAAATAAAGATATGTTATTTAACAAAAAAAAAGGATCGTGATGTCATTTCTTTGTCCAACCTCTTCTTTTACATACTCCAAATGAAGACCAAAATATCATCACATATCATGTTCTAAAGTAATGTTTACACACACAAAATAAATATTTTTGATTATTTTTATATCTACAGATAGATATATCTATAGATAGATAGATGTATCTATAGATAGATAGATATATCTATAGATAGATAAATAGATAAATACAATAAATCTGTCTACCTATAGATATATCTATCGATATATCTGTCTATTTATAGATATATATCTATAGATATATCTATCTATCTATAGATATATCTGTCTATCTATAGATATATCTATCTATAAATATATCTATCTATAGATATATCTGTCTATCTATAGATATATCTATCTATCTATAGATATTTCTATCTATAGATATATCTGCCTATAGATATATCTATCTATAGATAGAAAAAATATGCGTTAGGCTGGGGTCACACTTGCCATAAACTCGCACGAGTCTCGCACCTCAATACCCGGCAGCCACACACTCCGGTCTCACGTGCCGGAGGCAGTGCTGGGTATTGAAGTGCGAGACTCGTGCGAGTTTCTCGCAAGTGTGACCCCGGCCTTAAACGCAATATCTGTTTAATTAAAAAAAAGGGAAAAAAATTATGTGGGCTCCTGCGCAATTTTCCAGTCCAGAGAGGGAAAGCCAGCGACTGGGGGCAGATACAGGTATTTATAGCCTGGGAAGGGAGTAATACCCATGGATCTTTCCAAGCTATTAACATCAACCCGCAGCTGTCTGCATAGCCTTTACTGGCTATTAAAATAGGGGAGCCCCCCAAAAAATGATGTGGGGTCCCTCTATACAGTAATTAATAGCCAGAAAAGGCTATGCAGACAGCTGTGGGCTGATATTTATAGCCTAGGAAGGTGCCATGGATATTGGCCCCTCCTGGCTACAAATATCAGCCCGCAGCCACCCCAGAAATGGCGCATGTAATGTTCTGCTGCAGTGCAGTATAGCGCAACCTCCACCAGGGGGTGATGGTGAGGGAAAAGAGGTTGCACACACACAGTGTAGTAACAGAGCAGAAGCACAGGTGTCACAGGTAATGAAAGCGTGATCAGACAAGCCAATGTCAGAAACTATCAGGAGCAGAAGTACCACAGGTCACAGCAATGCACATAGCAAGAGACAAGCCAGAAGTGAGAGCCTACCGGGAATGTAGTATCCAAAATGTGAGACGTAAGACGTAGTTAGCGAAGAAGCCAGTAAGTCAGAGCCAGTCGGGGAGAGTGGTATCAGAGATGGAAAACAAAAAGTGGAGTCCAGAATTCAGGCCATGTCATAGACAAGTACGGGAAGTCAGAGGCAGAAGGATCACTAGGGTATACGGGTCAGCCGCTCTAGCCTGGAAGCATGAACCATAGCTGACGTTGGCCCGCAGGCTGCAGAGGGCTGAAATAGCCCAGCCAGTTCCAAAATGAGGCAGCGAGGATTATCCCCTGCATGACCAGTCCAGAGAGAAAACAGCAGAAAACAAATTCTTGACTGGATCATGACAACGGATCTCTAAGATGCGCCAATTCGGCACTTAGCCTTTCTTTTCCCACTGACTTGTAGCGGTGGCATATGGGGTAATGGGGGTTAATATCACCTTTGTATTGTAAGATGACATCAAGCCCGGCTTAGTAATAGAGAGTTGTCAATAAGACACCTATCCATTACTAATCCTATAGTTGTTAATGGGTTAAATAAAGACACTGTAATAACTCTGCTGGCATCACTGCATGGCCTCCCATCTCTCACACACCATCTTACTGCTCCAGGTCATGTTGTGATTTCTGTCTGCTACCGGCTCCGTGTTTTGAGCCTCTTGCTTTCTGCCTGCTCTCTGCATGCTTCCTTGTTGTGTGCATAGGGGGGTGGCGCCATAACTCTCTGGTTCTTATGGAATCAGGGTGCACCTCTCTAATGTGTCCCTGACTAATTACCAAGAGGCCTCTAGTATTTAGGGCAGCTCCACCCAGTGGAACTTGCCTGAGCAATGCCTTTACTCAGTTAGTGTCTTGCTGCTGAGTTGCCAGGTCCTGTCCTGTGTTTTGCCTTCTCTGGAGGCTTAATTCCTAGCTTTGCCTTATACCTGTCTGTCTGCCCTCCAGGAGACAGAATATCCTGGTCTCTGTGTCATTGTTCCTAGCTTTGCCTTGCACCTGTCTGTCTGCCTTCCTGGAGGCTGTATATCCTGGTCTCTGTGTCTTTGTTCCTGTGCCTTGTCTCATTCCTTTCCCTGCCTGTACTCTGTCCTATACCTGTGTCTGTTGTAGCCCAGGCTGCAGCCTGTCCTTACCTGCCTTGCATACCCTTGTGTTTACTCCCTCTGTCTTGCCTATTGCTGCAGAACCCCTTGCTGCAGCTCCTCTCTGCATACCTTGCAGTTCCGCTTTGCTTTGCTCCTGCTGCTGCAGAACCTCTGGCTGCAGCTCCTCTCCTCATACCTTGCAGTTCCGCTTTGCTTCGCTCCTGCTGCAGAACCTCTTGCTGCAGCTCCTCTCCTCATACCTTGTGGTTCCGCTTTGCTTTGCTCCTGCTGCTGCAGAACCTCTTGCTGCAGCTCCTCCCTCATACCTTGCAATTCCGCTTTGCTTCGCTTCTGCTGCTGCAGAACCCCTTTCTACCAGTACCTGCATCTCCAGTGTGAACAGGTCCAAACCTGTTCCTTCATACACCACTCCTTCCTGTCAGTACCAGTACCTGCATCTCCAGTGTGAACAGGTCAAAACCTGTTCCTTCATGCACCACTCCTTCCTGCCAGTACCAGTACCTGCATCTCTAGTGTGAACAGGTTCAAACCTGTTCCTTCATACACCACACCTTCCTGTCAGTGCCAGTACCTGCATCTCCTGTGTGAACAGGTCTCTACCTATTTCATGCACCACTCCTTCCTGCTCATGTCCCTGTGTCTCAGCCGTGCCCGCCTGCCAGTGTCTTAGCCGTGCCCGCCTGCCAGTGTCTCAGCCATGCCCTCCTGCCAGTGTCTCAGCTGTGCCCGCCTGCCAGTGTCTCAGTCATGACCGCCTGCCAGAGTACCAGCCATGCCTGTCGTGCTCACCTGCCCATCTGTAGTCGCACCAGTCCTAGTGTCTTGTTCGCTAGTGTGATCAGCAGCCACAGCCAGACACCACCCTGGAGTGTCACCTAACAGCTACCTGCCTCCCAAGCCTGACCTCACCATCAGAGGTTCCAGAGAAGACCAAGGCATCTGCATTAGTTACACCCCTTCCAGGGTAGTCTGGTTTGTGGCACAGTGGGTCCACAACCCCCCTGTTCGCGCCAATCTGCCAAGGCGCGAGCGTGACAGACACAGCCAGAATAAAGTCTTTTAATGAAATAAAACTCAACACTAGTGTTGAGCGATACGATACCGCAAGTATCGGGTATCGGCCGATATTAGCTCTATCGGACTTTCGATACTTAGTTCCGATATTTTCGTCTTATCGGATACCGGAATCGGAATTGTCACTGTCACTGTCAGTGTCCGTCGGTCGAGTCTGTCAGGAGTCAGCGGCACTTACCTGGCAGAAGATCTCCGGCGGTCACGGGCTGGACTGCTTGATGGCCGCCATCATCTTTCCCCGGCGGTCACATGCAGTTTCTCGCGATAACTGCAGTGACTGCTGGGTAATCCCGGCCGTAAAGCAGTCAGTCCGATGACGTCACCGCCGGGGAAGCAGGTAATCAGCTGTGCTGCGTCGAGATGACAGGCTCTGCCTGTCATTGCGATGTAGCAGAGCTGGATCGTCGTGGGACTGTCGTTACTATGGACTGCGTCGGACAGGTGGTATACTGTTGGTTTGTTTTTTTTCTTTTTTTACAGGAGATCGATGGCGTCCAGGAATGAGTGTATAATAAAATTAATGAAAACTGTGTTGTCTCTTATTTCATTAAAATACTTTTTTCTTGCTGTGTCTTTTTTTTTATACATTTAAAAACTTTGGGATTAATAATGGATCGGTGTCTTATTGACACCTCTCCATTATTAACCGGGCTTATTCTCACCGTGCAATCAACGGTGACATTAACCCCTTATTACCCCACTTGCCACCGCTACAGGGCAGTGGGAAGAGCCGGGTAAAGTGCCACAACTGGCACATCTTTTGATGCGCCAAATGTGGGGCTGCTGTAGCCTGGTATTATCAGGCTGTTGAGGGCCAAAATCCATGGGCCTTGACAGTCTTTTAATACCAGGCCGCAGCAGTCTGCATTTTACTTGGCTGGTTAACAAAAATAGGGGGACCCCTACGCCGTTTTTTTTTCGAGGGGATCCCCTATTTTTGTTAACCAGCCAAGCTAAGCAGACTGCTGTGGCCTGGTATTATCAGGCTGGCAAGGTCCATGGATATTGGATCCTTACCAGCCTGAAAAACCAGGCCTCAACAGTCTGCTTCATCTGGCTGGTTAACAAAAATAGGGGGGACCCCACGCCAAATTTTTTTCGAGGGGATCCCCTATTTTTGTTAACCAGCCAAGCTAAGCAGACTGCTGTGGCCTGGTATTATCAGGCTGGCAAGGTCCATGGATATTGGATCCTTACCAGCCTGAAAAACCAGGCCTCAGCAGTCTGCTTCATCTGGCTGGTTAACAAAAATAGGGGGGACCCCACGCCAAATTTTTTTCGAGGGGATCCCCTATTTTTGTTAACCAGCCAAGATATGCAGACTGCTGTGGCCTGGTATTATCAGGCTGGCAAGCAGGGTCGGACTGAGGCACCGGGACACCGGAGAAACCTACGGTGGGCCCCAGCTCCTGCGTGGTGGGCCCTGATTTGAAAGGATAGGTCGCGGGGCAGAGGGGGCGGTGGCCCCGGGGCCCGCGCTCTGAGGGGGCCCACCCGGAGCTATGATACAGTTACATTCTGCGGCAGAGCAGGGAGAATCGCTCTCCCTGCTCTGCCGCCCGGAAGCTATGGGGCCTGAACAGGCGCTGGGGGGGCCCGGTGCCAGCAGTGGGCCCCCCACCCGTCATCGGAGGGTCAGCTGTATCGGCATCCAGCCGATAAAGCTGACCGCATGGAGAGAGAAGGAGTGAGCGCTCCTTCTCTCCCATAATCCCCCTCTCAGCGTATGACAGCGGGCGCAATAACATCACCTGCCGGCGCCCGCTGTCAGATGCTGAGAGGGAGAACAGTGAGCAGCACAGGAGCCGGGAGGTGAGTTTTTTTTTTTTTTTTTTTTTTAATGGGGGTGCAGTCGAGTCCTGGCTGGAGAAGTCGTCATGTCGGTGTGGGCCAGATGGAAAAGACATGAAAAGTGAACAATTCCATTAGAAAGAACATCAGCGGTAAGTCATTATCTGTACCTGTGCTGTAATCTATTATATGTTCTGTAGGACTGGTATTATTTAACACAGACCATATGGCGGTAATATCAATATTGGTCTTTTTATATATAGATTATTTTGGCCAACAGCGCGGTCATTTGCTGAGGTTCTCTGATGATGGGCCCACTCAGAAGTTTTGCCCCCACTAAACCAAAACCCTAGCTACGCCTATGGCTCTCTCTCTAGTCTTTCTTTCTCGCTCTCTGTTCTTTCCTTCTCGCTCTCTGTTCTTTTTTCTCTCTGTTCTTTCTTTCTCTCTTTTCTTTCTTTCCTCTCTTTCTTTCTCTGTTTGTTCTTTCTCTCTCGCTGCTCTTTCTTTCTTTTCCTCAGTACCAGCCACTGTGCCCTCATTACCAGTCAGTGTGATCAGCAGTGCTAAATGGTTACGCTTGGGGCGAGGATATGGGTGCGATTAGCTGTCAAATGGGTGTTGTCGGGGCGTGGCCTAAAATTTTCAGCGGCGCGCAACACGCACCGCAGCCTTTAATCCTCTTTCCTGTCTTCCAAATTTGGGAGGTATGCTGTATGACCTCCCTACAACTTCTGGCCATGCTCCTGATGAGCGCGACGGATGGTCTCGTGAGGGATCTCCTCCCACACCTGGACTAAAGCATCCACCAACTCCTGGACAGTCTGTGGTGCAACGTGGCATGGCCTAAAATTTTCTGCAGCATGCACAGCGTGCCACAGCCTTTGTCCCTCTTTCCCTTATTCAAAGGTTGGGAAGTATGATGTTGGGCCGCAAGAATATATTTTCTCTGGTGAGCCCAAGGTACTCCAGTCCGACGCTGCTGGCAAGGTCCATGTATGTTGGCTCCTTAACAGCCTTAAATACCATGCCTCAGCAGCAGGGGCGTACATATAAATCATGGGGCCCCATAGCAAAAGTCTGAATGTTCCCCACCCCCCCAAAAAAAAAACCCAGAGGCATTGTAAATGTAAAGTGCCAGCACAGTGAGGGAAGTTGAGTCGCACAGAGACAGGGTTTTGGGGGTACTCGGCACCGATCACGTCGACTTCTATGGGGGATGTCACGAGTAGCACAGCTCGGTCCGTGACCTGGGCGATCACTGGAATGTGGGATATTTCCAGGGGATGATAGAATGTTCGTGTAGTTTGTCGTGACGCCACCTGTAGTACCTGGTCAGGGTGTCCAGCGCTGCTGTGCAGGTCCTCTGGAAGGGATGGTGTAGTGCAGGTAGGTGAAAAGTCTTCTACAGGTAACACGCTATCCTTCCAGGGCAGATAGATGTGAGATAGAGCAATGGTGCAAAGTGATGTAGCAGAGTAGACTATGCGACGTAGTAAGAAAGCAGGAAACACTTCAAGTTAAACGTTGCATAATAAAATTTTTAATAATAACATTACAAAAGTGCAAATAGCATTAGTGCCGAAGTTCGTGGAGACTTCTTAGGACTACCCCCACCGGGGTAACTTCACAGTGTCCTTTACTTGTGCTTGTGGAGGACCCGCTCCAAACCTCCAACTGTGGTCTTGGGTGGGCTGCAAGACTTTCCTTGAGCAGACCTCACTTTCGGCCACACCAAACGGGTTTTTAGTTTCTGAGGTAGTTGAAAATAGTGCACAGTTAAGTTTTTTGTAAAACCAAGATGGAGCACCGAAGTGCCAACTATTTACAGAAAAGTTTGCGAGCCAGTACAGTTCATGGCTTCAAAGTTCAACATTTTCATTACATTGAAACACCATTACCCAACCTGGGTATATTAAGGCAACAATAAACTTGTTCTTCTGAACATTCACCCGTCCGGGTACATCAAACATTACCCAACCTGGGTATATTAAGGCAACAATAAACTTCTTTTTATGAACATTCACCCGTACGGGTACATCAATAATTTAACTATTTACATACAGAGACCCTGTCCGGGTTATTTAGACTTCTTTGGCTGGCCTCTTACAGGTACCACCTGGTACTGTTCTGGAGCTTGCCAAACATCCGTGACAGGAGGGTCCACCCAGACCTGATGACGTCGTGTGGCCTGTACAGTGACGTCGTGACCCGCTATCTGGGTCTGTGTGGCCACCTCTTTCGTCTCCCTCCGGGTCTGGACCCCTATGTCCCGGACTGAACGAACCCCAGGGGGCCTAACAGGCGCCGGGTACGGGCCAGCTATCATTATCATGTCCATAGCTGGGGCTGCTGAGGAGACCACTGATGGAGGCTGGGGAGATTTACGGCGTGGGGTGGGCACTTGTGCAGAGGCCTGGTTGGGGGAGGCTGAAGGCTCGTAGGGTCTGTCAGTTTCTTGACACTCTGGGGAGTAGGGGTCGCACCTGGTAACATTTAGGGCGTACCATCCATTGTAACCCCAGTGTCGGGTGTAAGTCACCAAGTCTCCTGGCAACAGGTCCCTCCCCGGGTGTCCTTCTGGGAGGTGAGCCTCCACGTCCCGCCGGGTTACAAAAACTTCTAAATAAAGTCCAGGCTCCTGGATGAAGCCCCAACCACCTTTTAACTTAAAGTTCCGTACTGCACCCTTACGCCGCGGCTCCCTCACCGTACTTTTATCCTTTCTCATACGTGCCTTCTCTGCCAGGTCCTTCTCCAGGTGACGTTGCCGAAGCTTTTGGGATTTGGCTTTTGCTGCTCCCTTTGTCGCTCTGCTTCCCGCTCCCGATGTCTCCACTCTTCCTCCTGACGCCGGTTGTAATTCTCCTCCACCAGCAGCTCCATGTCTCCACCATCAAACGCCAGCTTACGATGTCCGGTTTGCGGCAGCTCTCCTGGCACCCGCCAGTCTTGGCGGCGCTCACCTGTGGCGGAAGCAGCCGGCTCTGGAACAGATGACGGTCGGGGCTCCGGTACAGGCAGGTAGAGCTCTGGTGCCTGCGCGGCCTCCTCCATGAGGACGGGTGTCGCTTCTTCTGCCTCAGCGACGGGGGCAGACAGCGGGATCTGGGGTGCTGGTGCGGCGTTTTCTGCAGGAACGGGTGCCTCCACTGTGATACTGGCAACCGGTTCAGATTGCAAGGGCTGGGATGCCCGCACGGCCTCCTGTACTGGAACGGGTGCCTCCACTGAGATACTGTCAACCGGTTCAGATTGCAAGGGCTGGGATGCCCGCACGGCCTCCTCTACTGGAACGGGTGCCTCCACTGAGATACTGTCAACCGGTTCAGATTGCAAGGGCTGAGATGCCCGCACGGCCTCCTCTACTGGAACGGGTGCCTCACCTTCCGGTACAGACACTTCAGGGGGTAAGAGGGATTGGCGCCGCTCCAATTGCAGGTCTCTCAGGGTATCCTCCGCTTCTTCCAGCGTAGGAGGGTTTCCAGGCCGGGTGCCAAACGGTGGCTCCGTGGCGATCGGGTCGCTTCCGTGGGGGGAGAGCTCGGACTCCTCCATCCCTTCCCACTTCTGCTCATGTCCGTTCGCCATCTCTGCCAAGTCACATGTGTCATTAGCATCAGGAGAGGCGCCATCTTTTGTAGGGAGGCGGGACCTTCGCGTTCGTTTCCGCCCACTGAGGAGGATGAGGAGGCGGAACTCCAGAGCTGTGGGGCACGATCTTACATTGCAGTAACATTTAGAGTGTGCGGACATCGTTTTCGCGCCACGGAGTGAGTGTACGCCTACGAGAGCACGCCCTTATTCTTCACCTGTGCCTCGTGGCACAGATATGACGGAAAAATGGCAAATACAGTCTATGATGATTTTTGCAATTCTCAAGCAAAAAAACAGTTCAATTAAGGCACACAGGACTCGCTTATAGCGAGCTTCTGAATCCTGTTCGTGACGCCAAAGTTGAGTCGCACAGAGCCACAGGTTTTGGGGGTACTCGGCACCAAGTCCGTCGACTTCTATGGGGGATGTGACGGGTAGCACAGCTATGTCCGTGCCCTGGTCGCTCACTGGAATGTGGGATATTTCCAGGGGATGATAGAATGTTTGTGTAGTTTGTCGTGACGCCACCTGTAGTACCTGGTGAGGGTGACCAGCGCTGCTGTGCAGGTCCTCTGGCAGGGATGGTGTAGTGCAGCTAGGTGATAAGTCTTGTACAGGTAAGACGGTATCCTTCCAGGGCAGATAGATGTGAGATAGAGCAATGGTGCAAAGTGATGTAGCAGAGTGGAGTATGCGACGTAGTAAGAAAGCAGGAAAGGAAACAATTCTTACTACAAAGACATGCAGCATAAGGCTGCCTCAACCCCTCCCATCCAACTAGCTACACCCTGTTCTAACCAGCCTGAGCTAGACCATCCCATTGGGTCCACCTACACTCAGCTGGCATAGTGTACTGTTGAATGCAGTGGTTGGAGTCAATGGGGTGTTTCCTCCTTACCTGAGAGTAAGTTGTCACACCGCTGGGTGCGATGCAACATCTCTGTGGCGACTGGACCTCGGGTGCTTCTGTCTTTTCACAAATGCCGGCTTTACCCGGCAATTGAATCAGAGGCTATTTTACTATGTAGAAGTGAATAAACTATAAATTAAATATATGTATATATATATATATATATATATATGTCACAATGACATGTGTATATATATATATATATATGTATTCTAAGTGTGTATATTTTGTGTTTACAAGGAAAGAAAGTGTTTTTTTAGTTGCGATATTTTGTTCCCATAGACTTACATGGGACTTCCGGTATCGGAATCGGATATCGCCGATATTTAGTGATATCGGCGATACCATTCCGATCCGATATTTTTAGATATCGAGCAGTATCGCTCAACACTACTCAACACATTTTACCATATTTATTATACTCCTAATTCCTGCGACGCCCGCAATCACCTACAAAAATAAATAAACAAACACAAATACTCCCTGTTCCGATGTAATCCATGTACTAACGAGTGTCCCACGACCAGGGGCGTATCTAGGGGGGGGCAGCCGGGGCAGGTGCCCCGGGCGCAGCCAGCAGGGGGGCGCAGTCGGGCCGCCTAATGCGGCGGTCCGCAGTGTCTCCCCTGCGGCTGCGTTCTGCCGCCCCGGCCTGGGAGTCGGCGGTTCCCTGTGCCGGCTGTCATGCTGACAGCCGGCCCAGAGAAGCTGCTGCGTGCCGGCTCCCAGGGACCAATTGTACTGGCGTCTATACAGACGCCAGTACAATTGAAGCTCTGACCTCCGGGTCAGAGCGACGTCTGCAGCGTGATCAGATCATGTGATCACGCTGCTGACGTCACTCGCCGGCGGCGCCCATAATGGGGAACAGTGGTGGTAAGTGTGCTCCACTATGGAGCTCAAGAACCACGAAGATTAACGGGGACATACTGTGTGTGTGTATGGGGGGGGATTTAGAGTGGGGATGGGGGATGCATTATGTGTGGGGGGATTTAGAATGGGGATGGGGGATACATTATGAGTGGGGGGATTTGGAGTGGGGATGGTGGGATACATTATGTGTGGGGGGATTTGGAGTGGGGATGGGGGGTTCTTTTATGTGTGGGGGTTTGGAGTGGGGATGGGGGGATACATTATGTGTGGGGGGATTTGGAGTAGGGATGGATTGTTATTGTATGTGTGAGGGGATTTGGAGTGGCGATAGGGGGTTATTGTATGTGTGAGGGGATTTGGAGTGGGGATGGGGGGTTATTGTATGTGTGGGGGGATTTGGAGTGGGGATGGGGGGATACATTATGTGTGGGGGGATTTGGAGTGAGGATGTGGGGTCATACATTATGTGTGGGGGGGATTTGGAGTGGGGAAGGGGGGTTCTTTTATGTGTGGGGGGTTTGGAGTGGGGATGGGGGGATACATTATGTGTGGGGGGATTTGAAGTGGGGATGGATTGTTATTGTATGTGTGGGGGAATTTGGAGTGGGGATGGGGGGTTATTGTATGTGTGTGGGGATTTGGAGTGGGGATGTGGGGATTTAATGTGTGTGGGGGGGATTTGGAGTGGGGATGGGGGGATTTAATTTGTGGGGGGATTTGAAGGTACTGAAGAGTATGCATGAGGAAACAGTATGGGGAATGGGTGCAGACAGTATGGGGAGCGAACGGGTGAATGTATGTGGACACAGTATGGGGAGTGAGGGTGAACAGGGGGGATGTGAGAGGAGACAGTGTGAGGAGGGAGGGGAATAGTGTGAGGCGACAGTATATTGCAGATATTTTTATTTAGGGGCATTATAATGACTCTTCTGTCTTTAAGGGCATCGTGCGGAGAGTTGGTGCAGAAGAGCGGAGAAGATGGAGGTCTGCAAAGACGAGCTGTGGATGAGAAAACTCATCATGGGATCTGGACAAGATGAAGAAAAGGAGAACGACTCCAGAGACAGCGTCATCTATAAGGTACCTGGATGCAAATATTATTTGTGAAATTGACTAATTCTCATGTCTTTATTTGTTAGGAGCTTAAAGGAGTTCTCCAGGTCTGTGTCACATAGAATGACTGCAGACTCAGCACAAACCTGGACAGCCCCTTTAATGCTCCTAACATAAATAAAAACATGAGAATTAGTCCATTTCAGAATTCTCACAGTGCACACTGCACACTTAGGATTCTCTCGTGCCGGTGATTTACATGCATGCAGTCACATGCTGACTATACATGTGTGGCCTCACTCAATGAAAATGAACAGAGCGAGCCCGGGCACGTCTAGTCGGAATGTGGCCAGAAGTATATAAATCACATGCTTGTGCTGACATGACCGTGTACTCTTGCCACCGGTAAGGGAGAACCCTAAAAGTGTGCAGTGCATTCTTTGTGAGAATTCAGAAGCTGCAATGTCAGGATTCAGCTCTGCAGGTTCCAGCAGTTGTCACATGGACACTTCTCTCATATGTGATTTTCATACTTATGGTCCTGTGACAACGAGCTTCTCTTCCTGCTTCTCTCAGTTTTTCACTGAATATTAAGAGCATTAGGGAGAGCAGCTCGTCGGTACATGACTAAGTGTGCAAATCGCATGTGTGGCTCCTGCAGTGTTATCACTGAGGAGTCACTGGAGTTCATGCTCTCACTTGACGGCAATGCTGCATGAGAATTTTACCACGCAGCGGGGCGCAAGTAACAGGACCAACTCCTGTGACCTCTGACGTTGGAGTGATACACTGCTGAAGGATACCTTCCTCATTGTATCAGTGGAGGCCTCTGGAGAGCAGTAACATCCCCGATGTGATAGCTCTCCATGGGAGATCGTCGTGGGACACTCATTATTAAATGGATTACATCGGAACAGGGAGTATACTGTTGAGTTTATTTTAATTTTTTTTTTCCAAGGGATCGAGGGCATCGGGGATTAGCTGCATGGTGAGAATGTACTGTATGAGTGTATGTGTTTTTTTTTTTACTATTTAACACAGTAGCCGGATGATGGGACTACTACTGTCCCATCATCAGCTAATGCTGTCACTGTGGCAGACATAGCCGAATAGGACCAGTAGTCCCATCGGACGATGCCTGCCTACACACAGACCCACACACACACACTCAGTCGTGCACAAACCCGCACACAAACACACACAGACCCGCACACATACACGCAGACACCGGCAGACATACCCGCTGTCAGGAGTCGAACTCAGTACCTCTTGTCCACTGGCCAGCAGCTCTACCATCTGAGCTATTCTGCTGGCTGCAAAGTTCCTTGCTGAACCCAGATACCATTGACTCTTCTTCCTGATTGGCTACACCTAGTGCTCTCTTGATTGGGCCTCTGATTGCCAATTACACACCCTATATAAACCTGGCCCTGTGGGTGTGTCATTGCGAGATTATTGTGCTTCCAGCCTTTAGTCAAGCTCTTTCTCCTGCTGTTCCTGCTGCTACAAACACTGCTCTCCTGTGTACCGACCTCCTGCTGCCACCTGACTACGTTATCTGCCTGCTCCTCTGCTACCGAACTGCCTTTCCTGTGTACCGACCTCCGGCTGCCATCTGACTACGTTATTTGCCTGCTTCCCTGCTACAAACACTGCCTTTCCTGTGTACCGACCTCCGGCTGCCACCTGACTACGTTATTTGCCTGCTTCCCTGCTACAAACACTGCCTTTCCTGTGTACCGACCTCGGCCTGCCTTCTGACTACGCTACCTGCCTCTGCTTCCCCTAGTGTTTGCAGTAACATCGGCTCCAACCCAGACGGGATCCTGACAGAATAATCTCGCGCCAAAATGGAGTCCGCTGTGAACACCCTGAGGCGGCAAGTTACGGAGCTTCAAAGTTTTTGTACTGACTCTCAAGGAAAATATGCCAAGTTACAAACTGATTTCACGGCGATACAACAGGAAGTAATTGAGCTACAAAAACAACTACTGGACGTGCGCAATTCAGGGTCCGAAACAAACGCGCGGCTGCCGCTGCCTGCAAAGTTCAGTGGGGATCGCAAGCAGTACCGAGGATTCCTCAATCAATGCCGCATATACTTCCAGATGCAACCTGCTCCCTTTACCAGTGAGAGGAAGAAAGTTTTTTTCATGATAAATCTCCTGACGGATGAAGCTCTTGCTTGGGCTTCACCTTATGTAGAAAAAGACTATGCCCTCCTTAATGACCTTGAAGCTTTCATTGCAGCTATGAATCAAGTTTTTGATGACCCAAACCGCTGTGCCACAGCAGAAACCAAATTACATAATTTGCGCCAAGGACGTCGCTCTGTTGCGGAATATACATCGGAGTTCCGTCGCTGGGTGGCCGACACCACCTGGAATCCAGCGGCCCAGAGAAGTCAATTTCGACGAGGGTTATCAGAACCAGTGAAAGACGAGCTTGCCAGGGTTGAGACCCCTGACCAGTTGGAGGACTTTATTCAACTATGTATCCGGATTGACCAGAGACTTACTGAAAGGAGAAAGGAGAGACTGCGAGCACTTGGGAATAGCCCTGGCTTCTCATTTTCAGCATCAGACCACCAAGAAAAGACGCAAGTTGTGTCTGAACCGATGCAGATCGACGTCATCCGAAGACCACTCTCTGCACAGGAGAAGGAGAGGCGACGTGCAGAACATCTCTGCCTCTATTGTGGGGACCCTGGACACTATGCCATCAACTGTCCTAACAAAAGGACTATAGCCTTTACCAACAACAGGTCTGCCAGCAATACGGACCTTTCTCAGCAGTCGGATTCCATCTTGCAGACTATCTCATCAGTAACGCCAGAAATAGACAAAATACATACCACATCATCTCATTTTGTAATCCCCATTCAGGTTGTAATGGGCACCCAAAAAATACAATGCTCTGCCCTGTTGGATTCGGGAGCAGGAGGAAATTTTATGGACTTAAAATTTACACGTGATAATAATATTTCCAGTAGGACCAAATCCACACCAATTGAAATGGAAACTGTGGATGGATCACCTTTGTCTTCTGGACCTGTCACGCATGAGACAATCGAACTGGAGATTTGTATCGACCCGGATCATCATGAAGCTGTCAGTTTCCACCTTATTTCATCTCCGAAATTTCCGGTTATTCTAGGGATCCCCTGGTTTTCAGTCCATAACCCTTCTATCAACTGGGCATCAAGGACCATCACCTTTCCATCTGACTACTGTAAGAATAATTGTCATAAGGAACCCCCTGTTCTCCAACAAGTCCAAATCTCTGAGATTTCGCATGAGAAGGAAGAGAAACTACCACCTCAATATCAGCAGTTCTCTGATGTCTGCAGTAAGAAGAAAGCAGATCAATTACCTCCTCACCGTCCTTACGACTGTCCCATTGAATTGCTGCCAGGAGCAACCATTCCATTTGGACGGATTTACAATCTTTCCAACCTGAATTGAAGGTATTAAGAAAGTTCCTGGATGAAAATTTAGAGAAAGGCTTTATTCGACCTTCCACATCTCCAGCTGGGGCACCCCTGTTCTTTGTTGAAAAGAAAGACTCCACTCTGCGGCCATGTATTGACTACAGAGAGATGAATAATATCACTGTCAAGAATCGCTACCCGCTACCCTTGATTCCTGAACTATTTGAGAGACTCCGTTCTGCGAAAATCTTTACGAAGCTGGATCTTAGAGGGGCTTACAACCTCATACGGATTCGCCCAGGAGATGAGTGGAAGACCGCCTTCAGAACGAGATATGGACATTTTGAATCTCTTGTTATGACCTTTGGCCTTAGCAATGCCCAGCCACCTTTCAACATTTTATTAATGATGTATTTCGAGATTTCTTGGACCAATTCGTTGTGGCTTATCTCGATGACATTCTTATATTTTCAGACACCTTGGAAGAGCATCGCAGGCACGTCCAGTTAGTCTTGGAACGACTACAGGAGAACCATCTCTACATTAAACTTGAAAAATGTGAGTTTGAACAAACCAGTATCCAATTTCTGGGATATATCATCTCCCCAGAAGGTTTGAGCATGGATCCCGGCAAATCAATGCTGTAGTAGACTGGCCTGTTCCAAGAAATTTAAAAGACATCCAGCGTTTCATAGGATTTGCACATTTTTACCGAAAATTTATAAAGAACTTTTCACGGATCATACTACCAATTACTACACTAACAAAAAAGACCAAAGCATTTTTCTGGTCTCCGGAGGCACAGGAGGCTTTTGACAAGTTGAAAACTCTTTTTACGTCTGCTCCATTGTTAGTACACCCAAATCCTGAATTGCCATTTACTGTCGAAGTGGACGCCTCGGACTCTGCAGTGGGAGCCATTCTGTCTCAGCGAGTTGGGGACAAGATGCAACTTCACCCATGTGCGTTTCTTTCCCACACCATGTCATCTGCAGAAAAGAACTATGACATTGGTAATAAAGAACTGTTAGCCATTAAAGTTGCCTTCTCCGAGTGGAGACATCTTCTGGAAGGTGCCAATCACCCTGTGACTGTCCTCACGGACCACAAGAATCTTGAATTCCTCCGTACAGCAAAAAGATTGTCTGCAAGACAAGCACGATGGGCCTTATTTTTCTCAAGATTCAATTTTATAATCTCTTACCGGCCTGGTTCAAGAAATGGCAAGGCTGACGCCCTGTCCAGGATGTGTTCGGAACCTCAGGAGAGGTCTAGTAATGATGATACAATTCTAGGCTCTAAAAATTTTTTGGGAATATTGCACTCTAGAGGACTAGGTAATAGAATTAAAGATGGATATCAAGAGGACTCTTTCCTTAACCATCCTTCGGAAGACGTCGATCTTTCATTCAAAGAGGGGTTTTGGATGCAGAAACACCAAATATATGTACCTGAATCTTCTCGCCTTGAAGTCCTCAAAAGTGTCCATGATTCTAAACTGGCAGGACATCCTGGAGTTGCAAAAACACAAGACTTACTACTTCGTTTCTTTTGGTGGCCTAATTGTAGGAAGGACGTGAGGAAATATGTTTCAACCTGTTTAACATGCGCACGAAACAAGACCCCACGATCGTCTCCTCTAGACTCTTGCAACCACTCCCAGTTCCATCCAGGCCTTGGGGATCTATTTCCATGGATTTTATTGTGGAACTACCCCCTTCCAAACAGATGACCGTCATCCTTGTCATAGTGGACCGACTCACAAAAATGGCCCACTTTATTCCAACTGAAGGAATTCCTACTGCTGAAAAAACTGCAGAACTGATGATCAAAGAGGTATTCAGGTTACATGGAATTCCTGACAGCGTGGTGTCTGACAGAGGCGTTCAGTTTACGTCAAAATTTTGGAAGAGTTTCTGTACAGCCTTGGGAGTCACGGTGAATCTTTCTACCGCTTTCCATCCTCAGTCCAATGGCCAGACGGAGAGAACGAACCAGACTTTGGAGCAATACCTCCGTTGCTTCATTTCCTATCTTCAGGATGACTGGGTGGACTATTTACCAACAGCAGAGTTTGCCTACAACAACTCCATACATAGCGCTACATCTCAAACCCATTTTTTGCTAATTATGGAGTACATCCAGTATTTATCCCTAATCTGCCAGTGAACACTCCCATTCCTGCTGTTAATGACAGGCTTACAAAATTACAGGAATCCCAGAAGGAATTATCAGAGATATTGCTCAAGACCCAGGAAGAATATAAGGAAGCAGCAGATAAACATCGGAGAGTGCCCCCTGCTCTTCAGGTTGGAGACAAAGTTTGGCTGTCCACTAAAAACCTTAAGACACATGTGCCATCCTCCAAATTGGGTCAGAAATTCATTGGACCTTTTCAAATTTCTGCAAAAATTAACCAGGTTGCTTTTCGTTTAAAACTTCCCAACAATCTAAAGAATCATCCAGTGTTTCACATATCCTTGCTCAAACCCTTCTGTGAAAACCCGTTTCCAGGAAGAATTCAGCCACCTCCTCCACCAGAAAGGATCCGTGGTGAAGAAGAATACATTGTGGATAAGATTCTGGACTCCCGAAAATTCAGAGGTAAACTGCAGTATCTGGTACAGTGGAAGGGTTTACGGACCAGAGGAAAATTCATGGGAACCAAGGGACAACGTCCATGCTCCTAGACTAACAAGAGCCTTTCATCAAAGGTACCCGGATAAGCCAGCTCCTGAGATGTCCAGAGGCCATCCTGGAAGGAGGGGAGTACTGTCAGGAGTCGAACTCAGTACCTCTTGTCCACTGGCCAGCAGCTCTACCATCTGAGCTATTCTGCTGGCTGCAAAGTTCCTTGCTGAACCCAGATACCATTGACTGTTCTTCCTGATTGGCTACACCTAGTGCTCTCTTGATTGGGCCTCTGATTGCCAATTACACACCCTATATAAACCTGGCCCTGTGGGTGTGTCATTGCGAGATTATTGTGCTTCCAGCCTTTAGTCAAGCTCTTTCTCCTGCTGTTCCTGCTGCTACAAACACTGCTCTCCTGTGTACCGACCTCCTGCTGCCACCTGACTACGTTATCTGCCTGCTCCTCTGCTACCGAACTGCCTTTCCTGTGTACCGACCTCCGGCTGCCACCTGACTACGTTATTTGCCTGCTTCCCTGCTACAAACACTGCCTTTCCTGTGTACCGACCTCCGGCTGCCACCTGACTACGTTATTTGCCTGCTTCCCTGCTACAAACACTGCCTTTCCTGTGTACCGACCTCGGCCTGCCTTCTGACTACGCTACCTGCCTCTGCTTCCCCTAGTGTTTGCAGTAACATCGGCTCCAACCCAGACGGGATCCTGACACCCGCACATATTCACGGCACACATGGTCTCCGCCCACACACATTCTCCGCCCACACACTCTTCCTACACCCTATCTGCAGCGTTTCTCGCACGCAACGCCGCAGCAAAACTGCAGATCTTTTTAAACCTGCGGATTTAACTGACTCAATGGAAGTCAATGAGTACAGAAATGCTGCAGATTCGCAAAAAGAACTGACATTTCTGCAGAAAATAAAGCGCTGCAAATCCGCCCGTATTTTTCCGCAGCATGTGCACACTAAATTCAGGATTCCCATAGATTATCATTGGCTGTGCACTACACTGCGGATTTCATGCAATTCCGTGTGTCCAAAAACGCTGCGGATCTGCATCAAAATCTGCAACATGTGCACATACCCTAATTATGTGTGCCTATATGTTTTCCTATAGGTGTGTGTCTGTAAACAAGCCTGCCTAAATGTGTGTCAATTTCTGAAACATGGTTAAAGAGGTTGTACGGTAAGTAGTCTTCTCCTACTCCAAGGCATGTGGGGCACCTTAAAGTTTTATGCTAATGAGTTTTAAGTGCAATTGGTGGAACCTTACTTACAGCTCTCCTGTCCCTCCCTATCTCAGATGTCTGCATCTTGTCTCTGACTGACAGGTCATTCATGCTTCAGTATCCTGTCAGTCAGAGACAGGAGGTTGAAAGCTGGTGGGGAACAGGGAGAGAGGCCAAAGAGGTGTAATTCATTAACCCACTGCACTTGCAACTCATTAGCATACAATTTAAACTATGGTTTTCTCTAAAACAGCAACACGAATGTCTACAAACTAGGTAAAGATTTACTCAGCATTAAAGGGAACCTGTCACCACTTTTTTGTTCTACCAGCTAAAAATATCAGCTAATTATCAGCTATGCATTCCACAACTATTTATGAAACCCCCTGACTCGCCATGTATCACCTATAAAAACCTTTTTTATTGCTCCCGCGCTGTATGGTAATGTGTTCGGTCCGGTCTGATGGGTGTTGCCTCGGTTTCCTCACTCCACCCCTCCTCGGCTTGCTTTACGCATTGCTTGACTTGAATACCGCAGTCGCTTAGAGATTTTGCGTGTGCGCAGTCAAATGGGATCTCGTGCGTGAGCAGTATGCTTTGCCCAACTGCGGGCACGCTCTCAGTCCTCTGTAGGGCCGGTACCTTCGGCACTAGCAACCGCTCTGTTTTCTTGTGACTCGGTGTCTTATCTGATAACACCTTCTGGAAGGTCTCTCAGTCTGGTCAGTAACTCTTTAGGATCTCACTAATTCCTTGATCCAGTTTCTTCTCACTGTGGATCACCACTTGGCAATGCTGCACACTTGTTACTCTCCAAACTCTATCTCACTCTATCCAAGAAGCACAGTCCTGTCCCTATCACTAAGCCCTACCACTGTAGGCTAGTTCCAACACTTAACTACTTCTGAACCTGCTGTATGTGGCTGGGCAGAACTTCCTTACACTACACACTATGGATATTATACTAACAATACTTATCACATTCTATACATTACACAATGCAATACAATTCACACAAAATATACAAAGACGCATGACATAATACACATGATGCAAATGGAGTCTTCAGGGGCTGGAGCGTGGCAGCACAGTCCACCACCCTTACATACTGACCATACGTTCATGTGTAGGCTGCAGACACAAAATTCCAAAGTTATCAGATTCATCTGACAGTGTTGTGGTATGGCAATAAAATACAATTACAGAGAGAACATACAGTGCAAAATTATAGGGGCAACATACCCAGAAAAATAATCACTACCCAATAGCCAAGAGGTTGGCTACAGTCCACCTTCACCATCTTACAGTATGACAAGTTTCTCACACAGGCCAATTTTACCAAGGTTTAGGGGTCAAAAGACCAATGCTTCATAAAGTGCTGCCTGACAGTGCAAACAAAATAAAGTGGAAACATAACTGTTCTGTGCTGAGTCCGGAACTGTTGGGGCTGTCTCCTCTGTTGTCCGGGGAAATAATAGGAGACTGGACAAACCTTTGCACCAGGAAGCTGGGGGAGGGGCTAAGGAACATTGCGCACGAAAACTGTCAGTTTACGCGGGAGCAGACAGCGCACACCAGGGCGAGAGAGGTGCTCTGTCTCTTGAGCACCATTGCGCAGGCCAGAGTCAGATCATCCCCTTCCCAAGTTGCCGGTATAGGCTTGCCGGCCCTCAGTGTACCCGGAAAAGGCCGTGGCTCTCCCTATCTCAGCTGCTTTAAGTTATGGGCTAGGGGCTCAGTGGAAGGTGCCGAAGATCGACCGCTGCTGCCAGAAGACGGATCATATTCGCTCACGGGACCGCGTTGGACCAGCACTGCGCCGGTCATTGTGGCGCCATCGTTTACCCTGAAGCTGCCACAGCCTGAGGAACTTCTGATATGATAAGTTAACCCCCTAAGAACTTCCGTTTTTTTTTCCCATTTTTTCCTCTTTGACTCTGCACTTCCTTTGCGGTGGAACTGTCCATTCATTTATTTAACTGTTTTGCTCCCTCATTTAACCGCTCATCTCCCTGCATGGAGTAAACCTCTGTTCCAGTAAATTTGTTAACCCTAGTTCTACCTATCGTGTCTCACTTCATCGTACAACCTGCTCTTGCTTGGCGTAGTCGGCAGGATGCAGTCCACAGACACGGAAGAGACAGACCAAGTGGTCGTGGGTGCCCCAAGGGCCAGCATACCACTGAGGGTAATGCTGAGCAAACTCCCGAAGTTTACAGGGAGCAACACTTTGCTATGGGTTTGGACTGAGCGGGTCAAGGGTATGTTGAGGATGCACCCCATGACCCCCGCGATGGAGGCAGAGATTGCCAAGATGGCCCTGGACTGGGAAACAAGGTGCTCTGTCATGCTCTGGCCCCAGCATGAGCGAAACACCTTTACTAAGGTGTTACAAATCCTGGAAGAGATGCACGGGGACCCCATGGACGTTGGAGAGAAGCATACATTAACGCGCTGCAGGACATCCATGCTGCAATCGTTAGGTGGGATAACGTAGGTGTAGGCCCCCTGAGACAATTCTAAGAGACCAGCTAGTGGCAGGCCTTAGGGATGCGCTGCTTAAACAGGTCTTGCGGGAGCGCTTGCGAGAAAATCCGCATTTGTCCATTTTAGAGATTGGGGCAGAGGCACGCGCACGTGAGCAAAAGCAGGGAGTGACAGCTCAGGCAGGGAAGGTCCGGAGTGGAGAGGTATCCATCCCGCTTGCAATGGAACTGTGTTGGGTGGAAGAACTCCAGAAGGAAATCCAGGGCATGCGAGAAGAATGGTCTGACTTGAGGAAGAAAACCCCCGTATCCCAGACTCCCCCTGGAGATGGAATTGATCCAGAGCCTCGCCAGGAAATGAGACAACCACGCACAGAGAGGTCACTGGTCTGTTTTGCATGCAGAGGTACTGGACATTATGCCCGAGGATGTGCGCATCGGGGGAGATCCCTTAACCGCCGTCCATTAAACTAGAGGGCTCCGTGGCTGAGGGACGCCACCCGGAGCCTGAGCAGCCAAGAAGGAGAGAAAGAAGTCCTACCAGTTTATCTTCCCTGTGTCCCCTCATATTGGCTGAGATGAATGGCCAAGCCGTCCGCTGTTTAGTTGATACCGTCTCCCAAGTCACTACAATGCCCGAAGCTTACTTCCGACGTCATTTTACTGAGGTGATGTGGCCTTAATGGGGTCCAGTGATCAAACTGACAGCAGCCAACCAGCTGCCCATCCCGGTCGCAGGGGTGAGCCGGATGCAAATCACTATGTGCTGCTAAGATTTGGGCCGAAAAAGAGTTATGTTAACTGCTGGAGACCCTGGCAATGGTCCCATTGTAACTTTAGGAATGAACGTGTTGAAAGAACTAGGGAGCATCTTGGTCAATGAATCAACCGACGTGTTCCTGCATCGATGGAGCCCTCATGCCCCCCAGCGAAAAGTGTTCCAACAGCTGATCCGAGTTGCTCAGGCTCAGGAGACGTCGAGTGAAGGAAAGACATTGGGGAAGGCGATTGTCCCGGCCTCTGCAACCCTCGTTTTACTGCCAGGTCAGACTGTACTTACTCTGCCCATTCGAGCTTGTAACCCTCTTGAAGGAGTGGAAGTCCAAATAGAGCCTGCTGTAGCAGAAAAACTACCCCCAGGGCTCCTTGTCGCCCAGACTTTAGCCACTGTCCATGATGGTAATGTGCCAGTATGATGTGTCAACCTAGAAGAGGATCCTCTCACGCTCTCTCCCAAAAGTGAAATAGCTCAGATAATGGGTATGCCGGAAGAGTTAATATCACCAGAAGCTGTCCAATTGGCGTTGAAGCAGGGGGATCCCTGGACAGAGACCATAACGGTGACCTCGGAGCTATCGTCTCGTTCCCTTAAGGAAGGGCACCGAATCCTGGAACAGATGTGGGCTGAACTAAAGGAACTCTCACCACAGCAGGTACAACAAGTGGAAGCAGTGTTAGAGCGGTACCAGGATGTCTTTGTTCATCATGAAGTTGATTTTTGCTGCTCCACAGCAATCACCCATGAGATTCCAATGGAAGACGCCGCATCCATCTGGGAACGATACTGACAAATTCCCTCACAAATGTACCAGGAGGCGAAAGAGATGTTGGTGCACATGCTGCAAAATGGGGTTATCCGAGAGAGCCAAAGCCCGTGGGCCCATCGCATTGGTACGAAAGAAGGACGGACTCTGCAGTTCGGTGTAGACTACTGGAAGCTGAACGCTTGCACTGTGCGAGATTCATACCCCTTACCAAGGATTTAGGAGTCATCTGCTTTGGGGAAAGCGATGTACTTCTCATTGTTGGACCTGGCTAGTGGATATTGACAAGTGCCCATGTCTATGGGGTTGTTCGAATTCATCCGGATGCCTTTTTGTTCTCACCAACGCACCCGGGACCTTTCAACGATTGATGGAGAGATGTGTGGGAGACTTGAACTTCAAAGCTACCCTCATCTATTTGGATGACATCATCGTCTATGTGGCCTCATTTGAGGAGCACCTGCAAAGGCTAGAGCAAGTGATGAGTCGGCTGCAGAAACACAGTCTGAAAGTGAAACCCCGGAAGTGTCACTTCTTCCACAAGCAGATTGAATACCTGGAGAATGTCGTATCCATTGAGGGGGTGAAGGCTGTGTGTGAGAAGATAGCAGCGGTGCAGGACTGGCCCACTCCGAAGACCGTGAAGGTTGTACGGGCCTTTTTGGGACTCACTGGGTACTATCGACGGTTTGTGAAAAACTTTACTCGTATTGCTAATCCGCTACTGGATTTGTTGAAGGGAGTGCCGTCTGGTGCGAAAAATCGGACCATCCAGTAGGGAGAGAGCCAGGAGGAAGCTTTCTGACTGAAGCCCCTATACTATCCTATGCAGGACCTGGAGCAAAGATGGGTGGCAAGTATGGCTAAATACCGATTCAAGATCGCATATTGGAGAGGTGCTGTGAACGCACATGCCGATGCTTTATCCAGAGTGACCTGGAGGTGACCAAGATGAAGAGCTGGAGGCTGAAGAAATCCCTGGATTCCGGAACTCCGTCAGGACATTGGCAGCAATGCAGGGACAGATCGGGGAGGCTTTTGAAGAACACATATTGGGATGGCCTCGTGATGACTGGGTGTGGCTTCAGGAGGAAGACAGAGAACTCACTCAGTTGAGGCAACTGGTGGCTTTGAAGCAACTCCCCAGCGGAAGTGAGAGAGACACTCTGTCCCCGGGAACACTGCAAATCCTCCAGCAGTGGGAAAGGCTCCAACTGGAAGATGGATTTCTGTATAGGAAAGTGCAGTTGGCACGGGAGTGGGGAATCGCCTGGCAAGTGGTGCTCCAAGAAAAGATGATCGGCGAGGTGGCCACAGAAGCTCATGAGTGAGGGGCCCACTTTGGCCTGGAGAAGATGTTCCAGTGGCTGCAGAAGCTGGTTTACCATCCGCAGCTGAAGTCTGCAGTAGAGGAAGCTTGTCGGCGATGCAGGAGCTGTGTACTAGCCAAGCCTCTGGAACAGAGGGCTCCTACGCAGACCATCGTGACTTCTGCAACCCTGGAATTGTTCATGATTGACTATTTGACCGTGGGCCCAGCTCACATGGATATGAACACTGTCTGGTGATGACTGATCATTTTGCTAAATTCGCTGTGGTGACTCCGACCTGGGATCAGACTGCTGAATCGGTGGCTCAGGCTATCTGTAGGGACTTCATCCAAGTGTACAGTTGTTTGAAGAGAATTCACTCTGACCAAGGTGTTTCCAAGGACGAGTAATGGAAGAATTGCATCGCCTGTATCAGATTGACAAATCCAGGATGACGCCTTATCATCTTCAAGGAAATGGGGCCTGCAAGTGTTTCAACTGAACACTGATTCAAATGCTGAGAACACTGGAGGAAGACAGGAGAGTTTGCTGGCCTGAGTATGTAGCTGAATTAGTCAGGGTGTACAACAATTGGGTGTACACTACAACCGGGTATACCCCATACCTCCTGCTGTTCGGTCAAAAGGGGCGAGAGATCACTGAGCTAGAGCTGGATCCACATGAGGGCTACCCACGGACGGGGGTGTCCACTTGGGTACATGAACATCGACATTGTTTCTTTGACCCTAAATCAGTTAGTAAAGACCAAGTTTCAGGAGCTTGAACATCATGAGAAGAAGCCCCTGTGAGGGACAGCTCTCAAGGTCTGAGACCGAGTGCTGGTTAGGGATAAACAACCTCGAGGCAAGTTGGAGTGTCGATGAGAAAAGACTCCATACCTGGTGAAACATCGAATTGGATCAGAAGGTCCAGTTTATGAGGTTCAAACTGAAGGAGAAGAAGACGTCCCTACTTGAGTGATTGATCAGAACATGCTGCACCCTTGCTTGTCACGAGACCCAGATAAATTGGACAGAGCTTGAATCATTCCTGAAACACTCCCTACTACAGCCTGTGATTATGAAGAATACTTCGACCTGCCAGGTGACGGCCCCAAAGAAGTACAGGAACCAGAAACTCCTGAAATGGCTGCTCCATTGAACTCGGGTGCATCCCTGCCCACTCAACCTGACTCCACAACTCAACCTGACTTCACCACCCAAACTGGCTTACGTCGCACAGAACGAACGACAGCCGGAATACTACTCAACCATTACGAACAAGACCAATTTTTTTGGCAGCGAATCATCCAAGAAATGGAAGATTGTCAGCGTTTACTGCAGGAACTCTCACCCGTGGAATGGTGAGCTAAAGGAGAGGGGGAGTGTAAGGAGAAGGACCGGGCCGTGGGTACCTGTTCTGTGCCGGGTCCGGAACTGTTGGGGCTGTCTCCTCTGTTGTCCAGGGGAAAAATGATAATTACTTACGGGTAATTTGATTTTCCAGATCCATGACAGCACCGTGAGTGAGAGATGGATTCCGCCCCCAGAAAACAGGAAACCTGCAGTGGAGATAAGAGAAGGGGGCGGCATCTCTCTCCTCAGTTTTTTTACAGAGCATGGAAGGTGAACGCCTTATTAGTTTAATTTGCTCATATTTCTTGTCAACTTCTTTTATATATATATATATATATATATATATATATATATATATATATGTATATATCTATACACGTACATATTTATGCACATAACAGTAACTTTATACCACATTATTATTTATACTAATTTCCTCGTGAACCATACCATCATCACTAAGATAGGGCGGGAATAATGCGGTGCTGTCGTGGATCTGGAAAATTAAATTACCCGTAAGTAATTTTCATTTTTTCCCTTCCTCATGACAGCACCGTGAGTGAGAGGAAGAAATAGAAAGGTTCCTAGGGTGGGACGACAGCAGATAATACTTTCCTTCCCAAGGCTAGATTTGAACGCCCTAGGTCTAGTCTGTAATGACGAAAGAAAGTAGAAGGTGAAGACCATACTGCTGCATTACAAATCTGTTCTACAGATGCATTTGCCCTTTCTGCCCAGGATGTAGCTACGGCTCTCGTCGAGTGGGCTGTTACCCCTAGTGGAGGCACCATACCCAAGGAAGAGTAAGAAAGAGAGATAGACATACGAAGCCACCGTGCAATGGTTGATTTTGAGGCCCGCCTTCCCCTGTTTGTCCCCTGGGAAGAGACAAAAAGGGCTGGCGATTGTCGCCAGGGCTCTGTTGCTTCTAGATATTGAAGCAGGCAACGTCTAACATCCAGACAATGGAAGATTTCTTCTCCCTGGGATTTTGGTTTGGCACAGAAGGAGGGTAAGATTATTTCTTGGTTTCTGTGGAATTTTGAATTTACCTTCGGGAGGAAGGCTGGGTCAGTTCTAATAACCACCCTATCATCCAGGATGGTAGTATATGGTGGGTTAGCAGAGATAGCTTGTAACTCACCCAAGGGTGATTATCAAGTTTCTGATCAAACAACACACCTAATTCTGCGACATGTACTTTTAGAGTACTGGTGGATAGTCCTCTTTCTAGCCCTTTTTAAAGGAACTCCAGTACTTCAGATATTGGGACTTCTTGACTTGTATTTGACGGGGAACGTCCTGAAAACTCCAAGAACTTTTCCCAGACCTTTTGGTATTTTTCTCTTGTTACTTTCTTTCTGCTTGCAAGCAGGGTGGTAACTAATGGTTCTGAGATTCCCCTTTCCTAGCAGAAGTCCCCTCTGAAGTTCCATGCAGTGAGATGCAGTCTGTGAACTTGAGGGTGTAGCACTGGACCTTGATGTAGGAGATTTGGAAGCTCCGGCAAGATCCATGGGTCCGAGACGGACATGGGTCTGAGCCACGTGAACCATGCCCTTTTCGGCCAGAAGGGTGCTATCAGAATTATTTGCATCCCGTCGTCCCGAATTTTCTTCAGGATCGTTGGAATTAGTGTGAACGGGGGGAACGCATATGCTAGTTGGAAGTTCCACTGGTGCAACAAAGCATTTACCCCTTCTGGATTTTCCCTCGGGTTTAGTGAATAGAATCTGTCCACCTTCCGATTTTGCCTTGTGGCGAATAGGTCCACTTCCATAGTCCCCCAGCCGGCACAGATTTCTCCAAATACCTTCTGGTTTAGGTCCACTCCCCCTGGTGTAACACATGGCGACTTAGAAAGTCTGCTACAAGGTTGTCTGACCCTCTTAGGTGTGTGCTCGATATGGACAAAAGATTGACCTCTGCCCTTAGGAACAATTTTCTGGCCTCTTCCATTAATGACCCTGACCTTGTGCCCCCTTGTCTGTTTATATATGATACCGCTGGGCTGTTGTCGGACAATACCACGAGGTGTTTTCCTTTGATATCCTCCGTTATTTGAAGGACTGCCTGTCTCACCGCTGTTAACTCCTTGAGATTGGAGGTTGCTCCTATCATTGCGGGCCCCCACTGACCTTGCAGAATATGGTTTGACAGATGTGCGCCCCAACCCAGAGGTCCTGCGTCTGTGGTCAGTACTACTGGGTCTTGGATCGACCAGGGAATGCCCTTTTTTAGGTTCGATGTCTCCTGCCACCATTTTAGTGAGTCCCGTACTTGTGGAGACAACGTGATCTTTTGATTTAAACTTACGGGGTTTCTCGCTTGCTCGGCTATTATCTGCCACTGTAACTGTCTGGTGTGTACCTGAGCCCATCGAACCACAGGGATTGTTGAAGTCAGCATACCTAGAAGTGACATTGCCCTCCCTAGTGAAGTGGATTGACTCGATTGCATATGGTCTATCCTTTGCTGTATAACAAGTATTTTCCTGTTTGGGAGAACACTTTCTCACGTGAGGGAATTTAACTGGATACCCAGAAACTCCTGTATCTGGACTGGAACCATTTTTGACTTTTTTAGGTTTATTATCCAGCCCAGGCTGGTCAGTACGTCCCATACCCTCCCATATACTTTCTTTTCTTAGGAAGGATGCTACTTCTGAGATTATCTTTGTGAAAATACGTGGGGCTATTGAAACCCGGAAGGGTAGGCATTGGTACTGTAGGTGAGTGGGAACCCCCGCAAATTCCACTAATACCCTCAGAAACTGCTGATGCTCCCCATAGATTGGCACATGATAGTATGCATCTGAGAGATCGATTACCGCCATGTAGCAGCCCGGATACAGTAGTTTTACCGTCGATCTTAGAGTTTGCATTTTAAATCTTTCTAACCGGATATACCGGTTTGAGGCCTTTAGATTGCAGATCACCCTTTTGGAACCATCCGGTTTTGGTGTTAGAAACAGGGTGTTGTAAAAGCCTCTCCCTTCTTTGTGTGGTGGGACCTTTACAAGTACCTCCTTCTGGATAAGGAGCTGAATTTCTCCCTCCAGGATGATTTGATTTGTTTTGGAGACCCGTGTAACTGCCATACGCTGAGGGGGGAGGGTGGTGAAGTTTAGTTTTACGCCCTTTGCCATAAGGTTGGTTATCCATTGTGAGGACGGCAATGCCTCCCACTGATGGACAAAGAACCGGAGTCTTCCCCCCACCGTACCTCTGGCATCATTGGTGTTTAGGGTCTGGTTTCTGTGGAGGTTTATTGAAGAGGAACCCTCTATCCTTTCTATCTCTCCAGGATTTCCCCCGCATGGGTCTATCATCTGATCTGCCTCGGCCTCCTCTACTGGATCCCCGAAAGGACTGCCGAAAGTCACCCCAGCGCCTTTTACATGAGGGTGGCGGAGGAAAACATTTCTTTTTGTCTGCTGCTTTTTCTAAAATTTCATCTAGGGCTTTCCCAAATAGGTATTGCCCTTCACAGGGGACATCGCAGAGTTTAATCTTTGACTGAATATCTGCTGACCAGTTTTTCAGCCAAAGAGCTCTACGACCAGAATTAGATAGGGCACATACATAGGCCGCAGAGCGGACTGAGTCAACGGCTGAATCTGCTAGAAACCCCGCAGCTTTTTGTAAGGAGGGTATTGCTTCCAGCAAGGTATCCCTCGGACATTTGTTTCTTATCTGGTCGCTTAGTTCTTCCAACCACTTAACCATAGCACGAGCCGTGCAAGTGGCAGCCACCTCTGGTTTAAACGACCATGCTGACGCCTCCCAGGCTGACTTAAGAAAAGCATCTGCTTTTTTGTCATGGGGATCTTTTAATGCTCCCATATCCTCAAATGGAAGTGCTATTCCCTTGGAGGTACTGGCTATGGCTGCGTCTAATTTTGGCGCTTTATCCCACTTTTTGCAGATTTCATCGTCAAAGGGGTATTTTCGTTTTAGGGCCTGTGGAACCGACATTTTCTTATTTGGCTTTTTCAACTCCCTTTTAATCAAATTCACCAGGTTATCATGGAACGGAAAGACTTTTCGCTTTTTCCCTTCCAGATTACTAAACATCGTGTCCTGGACTGGCCTGTGTTCTCTAGGTGTTTCTACCCCCATGGTTGACCTGACCAGTAGTTTTCCTATATCCTCAGATAAAAAATAGGGGCGACCATATTCATCATCTGAGGACTCTACCTCTGACTCATCGGAGGCTACTATTTCCCCCCGATTAGTCTCCCAACTCTACGTCTGAATTACGTGCAGGTGGGGGAGGAGGAGGGTTTGAAGTATGTGTCATCTGTTGCCTAATCTGCTCTTTTACAGAGGTTTTTACTTCTTCCCTAATCATTGTTTTAATGTTCTGGAATAAAGATGGCGACTCTTGCGCAACTGTTTTCTCTATACATTTGCGACAAAGCCGTTTCTCATATGCTCTAGGGAGGGTTATTAGACATAGAGTGCAGGCTTTATTTTTCTGTTTGGCTGTAGCTTTCCTTGCCTAAATATATGACACAGAAAGAAACAGCATGTTATGAGAGTGTCTCATTTTTTTTGCCTTACAAAGGCACTCACCCACCGCCCTCAGGTACCGCAGTCATTGGTGGGTTTTCCTGGACAGGCAGCGGCGTTTCAACAGCTGTGTCTGCCATTTTCACGCTTGTGGAGCTGCTGCCACCATCCAGGTGTCCAGGCAACTTTTTATATAGGGGATGGGAGCGGTGTTTTGCGCTTCTGAATCAACTCATTCGAGGAGTGTTCAGGGCACCACTCTCCCGGCGTGTGACGTCACTTCCGGTGTAAAACCAGGAAGTTGCCGCATCCCATTCAGCGCCTGCATCTGGGTGCCACGCCGCTTCCTCCCTGGCTCAGGCTCTGGCCAGGAGCAGTCACCGGGGGTCTAGGCGCAGGATGGAGCGCCCCTGACAGCGACGAATGGATCAGCCTCCCGGCTCACCGCAGCCCCCAGCCCCGTCTCCAGATGCTGCCCGCCCACTGTCTCCTGCCCCCGGACGCTGCAATACCAGAGGGGGATCCCTCATAAGGTAGAGAGAACACCGCAGGCTCCCAGTCCCGGAAACCAAACTGAGGAGAGAGGTGCCGCCCCCTTATTTTATCTCCACTGCAAGTTTCCTGTTTTCAGGGGGTGGAATCCATCTCTCACTCACGGTGCTGTCATGTGGAAGGGAAAAGAATAGGAAACTGGACAAACCTTTGCACCAGGAAGCTGGGGGCAGTGCAAAGGAACAGCGCGCGGAAACTGTCAGTTTACGCAGGAGCAGACAGCGCGCAGCAGGGCGAGAAAGGTGCTCTGTCTTTTGAGCACCACTGTTGTGCAGGCCTGCATCGGATCATCCCGTAGAGAGAGTCGAAGTGTGCCCGGTGACGACAAGAAGACAAGGTGCTGTACTCTCCTGCTCCGACAGCTCAGTGAGCACTCCGCATAAGAGAGACCGGGTATTGGACAGGCGATTGCTTCCCAAGTTTGCCGGTATACACATGCCGGTCCTCAGTGTACCAGGAAAAGGCCATGACTCTCCCTATCTCAGCTGCTTTAAGTTATGGACTAGGGTCTCAGCGGAAGGTGTCAGAGACCGACCGCTGCTGCCAGAAGATGGATCATCATCGCTCACGGGACCACGTTGGACCAGCACTGCGCCAGTCATTGTGGTGCCATCGTTTACCCTGCAGCTGCCACAGCCTGAGGAACTTCTGATACGATAAGTTAACCCCCAAAGAACTTCCATTATATTTTTACATTTTTTCCTCTTTGACTCTGCACTTCCTTTGCGGTAGAACTGTCCATTCGCTCATTTAATTGTTTTGCCCCCCCATTTAACTGCTCATCTCCCTGCTTGGAGTAAACCTCTGTTCAAGTAAATTTGCTAACCCTTGTTCTGCCTCTCGTGTCTCACGTCATCGTAACAGTAATGGCTGCTGACAAATGAATTAGGGTGAGTTTCCACGATGAGTATTCCATCAGGAATTGCTGCATGTTTGGCGCTGTGTGTTGGCGCAGCGCCAAACACGCAGCGTCCAGATGTTACAGCATAGTGGAGGGGATTTCAAGAAATCCCGTCTCCACTATGCGTAACAACACGCAGGCGGAAGACCTGCGCATCTGGACATGCTGCGCGTCTTTTCAGACCGCAGCATGTCCTAGCGTATTGCGGCGACGCTGCGTCGCCACAACGGAATTTAACACAGGGCTATGTAGCCCTGCGTTCTTTACGGAGGTGTTCCGGAGGTGTCCGGCACACCTCCGGAAAGAACGCGCGTCAGAAAGGGGGCGGGGCTTAGGACGGAGCAGAATTTCCGCTCCGTCAAATGCGCTGTGTTCCCTGACCATGGAAACACAGCCTTACAATTCGTGCTGGCGTTTTTTCCAGTGAGAAAACGTGGTGGTATAGTGTTGCCTGTTAAGGCAAGCAGTGAGGAGACAATCAATAGTACTTATCTGATAAAAAAATGGGGGTAGTAGTGCCGAATCCAGATGGTCTTCGCAGCAAGGAGTGGGACCCAGAGAGCTACCCCGGCTGGTGGCGTGTCTCTGGTGTGCCCGGATGTCAAGCGCTGGATGCTGCAAGTATGTGTGCGGCGGAGGCCGCAATGGACGCCGGTGGAGCTCGTAACTTCGGGTCAAGTGGCACGAAGTGGTCACGTGGTGCCCAGGAAGCTCAAGGAATGATGTACGGTGTGACAGAAGAGCCAAATCCAGATCCTACGTGTTTTGAAATCGGTCGGATTCCTTCCTCAGGGATCCACCACGTTTTCTCACTGGAAAAAACGCCAGCACGAATTGTAATTCATTTGTCAGCAGCCATTACTGTTACGTCTCATCAAGTGAATATATATACTACGGATTAACCCTTGCCCTCTCACAGCTATGTACTAGGCAGCAGTGCATAAATATACTATATAGACATCCGCCCTTTGCTCTATTCCCGCCTGCAGGGTAGTGTGAGTCGCCTTTCTATAGCTCACCTATGGATTTTGTCTGCTGAACCTTCCACTTAGCACTATTGCACTTTGTATATTTTCTAAGAGCAGCAATTTATTCTGTATATAGTGAAAATAGCACATTTATGATACTCCCCCTCCTTTTTTGCACATCAGCACTTTATTATACACATTTTTTCACCTCCTTCTGTGCTATTACCCATCTGTGAGAATCAAAATACAGCAGTGGAACAGCTATCCATTGATCTATTGAGTTAGATATTTATTTCACTCTCAGTCTATTTCAGTTACTCCTACTTTAGGATTACTTTTATGTACACCCACTTTTAGGGTCTTTTTATCTTTGCATATGTCTTTAGCATTTTTTAGAAGCATTCTTTAGATGTATTCTTTTTAAATATTTATTCTCTTTTTAGCTTCCTGAAGCATTCTTAGAATAAGGCGCATTCTTACCTGGTACTTGGTCTGCACTTCTATTATTATCTACACCTCCGCTTCCCTACTATTTCTACCTATATCAAGGTAAGGGTTTATCAGCAATGATAATATGCTCATATAATAGCGCGAGTATAGCTTGTATGTGATTATTTCTCTCCCCATACCTTCTTTGTGGTGGAAGGCTCATTATACTTGCAGCTTATTTGAGTATATGTGCACTAGCGCCGCTACACATCCCCTTAGGATTGTAAAAGATAGCAATAACCATCGCATATACCCATAGACACAACTGTTAATTAAGACCCACCGACCCACACCGTTTTGCCCCACTTTACCAGGTATATTACAATTTGTCTACAATATATTTCTGCATATTTATGTAACAATAACTACTATTATTGTGCATGATTTTTTGATGACTGCAGCATATATTGTATGTATTATTAATGCTGGGATATAATATGTGGGTGGACGGGCCCCTGTCCCTTTTGGCTTATATGTGCTGACACCTCTATGTCTATCAGCCCCTGCCTGTATCATACATCTTTTGACTTTTTATACATTGTATTTTAATAAAGTTTATTTTATGGGACTTTTGGACTGCCATATTTGGTTTATTTTTATTAAACAAGAGTAAATATCCAATAAAACCATAGTGTGTGGAGACCAAACAGAGAACAAGGGTGATATCTGCTGGTCAAACAAGGATATTACATATGTACATGCACATGCATCAAAACAAAGTAGAATAATAGGGGTGTAATTGCTGTAAGGATGGGGGAGTGGGGTAACTTTGACTTCTATAAGAAGACTAGTACTATTAAAGTCCCATGATTGCTAGGGGTCCTGTTGGAGATCTTCCACTAGTGCATATAAGCTTCGAACTGAAGAACAAGTAGTTCAGTATATAAACAACACAGAGTACTATTACAAAACTGTCATGGGAGCAAGCAAAGTAAGTAGTGGAAGTTTAAATGTATAGCAATCACTAGCAAAATACAAGTACTTAGAGCAATTACGTCTACGAACCCATAAATTCCATGAAGTCCAGACCCGATGACGTTGTCCCTGAAGACCATTTAATTTGTTAGTAATCATCTAAACCTTAGTAGACCTATTAGACAGCACATTGTGATGCATATGGCCTTATAGATAATTACCTGGGCTTCTTTTACATTGTAAATGAGTCCCTTCAGTGTTACAAGCCCCACATAATCAGGTCACATGTGGTTTTATGTGACTCTTACTGTTCTTGTATTATTTAATAAACATTGGGCACAAGGCACAATTTTTTTCTTTGCTGGTTAGATTCTCATTGTACAAACCCTGCTATTAGTCAGTGCTGGGACAAAAGATAGGCACCCGCCTAGGGCGCTACCTTCTTCCACCCTGAGGTAGGTGCACTTTGGTGGAAAAAATAATGACCTTGCTGAATGCCTGTGTCCATACAGCACCTTCCTCCAGCCTCAGGCATTCAGCACAGTGACAACCGGAGTGTGGGCACACAGCTGAGCAGTGTCAACCAGGGACTGGCTGTGGGGACTTACGAGGGACTGGCTGTGAGGAAATACGTAGGACTGGGGCTGTGGAGATATAGTGTAAAGGGGGCTGTGGTGACCATATTGTATAGCAAGCGGTGGTGGACATCATACTGTATATTGGGGGGCTGTGGTGAACATTATACTGCATGGGAGGCCGTGGTGTTCATAATAGTGTATATTGGGGACTGTTGTGGATTTCACACTGTATGGGCTGCTGTGGTGACCAACATACAGTGTGAGGAGGGGGTACAGTTTGGAGAGGACAACATGGTGGGCAGTTTGAGGGCATAGTGTGAAACGGGAGCACAGAATGGATATTGAGAGGGGGCATCATGAAATGCGGGCACAATATGGAGAGAGGTTAGCATGGCAGGAAGAGAGTGTATAGATAAAGAGATTGCAAGGAAAAACAGTGGAGAGTAGACAGCCATGGTATAGGCCATGGTTCAGAAGGGTTCATAAGGGTGGACGGTGTGGCGGTTATGTCTCATAATGGCAAACAGTGGGATGGTTATAGCTGATAATGGCAGACAAGGGGGTGGTTATAAATCATTAAGATGGACAGTGTGGAGGCAATATACCATTGGAGGCTTATTTGACACTTAACAGCTTCAGAGGACAGTGAGGGTTTTAGTGTGCTGTTGTTGTGAATCGGCAGGTTCACAAAGACTCCTGGAGGAGTGATTTGCAGGAAGTGGGCGGGCTCACAAAAGGGTTGTCTACCCTGTGATTTGGGGAGAATCCGGTAGACATCCTGGGAGCAGTCGCTGAATATTATGCAGTTACAAGCCTGCACCATGGAGGAAGTGGTCAAAACTCCGGTCCAAGCCCATGAATGAGCCTTGTAGCAGCTAACCAGCCTAATGCTGGAGCAGATCGCATTGTTGAAAGAGGTGACAGTGGTGTGCTCTGAGACAAGGCCAGCTAGGGCCTACATGTCATGCGGTGCCAGGGAGTTGGTACAAAAATGCAAAATTTGGGGCTAAATGAATATTTTTGTAGGAAAAAACTACTAGCCTAAACTGACGCACATGTAAAATACATACACTTTTAAATAGGAGTATATTTGAAACATCGATCTTTACACTTCTTCAAGGACTCAATGCCGCCTGAGGCGAAGTGATCAACTTGTTTAATTTTAGATGCACCCCTGGCCGGGGAACAGTGCTTACTGTAGTGCTTCTTCCCTGGCGGCCGTCCGTGTGTATTACACACACGGACACGGATATCTCCACTTACGGATTCCGGTACCGGAAATATCAGGATGTGTGAAACCAGTCTAAAGCCACATTCACACGTTCAGTATTTGGTCAGTATTTTACCTCAGTATTTGTGAGCCAAATCGGGAGTGGGTGAGAAATCCAGAAGTGGTGACGTGTTTCTATTATAATTTTTCGTCTGATTGTTCCACTCCTGGTTTTGGCCTACAAATACTGAGGTAAAATACTGAATGTGTGAACGTGGCCTGATAGAGGGTTTCTGCTACTTCTGACTTCTCGCAGACAGAAGTTGCAGTCACAAGATGGCGCTGATAAAAGGTGGAGACGGTGACATTATACACAGGAGCTCTGTATGTAGTGTCAGTGTACAGGTAATACAGTGATCACTGGTGACATTATACACAGGAGCTCTGTATATAGTGTCAGTGTACAGGTAATACAGTGATGACCAGTGACATTATACACAGGAGCTCTGTATATAGTGTCAGTGTACAGGTAATACAGTGATGACCAGTGACATTATACACAGAAGCTCTGTATATAGTGTCAGTGGCTGGTACTATGGGCACACTGACTGGTACTGAGAAAAAGAAAGAAAGAACAGAGAGAGAGAGAGAGAAAGAGAGAGAAAGAAAAAACAGAGAGAGAGAAAGAAAGAACAGAGAGAGAGAGAAAGAGGGGAAAGAAAGAACAGAGAGAAAGAAAGAACAGAGAGAAAGAAAGGAAGAACAGAGAGAGAGAAAGGAAGAACAGAAAGAGAGAGAAAGAGGGGAAAGAAAGAAAGAACAGAGAGAGAAAGAGGGGAAAGAAAGAACAGAGAGAGAAAGAAAGAGAAAGAACAGAGAAAGAAAGGAAGAACAGAGAGAAAGAAGGGAAAGAAGATGAACAGAGAGAGAGAGAAAGAAAGAGGGGAAAGAAAGAAAGAACAGAGAGAGAAAGAAAGAACAGGGAGAGAGAAAAAAGAAAGAAAGGAGAAAGAAAGAACAGAGAGAAAGAAAGAACAGAGAGAAAGAACAGATAGAGAAAGAACAGAGAGAAAAAAGAAAACGGAGAGAGAAAGAAAGAACAGAGAGAAAGAAAGAATAGAGAGAGAAAGAAAGAATAGAGAAAGAAAGAACAGAGAAAGAAAGAGGGGAAAGAAAGAACAGAGAGAGAAAGAAAAGAGAAAAAGAAAGAGGCGAAAGAAAGAACAGAGAGAAAGAAAGAGGGGAAAGAAAGAACAGAGAGAAAGAAGAGACAGAAAGAAAGAGAAAGAACAGAGAGAAAGAAAGAGGGGAAAGAAGATGAACAGAGAGCAAAAGAAAGAACAGAGAGAGAGAAAGAAAGGGGAAAGAAAGAAAAGAGAGAAAGAAAGGGGAAAGAAAGAACAGAAAGAGATAGAAAGAAGAAAGAAAGAACAGAGAGAGAGAAAGAAAGGGGAAAGAAGAAAGAAAGAAAGAAAGAACAGAGCGAAAGAACAGGGAGACAGAAAAAAGAAAGGAGAGAGAAAGAAAGAACAGAGAGAAAGAAAGAACAGAGAGAGAAAGAAAGAGAGGAAAGAAATGAGAGAGAGAGAAAGAAAGAAACAGAGAAAGAAAGATTCTATAAAGATACTACAGCAGCCCGGCTCCCATTGTCATGCCCATCTGAGCCTCCCGATGCAGGACATATCATGATCCGCTCACATGGCCGACATCCCCGATTCCAAGGCGATCCCGCTGTCCGCTCTGTCGGAGGAGGACATGGTGATAGATCTGAAGCATTCCCTGAAGTGCCTCCAAGGTTCCATCACAATCTGCTCCCGAAATTACCTCATTTCCAGTCAGCTTCCAGCACCTTACTTCCAGTGGAACGTCACGTGCGAGTTTTAAAGTGCTCCTCGGGGCTCCGCCGTATACTCCTGTGTCCATGGGACAAGTAAGCTCCTGGCCAGGACAGCAGGGCAGACTCTCAAAATCAGGGCAGTCTTGCTGGATCTAGGATGGTTGGAAGCATACACTGACCTCGTACATGCACGGTTCCCACACCTCATACACACATGGTTCCACTTTGTATGCCTTGTACACATGTGACTCCGTTCCGCACACCTCGTACACACGTTGCTCCGCTCCGCACACCTCATACTCACAGGGCTCCGCACACCTCGTACACATGTGGCTCTGCTCCGCACACATCGTATACACGTGGCTCCGTACACTTCATACACACAGGGCTCCATTTCGTACACCTCGTACACACACGGCTCCATACACCTTGCACACACGTGACTCCGCTCCGCACACCTCGTACACACATGGCTCCGCTCTGCACACCTTGTACACACACGGCTCCTCTCCGCACACCTCGTACACATAGGGCTCCGCACACCTCGCATGCACGCGGCTCCGCTCCGCACACCTCGTACTCACAGGGCTCCGTACACTCGTACACACTGCTTGCTCCACACACCTATACACGTGGCTCGCACTTATACAAGGGCTCCATTCATACACCTCGTACTAGGCTCGTACACTCGTACACACGTGGCTTTGCTCCACACCTCTATACACGTGGCTCCGTACCTTCATCACACAGGGCTCCATTCCATACACCTCGTTACACACATGGCTTCGCTCTGCACACCTTGTACACACGCGGATCCTCTCCGCACACCTCGTACACATAGGGCTCTGCACACCTCGTACGCATGCGGCTCCGCTCCGCACTCCTTGTACTCACAGGGTTCCGCTCAACTCGTACACACGTGGCTCTGCTCCGCACAACTCATATACATGTGGCTCCCTATACTTCATACACACATGGCTCCATTCCGTACACCTCGTACACACGGCTCCGCTCCGTACACCTTGCACACATGTGGCTCCGCTCCGTACACCCCATACACATGCGGCTCCGCTCTGTACACCTCATACACATGCGGCTCCGCTCCGTACACTTCATACACACAGGGCTCCGTTCCATACATAACGTACACACATGGCTCCGCTCCGTACACCTCGTACACACATGGCTCTGCTCCTTACACCTTGCACACATGCGGCTCCGCTCCGAACACCTTGTATGCACAGGGCAACACACACCTCGTACACACGTGGCTCCGCACCGCACACCCCATACAAGCAGCTCCGATCCGTCCACCTCGTACACACACACAGCACTGCTATATCCACCCTGTAAACCCCTCCTGACCCCACACATATACTTCCCTCATCCAGCACCATGACAACCAGCACAGCATAGTCCTGCATACACTGAGGGCGGCAGCTGATCATGTGACACCTGATTCTTCCCCTCCTGTGACCTCATCATAGGTCCTGTGCACACGGAGCAGCAATATATGTTCAACAGGAGCCAATACAGGAGATAAGAATCTGCATACACTGAGGGCGGCCCCTGGTCATGTGACCCCTGACTCCTCCCCTCCTGAGACCTCATCACAAGTCCTGTGTGCACAGAGTAGCAATAGATGAGAAACACCAGCTGATGCAGGAGCCAGGAGATAAGAATCTGCCGCCCCCCGACTCTTCAGGGATGAGCCGCCTGAGGCAGAGTACTCAATTCGCCTCATGATAGGTGCGCCCCTGGGCAGCAGAATGCAACTGCCAGGGGGAGACACTTCAGACCGCTGCATTAGGTGGCCCGACTGAACCCCCCTGCCAGCACATGCCCTGGCTGCCCCCCCTAGATACGCCTCTGAGTGGACCAGGCCCTTTGTATTGTCAAAGGATCCAAGTAGGGATTGTCCACAGTGGTAACCTCCTTGGGATATTTATTAAATTGACTCAGTCTACCTAAAATAACATATACTTATGCACATCCTCAAATAACAAAATGAGGAATGACGATATATTGCAATTGAGAGATTAAAATTAAATTTTTATTATTAGAAATAAATGTAAAAATTATTTGTATGATTAAATTCCAAGCAATAGAACAGAAAGGAGCATACAGAATCAGAGACTAAGAGATATGCATCAAAAATGACAGTAAACATATGCACAATTGCAATAATGAATCTGATTGAATGAAAGAAGTGAAAGTAAAAGAACAAATGAATCTTGCAGTCACTCTAGGACAAAAAGAACAATGTATTTGTGTGTGTATATAGACAATGATTCATAAGTATTTCTCATTTTTGACGCTTTTTGCCCTTATTACGTTTCATGAGACTGTGTTAATTAATTACCTAAGATAACAGTATAAACTAAACACATAGCTTTGAAAATCAAATGAAAGAATTGCACTTTTTTTCTTGCCATGAGTTGTGGCAAAAAGCATACCTCTTGTTTTATTTTACTGGAAATATTTTAGGGGGTTTCTTATATTCTGGTATTGCTGAGCCTCTGCATACCTTGCCTGGAGCATGAAAATAAAAATACTTGTAAATGTTTAAAATTTCCATTAATATTTCCAGCTATTGTAAAACGTTTAAAAATATAAGTTATTTTCAACAGTATAATATTGGGCCATTTACCCCAGTTCCAGGCTAGGGATATTTTCAGATTTTTGCGTACATGCAATTTAAAAAGCTGTACAAAATGTTCTCATTAAGATTTTCTAGTCATTTTTTAATGATACGTGGGGCTTTAATTTTATTTTACTGTCATATTCTTTATTTTCTTTACTGATATTTGCCAATATTTGTGGGAAAATAAGGGAAATTAGTGTTTTCCCATTATTTTTCTTACCACAAAAGACCAATACAATACATTTAAAAAAAATTGTGGGGGGGGGGCGGAGCTAGCAACAGCTATTTAGATTGGCAGTGACATTTTCATACATTTTTTATGTACCGTATATACTCATGTATAAGCCGACCCGTGTATAAGCCAACCCCCCTAATTTTGCCACAAAAAACTGGGAAAACTTATTGACTCGTGTATAAGCCTAGGGTGAAAAATGATTATGCCCCCATATGATGCTCCACAGATTATGCCCCCATATGCTGCACAGATTATGCCCCCATATGCTGCACAGATTATGCCCCCATATGCTCCACAGATTATGCCCCCATATGCTGCAGATTATGCCCCATATGCTGCACAGATTATGCCCCATATGCTCCACAGATTATGCCCCATATGCTGCACAGATTATGCCCCATATGCTGCACAGATTATGCCCAATATGCTCCACAGATTATGCCCCCATATGCTGCACAGATTATGCCCCCATATGCTGCACAGATTATGCCCCATATGCTGCACAGATAATGCCCCCATATGCTGCACAGATTATGCCCAATATGCTCCACTGATTATGCCCCCATATGCTCCACAGATTATGCCCAATATGCTCCACAGATTATGCCCCCATATGCTGCACAGATTATGCCCCCATATGCTCCACAGATTATGCCCCATATGCTGCACAGATTATGCCCCAAATGCGCCACAGATTATGCCCCCATATGCTGCACAGATTATGCCCCCATATGTTGCACAGATTATGCCCCCATAGGCTCCACAGATTATGCCACATATGCTGCACAGATTATGCCCCATATGCTGCACAGATTATGCCCCCATATGCTGCACAGATTATGCCCCCATATGCTGCACAGATTATGCCCCCATAGGCTCCACAGATTATGCCCCATATGATGCACAGATTATGCCCAATATGCTGCACAGATTATGCCCCATATGCTGCACAGATTATGCCAATAGCCCCAGATTATGCCCCATATGCTGCACAGATTATGCCCCATATGCTGCACAAATTATGCCCAATATGCTCCACAGATTATGCCCCCATATGCTGCACAGATTATGCCCCCATATGCTCCACAGATTATGCCCAATATGCTCCACAGATTATGCCCCCATATGCTCCACAGATTATGCCCAATATGCTCCACAGATTATGCCCCCATATGCTCCACAGATTATGCCCAATATGCTCCACAGATTATGCCCCCATATGCTCCACAGATTATGCCCCATATGCTGCACAGATTATGCCCCAAATGCGCCACAGATTATGCCCCCATATGATGCACAGATTATGCCCCCATATGCTGCACAGATTATGCCCCCATAGGCTCCACAGATTATGCCCCATATGCTGCACAGATTATGCCCCATATGCTGCACAGATTATGCCCCCATATGCTGCACAGATTGTGCCCCCATATGCTGCACAGATTATGCCCAATATGCTCCACAGATTATGCCCCCATATGCTGCAGAGATTATGCCCCCATATGCTCCACAGATTATGCCCCCATATGCTGCACAGATTATGCCCCATTGTATACGTCCGTTATGCTGCCGCGCTGCTCCTGCTGCAAAAAAATGACATACTCACCTCTCGTCGCTGGGGGCCAGGTGCCGGTGTCCTGAGCAGGAGGTGACACCGTCGCGCTATGGGGGACAGGTGCCGGTGTCACCGCTCGCTCAGGACCCCGGCATCTGAGATATTTACCTGTCACCGGACCGGTCCACCGCTGCGCTGCTCCCTCTTCCGCGTCCTCGGCAGTGAATGATCAGTCAGGGGGCGCGGTGCGCACTAACGACGTTATTGCGCCCTCTGTCTGAACATTCATAGCCAGAGGAGTCCGACGAGGGAGCAGCGTGCAGCGGTGGAACGGGACAGGTAAATATCGCTATACTTACCCCTCCGCCGGCGCGTCTCTGCAGCCTCTCCTCTTCTCCCGGCGGTCTCCGCAGCTCTTCCTCCTACAGCGGTCACGTGATACCGCTTATTAAAGTCATGAATATGTGCATATTCATGACTTTAAAGAGCGGTACCATGTGATCGCTGCAGGAAGGAGCCGGAGATCGTGGGAGAAGCAGGGGGCTGCAGAGACGTGTCGGCAGAGGGGTGAGTATGATCCGACACCCCGCTCCCCTCCCCCGCCGACCCCCGTACATGACTCGCGTATAAGCCGAGAGGGGGACTTTCAGCCCTAAAAAATGGGCTGAAAATCTCGGCTTATACACGAGTATATATGGTATTTATTTTTCACTTATATTTTGTGTATTTAACTTCTCATTTATTTTATATAATACCCCCCCTACAGTGGGTACAGAAAGTATTCAAACACTTTAAATGTTACACACTTTGTTTCATTGCAGCCATTTGGTAAATTCCAAAAAGGTAATTTTTTCTTATTATTGTACACTCTGCACCCCATCTTGACTGAAAAAACCCAGAAATGTAGACATTTTTGCAAATTCATTAAAAAAGAAAAACTGAAATATCACGTGGTCATAAGTATTCTGACCCTTTGCTCAATATTGAGTAGAAGCACCCTTTTGAGTTAGTACAGCCATGAGTCTTCTTGGGAATGATGCAACAAGTTTTTCACACCTGGATTTGGGCATCCTCTGCCATTCTTCCTTGCAGATCCTCTCCAGTTCAGTCAGGTTGGATGGTGAACGTTGGTGGACAGCCATTTTCAGGTCTCTGCAGAGATGCTCAATTGGGTTTAGGTCAGGGCTCTGGCTGGGCCAGTCAAGAATGGTCACAGAGATGTTCTGAAGCCACTCCTTTGATATTTTAGCTCTGTGCTTAGGGTCATTGTCTTGTTGGAAGGTGAACCTTCGGCCAAGTCTGAGGTTTAGAGCACTCTGGAAGAGGTTTTCATCCAAGATATCTCTGTACTTGGCCGCATTCATGTTTCCTTCAATTGCAACCGGTCGTCTTGGCCCTGCAGCTGAAAAACACCCCCATAACCTGATGCTGCCACCACCATGTTTCACTGTTGTGATTGTATTGGGCAGGCGATGAGCAGTGCCTTGTTTTCTCTACACATACCGCTTAGAATTATCACCAAAAAGTTCTATCTTCATCTCATCAGACCAGAGAATCTTATTTCTCATGATCTGGGAGTCCTTCATGTATAGGAGTCCTATATCCATATAGGCCCTACTAGTGGAGGGCTGCAGTGATAGTTGACTTTGTGGAACTTTCTCCCATCTCCCTACTCCATCTGTGGAGCTCAGCCACAGTGATCTTGGGGTTCTTCTTTACCTCTCTCACCAAGGCTCTTCTCCCATAATTGCTCAGTTTGGCTGGACGTCCAGGTCTAGAAAGACTTTTGGTGGTCTCAAACTTCTTCCATTTTAGGATTATGGAGGCCACTCTGCTCTCAGGAACCTTGAGTACTGCAGAAATTCTTTTGTAACCTTAGCCAGATCTGTGCCTTGCCACAATTGTGTCTCTGAGCTCTTTGGACAGTTCATTTGACCTCATAATTTTCATTTGGTTGGACATGCACTGTGAGCTGTGTGGTCTTATATAGACAGGTGTGTGCCTTTACCAATCAAGTCTTATCAGTTTAATTAAACAGAGCTGTACTCCAATGAAGGAGTAGAACCATCTCAAAGAGGATCACAAGGAAATGGACAGCATGTGACTTAAATATGAGTCTCTGAGCAAAGGGTCTGAAAACTTATGACCATGTGATATTTTAGTTTTTCTTTTTTAATAAATTTGTAAAAAATTCTGTGGCACCCCAGGAGTTCTGTTGCCACAAGGGCCTTGCCTCCCTCCAGGGCGAGTGATGTCATACCTGGAAGCAAAGAAGGGACCCCTTTAACAGGTAGTTTCAGCATACAACACAGTTCCTACTCCAGGCCAGCAGGGGGAGATCGAACCCGACTTCAGAGGAGCTGCTTTCTCTGGTCAGAAGCAGGAAGTTAGTGGGGAGTTAGAGCCTGAACAGGGTGGAGAAAGGACGTGTGGAGAGGTCCTAGGGTTAGGAGCTGTAGCTGAGCTCACCCCAGGCTTTAGCGCCAGAGATCGAGCCCCGAGAGCCCGAGGCTGTGTGGGTACTAAAGCCCCAGCAGCAGAATCCGGAGGGCAGAAGACCGCAGATCCTCTGCCCCCAAATGATACTCAACAACACAGCAGCACATGTGAGCCGGAGACGCCAGACAAGAGCGATCCCTGAAGTAGGCTACAGCTGCCTGACATGCGAGTGGAGTTCTACCTAAGTAGCAGACAGAGGAACTTGAATAGCGTTTACAGCAGCAAGCACCTCAGAGAATAGCGCTAGAAAGGAGGCCTCACAACACACCTGACTAAGGAGATTCCCAAATTTCTTTCAGGCTGACCAACTCCAGAACCATCTGTAACCTGAGCCCCGGACTGTACCTGCATTGCTCAGTAAAAGTTAAAGGAAACTGCACTCTGCTGTGTCTTCTGAATCTTTCCTGCGTCACCTGCCCTGCACCACACTCACCTCCAACATTACCTTTAATATCCTAACTACCCTGGGACATAGCTCTGCCTGTGGAGAGCTGGTCCAACTCTGCTGCATCAACAACTGTCCCAGTGGACTGAATCTGCAGCGTCGGCTAACATCTTTATTGCCGAGTACCACAGGTGGCATCATAAACACTTTATTACAAACTATTTTTTATCCCTTTTCATCATATTCCCTTTTACTGGATGCCCAGGGCCACGGACCGGGTCACTGCCGCTGTGACACTTAAGAAGCCGCCCGGTACCGAGTATCCCCGCTGCCCTGCCGGGAGATCCAACTTGGTGTCACAAACAGGATCCGGACCCTGGCATTGCTGGGTACTGTGTGCCATAGACTGCATTGAACTGGGTGAATTGTCGCCATTGCAGCATCACGCGGCATGCAGGAAGCAGAAGGGCGTGCCGTCGTGGAAGGAGCCAGAGAGAGATCGCGAAAAGCGAAGTGCTGCGCGTGCGGAGACATCAGCTGGCAGAGAACAGGGAGCTGAGGCTGGAATCCTGACGGGAACAGTTCATCCAGCCGACGGAGCAACAGCCTGGTAAGCCAGTGGAAACTCAGAGCCTAGCTAAGATTCGCTAGGTGGGGAAGAGAATGTCCAGTGCAGATGGAGATATAATGGCAGCTACAGCCACAGTTCCCATAGTGCCACGAGATCAGGCAGTCGATGCAGCTGCAGCCCTCATAGTACAGCAGAATCCGGAGGCCGGCGCAGCCGCAGCCCACAGAGCACCTCAAGATCTGGCGACCGCCGCCGCACCTATAATGCCGCTATCAATACCCTATATACCGGGAGCGGCCTGGCTACCGCAATACTTAGGGGAGTCGCATACCCTGAGCGATTTCAAGGAGAGACTGTGCAGTTTATTTGAAACGTACCCCCGTCTGAAAGTCAAAAAGTAAGCATTCTCATTGGACAGTTAACTGGTGCTGCTCAAAGAGAAGTAAAGTCCTGGCAGGACACTGATAAAGAGACTGTTAAACAAATTCTGTCTAAGCTGAGAGGCACCTTTGACACCCACACTGCAGCAGAAATAAAATTGAGGTTCTTTGGGTGCAAACAAAGGGTGCAGTACAGTATACGGGACTATGTTCTTAACCTTCAGTTGGCACTGCGGGCCGTAAAGCAGATTGACTTAGTGTGCAGGATGGAGACAGATTGTTAAAGGAACAATTTATTGAGGGACTCCGGTTCAGCACCCACAGGACACAGCTGCGCATCATGGCCCTACAAAACCCTGATCGGAACTTTGCAGACTTTAAAGATAGGGCTATCTGGGTGTTGCACAAACCAAATGTCAGCCGCCCAGCGCCCCCTAGGCGCCCAGCAGTTACATACCACCAGGAGGCGGCATCCTTCCCTCAGCCCCTGTTGAGGCTGACGCACAGATCCTGGATAATGATCCATGTACAGAACTACTTCTTCAGGTCCACGAGCTGACCAAAAGTGTGGCTGCACTAGCCAAAACCGTGCAGTCCATGCAAGTGCCCCCAAAGGAGAAGATCCAGTTGGCCTCCAGTCCAGATGACATCCCGTGGCGATGGCGGAAGAGGATCCCACCGACCAGAGGGAGAGACAACGATCGCTATGACCAGGACGGATGACCCATTTGCCGCCACTGCAGCAAAGCAGGGCACATCACAAGATTCTGCAATTTAAGCGAGCAACCCCTGGGGGCAGAGGGCCAACCCCCAGAGTAGTATGACCAGGCCCACAGAACTGGTGAGCCAAGTATGTCAGAGGACCGTGTTGAGAAATATAGAAGAACGGCACCAAGAAAAGTCTACTCACTGGTGGGGGTGATGACTCCTGAATTCTGGACACATAGGTGGTTTCAATGCAGTTGATTCGGTGCTTGCAAGAAAACACATGTAGTAACAGACTAATATCCAAAGGAAATAGATGCAGTACTCTTCAATTCCATTAAAAAACCAAAGTCCTTTATTCAAATTTTGGACAAGGTTAACATCGGGCTAGGTACATGAAAAACATGAAGTGAAAAAGACAGGACTACGGCCGTTTCGCGTTATGCTCGCTTCAACGGGCATGCCTCTTCATACGTTCTCCGGCTCACCCAAGCACCTCTTTAGTCTCTTGCCAAATCATGGAGAACTCCAAGGTAACCCCGGAGGTAGTAGAAACCGACAGAGGAATACCAGGATGCAAGCCAAAAACCACAAAGAATGGCGACTTGGCGGAAGACTTATTAGGATGGTTATTATAGGCGAACTCGGCCCACGGGAGAAGACTGGACCAGTCATCTTGATGAGAGTTGGAGAAGTGACGTAGATAAGACGCAAACACCTGATTCACACGCTCTACTTGGCCATTGGTTTGTGGGTGGTAAGCAGCAGAGAAATCTAAGCTGACTTCCAAAAGACCACATAAGGCCCTCCAAAACCGAAACGTAAGTTGGACTCCACGATCAGACACAATGTGTTGTGGGAATCCATGAAGTCTGAAGACGTGCTGGATAAAGAGCTTTGCCAATTCAGGAGTGGAGGGTAGTCCTGGAAGCGGCACAAAGTGCGCCATCTTAGAGAACCGGTCTACTACCACCAGAATAGTGGTGTAACCAGAAGAGCAAGGCAGGTCCGTAATGAAATCCAAGGCTATGTGTTGCCACAGAGACGAAGGAACAGGTAGCAGAAGCAGGAGGCCCGAAGACAATTGCCTGGGAACCTTGACTTTGGTACAGGAGGAACACGAGGCAGTAAAGTCAGTCACGTTGTGGCAGAGAGATGGCCACCAGTAGAACCGGGAAATGAGGTCCAGGGTCTTCTTTACTCCGATATGACCAGAGATCTTGGAGGAATGCCCCCAACGCAAGACCACTCTCCTATCAGCCTCAGGAATGAAGGTTTTACCCGGAGGTGGAGTAATCAGCCTCATGGGAGCCACCATTATGATTTTGAGTGGATCAATAATATGAGAGGGCTCCTCTTCCAAATCTGGGGGCTGAAGAGACTGGGATAACGCATCCGCCTTAATATTCCTCTGACCAGGACGGAAATTCAACTCAAAGTCGAATTGGGCAAAGAACAGGGACTACCTGGCCTGTCGGGGGTTTAGCCTTTGGGCTGACTGAAGGTAGGCCAGATTCGTATGGTCAGTAAAGATGGTAAAAGGATGGATTGCCCCCTCCAGTAGGTAGCGTCACTCCTCCAAAGCCATTTTTATGGCCAACAGCTCCTGATCCCCTATAGAATAGTTGCACTCTGCAGGGGAAAAGGCCTTGTAAAAGAAACCACAGGTGACCAACCGACCGGAAGAAGATCTTTGAGAAAGCACTGTGCCAGCTCCAGTGGAAGATGCGTCCACTTCCAAGACAAACGGTTTGTTCGTCTCGGGCCGATGTAATACAGGTGCAGCCGCAAAAGCTTGTTTTAGGCTTAGAAAAGCATCTTCAGCCTCCGAAAACCAGGTTGCGGGACAGACTCCTTTCTGAGTGAGACATGAGATGGGTTTGATTATAGACGAGAAATGCGGAATAAACTGCCGGTAGTAGTTGGCAAAACCGAGAAAGCATTTGATGGCCTTAACTCCTACCGGG
>JARQOD010000005.1:250786788-250814652 GCA_033576555.1 Oophaga sylvatica | reverse complement strand
AAGACCACATAAGGCCCTCCAAAACCGAAACGTAAGTTGGACTCCACGATCAGACACAATGTGTTGTGGAATCCATGAAGTCTGAAGACGTGCTGATAAAGAGCTTTGCCAATTCAGGAGTGGAGGGTAGTCCTGGAAGCGGCACAAAGTGCGCCATCTTAGAGAACCGGTCTACTACCACCAGAATAGTGGTGTAACCAGAAGAGCAAGGCAGGTCCGTAATGAAATCCAAGGCTATGTGTTGCCACAGAGACGAAGGAACAGGTAGCAGAAGCAGGAGGCCCGAAGACAATTGCCTGGGAACCTTGACTTTGGCACAGGAGGAACACGAGGCAGTAAAGTCAGTCACGTTGTGGCAGAGAGATGGCCACCAGTAGAACCGGGAAATGAGGTCCAGGGTCTTCTTTACTCCGATATGACCAGAGATCTTGGAGGAATGCCCCCAACGCAAGACCACTCTCCTATCAGCCTCAGGAATGAAGGTTTTACCCGGAGGTGGAGTAATCAGCCTCATGGGAGCCACCATTATGATTTTGAGTGGATCAATAATATGAGAGGGCTCCTCTTCCAAATCTGGGGGCTGAAGAGACTGGGATAACGCATCCGCCTTAATATTCCTCTGACCAGGACGGAAATTCAACTCAAAGTCGAATTGGGCAAAGAACAGGGACTACCTGGCCTGTCGGGGGTTTAGCCTTTGGGCTGACTGAAGGTAGGCCAGATTCGTATGGTCAGTAAAGATGGTAAAAGGATGGATTGCCCCCTCCAGTAGGTAGCGTCACTCCTCCAAAGCCATTTTTATGGCCAACAGCTCCTGATCCCCTATAGAATAGTTGCACTCTGCAGGGAAAAGGCCTTGTAAAAGAAACCACAGGTGACCAACCGACCGGAAGAAGATCTTTGAGAAAGCACTGTGCCAGCTCCAGTGGAAGATGCGTCCACTTCCAAGACAAACGTTTTGTTCGTCTCGGGCCGATGTAATACAGGTGCAGCCGCAAAAGCTTGTTTTAGGCTTAGAAAAGCATCTTCAGCCTCCGAAAACCAGGTTGCGGGACAGACTCCTTTCTGAGTGAGACATGAGATGGGTTTGATTATAGACGAGAAATGCGGAATAAACTGCCGGTAGTAGTTGGCAAAACCGAGAAAGCATTTGATGGCCTTAACTCCTACCGGCATGGCCACTGGAGAATCGCAGACAATTTTTCAGGATCCATCTCCAATCCAGACTCAGAGACAATGTATCCCAAAAAAGGCAAGGAAGACTGCTCAAAGATGCACTTCTCCATCTTAGCGTATAGACGGTTCTCACGCAAGCGTTGCAGCACCAGAAGGACGCTCTTCCGGTGGGAAGATAAATCTGGAGATAAAACGAGGATGTCGTCAAGGTAGACCACAATGCAGGAGTATAGTAGGTCCTGGAAGATGTCGTTGACAAATTCTTGAAATACTGCTGGAGCATTACACAGGCCGAAAGGCATGACGAGATACTCGTAATGACCGTCCCTGGTGTTGAAGGCGGTCTTCCACTCGTCTCTGGGGCGAATACGAATGAGGTTGTAAGCTCCACGTAAGTCTAAGTCTAATTTGGAGAAGATCCGGGCCCCTCTCAGGCGATCGAAGAGCTCTGGGATGAGCGGCAGACGGTATTTATTCTTTATCGTGATGTCATTTAGACAACTGTAGTCGATGCACGGCCAAAGAGAGCCGTCCTTCTTTTTTACAAAGAAAAAACCGGCACCTGCATGTGAAGAAGACTTACGCATAAACCCTTTGGCAAGGCTCTCACGGATGTACTCGGACATGGCAGCTGTCTTGGCTGGAGAGAAAGGATAGATTCAACCCCTGGGCGGAGTGGTTCCTGGCCGTAGTTCAACTGGACAGTCATAGGGCCGGTGAGGTGGAAGGATCTCAGCCTCCTTCTTATCAAAGACGTCCGAAAAAGACCAGTATGCGGAAGGCAGTCCCACAGGACCAGAAGACGGTTGAGGAGGAATAGCTGGATGGACAGGCCCTAGGCATCTCTCTTGACACGGATGCCCCCATCGAAGGATCTCCCCAGAATGCCAATCCAGAACGGGCTCGTGTGTCCGAAGCCAAGTAAGACCAAGAAGCATCGCATGAGACAAGTTGGGTAGAACATAGAAGGCGATCTTCTCTTGATGCAAGGCCCCAATACACAGAACCACCTCCTCCGTGACCATATAGACAGACTCTTGCAGGGGTTTACCATCAACGGAAGCAATCATAAGAGGATCTTTTAAGGTGATCACGGGAATCCGATATTTCTTCATCTCCTTAAGCCCCATAAAGTTGCCTGCCGCGCCCGAATCCACATAAGCCACTTCAGAGCCACGTCTCTGACCCTGGAAATCAAAACAGAAAGAGTAAGAGGTGGAGAGGAATCTGACACACCTAGGGAGGCCTCTCTTACCTGGCCTAGGTTAAGGTGTTTCCCAGCCTCTCAGGACATGATTGCAGGAAATGAGACGTTCCACCGCAGTATAAGCACAAGCCCTGTGCCAACCTCTCTCGCCGGTGTTGTTCCGCCAACCTAACCCGGTCAACCTGCATGGGCTCTGGTGTGGGACTGCTAGAGGAACCCGAAGACCGAGGACTGGTTGGTCTCTGAACCGAAGAGGAAGGCCTAAAAGATCTCTTTTCTCTCGTAGCCTCCCGAGAGCGCTACTGGAAGCACAAATCAATGCGCGTGGCCAGTGAAATGAGATCCTCCAAGGTGGTCGGAGTATCTCATCCCGCAAACTCATCCTTGATCCTCCCAGACAATCCTCTCCAAAAGGCCCCAACCAGAGCCTTGTTGTTCCACCCCAACTCGGAGGACAACGTGCAAAAGCGGATCACGTATTGTCCGACAGTGAGAGCGCCCTGCTGGAGATTAAAGAGGGACTCCGTGGTGGAAGCAAGTCGCCCAGGTTCATCAAAGACCTTCCGGAAGGTATCCAGAAAAGTCACAATACTAGACACAACGGGGTCGTCATGTTCCCAAAGAGGATTGACCCAAGACAGGGCCTCTCCCTCCAAATGGGACACGATAAATGCCACCTTAGCCCAGTCGGTGGGGTACTGCTGGGGCAACAACTCAAAGTGCAGGCAACATTGGTTAAGAAAGCCCAGGCACAGTTTGGGGTCGCCGCCAAAGCGAGGTGGTTTTGTGAGATTGGGAGGAGGAGCCGGCGCAGAATCAGAGGCACGAGCAGATGCCTGTGAGGAGGCTAACTGCAAGGAAAGCAAGCGGTCATCCACGGAGGCCATATAGGACAAAATGTGGGCCTGGGTATCGGGCTGCTGGACCAGGTCTTGCTGGAGACTGACTAACTGAGAGGCATTCCAGGGAACTTCGGCCTGTAAGGCCGATAAGCGTGACTCCATTGTCTTCATAAAAGACATGATACGAGTCTGGTTCTCTCACAAAAATACCAGCTCCTTCTGAGCGGCGGTCCCGGCGGGGTCCATGGCCTGATTGTTCTGTTACGCCGGAGACTGCGGGTGCGCGGCAGGACGCAGGGAGGGAGCGTGCAGGCGCTTGCCAGGAGACTGTTGGGGAAGGAGCCGGCAGCAGCGTGGGAGTGGCGCCGACGGAGATATTCCTGGACCCGGGGTGGTAAGCGCAGCGGTAACACCCAGACTATGATCAACCATTCATCCTTTATAGTGATGCCAGAAATGTGGGACTGTGAGCAGTACTGTCGCAGGTACAGAAAGGCAAAGAAAGAGTAATCTCCTACACCAGCAGGAAACTTCGTCCCACTGAAAGAAACCCTGACAACTACAGAGCCTTTAAGCTGAAGTTTCTCGCCATAGTCTGGGCTGTGACCGCGCGATTCAAGCACTACCTAGCTGCGGCAAAGTTTACCATCTTCACGGACAACAATCCGCTGACTCACTTGGAAACCGCAAAGCTATGGAGCTGGAGCAGCAATGGATGGCCCGGCTGTCCAACTACTACTGTATAAGTTAAAAGACCTTTATGGGGTATTTCAATATTCAAATATTTTTATCTTATTTCCCTTGTAACTAAGACTGGTATTGTAATGTATGTAGTACAGTTCATATAGCGTCTTGTGCTTGGGTGCGATGAAAACACAGGAGTCACAGGTTTGATATAGAAAAGTCCTGTATTGCTTCATACAAGTTGGCAGAAATAGTCACACAGTTTGCAGACACAGAAACAGGAGACACAGCAGGCCAGAGTAATCCAAGCTCAGCAATCACTCTCCAATACAGATTCAGGATCTTCTTCTCTGTTACCGTAAGTCCATGCAAACGTGGGTCTTTCAAAGAGCAGGGTTCAGAGTCCACAAGTGCTTCAGAGTTCCTCAGTAGGAATAGCTGGAGTACAAGGTCCAAGGCTTACAGGAGTCAAGTCACAGGTTCACTGCAGGCTAGATTCTGAAGCACTGATTGCTCAGCTGTGGCTGCTTAAGAAGCAAAGGAGAGAATCAGGGCGGGAACATGCAAGCTGGAAACTCCATTTTGACTGAGGGCAAGATAGCTGCAGCAAGACAGAAAGTAAAATGGCTGACGAACAAACTGAGTTTCAGGAATATATACATAGAACCTTACATTACTCCCCCCTTAAGGACAACCTCCGGATGACCTCAGACCAGGCTTGTGTGGGTACCTCTGATGAAACTGACGGAGCAAGCGAGGAGCATTAACGTTATTGACCGGTTCCCATGAGTTGTCCTCCACTGGGTAGTCCTGCCATTTAATCAGATATTGTAACTGATTTCTATACAACCTGGAATCTAAAATCCTTTCCACCACAAATTCTTCCTGACCATCGACTAGCACTGGGTCAGGGCAAGGAGAGGAACGTCCAGGAAACGTATTGGGTGTCGCAGCCTTTAGTAGGGATACATGAAAGACAGGTGGATTCTCATAGTTCTGGGCAGTTGAAGACGACAAGCAACGGCACTTATAATTTTACTGATTTTATAGGGTCCAATGTACTTATGTCCCAACTTAGACGATGGAATCCTTAACTTAAGATTTCTGGTTGACAGCCAGACCAAGTCTCCTACCTTGAAAGCTGGTGCAGGTTTACGAAATTTATCTGCTGCTTTCTTGTACCTTTCTTGAGCCGATTCCAGATTTTCCTTTAGAAGATCCATATTCTTCTGTAAAGACGTGATTCTTTCAGCCACTGCTGGTAAAGGCGTTTCTATGGGAAATCGTGGTAGAATGTTAGGATGATAACCTAGATTAGAGTAAAAAGGAGACTGTTTAGTGGAGGCACTCTGAGAGTTGTTATACGAGAACTCAGCTAATGGAAGTAGATCCACCCAATCATCCTGTAGGTGGCAGATAAAGCAGCGGAGATACTGCTCCAGGGTTTGATTGGTTCGTTCGGTCTGTCCATTAGTCTGGGGATGAAAAGCAGAAGAAAGGTTTACTTTAATGTCCAATGCTGCACAGAAATTTTGCCAAAACCTAGAAGTGAATTGCACCCCTCGATCCGAAATAACCTCATCCGGTACTCCATGTAAGCGAAACACATCTTTAATCATCAAATCTGATGTCTGTTTTGCAGTGGGTAAGCCGACACAAGGAATAAAATGAGCTGCCTTTGTTAGACGGTCAACCACCACTAGAATGGTGTTCTTCCCCTGAGAGGTTGGTAACTCCACAATGAAGTCCATAGAAATGGATCCCCACGGGCGGGACGGGGTGGGAAGAGGCTGTAACAGACCAGTTGGTGAGGAGCGAGGTGTTTTGCATCTTGCACAGACCTCACATGAAGTGACATAATTCAAAACATCCTTCCTGCAAGTGGGCCACCAAAAGAAACGAGAAAGAAATTCCTGTGTCTTTAGAATTCCTCTATGCCAGCTATCTTGGAATCGTGAATGAGTTGCAATACTCTTAATCTGACTGTTTCAGGAATATACAGACGTTGTCCCTGAATCCACACACCATTCTTAAAGACAAGACTTACGTCCCTTGGGGGTTGTGCCAAAAAGGAATCCGCATGGTATGCTTCCTTGATGTCCTTAAGTAGGTCTTGATTATGAATTACTCCTAGGAATCTAGAGTCAGGAAGAATAGTCTTAGGAGGAGTAATTGGACGTGTCTCTGCTGAGTAAATCCTAGAGAGTGCATCAGCCTTTCCATTGCGCGATCCTGGTCTATAAGAGATGATAAAATTAAATTGGTTTAAGAAAAGATTCCAGCGAGCCTGGCGAGGAGTCAGGCACTTAGCCGACCTGATAAACTCAAGGTTACGATGGTCTGTCAGGACGACTATTTGCTGTGCAGCTCCCTGAAGAAGGTGTCTCCATTCTTTGAAGGCGGCAATAATGGCCAACAACTCTCTATTGCCCACATCGTAGTTCCTCTCAGCCGAAGACAACTGCTGGGAAAAGAAGGCACAGGGATGCAAGACATTCTTCTCACCTGTTCTCTGAGAGAGTATAGCTCCAACGGCACAGTCTGAAGCATCCACCTCTATTATGAAGGCAAGCTCGGGGTTGGGATGTACTAGGATAGGTGCAGTGGTAAATTTATCTTTTAGACGGGAAAATGCTTCCTGGGCTTGGGGAGTCCAGGAAAACCTAGACTCTTTCCGGGTAAGTTGAGTGATAGGTGACACTACCTCAGAGAAATTTCTAATGAAACGTCTATAGAAGTTGGCAAACCCGATGAAGCGCTGTACCTCCTTCACATTTCTAGGACTTGGCCAATCCTTGATGGCTTGGGTTTTGCTTCCATCCATACTAATTCCTTGTGTAGACAGTACATACCCCAGAAATTGAATTTCGGTCCTATGGAATTCACACTTTTCAAGTTTGATGTAAAGATGATTTTGTCTTAGACGTTCCAAGACCATTCTCACATGTCCATGATGTTCCTCTGTGGAGTTAGAAAAAATTAGAATATCATCCAAATAAATTACCACGAATGTATCTAGGAGATCCCTGAAGATGTCATTCACCAAGTGTTGGAAAGTGGCTGGGGCGGTACTCAGACCAAAAGGCATAACTAGATATTCAAAGTGTCCATAGCGTGACCTGAATGCAGTCTTCCATTCATCCCCAGGTCTAATACGGACTAAGTTATAGGCCCCACGAAGATCTAGTTTAGAAAAAATTTTGGCATGTCGCACTCTCTCCAATAACTCAGGGATTAAAGGCAATGGATAACGGTTTCTAATAGTAACCTTATTGAGTTCCCTATAGTCTACGCATGGTCTCAGAGATCCATCTTTCTTTTACAAAGAAGATGGGTGCACCTGCAGGAGATGAAGAGGGGCGTATGAAGCCCTTGGCTAGATTTTCATCTATGTAATCCTTTAAAGCCTTTAGCTCGGGCCCCGCCAGGGGTAGATCTTACCAAAAGGTATCTCTGCTCCAGGCAATAATTCAATTGGACAATCATATGGACGGTGAGGAGGAAGCTGGTCAGCGTTCTTCTTGTCACATAAATCCACATAGTCCTGGTATACAGCTGGTAGTTCAGGGACTGACATGATTCCTTTAGGAACAGAGCAAGCTGAAACTTTTGGACTCATCTGTTTCTCTGGAAAGTGTAATTCCTTGGTCTCCCAGTTAATGGTAGGATTCTGAGCCTGCAGCCATGGTAGCCCTAGAATAATGGGAAAGTGGGGAGAAGAGATAAGCATAAAGGACAGTTTCTCTTGATGATCTTTACCCATAAGAACCCTCAAAGGCTCTGTTTCCTGATCCACTGGTCCAGAGGTCAGCAGGGAGCCATCCACAGTTTCCATCTGTACTGGAGTAGCCTTCTTCACTGAACGTATTCCCTGTTTCAGAGCAAAGGAGACATCCATAAAATTTCACTTGCCCCTGAGTCGATCATAGCAGAGCTTCACTGAACGTATTCCCTGTTTCAGAGCAAAGGAGACATCCATAAAATTTCCACTTGCCCTGAGTCGATCATAGCAGAGCTAGACACCCAAGCTGAGTCAACCCAGAGTTTGATGGAAAGAAAGCAATGAGAATTGTTTTTCTTACAACTCAGCTGGGACACCGCTGAGGAAACTTGAAAAATGGCAGCGTTTACACAGTCAACGTCCTCAGAGGTAACGGAGTTTAAGTCCGAGAAATCAAGATCTGTTGCTGCAGATCTCTCTGGAGCCTGAGGCTCGGACCTGACAGATCCCCTCTCGCAACACTCACAATGAATGAGTGCTGCAGTAGTCTTACGAGAACGGCTGGGGCAGTTTATAATGAAGTGCCCTGACTTACCACAATAGAAACATAGATTCTCCTTAAAACGATGTTCCTTGCGTGCATCACTAACCCGTCGTTGTAAAGAGTCTACCTGCATGGGTTCAGGTTCAGGTTCCCGTGTAATCCTACTCAAAGGTTCCTTAGCTGGAGAGGAAGGTAGGAAAAGGTTAGTACGATTGCTTTCGAACCATCTCTCTTGCCTGCGTTCAGTCAGACGAGTATCAATACGGATGCAGTAGTTAATAAAGTCACCTAACGCAGTGGGAGGGTCGGCACGAGCAAGTTCATCCTTAATCAGTGGAGATAACCCCTTTCGAAAAATAGATTTTTTGGCGGAACTGTCCCAGGTGGTATCAAGGGCCCATCTCCTGAAATCCAAGGCATATTCAGCTACCGAGTGCTTACCTTGGCGCAAAGCTAACATGGCTGCTTCAGCTGTTGCACCTCGATTGGGGTCATCAAACACCTGCCCCATGGCTGAAATAAAATCATCAAGGTGATTCAAACAATCATCCTCAGTCTCAATCAGAGGGTTTGCCCACATTAAAGCCTTGTTGGTAAGCAACATAATTATAGTAAGCACCTTAGATCGTTCAGTGGGAAATTGTGAAGCATGTGCAGAAAAAAAAAGATTGCATTGATTAATAAATCCCCTGAATTTCTCACGTTCACCGCCAAAACGAAAAGGGGGCAACTTGGGAATCCCAGCACTCGGGGCTACGGCAGGAGCCTGGACTCGCCCCTCTAGAACCTCAATCCTGGCTCGCAAATCCTGGGTAGTCTGTCCAACCACTTGCAAATTGTGATTATTGAGGTCCTGTAGATTTGTAAAACGGGTCTTTATATTCTGCAAATCTGCAAGGATATTATCAGTCACTCCGCAAAGTTCCTTTATGCGGGCCTCCATTTTCCAGATCTTTTAAGACAGGATTACTGGAAGAAGAGGAGAGAAAAAAATCAATAGTGTTCACCTGTGGCAACACTGCAGAGAGAAAAAAAAATTAAGGGAACTGCTCACCTGGAATGGTTGTGAGAAGTCACAACCACTATCATCACAGAAAGTTTCAACCAGACATCTGATATCCAGAGTTACAGCAGACAAAAAAGAGAAAAGAAAGGAAAAAAAAAAACAATAGTGTTTACCTGTGGTAACACTGCAAAAAGAAAAAACTTAAGGGAATTGCTCACCTGGAATGGTTGTGAGAAGTCACAACCACTGTCATCACAGAAAGTACAACCGGACGTCTGATATCCACAGTACAGCAGACACAGCCTTCCAGACCCAGCAGACACTAACGTTTTGGCTTCAGAATCTTGTAATGTATGTAGTACAGTTCATATAGCGTCTTGTGCTTGGGTGCGATGAAAACACAGGAGTCACAGGTTTGATATAGAAAAGTCCTGTATTGCTTCATACAAGTTGGCAGAAATAGTCACACAGTTTGCAGACACAGAAACAGGAGACACAGCAGGCCAGAGTAATCCAAGCTCAGCAATCACTCTCCAATACAGATTCAGGATCTTCTTCTCTGTTACCGTAAGTCCATGCAAACGTGGGTCTTTCAAAGAGCAGGGTTCAGAGTCCACAAGTGCTTCAGAGTTCCTCAGTAGGAATAGCTGGAGTACAAGGTCCAAGGCTTACAGGAGTCAAGTCACAGGTTCACTGCAGGCTAGATTCTGAAGCACTGATTGCTCAGCTGTGGCTGCTTAAGAAGCAAAGGAGAGAATCAGGGCGGGAACATGCAAGCTGGAAACTCCATTTTGACTGAGGGCAAGATAGCTGCAGCAAGACAGAAAGTAAAATGGCTGACGAACAAACTGAGTTTCAGGAATATATACATAGAACCTTACAGGTATATTTCCCCCAGTTAGAAGGTAAATGCAGCCTCCCAACTATATAGCAGAGTTGTCTCCTATGGCTCAGAGGCTCCTGCTCCCTCCGTATACACAGATATCATATTACCTGCGTGTATGGAGGAGGAAGTGCTGTCAGCGCTTCCCATTACTGTATGCACAGTGCTTGTTTAGCATTGTGTATGCAGTGATTGAGAAGACACAGATGGTAATAAACTGTCTGTGCTTTTTCTGCGGGACTTCGGCTGTCATAGACAGTTCCCAAAGCCTCACAATCTCATGTAGCTGTGCTCCTATGTAGTGATATTTTAGAATGTCACTGCAGAGTAGGAATCGGACAGCCCAGACATATAAGTTCTATTGGCAGTAGGGATGAGCGAACCCTAAAGGTATAGTTCGGTGTCCATATGTCCGGTTTCCTGTTCGGGTATGCGAGCATAATAAAGCTTGCTGAAAGGCCGCAGTACAGCCAATCAACAAGCTTTTAGACTGTGGGTACTTCAGGAGCCATCACAGCCATGCCAAGTATTGTTATGGCTGTGATTGGCTAGCGCACCACTGACCTGGCAGGTATAAAGGAAGGATCACGGGTGCCGTCACCTTTCTGCTCTTATTAGTGAAGGGATAGGTCGCACCTGGTGTAAGGAACAGATTCTGACTGCACACTGTGCAAAAAAGCCACTGTGTGTACTCTATACCCATATCTGTGGGAGTACTGTGCCAAAAGGTGATGTGTGTACTCTCCAACCCATATCTGTGGGAGTACTGTGCCAAAAGGTGATGTGTGTACTCTCCAACCCATATCTGTGTGAGTACTGTGCCAAAAAGCCACAGTGTGTACTCTACAACCCATATATGTTGGAGTACTGTGCCAAAAGCCAGTGCGTGTACTTAACAACCCATATCTGCGGGAGTACTGTGCCAAAAGGTGATGTGTGTACTCTCCAACCCTTATCTGTGGGAATACTGTGCCAAAAAGCCACTGTGTGTACTCTATAACCCATATATGTTGGAGTACTGTGCCAAAAGCCACTGCGTGTACTTAACAACCCATATCTGTGGAAGTACTCTGCCAAAAGGTGATGTGTGTACTCTCCAACCCATATCTGTAGGAGTACTGTGCCAAAAAGCCACTGTGTGTACTCTGCACCCCCCGCCCCTGGGAGTACTGTACCTTTAAACTGCTGTGTGTACTCTGCCCTCCGGCCTGTGGGAGTACTCTGTCTTTAAGCCTCTGTGCATACTCTGCACCCTCTGCCTGTGGGAGTATTGTGTCCTTAATGCCCCAAAGCGCAGGAGCTATGGACTGGGATCAAACAGCAGACAGATGAGTAGCTCGTGTGAGTGAACCTCAAACCTGGTGAACTTCCAGTTGTGTGCAGTAACTGACAAAATCTCAAAGCAGCTCTGGGCCTAGACACATTAATGATGCACAAATTATGAAAAAGATGGAATCCAAATTTTCAAAACATCTCAATTTATTCAGGATTAAGTATGAGCACCATGCTCAGAAATACACGCATTTACATATCTTGGCTGCCATCAATGGAATTATTAATAGATGACTGAGGAATATTCTGTCACTCTGAATGCACTTACTAGGGCATGCAAATCATCAAAGTCCCTTGGCAATTACTAACCAATGATGTACCAGACATGCTCGATGGGAGACAAGTTCAGAAATGCTGCAGACCATGATAGCATGTTTAACTACGCCTTTGTCTCTTCCTTCTGTTTATGACGTACCCTCCTGGCTTCTGACCTTAAACTCTTTGACCACTCTGACTCACGGCTTGGCCGTGAGAAGTGACTAGCATCACATTACGTCTGGCCGATACGTTTTTCTTTTTCGCAAGTATGGATCCTGTTCACATGCTTTGTCACCAGGTTGTCACCAGGTGGCAAATTTGATGCAGATGACTCAGGATCTGGTGAAGGATTGCCAGACTTTGGAGTCATCACAATATCAGTTGCAGGGTCAGATAAATAACTTGATGAAGACCCCCCATAGCCCTCCACTGCCGGCAGTGGCTGTGATGCCAGTACCCTTTGATGTGCAGTTGGTCTCTCCCAAACCTGTGATATCTCTCCCTGATAAATTTTCACACTGACAGCTTCAGCACACAACTATACCAGATTGGACAACCGAGCAGCCAGTAACTGCATCCCATACAAGAAGAAAAGGTAGCACACTGTAGCGCTATAGCTTGCAAACACGAAATATGAAAAATATGAAAAATGAATTACATCATTACCTTAGAAATATGAAAAATTGAGAAGTCTTAGCGCATAAGATGGCCAAATTATGTGAGCCTGATAGCCACGTCAAGGCTCTTCTCGTATATCAGGTCCCTAACTAATGCCTATCCTCGCTTTAGAAAAGTCTGTCTGCATGGGAACCTATGAATCCTCTTTTCAGACTAAAATCTACATCTCTGTGGAGGGGTGATGAACCTGCTGTAATTAAAAGGCCTGTGACCACCAGGTGGAGTGCTCAGGCAGAAGGTAAATGAATACATATCAAAAAACTGACCGGCACATCCAAACTTAGATTCAGTGTGAACAGGTGCTAAACCTAGAGTCACCAACTCATATACATACAAGAAGAAAAGGTAGCACACTGTAGCGCTATAGCTTGCAAACACGAAATATGAAAAATATGAAAATGAATTACATCATTACCTTAGAAATATGAAAATTGAGAAGTCTTAGCGCATAAGATGGCCAAATTATGTGAGCCTGATAGCCACGTCAAGGCTCTTCACGTATATCAGGTCCCTAACTAATGCCTATCCTCGCTTTAGAAAGTCTGTCTGCATGGGAACCTATGAATCCTCTTTTCAGACTAAAATCTACATCTCTGTGGAGGGGTGATGAACCTGCTGTAATTAAAAGGCCTGTGACCACCAGGTGGAGTGCTCAGGCAGAAGGTAAATGAATACATATCAAAAACTGACCGGCACATCCCAAACTTAGATTCAGTGTGAACAGGTGCTAAACCTAGAGTCACCAGATAGGCATTAGTTAGGGACCTGATATACGAGAAGAGCCTTGACGTGGCTATCAGGCTCACATAATTTGGCCATCTTATGCGCTAAGACTTCTCAATTTTTCATATTTCTAAGGTAATGATGTAATTCATTTTTCATATTTTTCATATTTCGTGTTTGCAAGCTATAGCGCTACAGTGTGCTACCTTTTCTTCTTGTATGTATATGAGTTGGTGACTCTAGGTTTAGCACCTGTTCACACTGAATCTAAGTTTGGATGTGCCGGTCAGTTTTTTGATATGTATTCATTTACCTTCTGCCTGAGCACTCCACCTGGTGGTCACAGGCCTTTTAATTACAGCAGGTTCATCACCCCTCCACAGAGATGTAGATTTTAGTCTGAAAAGAGGATTCATAGGTTCCCATGCAGACAGACTTTTCTAAAGCGAGGATAGGCATTAGTTAGGGACCTGATATACGAGAAGAGCCTTGACGTGGCTATCAGGCTCACATAATTTGGCCATCTTATGCGCTAAGACTTCTCAATTTTTCATATTTCTAAGGTAATGATGTAATTCATTTTTCATATTTTTCATATTTCGTGTTTGCAAGCTATAGCGCTACAGTGTGCTACCTTTTCTTCTTGTATGTATATGAGTTGGTGACTCTAGGTTTAGCACCTGTTCACACTGAATCTAAGTTTGGATGTGCCGGTCAGTTTTTTGATATGTATTCATTTACCTTCTGCCTGAGCACTCCACCTGGTGGTCACAGGCCTTTTAATTACAGCAGGTTCATCACCCCTCCACAGAGATGTAGATTTTAGTCTGAAAAGAGGATTCATAGGTTCCCATGCAGACAGACTTTTCTAAAGCGAGGATAGGCATTAGTTAGGGACCTGATATACGAGAAGAGCCTTGACGTGGCTATCAGGCTCACATAATTTGGCCATCTTATGCGCTAAGACTTCTCAATTTTTCATATTTCTAAGGTAATGATGTAATTCATTTTTCATATTTTTCATATTTCGTGTTTGCAAGCTATAGCGCTACAGTGTGCTACCTTTTCTTCTTGTATGTATATGAGTTGGTGACTCTAGGTTTAGCACCTGTTCACACTGAATCTAAGTTTGGATGTGCCGGTCAGTTTTTTGATAAGTAACTGCATCCCAGACACACTGAGTGAGGGGAGGAACCGTGACAGTCATGTTGAAAAACAGCTCCTGGGACACTTTATAGAAATGGTCATACTACTGGTTCTATGATCAAATAAATATAACACCGAACAATTAGTTCACCTGCAATGAAGACTGGAGGGTTCCAGCTACGGTCCATCGTGCTACTTCAAATCATAATCCTGGAGGAGGACCAGTGTGACATTCCCTCATGAAGGCTCTTCATTGACCTTGCACCACCACTTTCAAAGGCTACTATGGTTCAAAATAAGGTGGCAGTGGAGGCGGAATAGAGGTCTATCCGTTTAAATAATGAGTCCTGCTTTTGTCTTAGTTGCAGTGATTTCCAGAGATTGGTCTGGAAACCATGAGGGCAACATGGTTTTCCCAAAGAAAAGTCACAATGGTCCTACTCTTGGGATTATGGTGTGGGGTGGCATAATGAATAGTAGCTTGACGCCGCTACATTGATTTGGTCATGAAACCTGTGGTTTGTCTGTTTCTCAAAATTGTCCCAGTAGCCATTTTTCAACATAACAATGCAAAGTCACATGTTGCTCGTACTACTGTAAGCAACCTGTCTGGCCTAAACATGCTACCATGGCCTGCAGAGTCTCCAAACTTGTCTACCATAAAGGACATCTGGGACGTCATTGGATGGAAATTACAAAGGGAACGGCGAGTGGTTAATCTTGATTATTTGCATACCAAAGTGCATTCTGCGTGGCAGAACATTTCTCAGAAAACCATTAATAATCTCATTGATAGCATACCAAGATGTGTAAATGATTATGTAGTCTAAAATTCTAAAAAGAAAATTCAAGGAAAAAAGTTACCCAAAAAATTTGATAAATGGTGCATATAGGGATAACAAAATAAAAACACAGGAGGAATTTTTAAAAGGAAAAAATAGGAAGGGGGATAATTTGACTATTGGTAAAGAAAAAAGTGATGATCGCTGGAAATTGAATTTTGTGACAATATTCAATAGGGGAAATAAAGTCATAAGAACTGTGCTTTCAAAATATTGGTATATCTTGAAGCGTGACCCTGTTTTGGGAAAACATCTCCCTGATAAACCAGGGATTACATATAGAAGGGGGAAAACTTTGAAAAACTTGGTGGCCCCAGTAAATTAAAAAAACAGTTGGATTCAAAAGGAAAAAACAATAAAAAAAGGTACGGATCAAATTTCAAGTGGTGTTTTTCAAGGAACCGGAGTTTTTAAATGCACCTCCAAAAAATGTTGTACCTGTGGGATCCTAGATCACGGGACTAAAACTATCAAATGTAACAATACTGGTGAGGTCTTTGAGATTTCACAAAGACTCAGCTGTAGCAGTGATTATGTTGTATATGTCATCACATGCAGTTGCGGTTTGCAATATGCGGGACGCACTGTGCAGACACTGCGGTCCCGCATTAATGGTCACAGAAATAGAGCAAAAAACGGGTTTTTAAAACATAGTCTCTCAAGGCATCTGCTAATTAAACATAATAAAATTTTCAACATAAAAGTAACTCCGGTGGAGCAGATACCCTCTGGTGTTGCAAATAGCAATGCTCTTTTAAACCGGAAAGAAACGTTTTGGATATATCGTCTGGGAACATTATATCCAAATGGATTGAATGATATCATAGAGAGAGTTTGAATGTTTTTTTTTTTCTTTCTTCTTGCATCTATGTTGTCAAAGTTGGTGGGTGTGCTCCTGAACTTGGTCCACTCCCTAAATCAAGTGTCTGAGACTGGGATAAAAGGTTTGCCACTATATATAAGTGTTACTGAATTTTATATTATTAGGATTTGTACTGTGTTTTTATGATACCTGATGAAGGATATATACTGTATCCGAAACGCGTTGTATCTCCTCCATTTTAACTTATTAAATAAAAAAATATGAAATATCATCTTTGGATGTGAGTCCTGGGAAGCGCTGCCATTCATGGGCTGGATGTGCCTTTCTTGATTTACTCAAGATGTGTAATAGATCAGTGCATTTTTCTGCTTGGTGCTCATGCTCAATGCAAAATATTGCGAGATATTTTGAAAATTTTGGTTCTATTTTTTCAACATTTGCATTTCATTAATATGTCGATTGATATTAGTAATTTCTCAATTCTTCTTTGTGTTGCAATTTCAATGTCGAGGATTATACATGAGATATAATTTTGGATAAAGTACTTTGCAACTTTATTATTCATTACATTACATAGCTTATGAGATCAAATTTATTGAAAGAACAGTAACAATTTAATCTATATGTCGTTGACTGGTTGATATAACCTCAAGAATGATGCAGAACCGTAGACCATTTTTGCTTTACAGTTTTAAGTGGCCCCAACCACGGAAATACAATCTGCATCTTGTTGCTTTTAATTTTTTCTACGTCCAAAAACTTTTTTCCTTCTAAAATGTGCTATTTAACTATTTATATTTGTGGATTTAATTTTCTCTGCTTTGGTTACCTTACGGATATAAAGCATGATCTCTCATAACTGTATACGACTATTTTGTCTTCTGTTGTATAGTTTATTGTACTGTATATTGGTTAACAATAATTAAAAATCACTAGTATAGAAGATGCTGTACATGCTCATGAGAACTTCCTCTAATCCACACGAGCTTTTAGTTTCATTTCTTGGTGAACACTCAGCCTAGGGAGGGGCACTGATTTTTACAGGAAAGGCAAACAAGTTTTGCAGCATATTGGAAAGACGGTAGAAATGGACGGCAGACGACAATCAGATCAACACAAAGAAATCTCAACACGACCAAAAGAACGAAGAAGCAGGGGAGGTTCTGCTCGTAGTTCAGTTCGATCAGGAAATGCAGCAAAAATAAAGAGAGATTTAGAGAAACCTGAAGAATATCCATCATCCAAAGAAGACAACAGAGGTGATGGACATTCAGGTGGTAGAAAAACCCTACAGAAGTCACCAACGGAAGAAAGGAGTAAGAATGATCCTACAGAAGAAAGCAATCATCCAACTATCAAATCAACCAGAAAACAAAGAGACACACCGGCAAAGAAAGAGAAAGACAGAGAAACATCACCAGGAGGTAATAACATAATAGGCCAACTTACAGTCAAAGTAAAAAATGTACCAAATGGAGTGGCTTCAGGAGAAAAAGTATGCGATAAAAGAAGTAAAGAAGAAAAAATGATATTTCAAATTTAGATAAGGGAAATACAGAGCCCAAAGGAATTGATCTGAAAACTGCTAGTTCAAGAACGAGGAGAATGAAGTATTTAATTAATGGAAAATTGAGAATGAAAATGGATGACATTTCAAAAGCAGCAGAGAAAGTCAATAAGGTTGTAAACACTATACTGAAATCTAAAGAATTCCAAGGTGATCCTCTGTTTAAGGATATAAAGAAATTGTCCACTGGAAGCTACTATGAGCATGTCAAGGTAGGATACTGATGTTAAACCTATTTTTAAAAGTCAGATGAAACCTAGCGGGAAACATATAAGACGATGCTGGATTTCTGCATTGTATAAATAGTTTGTCACATAACTGCGGTAACCTGTTCCACCATCAGCATATATATCACAAATACAGTAAATACAGAAATTAAAATGTAGATTTACCAAAAATAAATATAATAGTAAATGTAATGCAGCATTTTATGGTAGGATTAACAAAATATTATTTTTAAAAAGGCATAGTAAATGAATATTTAACTCCCACCTTTTAGCCCCTTAAATGTCGTATACGATAAAAGGGGGGGGTATAAGTATAGTGGGTGCTGGTGCTGCAGTAGCACTCTGACCCTTAAGCCTAGAAGGGCTCAAAAGCTCCTTTTGGCCCTTAGGAGAAATCCAGTTTTATTAAAGACCTTTGATAGTTGGGGGCCCTGTTGGAGACTGTCAATTGGAGCCCACATGCGTCAAGTTATGCTACTGTATAGAAGCTATGAAGCTGTGTGGTGTATAGGCTATTGGGTAAGATTTAGGAGGTGGGATTAAGAGGGTGTTGGTGGAGCAGTGACCAGTGAAGTCTATGGCTGAAGCAGGTAGGGGGGCGGGGGGACCATAGGCTGAATGAGCAGCAATCAGGGAAGAGTATAGAATAGTAATCAGATGTAATGAGACAATCACATTCAAGCGAGCGGCCATCTTGAGGTTGGCAGCTCAGCTTGCTGTATTCAAATGTAACACGTCCCCAGATTCCAGGCTGCTTGCTAGGCAGCGTCTGAGCCTAGCTCAATATGTATCACCCATATCAGCTTGCTCTCTGTCTGGCAAGCTGGTAAACCAATTTACATGCGAGTGGTTATTTATAAACTGTCACATTTATAGTAACACAAAGTGTATATTGATGGATATGTTATACAAGACCTTCTGGCTAATACAGTGCAAGTATGTTTATATATATATAGCTATGTAACTATATATATATATTCAGTGTATATATATATTGTGAGACAGTGAGAGTATGTGTGTTGAATGGGGTGTATATTTCACCTAGCTACTTTACTGACTGGTATAAGGGAGGTGTGTGGCTTTGTAGACCTAGTGGTAGAGAAAGGTCACTACACCTTACATTCAGTACACACTTGCAGCTCAGGCCTGAAACTACTCAGGTCTTAATTAGGAGACCAGAAGTAGGTGTCTGCAAACACGGTCTGGGAGCTCATTCAGTCTGGACAGGGGTCCAGGCACAGAAGGTGTCTCCAGGAGTGTGAGCTATCTCAGTCTGGGTGCAGGAAGTACCCCGGACACAGGAGTAGTCTCAGTGCGAATCCGTGTGAATAGCGGCTGAATAGGAGTGGATCTCTCTCAAGTCTGGACATGGAAGGTGCCTTCAGACACAAGGAGGAGTATCTGTGAAACTCCATACTGGTAACATATATCATATGTGTTGTTTGGGTCAGGCTGGTAGAGCCGGGACCCGGATAGACAGGGCAATCTATCTATGTGTAATTAGTGGCTAGACAAGCCTAGGTTTTCTGTTTATGCTTTATTTTAATCTGTTTGCTGTGGACTTTAATAAAGCTGGTTGCGGCCAGTTTTACACCAGAACTGCTGTCTGAATGAACTGTTTTCGTGCCATTCTGTCTACCCAGACAGCGATCCTAGAGCTATATCCCCTGGAAATGTCACAATTGGCGGAGAATGCTGGGGCAGCACAGTGGCTGATACAGTTAGTGCTGGAGTGTGCATGCAGCACAGAGGCTTAGAGACAGCAATAAAGGTGAAGTCTGTTGAAATAGCAGCAGAAAAAAAAAAAAAAAGTGTGTCAGCAGAAACGTCTGTTTGGAGCAGTCTTGGAGAGACAGTGGCCCTGATAGGGTCTGCAGAGAGAAAATGTATGCACAGCAAAGCTGAACTTGTTGTGAAAATGACTGTGGAATGTGCAGCAGCAAAAGAAAAGTCTGTGGAGGAGTCTTAAAGAGACAGTAGCCCTAATAGACTTTGCAAAGAAAAAAAAAAAAAGTGTCTGCACAGCAGAGCTGAATTTTTCTATGGAAAAGACTGTAGAGTGTGTATGTCTTGAGTGAAGACTGCCGTTGTTAAGACAGAGAAGTCTGACAGCATGGATGACAGCATGGAGGCGCTGTTTGAACAAATGGCGCAAGTTAATATGCAACATAAGACTGCTGTGATTGAGACAGATGAGTCCGGCAGTATGAAGGAGCTCATTGAGTACCTGGCCCAGGCCCAGCGAAGCATGCAGCAGAGCATGGAGCAGCAGCGCCTGCAGCACCAGCAGCGCATGCAGCAGGCCCAGCAGCAATTCCTGCAGCAGCAGCAGGAGAATAACCGGTTATTTGTTGAGCAGATGACAGCACCAAAAAAGGATTTCGGTGCCGCGTCCCGAAGTAATGTTGTGAAGGCACCGGCGTTGTCCGCTATAAAGAAGGCGGTAAGACGGTCCTTGAGAAAAATGACACCTCGTGATGATGTGGAGGTATATCTTACTAGGTTTGAGAGACTGGCAGAGAAGGAGAATCTGCCACTATCTGAATGGGCCATGGCGGTCGTACCCTATCTGACTGGGGAACCCCAAAAAGTCTGGGCTGACCTGAGCAAGCAGGACAGCGAAGACTATGCCAAGTTGAAAGCGGCGATTCTTACCCGGCTGGGTGTTACGGTGACAGCCCGTGCCAGGGGAGTTCATGACTGGAGATGCAGTTGGGAGTCTGCAGTAAGCAAACCTGATTATGGAGTTGAAAAGGTGATAGTGAACCGCTACACCCGAGCACGTTCTCCTGAGGTACAGCCGTCTGAGAGGTCGTCACTTCAGAGTTCCCGGACGCTGAACTCTCGCGGTAAGAGCGTTCCAGCTGTAGGGGACATATGGGAGGGTGATTGTGGTGGACAGTGTTGGAGATGTCGTGAAATTGCAGCCGGCTGTTCACTAAAGGGGGAGCCTATGTGCCGTGATGTTGGCAGGTCTCTCTCTCTCTGCGCAGAACCTGTGTGTGTGACCACTGCAGCCGAAGAGACTGGACCACAGGTGTCCCCGGTGGTTGTAAATGATTGCCCAGCACAGGTCCTCTTGGATTCAGAGAGTCCAGTGACTTCCGTATGTGACAGCCTGATTGATAGGGACTTCATCCCTGATAAGCACCTGAGTGTGGTGTGCATCCATGGAGACACCAAAGTCTACCCAGAGACTGCCGTGGACTTGGTCCCTAAACTCGGGGAGGTTTCATATGAAGTGGGGGTAGTGAAGAGCCTGGTGCACCCCGTCATATTGGGTAATGACTTTCCCCGGTCTAAGGATCTCTGGGGGAGAAATGTTTCTGATGGACAGTGTGATGAAGCTCCTATTGAGGGTGCGCAGTCCCGAGGGGCGGAACACAATGCTAGTGGGCCGTTAAACTTATGTGATAATGATGATGATAATGATGATGATGATCATGATAATGATGATGACCATGATAATGATGATGATGATAATGATAATGATGATGATGATGATCATGATAATGATGATGACCATGATAATGATGCTGATGCTGATAATGATAGTGATGATAATCATGATAGTGATGATGATACTGATCATAGTCATGATAATGATGTTGATAATAATGATGACTGTGATGGTGATGAAGTTCCTTTGCAGGTGATGTTGGGAGACGAGGATGGTGGTTCTCGGGAACCGAGTGTCCCTGACTTACCTGTGTCCTGTGACAATTTTGAGAGTGAGCAGTGGCGAGACCCCTCTCTTAGGACGGCACAGGAAAATATGATTGTTCTAAATGAGGTTTCCCAGGAGCCTGGCTCTGAGGAGAGGTTTCCTCATGCTACCATGAACAATAACCTATTGTATAGGGACGCTGAAGTCCAGGGAGAGGTCGTGAGTCAGCTCCTAGTACCTGAACTATATAGAAGTATAGTGCTGGGGTTGTCACATAGTCACATACTTGAGGGACCAGATGGTGCAGTTAATGTTGTGGATGACATATTAACTAAGGTTCCAGATCAAGATGTGAATGAAAATGAATTGTATAACCCTGACAGTGAGCAGGATGTGAATGAAAATGAAGTGTGTAACCCTGAAAGTGACCCGGATGTGGCTGAGAAAAAGAGGTCAGACAGGGATAGTGGGAATGATAGTGAATCATCTGATGACAATAAAGCAACCAGTGCAAATGAGGAAGGCATGGTAGCAGAGGAGGTTGAGAGTCCTGAGAAGAAAGCTGATGCTGACCTTACAGCCAGACAGAAGATGGCATCTGAAGATGTTTTACAGTTGGCCGGTTCCCTGGCGAAGACTAAGGTGAAAGGAGGAGAGCTGAGCTTTAAAGGCAGGACTCTGAACCTGAACACAGCACAAGTGGATGCTGTTGAAGATGAGAAGTTGTCGGTGTATGGTATGGAGCTGCATCATGCCCAGGACTCTGAAGGTAATGCTGCAGAGGTGGAAAAAGCCATGGAAGTGGTGGTCACCAAGCCAGATGCCTCATCAGAAGCTGAGGTTTCAAGTGAAGCTGTGAGGAACAAGACTGAAGATATGGGGACTGACTCTGTCCAGGAATCTGTTTCTGCCGAAGACAGCGGAGTGGACGGGTTACGGTCCGGATCAGTAGCTGGCATTGGTGAGCTCAAGCGCACTTTCATGGAGTCTACATCGGAGCCACGTCCCAACAAATGGGAAAAGCGATGTGTCACTCCGTTGCCGCTGCAGACACACGGGAGCCCAGATGGGATGCAGAACATGGTGGAAGAGAAGAATCCGGCGGGTTCTGAGTGTACAGATGCAGCTGTCAAGGAGAATTTGAGAGCTGGAATGGATGGAGATATTGGAGACCATAGTGATGTGAATGAAGAAGTAGAATGTAAGACTGACGGTGGGGCTTCTGAGCATGTCCTACCAGAAGAGCCTGAAGAAGGGGCTGAGGACATGAAGGACGTCCAACGGGTACAAGATGAATTGATTGCTTCTCGAAGAAAACTCCAAACTGTGATGAAGGAGCGTGATGAGAGCCATAAGCATCTTCTGGAGAAGCTCAATGAAGTAAAGAGGGTTCAAGGGGAACTGGAGAAAAGTGAAAAACCCCCTATACCTTCTGTGATAGTTGGTGACACATGGTCAGTGCACCAGGAACAGGAGGTACGTGAGTTTCTGAGGAAGAGTCAGCAGAAGTGTTCTGATGTGCCGGGTCGTACTTCTCTGGCAAGGCTCTATATCGAAACTGAGCCCGGCCCTAAGGTCAAGATGAAACCGTGCAGGATACCCGAGGCCCGCAGAGAGCATAGGCCTGGGAGGGTACAGGGTAGTACGGATGCTTCAGATGAAGATGAAGCTGATGAGGGCCATGACTGGTCCAGAGTTCACTGTCTCTGTTGGATTGTTAACCAGCCCTCCGGTCTGGATGACCAGCCCTCCGGTCTGGAGAAGAGGGGGGGGATATGTGAGACAGTGAGAGTATGTGTATTGAATGGGGTGTATATTTCACCTAGCTACTTTACTGACTGGTATAAGGGAGGTGTGTGGCTTTGTAGACCTAGTGGTAGAGAAAGGTCACTACACCTTACATTCAGTACACACTTGCAGCTCAGGCCTGAAACTACTCAGGTCTTAATTAGGAGACCAGAAGTAGGTGTCTGCAAACACGGTCTGGGAGCTCATTCAGTCTGGACAGGGGTCCAGGCACAGAAGGTGTCTCCAGGAGTGTGAGCTATCTCAGTCTGGGTGCAGGAAGTACCCCGGACACAGGAGTAGTCTCAGTGCGAATCCGTGTGAATAGCGGCTGAATAGGAGTGGATCTCTCTCAAGTCTGGACATGGAAGGTGCCTTCAGACACAAGGAGGAGTATCTGTGAAACTCCATACTGGTAACATATATCATATGTGTTGTTTGGGTCAGGCTGGTAGAGCCGGGACCCGGATAGACAGGGCAATCTATCTATGTGTAATTAGTGGCTAGACAAGCCTAGGATTTCTGTTTATGCTTTATTTTAATCTGCTGTGGACTTTAATAAAGCTGGTTGCGGCCAGTTTTACACCAGAACTGCTGTCTGAATGAACTGTTTTCGTGCCATTCTGTCTACCCAGACAGCGATCCTAGAGCTATATCCCCTGGAAATGTCACAATATATATATATATATATATATATATATATACATACACACACACCATATATATATATATACAGTACAGACCAAAAGTTTGGACACACCTTCTCATTCAAAGATTTTTCTGTATTTTCAGGAGTATGAAAATTGTACATTCACACTGAAGGCATCAAAACTATGAATTAACACATGTGGAATTATATACTTAACAAAAAAGTGTGAAACAACTGAAAATATGTCTTATATTCTAGGTTCTTCAAAGTAGCCACCTTTTGCTTTGATGACAGCTTAGCACACTCTTGGCATTCTCTTGATGAGCTTCAAGAGGTAGTCACCGGAAAAGGTCTTCCAACAATCTTGAAGGAGTTCCCAGAGATGCTTAGACTTGTTGGCCCTTTTGCCTTCACTCTGCGGGCCAGCTCACCCCTAACCATCTCTATTGGGTTCAGGTCTGGTGACTGTGGAGGCCCATCACTCTCCTTCTTGGTCAAATAGCCCTTACACAGCCTGGAGGTGTGTTTGGGGTCATTGTCCTGTTGAAAAATAAATGATGGTCCAATTAAACGCAAACCGGATGGAATAGCATGCCGCTGCAAGATGCTGTGGTAGCCATGCTGTTCAGTATGCCTTCAATTTTGAATAAATTCCCAACAGTGTCACCAGCAAAGCACCCCCACACCATCATACCTCCTCCTCCATGCTTCACAGGGGGAACCAGGCATGTAGAGTCCATCCGTTCACCTTTTCTGCGTCGCACAAAGACACGGTGGTTGGAACCAAAGATCTCAAATTTGGACTCATCAGACCAAAGCACAGATTTCCACTGGTCTAATGTCCATTCCTTGCATTCTTTAGCCCAAACAAGTTTCTTCTGCTTGTTGCCTGTCCTTAGCAGTGGTTTCCTAGCAGCTATTTTACCATGAAGGCCTGCTGCACAAAGTCTCCTCTTAACAGTTGTTGTAGAGATGTGTCTGCTGCTAGAACTCTGTGTGGCATTGACCTGGTCTCTAATCTGAGCTGCTGTAAACCTGCGATTTCTGAGGCTGGTGACTCGGATAAACTTATTCTCAGAAGCAGAGGTGACACTTGGTCTTCCTTTCCTGGGGTGGTGCTCATGTGAGCCAGTTTCTTTGTAGCGCTTGATGGTTTTTGCAACTGCACTTGGGGACACTTTCAAAGTTTTCCCAATTTTTTCGGACTGACTGACCATCATTTCTTAAAGTAATGATGGCCACTCGTTTTTCTTTACTTAGCTGCTTTTTTCTTGCCATAATACACATTCTAAAAGTCTATTCAGTAGGACTATCAGCTGTGTATCCACCAGACTTCTGCACAACACAACTGATGGTCCCAACCTCATTTATAAGGCAAGAAATCCCACTTATTAAACCTGACAGGGCACACCTGTGAAGTGAAAACTATTTCCGGTGACTATCTCTTGAAGCTCATCAAGAGAATGCCAAGAGTGTGCAAAGCAGTAATCAAAGCAAAAGGTGGCTACTTTGAAGAACCTAGAATATAAGACATATTTTCAGTTGTTTCACACTTTTTTGTTAAGTATATAATTCCACATGTGTTAATTCATAGTTTTGATGCCTTCAGTGTGAATGTACAATTTTCATAGTCATGAAAATACAGAAAAATCTTTGAATGAGAAGGTGTGTCCAAACTTTTGGTCTGTACTGTATATATCAGTGACACACATATATATGTCTTTATATTTCACAGAGAGATAGAAGAATAGCCAGTAATTCATTTGTCGGCTTCTGTAAAATCAGTGCAGGAGCCGACAGGATAGAAGACATGGTTTACATACACTAAATAGATGCAGAATAGGTATATATATAGATGTCAGTGACCAATACAATTAGTAGTGTGTGTGCAAATTAGGGGACATGTATGTAATTAATAAAAGATTCTTTTTGGGGAAAAAAATGGCGTGGGTTCATGCACAATTTTCGGAACCAGCAGAGGGAAAGCCAGCGCCTGGAAACTGATATTAATAGCCTAAGAAGGGACCATGGTTATTGGCCTCCCCAGCTAAAAACATCAGCTCCCAGTCACCCCAGGAAAAGTGTATCTCCAAGATGCGCAAGTTCTGGCACTTAGCCTTGCTCATCCCACTTGCCCTGTAGCGATGGAAAGTGGGGTAATAGTTGTGGAGTTGATGTCACCTTTGTTTTGTAAGGTGACATCAAGCCCATGGCTTAGTAATGGAAAGATGTCAATAAGACACCTATCCATTACTAATCCTATAGTTGTTACATGTTAAATAAAGACACAGCCAGAATAAAGTCTTTTAATGAAATAAAACACAACACAGTTTTCCTATTTTATTGTCACTCCTAATCCATGCGTCGCCCTCGATCTCCAGTAATAAACATAAAATAATAAACCAACAATATACCATACCTGTCCGGTGTTCTGTCCCATGCTGTAATCCATATCTGAGATGTATACAATTTCCAACCAGGATGGTGCCAAGATGCGACCACCCCGGCAGTAAACCACTGGTGAATGAAATAGATGCTGCCAGTGTTGCTTCAGAGACTACCGCTGACGTCACTGATGCTGCGCTCTCTCACAGCCTGACCTGCACTGAACTCTGGAGAGTGCGAAAAAAAACCATAGTGCTGCCGGCTCTCATGACCTCGGGCCGGGTGCTGTGTGGACCCCATAGTGTTGCCGGCTCTCCTGTCCCCGGGCGGGGTGCTGTATGGACCCCATAGTGCTGCCGGCTCTCCTGACCCCAGGCTGAGTGCTGTGTGGACCCCATAGTGCAGCCAGTTCTCCTGTCCCTGAGCTGGGTGCTGTATGGACCCCATAGTGCTGCCGGCTCTCTTGTGTTTGGGTTTCTAGTTGTTTTGTTCCTTTGAGATTGATATGAGAAGGATAAATACAGTGAGCTACAATGTGTAATTCTGGGGCTTCCAGGGCAGCCCCCCACAGCCATAGTAAACCCCACCACATGGCTCTTTGTGCCCTGCAAACAGTTGTGGCTTGGGGGTTTCTGAGATGCAGGAGATTGCATAGTCAGACTATACAACATTGCAACATTGCTATAGTGTGTGAAATGAATATGGAAAATGTGAATTTGGGTAGAAAATATTTTGGCATGGAGGGGCCCCATTTGAAAGTTCGCATCGGGGCCCAAAACTTTGTAGTTACGTCACTGACCTATCCTATATCTATTTTCTGTATGTAATCCATCTGTTATATCCTGTCGGCTCCTGCAGTGATTTTTCAGAAGCTGGCAGATGTATTACCAGCTTTTCTTCTACCTATCTCTCTATGAAATATAAATACACATATATATATACTGTATTTATGTGTGTGTGTGTGTGTGTGTGTGTGTGTGTGTGTGTGTGTGTGACAGTCACCGATATCTATCTATCTACTGTATATACAGTACAGACCAAAAGTTTGGACACACCTTTTCATTTAAAGATTTTTCTGCATTTTCATGACTATGAAAATTGTACATTCACACTGAAGGCATCAAAACTATGAATTAACACATGTGGAATTATATACTTAACAAAAAAGTGTGAAACAACTGAAAATATGTCTTATATTCTAGGTTCTTCAAAGTAGCCACCTTTTGCTTTGATGACTGCTTTGCACACTCTTGGCATTCTCTTGATGAGCTTCAAGAGGTAGTCACTGGAAATGGTCTTCCAACAATCTTAAAGGAGTTCCCAGAGATGCTTAGCACTTGTTGGCCCTTTTGCCTTCACTTTGCGGTCCAGCTCACCCTAAACCATCTCGATTGGGTTCAGGTCTGGTGACTGTGGAGGCCTGGTCATCTCGCATAGCACCCCATCACTCTCCTTCTTGGTCAAATAGCCCTTACACAGCCTGGAGGTGAGTTTGGGGTCATTGTCCTGTTGAAAAATAAATGATGGTCCAACTAAACGCAAACCGGATGGAATAGCATGCCGCTAAAAGATGCTGTGGTAGCCATGCTGGTTCAGTATGCCTTCAATTTTGAATAAATCCCCAACAGTGTCACCAGCAAAGCACCCCCACACCATCACACTTCCTCCTCCATGCTTCACGGTGGGAACCAGGCATGTAGAGTCCATCCGTTCACCTTT
>JARQOD010000005.1:250731930-250786688 GCA_033576555.1 Oophaga sylvatica | reverse complement strand
TTCCCTTGGGGTTTTCTCAATTCTTGGAACCTGGCTCTGGCAATGGTTTGTCAAGTCACAGCTCTTATCAGTTTCACAATAGACAAACGAATTATGCCACGATCTATCAAACACGTAGATGATGGTGTCTGACGTCAAGTGCTTGGTTCAGCACTGATCTTTTCACTGCATGCAATTTTAAAAAGCATCCCTTGGTTGCCTCATAAATCCCCCGCGGCGAGTTGACGGTTTGCCAAGATCGCCATCAATTGTTACCCAAAAAACACCTCCTGGCTTGCAAGGCTGCGGACACAACTCCGCTTCTGGGATACAGGCAACAGACCTGTTTCCTACTAGACAGGAATTTGTTATGTTTCGGTAGGGGGAGGAGGCAGGTAAAAAAGGCAATACACCAAGCATTTGGAATCTAGAATTGCAGTACCCTGAAACCACCCAACTAGAGGCAGCCGGGACTTTCCTACGTTGTCCTAGACGCCTCGTCCAGCCTGAAATAACTACACCTAAAGAAGAAAAGGAAAGCTATCTGCCCCGGAGCAGAACCCCAAAGATAATAAACCCCCAAACAAGTAATGGGGGGTTTAGACAAGAAGAAATACTGAACAGAAAGAAAATATATGGCAAACACTGGGCCCAAACAACTAAAAGAAAAGGATAAAGGGTACTTACTGCAATCCCAGAAAACCCTGAAAACCCAACTTCTAATTTCAAAATCACCTGAGACAACGACCTTACCACCTAAATTAGTTCTCTGGTGAACAAAATCAAAACACAGCCACTGAAAAAACTGGAAAACAAAAGTACAAACATCAGTGGCTGAACTAAACTAGAGGGCAAAAGCCCCCAAACAAGTGCAGGACAAATCAAAAATATAGTACAAAAAACAAAAAGAAGAAAATGTCTTATCTGTTCAGAATGCGCACACACAGCAGGCTACAAGGAAACAGGAATGAAGGATTCAGCCAGAACAATTGATCACCGGCAACCCTGATGGGAAGGTGACTCCCTTATAAACCATGTAACACCTGATTCCCCAGTCCTCACAATCTTCCTGAACAGACCAAGAAACCGCTTGTAACCACCGAGGGAGCTCTGCTCAAACTCATCTCAAACCCATTCACAACAAGATTGAAGTTTCTTAACTTTAAAAATATCCCGCTTGTGGATTTACATCACGCGAATCACCGCCCAATCCGCTCCAATAGCCGGTAAGTTCTAGATCTCCCCTGCAGATAGTTTTAAATTTACTCTTGCTTTCTTTCAAATATCGCAGAAGTTTTTAACCATTTCCATCTCTTTGGCGCGGTTTTTCCAATACGCAAAGGATTCAACGTTTTGGATATCCGGTCGAGTATAGTTGATTGTAAGAAGTGCCCCCACGCCTGAATATTTCTCATTGTTAGGCAACAGTCACTTCTTCTTCCAGCTTCAGGTAGGATGGTTCCATTGGGGTTTGATATACCTTTGGCCTCTGACATTCCAAATTGACCAGAATCAAATTAATTTTTGCCTTTGTTTAGAAGAAAACTCCCATCTTCCTCCTCTGGTTTTGGGGATTCCTAATAATATGTCACACTTCCAAGGTCTTTTGTTCAAATGCGATTCAGAATTTCAGTCATTTTCCAAATTTTCTTCTTTCTTCTTGATGAATACAATCAAAACGTCCACATATAGAGAATATACATCCACTTCCATCTGTAATTTTGTTATAAGCAGGATTGCTGACCTCTTTTAAATCCTTCTTCCAACAAGACTTTATTCTTCTTGGAGTTCCTGCCTTGTGATTGCTTAAGCCATAAGAGATTTTTTGTGTTTGCAAACAAATTCTCTTCACCCTTTTTACATAACCTTCAGGTTGATCAGTATAAAGTCCTCCTCAATGCACCATTTAAGAAAGCAGTTTTTTATCCAAATGTCTGACAACATTTTTGTACACAGCTACAGCTAACAAAGCTCTGAACTATCTGTTTACGACTGGAGCAAAGTAGCATCGTAATCTTCGCCATATTTTGAGAATATCTTTTGTGACCAACCTTGCTTTAAACTGTGGACTTTCCTTCAGAGCATATTTGGTTTTAAAGACCCACTTGCACTTGTTGCCTTTTTGCCCTGTGGTAGCTTGGGAGTTTCCAAGTTTTGAGTTATGAAGCACTTGATTTCCCATTAACGCCCATCAATCCACTTTTTCTTTCAGGATAGGTAGTCCCTTGCATTTCATCCCATGACTGCGGCTCTGACTCAGGTATGTCTTGACAATGTAGGATAGACGTTTAGCGGTATAACCTTTGTTTTCTTGAATCTTCGATTTCGAATTCTTCTATTTTTCTTTGTTCCTTCAGTGGTTGAAGAATCCATCCAACTTCTACATCCTCCTGTTGTTTGTCTTGTAATGTGACTTCAGTGGACTATGGCGTATTCCAAAATTGGGTGAAACAAAGTTCCATCAACACTAATCTCGCTTATTGTGACCCCTTTTTTTTTCTGGATGTAGAATCCTAAAAACCTTTCTGGGGTTTTACTGTACCTACAAGGATACCTTCTTTTTGTGTGGATTCCCACTTAGTTTTGCTTTTCTTTGGGAATAAAGTACAAATGCTTTACTTCCGAATATTTTATTGGTGCAGTTTGGCCTTCTGCTGTTCCATTGCTCAAATGGAGTTTTCTCTGTAGCTTTCCTGATTGTCTGTTCAAAATAGCAAGCTGTCATGATTGCTTCACCCCAATATGTTGTAGGAGATTTGCATCAAATAACATCTTCTTGCACTTTCACAGAGTTTCGGTTCCTTCTTTCCGCAACACCATTTTGCTAGGGTTGTACGGATTGGTCTGAAATAGGTTCCATTTTTCTTTAGAATGCCTGTTCTCATTGTTGTATTTCAGTCCCATTATCTGCAGGTGAAAATCTTTGGCTTCTTCCAAATTTTTTATACCTCAGTGATATATTTTCAAGTTTTCTGGAACAACTATCTTGCTTGAAGCAGAGGACAACGTATATTGGAAGATCACAATAAATGTAGAAAATATCTCTTCTTCCCAGGAGTCTGAGTGCTCATTGGCCACAACATCTGTGTGTATTAAATTTTAGGGGGCTGTTCTGTTCTTGTAGTAACCCTCTTAGGAAAACTTTTTAACATTTTCCCTTTGATGCAGTTATACACTTCATTGTCTGGTTACATAGATCAATTGTGATATCAAACAGCTGTTGCTCTGAACTAACTCTTTATTGCTTCTGGGTCTCTGGTGCCGACACCTATGCCATCATGAAATACAGTTATTGTGCTCTTTTGTTGAGCGTATAACACACCTTTACATTTTCACTGATAAAGTTCATCTGTGATTTTTTCCCTCTGCTAGTGTTACCCTCTTTTGAGATGATGCGCTACATGTTAAAATGAAATTCATTTCCTTGTTTTGTGATTTCTTTCCAAATAAATTACTCTCAAGACTAGGCACATGAAAAATCTTTTACTGGGATCTTCCTGTTTTTTGTGTTGGTGAGTTTTGACAACTTTAAAAACCATCCCTTCCTTGGAACTCTTTTTTGTTACGGTAGCTGGGGGTGAGGAAAAAAAAAGGAAATACACCCAAGAGTTGGAATTTTTAAAATTGCATACCCTGATAACCACCACAACAAGGCAGCCGGGGAGCGTTCCTAGGGTCCTAGACGCCTCGTCACACCCTGAAAACAAACTACACCTAAAATAAAAATGAAAAATCTCCCCCGTAGCAGAACCCCAAAAAAAAAATAGAAGCCCCAAACATGTAATGGCGGTTAGAAAAGGGGAAAATACTGACACAGAAAAAAAAATGTATGAGCAAAACCGGGGCCCAAACAAACTAAATAGAAAAGGATAGGAAGGGATTTTCTGCAATCCCAGAAAACCCTGAAAAACCCCAAACCTACAATTTTTAAAATAACCGGAATACACACCTCTACCACCTAAATTTATTTTTGGGGGTAACAAAATCAAAACAGCACCACTGAAAAACGGGAAAAAGAAAAAGTACAAACCAGTGGTGAAAAAACGGAGGCAAAAGCCCCCGGGGGGGACCCAAAAGGGCCCCCACAAAGTCAGCCCAAATCAAAAATAAAAAAACCAAAAAAAGAAATTGTTTATCTGAACAAGTGCAACCACGACACACGCTACAAGGGAAAAACGGGAAAAAAGGATTCAACCAAAACAATTGATCCCGGAAACCCCTGAGAAAAAATGTTTCCCTTAAATAAACCAATCAGTAACACCTTTTCCCATCCCTCACAATCCTCACTATCCCGCTTGTAACCACCAGGGGGGCCCTCTGCTCAGAACTCTCTCAAACCCATTCACAAATTACCCCCCCTTGGGGGGGTCACCGAACCCTCTTTTTGACAACCGGGTCGGCTTGAGTTCATGAACGCCGGATAAGTCTCCTAGCAGGATGCCCGAAGCAAACACCCAAGAATTATCTTCCTGACCAAACCTCTCCATTTAACCAAATACGGGAGTCTTCGCTAGAAAAAGAAAACCAATATTTCTCAACCACATACTCCAGATTTAAAAAAGGGGGAAAAGGGGTTGTTTTAAAAATTGGGGCATTAAATTTTTTTCCCAAAAACCAAAAAAAAGAAAAGGTTAATTTCCTTTTTATAATAAAAAATTTAAAATTTTAATACCTCATAGGAGATTTTTGAGGAAAACCAGACCCAAATCCCCACTTTAAACCGGGGACCACTCCCCATGCCCGGTTTCAAACCGTGGGCCTTCTCCCGAGAGAGGACAACCTCCCACTACCGGTCCCAAATCTGCTGTACGCTCAACAACAGAGTCAAAACCTGGACAACAGAAGCCCCGTCTGCCCCCGAAGAAAATCGAGGGTGAAACCCAGATTACAGAAAAACGGGAGACATCAAAATGGCAGAGCTAGCCCCATTTTAAGAGCAAACTCAGCCAAAGGCAAAGAAAGACCCGTCATCCTGATCAGCAAAACAAACATCTTAGATAAACTCCCCAAAGTCGGTTTTTTCTCTCGTTTGACCATTTGGTTTAGGATGAAAAACCCCAGGAGAAAGACAATTGAACACCCAGTTTAGAACAAAAAATCCCTAAAACTGGAAAAAAAACTGGACTCCTCTGTCAGCCCCAATTTCTCAGGAAGCCGTGTAAAAAGAACCAAAACCCCGGGTGAAGGAACAAAGGCACCAAATTCAGAGGAGGAAGGCAACTTTGGTAATGGCACAAAAGGGATCATTTTGGAAAACCTTCACAAAATTTCCCAGATGGTGGCCCTTCTCTGAAAACAGGGGAAAATCGGAAAAAAAATCCATAAGAATGGGTCCCATGGTTCCCTTGGCACAGCAATCATCAAAAAACCACTAACGAGGCAAGGTTTGGGGCGAGAGCAAGTCCCCCCAGGCGCACAAATTCCCTGACATCGCGAGACAAGGAGGCCCCAAAGGGGGCCCATAACCCAGTCCTGGGACCAAAAATTCCCGGGGTGCCCAGCCCAAAGCGGAAAAATGAATCTCAACATCACCTCTTTTTCCATTGGTCCGGGCAAAAAAATTTTCCAAAAGGGCAGCGCTCGGGGGCCATCCTCCTGCACCCCTCCAGAGCAATCTCAAATTGGGGGGATGGCGGAAAGAACTCACCCCCTTTAAAATAACAAGGGGTCAAACCCAAAAGTCCGCAAAGGAAATCCTCGAGAGGCACCCCCTTAACATTCTTAGTGCCAGAAGAAAGGAAACCACAAAAAAAAACGTGTGAAAAAAAGGCCCCCCTGGGCCCGTCAGGGTTTTATCGCTTTTGGGAATTCCGATAGACCAATCTTTTGGGCCTAAGGACCACCACCGATGTTTGGGGGCCTCCAGCCAATGTCTCCCCTCTTCAAAAGCCACTTCATCCAAAACCCCATTACCCCCTAAATTACTTCATGGAGAAAATTTTCGAGAGAAAAAGGCACAAGGTTTCTTTTAAGGTCCGGATCTTTTTTGGGCAAAACGGCCCTGCCCCCAAAATTTTAGAGGCTCAACCTCCACCGAAAAGCAGAGAAAAAATCGGGGGCCGTAAAAAGGAGCAAAAGGGAAACTTGTTAGGTTCCTGAAACGCAGAGACTGCCTCAGGAGGGGCCCAAATTCACCACACAGAACCCTTTTGGTCAAATCAGTTAAGGTTTTAACAATAACCGAGAAATTACCAAAAATTTACGATAAAAATTGGGAAACCCAAAAAAACTCTGAAAACCTTTAATGAAGTAGGTTGACCCAATCACAAGGCCTGAAACCCGACGGGTCCCTTTCAATAACAAGGGGACAAAAATGAAACCCAAAAAGAATCTTTGTACCCAAAAAAACCCCTTTATCCCTTCACCTACAGGCATTTTTCTCAAAAAACTGGAATACGTTCGAACTGTTTTACATGAGAGTCCCATCATTAGAAAAAAACAGAAACATCCAAATAAAAAATCAGAAACTTGTCCACAAAATCCCTGAAAATGTCATTCATGAAGGACTGGAAGACGGAAGGAGCATTAGTGAGCCCAAAGGGCATCACAAGGTACTCAAAATGCCCTTCAGGGGTGTTAAATGCCGTCTTCCATTCATCCCCGTGCTTAATGCGAATAAGGTTATACGCCCCCCTGAGGTCAAGCTTGGTAAACCAAGTAGCGTTTTTCACCCTGGAAAACAGGTCAGAAATCAAGGGTAACGGTATTGATATTTCACAGTAATATTGTTCAAGAGACGATAATCAATACACGGCCTTAATGAACCATCTTTTTTGGCCACAAAGAAAAAAACCGGCACCTAAGGGTGAAGAGGATGGTCTGATATGACCCTTCTCCAATGATTCCTTGATATAAGACCGCATAGCGTCATGTTCAGGTACAGACAAGTTAAAAAGGCGACCTTTAGGGAATTTACTACCCGGCACTAATTCAATAGCGCAGTCATAGCTCCTATGGGGAGGTAAGGATGCAGATATACTTTCGCTAAACACATCAGAAAAATCCAACAAAAAGTCAGGAACATCCTCAACCTGGGGGAGGCAGAAAAACAGGAGTGTTGGCACTAACACACTGGCAGCCCCAACTGGTCACAGACACAGATTTCCAATCCAAAACAGGATTATGAGACTGTAACCAAGGGAAACCCAGCACTATAATGTCATGAAGATTATATAGAACCAAAAATTTGCAGCACTCCTGGTGATCAGGTTCAACCCTCATTATCACCTGAGTAGAAAACTGGGGTTTATTCTCAGCCAAAGGGTAGAATCGATCCCCAGTAAAGGAATAGACTTCTGTAGGGGTATCAAGGGAAACCCACAACGTTTAGCAAAATCATAATCCATCAGGTTAATAGCTGCTCCAGAATCAACGAAAGCCTGAGCAGAAAATGAGGACAGAGAGCATATCAGAGTGACAGTTAATAAAAACTTAGTCTGAACACTACCCAAGACAACTGAGCGTGCAAAATGTCTTCCCCGCTTAGGGCAGACTGAAATAGCATGAGAGGCATCACCACAGTAAAACATAACCCATTGCGCTTTCGAAACTCATGACGCTGTGCCCCAGACACCACTCCATCAAACTGCATGGGCTCAGCAGCTGGCTCACAAGGCAACACCACTCCACGCATACTTCTCCGCTCACGCAAACGTCTGTCAATTTGAATCGCCAATGACATAGAATCATTGAGACCGAGAGGGACAGGGAATCCCACCATAACATCCTTTACATTATCCGACAGACCCTTCCGGAAAAGGGCCGCCAAAGCGTCGTCATTCCATTTGGTCAGGACTGCCCACCTACGGAATCTCTGACAGTATAACTCAGCGTCATCAAGCCCCTGATTTAATGCCAACAAGGCTTTTTCAGCTTGATCAGTGACATTAGGCTCATCGTACAATAACCCCAAAGCCTGAAAAAATGCATCAACATCACTCAAAACAGGATCCCAGGTATCAGGAAAAAAGCCCAATCCTGAGGATCGCCGCGCAGGAAGAGATGATAATTTGAACCTGCTGCGCTGCGTTTCCTGAGGACTTAGATTTTAAGGCAAGAAACAATTTACAATTATTTTGAAATTCTGAAACTTAGCTCGATCCCCTAAAAACAAATCTGGCATGGGGATCCTAGGTTCCACAACAGGCAACCTAGCAAGATATGCAGCAATACTCTGAACCTCAGTGGCAAGCTGATCCACACGGCCAGACAACTGTGCAAACTCCATTGGGAGAAAAGATCCTCCCCAGCACCCAGAGATACAGAGGGAAAAAAAAAAAAAAATGCAACAAACAGAAAAATATCTCTGACAACTTTTCTTCCTTCAAAATTTTTTTCCCTTCTGTGAGTACCATACAATTTTTATGGTCGGTGATACTGTTTGGGCGCATGGCAGAGTGTTACGGTAGCTGAGGAGTGCAGGTAAAAAAGGCAATACACCAGAGCAGTTGGAATCTATGAGATTGCAGTACCATGACTAACCACCACAACTAGAGGCAGCCGTGGAGCGTTCCTACGTTGGTCCTAGACGCCTCGTCACAGCCTGAGAAACTAACTACACCTAAAGATAGAAATAGGAAAGCTATCTGCCCCGTAGCAGAACCCCAAAGATAATAGAAAGCCCCAAACATGTAATGGCGATTAGACAAGAGGAAATACTGACACAGAAAGAAAATAGTATGAGCAAACGCTGGGGCCCAAACTAACTAAATAGAAAAGGATAGGAAGGGTACTTACTGCAATCCCAGAAAACCCTGAAAAACACCAACTCTACTAATTTCAAAATCACCTGAGATCACACGACCTCTACCACCTAAATTAGTTCTCTGGTGTAACAAAATCAAAACAGCAGCCACTGAAAAAACTGGAAAAAGCAAAAGTACAAAACACAGTGGCTGAACTAAACTGAGAGGGCAAAAGCCCCCGGAGGGGACCCAGAAGGCCCCCACAGAAGTGCAGGACCAAATGCAAAAATATAGCAAAAACACAAAATAAGAAATTGTCTTATCTGATAGCAGGAGATGCAGACACGACACAGCAGGCTACAAGGGAAACTGGAAAGAAGGATTCAGACCAGAACAATTGATCACCGGCAACCCTGATGAAAAAATGATTCCCTTAAATAAGACCAATCAGTAACACCTGATTCCCAGTCCTCACAATCCTCACTAGTACCGCTTGTAACCACCAGAGGGAGCCTCTGCTCAGAACTCATCTCAAACCCATTCACAACAGAACTCATGTACTGACCATTAGCCATAATCATTTTCTCTGACTTATTTTGATTAAGCTTAGAAAAGAAGTCTCTGTTATTAGTCATGTGACTAGTTGCTCCAGAGTCTATAAACCATGCTGTAATGTATGTAGTACAGTTCATATAGCGTCTTGTGCTTGGGTGCGATGAAAATACATGAGACACAGGTTTGATATAGAAAGTCTTGTATTACTTCATACAAGTTGGCAAAAATAGTCACACAGTTTGCAGACACAGAAGCAGGAGACACAGTAAGGCCAGAGTAATCTAAGCTCAGCAATCACTCTCCACAACAGGTTCAGGATCTTCTTCTCTGTTACCGTAAGTCCATGCAAACGTGGGTCTTTCAAAGAGCAGGGTTCCAGAGTCCACAAGTGCTTCAGAGTTCCTCAGTAGGAATAGCTGGAGTACAAGGTCCAAGGCTTTAGGAGTCAGGTCACAGGTTCACTGCAGGCTAGATTCTGAAGCACTGATTGCTCAGCTGTGGCTGCTTAAGAAGCAAAAGGAGAGAATCAGGGCGGGAACATGCAAGCTGGAAACTCCATTTTGACTGAGGGCAAGATAGCTGCAGCAAGACAGAAAGTAAAATGGCTGACGAACAAACTGAGTTTCAGGAACATGTACACAGAACCTTACAATACTCCCCCCTTAGGGACAACCTCCGGATGACCTCAGGCCAGGCTTGTGTGGGTACCTCTGATGAAACTGACGGAGCAAGCGAGGAGCATTAACGTTATTGACTGGTTCCCATGAGTTGTCCTCCACTGGGTAGCCCTGCCATTTAATCAGATATTGTAACTGATTTCTATACAACCTGGAATCTAAAATCCTTTCCACCACAAATTCTTCCTGACCATCGACTAGCACTGGGTCAGGGCAAGGAGAAGAACGTCCAGGAAACGTATTGGGTGTCGCAGCCTTTAGTAGGGATACATGAAAGACAGGGTGAATTCTCATAGTTCTGGGCAGTTGAAGACGACAAGCAACGGCACTTATAATTTTACTGATTTTATAGGGTCCAATGTACTTATGTCCCAACTTAGACGATGGAATCCTTAACTTAAGATTTCTGGTTGACAGCCAGACCAAGTCTCCTACCTTGAAAGCTGGTGCAGGTTTACGAAATTTATCTGCTGCTTTCTTGTACCTTTCCTGAGCGGATTCCAGATTCTCCTTTAGAAGATCCATATTCTTCTGTAAAGACGTGATTCTTTCAGCCACTGCTGGTAAAGGCGTTTCTATGGGAAATCGTGGTAGAATGTTAGGATGATAACCTAGATTAGAGTAAAAAGGAGACTGCTTAGTGGAGGCACTCTGAGAGTTGTTATACGAGAACTCAGCTAATGGAAGTAGATCCACCCAATCATCCTGTAGGTGGATAAAGCAGCGGAGATACTGCTCCAGGGTTTGATTGGTTCGTTCGGTCTGTCCATTAGTCTGGGATGAAAAGCAGAAGAAAGGTTTAATTTAATGTCCAATGCTGCACAGAAATTTTGCCAAAACCTAGAAGTGAATTGCACCCCTCGATCCGAAATAACCTCATCCGGTACTCCATGTAAGCGAAACACATCTTTAATCATCAAATCTGATGTCTGTTTTGCAGTGGGTAAGCCGACACAAGGGATAAAATGAGCTGCCTTTGTTAGACGGTCAACCACCACTAGAATGGTGTTCTTCCCTTGAGAGGTTGGTAACTCCACAATGAAGTCCATAGAAATGGATCCCCACGGGCGGGACGGGGTGGGAAGAGGCTGTAACAGACCAGTTGGTGAGGAGCGAGGTGTTTTGCATCTTGCACAGACTTCACATGAAGTGACATAGTTTAAAACATCCTTCCTGCAAGTGGGCCACCAAAAGAAACGAGAGAGAAATTCCTGTGTCTTTAGAATTCCTCTATGCCCAGCTATCTTGGAATCGTGAATGAGTTGCAATACTCTCAATCTGACTGTTTCAGGAATATACAGGCGTTGTCCCTGAATCCACACACCATTCTTAAAGACAAGACTTACGTCCCTTGGGGGTTGTGCCAAAAAGGAATCCGCATGGTATGCTTCCTTGATGTCCTTAAGTAGGTCTTGATTATGAATTACTCCTAGGAATCTAGAGTCAGGAAGAATAGTCTTAGGAGGAGTAATTGGACGTGTCTCTGCTGAGTAAATCCTAGAGAGTGCATCAGCCTTTCCATTGCGCGATCCTGGTCTATAAGAAATGATAAAATTAAATTTGTTTAAGAAAAGATTCCAGCGAGCCTGGCGAGGAGTCAGGCACTTAGCCGACCTGATAAACTCAAGGTTACGATGGTCTGTCAGGACGACTATTTGCTGTGCAGCTCCCTGAAGAAGGTGTCTCCATTCTTTGAAGGCGGCAATAATGGCCAACAACTCTCTATTGCCCACATCGTAGTTCCTCTCAGCCGAAGACAACTGCTGGGAAAAGAAGGCACAGGGATGCAAGACATTCTTCTCACCTGTTCTCTGAGAGAGTATAGCTCCAACGGCACAGTCTGAAGCATCCACCTCTATTATGAAGGCAAGCTCGGGTTGGGATGTACTAGGATAGGTGCAGTGGTAAATTTATCTTTTAGACGGGAAAATGCTTCCTGGGCTTGGGGAGTCCAGGAGAACCTAGACTCTTTCCGGGTAAGTTGGGTGATAGGTGACACTACCTCAGAGAAATTTCTAATGAAACGTCTATAGAAGTTGGCAAACCCGATGAAGCGCTGTACCTCCTTCACATTTCTAGGACTTGGCCAATCCTTGATGGCTTGGGTTTTGCTTCCATCCATACTAATTCCTTGTGTAGACAGTACATACCCCAGAAATTGAATTTCGGTCCTATGGAATTCACACTTTTCAAGTTTGATGTAAAGATGATTTTGTCTTAGACGTTCCAAGACCATTCTCACATGTCTATGATGTTCCTCTGTGGAGTTAGAAAAAATTAGAATATCATCCAAATAAATTACCACGAATGTATCTAGGAGATCCCTGAAGATGTCATTCACCAAGTGTTGGAAAGTGGCTGGGGCGGTACTCAGACCAAAAGGCATAACTAGATATTCAAAGTGTCCATAGCGTGACCTGAATGCAGTCTTCCATTCATCCCCAGGTCTAATACGGACTAAGTTATAGGCCCCACGAAGATCTAGTTTAGAGAAAATTTTGGCATGTCGCACTCTCTCCAATAACTCAGGGATTAAAGGCAATGGATAACGGTTTCTAATAGTAACCTTATTGAGTTCCCTATAGTCTACGCATGGTCTCAGAGATCCATCTTTCTTCTTTACAAAGAAGATGGGTGCACCTGCAGGAGATGAAGAGGGGCGTATGAAGCCCTTGGCTAGATTTTCGTCTATGTAATCCTTTAAAGCCTTTAGCTCGGGCCCCGCCAGGGGTAGATCTTACCAAAAGGTATCTCTGCTCCAGGCAATAATTCAATTGGACAATCATATGGACGGTGAGGAGGAAGCTGGTCAGCGTTCTTCTTGTCACATAAATCCACATAGTCCTGGTATACAGCTGGTAGTTCAGGGACTGACATGGTTCCTTTAGGAACAGAGCAAGCTGAAACTTTTGGACTCATCTGTTTCTCTGGAAAGTGTAATTCCTTGGTCTCCCAGTTAATGGTAGGATTCTGAGCCTGCAGCCATGGTAGCCCTAGAATAATGGGAAAGTGGGGAGAAGAGATAAGCATAAAGGACAGTTTCTCTTGATGATCTTTACCCATAAGAACCCTCAAAGGCTCTGTTTCCTGATCCACTGGTCCAGAGGTCAGCAGGGAGCCATCCACAGTTTCCATCTGTACTGGAGTAGCCTTCTTCACTGAACGAATCCCCTGTTTCAGAGCAAAGGAGACATCCATAAAATTTCCACTTGCCCCTGAGTCGATCATAGCAGAGCTAGACACCCAAGCTGAGTCAACCCAGAGTTTGATGGAAAGAAAGCAATGACAATTGTTTTTTCTACAACTCAGCTGGGACACCGCTGAGGAAACTTGAAAAATGGCAGCGTTTACACAGTCAACGTCCTCAGAGGTAACGGAGTTTAAGTCCGAGAAATCAAGATCTGTTGCTGCAGATCTCTCTGGAGCCTGAGGCTCGGACCTGACAGATCCCCTCTCGCAACACTCACAATGAATGAGTGCTGCAGTAGTCTTACGAGAACGGCTGGGGCAGTTTATAATGAAGTGCCCTGACTTACCACAATAGAAACATAGATTCTCCTTAAAACGATGTTCCTTGCGTGCATCACTAACCCGTCGTTGTAAAGAGTCTACCTGCATGGGTTCAGGTTCAGGTTCCCGTGTAATCCTACTCAAAGGTTCCTTAGCTGGAGAGGAAGGTAGGAAAAGGTTAGTGCGATTGCTTTCGAACCATCTCTCTTGCCTGCGTTCAGTCAGACGAGTATCAATACGGATGCAGTAGTTAATAAAGTCACCTAACGCAGTGGGAGGGTCGGCACGAGCAAGTTCATCCTTAATCAGTGGAGATAACCCTTTTCGAAAAATAGATTTTTTGGCGGAACTGTCCCAGGTGGTATCAAGGGCCCATCTCCTGAAATCCAAGGCATATTCAGCTACCGAGTGCTTACCTTGGCGCAAAGCTAACATGGCTGCTTCAGCTGTTGCACCTCGATTGGGGTCATCAAACACCTGCCCCATGGCTGAAATAAAAGCATCAAGGTGATTCAAACAATCATCCTCAGTCTCAATCAGAGGGTTTGCCCACATTAAAGCCTTGTTGGTAAGCAACATAATTATAGTAAGCACCTTAGATCGTTCAGTGGGAAATTGTGAAGCATGTGCAGAAAAAAAAAGATTGCATTGATTAATAAATCCCCTGAATTTCTCACGTTCACCGCCAAAACGAAAAGGGGGCAACTTGGGAATCCCAGAACTCGGGGCTACGGCAGGAGCCTGGACTCGCTCTTCTAGAACCTCAATCCTGGCTCGCAAATCCTGGGCAGTCTGTCCAAACACTTGCAAATTGTGATTAGTGAGGTCCTGTAGGCTTGAAAAACGGGTCTTTATATTCTGCAAATCTGCAAGGATATTATCAGTCACTCCGCAAAGTTCCTTTATGCGGGCCTCCATTTTCCAGATCTTTTAAGACAGGAGTACTGGAAGAAGAGGAGAAGAAAAAAAAAACAATAGTGTTTACCTGTGGTAACACTGCAGAGAGAAAAAAAAATTAAGGGAACTGCTCACCTGGAATGGTTGTGAGAAGTCACAACCACTATCATCACAGAAAGTTCACCCGGACATCTGATATCCACAGTTACAGCAGACAAAAAAGAGAAAAGAAAAAAAAAAAAAACAATAGTGTTTACCTGTGGTAACACTGCAGAAAAAAAAACACTTAAGGGAATTGCTCACCTGGAATGGTTGTGAGAAGTCACAACCACTGTCATCACAGAAAGTACAACCGGACATCCGATATCCACAGTTACAGCAGACACAGCCTTTCCAGACCCAGCAGACACTAACGTTTTGGCTTCAGAATCTTGTAATGTATGTAGTACAGTTCATATAGCGTCTTGTGCTTGGGTGCGATGAAAATACATGAGACACAGGTTTGATATAGAAAGTCTTGTATTACTTCATACAAGTTGGAAAAAATAGTCACACAGTTTGCAGACACAGAAGCAGGAGACACAGCAGGCCAGAGTAATCTAAGCTCAGCAATCACTCTCCACAACAGGTTCAGGATCTTCTTCTCTGTTACCGTAAGTCCATGCAAACGTGGGTCTTTCAAAGAGCAGGGTTCCAGAGTCCACAAGTGCTTCAGAGTTCCTCAGTAGGAATAGCTGGAGTACAAGGTCCAAGGCTTTAGGAGTCAGGTCACAGGTTCACTGCAGGCTAGATTCTGAAGCACTGATTGCTCAGCTGTGGCTGCTTAAGAAGCAAAAGGAGAGAATCAGGGCAGGAACATGCAAGCTGGAAACTCCATTTTGACTGAGGGCAAGATAGCTGCAGCAAGACAGAAAGTAAAATGGCTGACGAACAAACTGAGTTTCAGGAACATGTACACAGAACCTTACACATGCATGCTTTGATGTATTTGCACTGACAGTAAATGCAATTTCAGTATTCACAGAATCATTTTCTCCAGACACAGCACTCTTAACCCTTTGCTGACTGTTTTGCTTTTTCAACTGATTCATTCTAGCTTTCCAAACTCTGCAGTCGGCTTTCAAATGTCCTGATTTCTTGCAAACAAAACATTCACGTGTTTCTTTTAGGTGCTTTCTGTTATCATATAGACTCTGTGTTTGTAAAGCAGACTGTCTTGGTGCTTATACATTCTGCCTTCCGTTTATATTCATCTATAAGCTTCCCTCTTACATACTCCAGAGTAAGCTCATCATCTGGGCGCGCATCTAGTGCGGTCACAAGCGTGTCATAGCTCTCTGGAAAACCACTAAGCAGTAAAGCGGCTACATGAAAGTCCTTCAGATCTTCCCCAATGCCTCTCAAGCGTTCTACAAGCTCTAGAATACTCCTGGTATACTCCTGCATATCCTGGCCTTTCTGTAGCTTAGACTGGTACAGTTTTCTCATAAGATACAGTTTATTGCTTAAATTAATCCTCTCATGTACCTTTTGCAGCTGCTCCCACATTTCTCTTGCAGTATCACATTTACACCATGAACAATCTGATCATCATCTATGCTGAGTGATATGGTACTCTGTGCTTTCTGATCCATCTCTATCCATTCCTGTGGTACTGGGTCAGGTTTAGGCTCCTGTGTGTATTTCCACGTACCTTCCCTTAGCAGCATCTTCACTTGGTACTGTAAACTTCATGGAGTTGCTGCTGCTGGTAGCCATCTTTGCTGTCTTTCTTTCTTTTTTTTCTTTTCTCTGTGTTCCGGGGATCTCTGGGACTCTAGGACTCTGGGCACTCTGGGCCCATAACCTGTTAGCAGCGGATTAACCAGCGTAACATCCGGAGTCAGCAACAGAGAATGTAGATTTATTCACATCCAGTATAGACAGCTTACAACACAGCATGAAATGTGATCAGCCTGATATCTGCTATGGCTGCAGCATGAAAAACATTACAACAACACAGGAAGAGAAGGAGGAGGCATCCTGTCTGTGAGTGAGGTTTTTTTTACAAAACTTTGTTAACCTCACAATATGCACAACATATCAAACAGTACAGTAGTAGTTGTTGCAATACATACAAATCAATATGCATTATTCCAACAGCTTGGAACTGCAGAAATCAGCCAGGCATGAGGTATTGGGGTCTGGGACAGCATTTAAAGCTTTCCAATGAGCGTCACAGTAAGACGAGGTGGGTGAGGGATCGGTGTAGGGCCCCTTTGCTGGAAGCCCTGACACCACATGCAACACCTCTACCTGCTTTCATGCTGAGCCATACTCAGGTGGCAAAAATATCAGTTTTCTAGACTACCATTGTCAAAAAAATGTAAGGATAGTAACACGGGTATTTGAGTACAAGGTAGTGGAGGCCAGACAGTCTCAGAGGCCTGCTGCTACAGGCAACATGCATGAAGGAGACCCAACCAGGAGTCTACACATTTACAAAAATTAGTGGCAGACACCAACAGTGGCATCAATTGCAATAAAGTAGAATTGCTATAGCTGGGACTGACACCTCTTTCACTACAGCCAACACAGCAGATGGAGACTGTAATGGGCAAGATGATGGCATCACTGTTCCGTATTCCTCTGAAAGCCTGCAAGGGGCGTAACTAGGTGGCCTACCAAATCCCTACTCGGACATGTGGCAGCAGGCGAAAACTGCAAACCAAGTAGGTACAAAGAGATGGCACCAGGTGACACTCTATGGCTGACCTACAGAATGTAGCAGCTGACCCCATACAGTGGGTAAGCTGCTAAGGCCCAAAGGAGGGATGAAAAATGCAGGCAGGCACTGTAGGGACTCTGGAACCATGGGTGCCCATGGAACCGGCTGAGGAACAGAAAAGCACTGACAGGTACGGTCTGGACCGGGTGTTAGACAGATGGGTGCTGGTAGGTGCAGGTGCGATCTGGACTGGCTGATGGACAGAAGAGTGCAGACGGGTACAGGGTAGACAAGCTGACAGACGGACCTGGAGAGCCTAACAACTAGCAATCTTGCAAGGCAAACTAACAATGTAGCTCGGGCACCTCCATATTGGAAGAGAAGCCTTAAATAGAATGCGACAATCAGCTATAGGTTGGCAATACCTTAGGTTGATGCGTGCGGTCCCTTTAAGAGGGAGTGCACCCTCTAAGCATAGATCCTGGTCCTACAACTGAACCTTGGTGGACACCGACACATAGGGGCGAGATGAGGAGGTGGTGTGTGAGTGGGAGGCACTGAATGTCCTGTCTGTTAGGTACGAGGAGATCCTACAAAGAGACAAGTCTGTAATGTCAACAGATCAGAACGTCTGTAGTAAGAGAGAATGGTCCACTGTGTCAAAGACAGATGCCAGTTCCAGGAGAAAGAGGACAAACTCGTGCCGCTTTCATTTGGCGGTTAGCAGGTCGTTGGTGACTTTATTCAGGACAGTTTCAGTAATATGGTGTGGTCTGAAGTCAGATTGTACGCGGTCAAAGAGAGCAAGAGGAGAGGTGGAGGACAGTTCAAAATAGACATGTTCCAGTAGTTTGGTGGCATAGGGGAGAAATAATATGGGGTGATAGGTAGACACAGAGGATGGGTCAAGGGTGGGGTTTTTGAGGATGGGTGTGATCAAGGCATGTTTCAATCAGGATGGAAGACACCAGTTGTTAGTGATAGGTTGAAGAGGTGGGTTATGCTTGTGAAGACTGTGGTAAAGTTTGGAATGAGGTGGGATGTTATTGTGTCACGTTCACAGGTTCACAGGTGGTGAGGCTAAATATTGAAAGTACTGAATAGCTGTTTAGGGTTGTGAGACAGGTATGATATGAAGGATGAGAAGTCGGTTTGTTTTGCTGCAGTCAGAATTTGCGCAGCATTTTTACAACTTCTGTTATTGGATGGGAAACTCCGCTCCCTTTCTTTTGGCAGCCGTACAACGGTACGCTTTGCAGATGAGGGCCAAAAAGAACATGTGCTCCAGTAGATGGCAAGCGCTGCATCAAGTGGCCTCTTCTCCTCTTCCTCAACCTTAACATTACACACAGTACAGTCCTCAGTGGTGGCACCCCAATTAACCTTTTTTCCCCCACATCACAACTCTCCAAGCACCCAACTGATTGTGGGGAGCCACAGATAGGCCATTCTGCAGAGATGTTCACACATTCTATTCCATGGGTTTCAGAGGTCTGCTCTAAACATTCACAGAGTCAAGAGGAGAAAATCATCTGCACCAATGGCCAAATATTTTCTGACTTAGATCTATGGCCTGACAAATTTTTGCCCGTGCATAAACCAAACCCTCTTCAACAGACGTTAACCCCGTTGGGTGATGGTGATCCATTTGTCATGAGACTTAGATATTTGAGGCGCCCGTGGACTATACTGTGCTGTCAAGACAGAAAGAGGAGGAGGGTGACTCTCAGGGTGAGGAGTGGGAGAACAGAGAGGATAACGATGAGGTAGTAGATCACACTTGTTGTAAACCCAGTGTAAGGTTCTATGTATATATTCCTGAAACTCAGTTTGTTCGTCAGCCATTTTACTTTCTGTCTTGCTGCAGCTATCTTGCCCTCAGTCAAAATGGAGTTTCCAGCTTGCATGTTCCCGCCCTGATTCTCTCCTTTGCTTCTTAAGCAGCCACAGCTGAGCAATCAGTGCTTCAGAATCTAGCCTGCAGTGAACCTGTGACTTGACTCCTGTAAGCCTTGGACCTTGTACTCCAGCTATTCCTACTGAGGAACTCTGAAGCACTTTTGGACTCTGAACCCTGCTCTTTGAAAGACCCACGTTTGCATGGACTTACGGTAACAGAGAAGAAGATCCTGAATCTGTATTGGAGAGTGATTGCTGAGCTTGGATTACTCTGGCCTGCTGTGTCTCCTGTTTCTGTGTCTGCAAACTGTGTGACTATTTCTGCCAACTTGTATGAAGTAATACAGGACTTTTCTATATCAAACCTGTGACTCCTGTGTTTTCATCGCACCCAAGCACAAGACGCTATATGAACTGTACTACATACATTACAAGATTCTGAAGCCAAAACGTTAGTGTCTGCTGGGTCTGGAAGGCTGTGTCTGCTGTACTGTGGATATCAGACGTCCGGTTGTACTTTCTGTGATGACAGTGGTTGTGACTTCTCACAACCATTCCAGGTGAGCAATTCCCTTAAGTTTTTTCTTTTTGCAGTGTTACCACAGGTAAACACTATTGTTTTTCTTTTTTTCCTTTCTTTTCTCTTTTTTGTCTGCTGTAACTCTGGATATCAGATGTCTGGTTGAAACTTTCTGTGATGATAGTGGTTGTGACTTCTCACAACCATTCCAGGTGAGCAGTTCCCTTAATTTTTTTTTCTCTCTGCAGTGTTGCCACAGGTGAACACTATTGTTTTTTTTTTCTCTCCTCTTCTTCCAGTAATCCTGTCTTAAAAGATCTGGAAAATGGAGGCCCGCATAAAGGAACTTTGCGGAGTGACTGATAATATCCTTGCAGATTTGCAGAATATAAAGACCCGTTTTACAAATCTACAGGACCTCAATAATCACAATTTGCAAGTGGTTGGACAGACTACCCAGGATTTGCGAGCCAGGATTGAGGTTCTAGAGGGGCGAGTCCAGGCTCCTGCCGTAGCCCCGAGTGCTGGGATTCCCAAGTTGCTCCCTTTTCGTTTTGGCGGTGAACGTGAGAAATTCAGGGGATTTATTAATCAATGCAATCTTTTTTTTCTGCACATGCTTCACAATTTCCCACTGAACGATCTAAGGTGCTTACTATAATTATGTTGCTTACCAACAAGGCTTTAATGTGGGCAAACCCTCTGATTGAGACTGAGGATGATTGTTTGAATCACCTTGATGATTTTATTTCAGCCATGGGGCAGGTGTTTGATGACCCCAATCGAGGTGCAACAGCTGAAGCAGCCATGTTAGCTTTGCGCCAAGGTAAGCACTCGGTAGCTGAATATGCCTTGGATTTCAGGAGATGGGCCCTTGATACCACCTGGGACAGTTCCGCCAAAAAATCTATTTTTCGAAAGGGGTTATCTCCACTGATTAAGGATGAACTTGCTCGTGCCGACCCTCCCACTGCGTTAGGTGACTTTATTAACTACTGCATCCGTATTGATACTCGTCTGACTGAACGCAGGCAAGAGAGATGGTTCGAAAGCAATCGTACTAACCTTTTCCTACCTTCCTCTCCAGCTAAGGAACCTTTGAGTAGGATTACACGGGAACCTGAACCTGAACCCATGCAGGTAGACTCTTTACAACGACGGGTTAGTGATGCACGCAAGGAACATCGTTTTAAGGAGAATCTATGTTTCTATTGTGGTAAGTCAGGGCACTTCATTATAAACTGCCCCAGCCGTTCTCGTAAGACTACTGCAGCACTCATTCATTGTGAGTGTTGCGAGAGGGGATCTGTCAGGTCCGAGCCTCAGGCTCCAGAGAGATCTGCAGCAACAGATCTTGATTTCTCGGACTTAAACTCCGTTACCTCTGAGGACGTTGACTGTGTAAACGCTGCCATTTTTCAAGTTTCCTCAGCGGTGTCCCAGCTGAGTTGTAGAAAAACAATTCTCATTGCTTTCTTTCCATCAAACTCTGGGTTGACTCAGCTTGGGTGTCTAGCTCTGCTATGATCGACTCAGGGGCAAGTGGAAATTTTATGGATGTCTCCTTTGCTCTGAAACAGGGAATACGTTCAGTGAAGAAGGCTACTCCAGTACAGATGGAAACTGTGGATGGCTCCCTGCTGACCTCTGGACCAGTGGATCAGGAAACAGAGCCTTTGAGGGTTCTTATGGGTAAAGATCATCAAGAGAAACTGTCCTTTATGCTTATCTCTTCTCCCCACTTTCCCATTATTCTAGGGCTACCATGGCTGCAGGCTCAGAATCCTACCATTAACTGGGAGACCAAGGAATTACACTTTCCAGAGAAACAGATGAGTCCAAAAGTTTCAGCTTGCTCTGTTCCTAAAGGAATCATGTCAGTCCCTGAACTACCAGCTGTATACCAGGACTATGTGGATTTATGTGACAAGAAGAACGCTGACCAGCTTCCTCCTCACCGTCCATATGATTGTCCAATTGAATTATTGCCTGGAGAGAGATACCTTTTGGTAAGATCTACCCCTGGCGGGGCCCGAGCTAAAGGCTTTAAAGGATTACATAGATGAAAATCTAGCCAAGGGCTTCATACGCCCCTCTTCATCTCCTGCAGGTGCACCCATCTTCTTTGTAAAGAAGAAAGATGGATCTCTGAGACCATGCGTAGACTATAGGGAACTCAATAAGGTTACTATTAGAAACCGTTATCCATTGCCTTTAATCCCTGAGTTATTGGAGAGAGTGCGACATGCCAAAATTTTTTAAACTAGATCTTCGTGGGGCCTATAACTTAGTCCGTATTAGACCTGGGGATGAATGGAAGACTGCATTCAGGTCACGCTATGGACACTTTGAATATCTAGTTATGCCTTTTGGTCTGAGTACCGCCCCAGCCACTTTCCAACACTTGGTGAATGACATCTTCAGGGATCTCCTAGATACATTCGTGGTAATTTATTTGGATGATATTCTAATTTTTTCTAACTCCACAGAGGAACATCATGGACATGTGAGAATGGTCTTGGAACGTCTAAGACAAAATCATCTTTACATCAAACTTGAAAAGTGTGAATTCCATAGGACCGAAATTCAATTTCTGGGGTATGTACTGTCTACACAAGGAATTAGTATGGATGGAAGCAAAACCCAAGCCATCAAGGATTGGCCAAGTCCTAGAAATGTGAAGGAGGTACAGCGCTTCATCGGGTTTGCCAACTTCTATAGACGTTTCATTAGAAATTTCTCTGAGGTAGTGTCACCTATCACTCAACTTACCCGGAAAGAGTCTAGGTTTTCCTGGACTCCCCAAGCCCAGGAAGCATTTTCCCGTCTAAAAGATAAATTTACCACTGCACCTATCCTAGTACATCCCAACCCCGAGCTTGCCTTCATAATAGAGGTGGATGCTTCAGACTGTGCCGTTGGAGCTATACTCTCTCAGAGAACAGGTGAGAAGAATGTCTTGCATCCCTGTGCCTTCTTTTCCCAGCAGTTGTCTTCGGCTGAGAGGAACTACGATGTGGGCAATAGAGAGTTGTTGGCCATTATTGCCGCCTTCAAAGAATGGAGACACCTTCTTCAGGGAGCTGCACAGCAAATAGTCGTCCTGACAGACCATCGTAACCTTGAGTTTATCAGGTCGGCTAAGTGCCTGACTCCTCGCCAGGCTCGCTGGAATCTTTTCTTAAACCAATTTAATTTTATCATCTCTTATAGACCAGGATCGCGCAATGGAAAGGCTGATGCACTCTCTAGGATTTACTCAGCAGAGACACGTCCAATTACTCCTCCTAAGACTATTCTTCCTGACTCTAGATTCCTAGGAGTAATTCATAATCAAGACCTACTTAAGGACATCAAGGAAGCATACCATGCGGATTCCTTTTTGGCACAACCCCCAAGGGACGTAAGTCTTGTCTTTAAGAATGGTGTGTGGATTCAGGGACAACGTCTGTATATTCCTGAAACAGTCAGATTAAGAGTATTGCAACTCATTCACGATTCCAAGATAGCTGGGCATAGAGGAATTCTAAAGACACAGGAATTTCTTTCTCGTTTCTTTTGGTGGCCCACTTGCAGGAAGGATGTTTTGAATTATGTCACTTCATGTGAGGTCTGTGCAAGATGCAAAACACCTCGCTCCTCACCAACTGGTCTGTTACAGCCTCTTCCCACCCCGTCCCGCCCGTGGGGATCCATTTCTATGGACTTCATTGTGGAGTTACCAACCTCTCAGGGGAAGAACACCATTCTAGTGGTGGTTGACCGTCTAACAAAGGCAGCTCATTTTATCCCTTGTGTCGGCTTACCCACTGCAAAACAGACATCAGATTTGATGATTAAAGATGTGTTTCACTTACATGGAGTACCGGATGAGGTTATTTCGGATCGGGGGGTGCAATTCACTTTTAGGTTTTGGCAAAATTTCTGTGCAGCATTGGACATTAAAGTAAACCTTTCTTCTGCTTTTCATCCCCAGACTAATGGACAGACCGAACGAACCAATCAAACCCTGGAGCAGTATCTCCGCTGCTTTATCTGCCACCTACAGGATGATTGGGTGGATCTACTTCCATTAGCTGAGTTCTCGTATAACAACTCTCAGAGTGCCTCCACTAAACAGTCTCCTTTTTACTCTAATCTAGGTTATCATCCTAACATTCTACCACGATTTCCCATAGAAACGCCTTTACCAGCAGTGGCTGAAAGAATCACGTCTTTACAGAAGAATATGGATCTTCTAAAGGAAAATCTGGAATCGGCTCAAGAAAGGTACAAGAAAGCAGCAGATAAATTTCGTAAACCTGCACCAGCTTTCAAGGTAGGAGACTTGGTCTGGCTGTCAACCAGAAATCTTAAGTTAAGGATTCCATCGTCTAAGTTGGGACATAAGTACATTGGACCCTATAAAATCAGTAAAATTATAAGTGCCGTTGCTTGTCGTCTTCAACTGCCCAGAACTATGAGAATCCACCCTGTCTTTCATGTATCCCTACTAAAGGCTGCGACACCCAATACGTTTCCTGGACGTTCCTCTCCTTGCCCTGACCCAGTGCTAGTCGATGGTCAGGAAGAATTTGTGGTGGAAAGGATTTTAGATTCCAGGTTGTATAGAAATCAGTTACAATATCTGATTAAATGGCAGGGCTACCCAGTGGACGACAACTCATGGGAACCGGTCAATAACGTTAATGCTCCTCGCTTGCTCCGTCAGTTTCATCAGAGGTACCCACACAAGCCTGGTCTGAGGTCATCCGGAGGTTGTCCTTAAGGGGGAGTAATGTAAGGTTCTATGTATATATTCCTGAAACTCAGTTTGTTCGTCAGCCATTTTACTTTCTGTCTTGCTGCAGCTATCTTGCCCTCAGTCAAAATGGAGTTTCCAGCTTGCATGTTCCCGCCCTGATTCTCTCCTTTGCTTCTTAAGCAGCCACAGCTGAGCAATCAGTGCTTCAGAATCTAGCCTGCAGTGAACCTGTGACTTGACTCCTGTAAGCCTTGGACCTTGTACTCCAGCTATTCCTACTGAGGAACTCTGAAGCACTTGTGGACTCTGAACCCTGCTCTTTGAAAGACCCACGTTTGCATGGACTTACGGTAACAGAGAAGAAGATCCTGAATCTGTATTGGAGAGTGATTGCTGAGCTTGGATTACTCTGGCCTGCTGTGTCTCCTGTTTCTGTGTCTGCAAACTGTGTGACTATTTCTGCCAACTTGTATGAAGTAATACAGGACTTTTCTATATCAAACCTGTGACTCCTGTGTTTTCATCGCACCCAAGCACAAGACGCTATATGAACTGTACTACATACATTACACCCAGAAGCATACAGCGATTAGCTCAGCAGAGGAGGACGAGGATGAAGATGAGGAGGTTACGTACACACAGAGTTATGCAATCATGACAACCAATGCATCCTGAGGCCCACTCTGACAGTGGACAGCAGTGTTCGTGGTTCTGCAGTTGAATAGCTTGGGTCTTTTTCATATTGGCAAAAATCAAGTTATCTGTCAACTTTTTTAAAAACAACCTAGTAGAGTAAAAAAAGAAATCATTTCAGTACTACATGCATGAACTGCCACATGCGCGATCAACATGCATTAATCTGCGAAGGTCATTGTGCTAAAATGCAGACTAGCGGGTTTCACCAACCACCGTCCACACCATCAACCGCATCTTCTGATTCTTCCTCCTCCCTCACCGTGGCAAGTGTTGTCACACAGGTCTCTGGCTGAGGAACCTCCACTTGTTTACCTCTACTGTCGGGGTGATTGTTAGCCTGTCAGCTGATACGGAATTGGACATGCTTGCTGTTTTTGACTGATCTTACCTACCAAGCACACCCCATATTTCTCAATCCACCGTAAGATCCTCGCCTGCACCTTGTCGTGTTCACCCTACTCCACCCTGAGTCGGCACAGCAGCAAACCCTTGTTTCTGCAGTTGTGCTCACATAAGAGATTCTTCACTCCTACACATGGCACAGTTAACAGTTTGAATTTCACCATCTTCAATCTACTACTAATAATAAACTTTATTTTTATATCACAAACACATTACGCTTAGCTTTACGAGTCAGCAGTTCATATAAAACAGTCAAAAGTTACCAAGTTTAAGATAATCATACAATTCAAGCAAAAATAATTACGACCCTGCTCTTCAGAGTTTACAATCTACAATGAGGTGAGAGTGACAACAATTACAGGTGCTTATTTACAATGATGGTACAATCATATTGAGGAAATGGGGGGTAGATAAAGGCTACATGAGCCTTTTGGGTACGGTTGAGTTTGATGGTGAATTATGTTCAGAGAACTAGAGAATAAGCTGTTTATATATAAAAAGTACTTTGATTAGGGAACGTGATAGGCCACCCTAAGCACATGTGTTTTTAGGGAGCATCTAAAAATGTATAAGTTGTGGTTATACTCCTAGTTTCATGCGGGACAAAGGGTAAGAGGCGAGTCATCTAGGTAGGAGATTGAACTTAACCGTACAAAGTCCATATCAGGGGTGTTACCGACTTTGTGTGTCTCAGTGTTTGGAAGTTGTGAGAGGCCATGAGAATTGACTAGAGATAGTAGCTGGGATTCAGTTGGGGAGGTGGAGCTGTTGAAGTCTCCCAGGATAAGGTTTGTCAATTCTGAGGACATGAAGTGTGAATGCAACGCATAAAAGTTGTCAAGGCAGTGGGTGGGTGAGCCTGGGGGCCAGTATGTGACTGCTACTCTGAGGGAGAGGGGATGGAACACACTGATGGTGTGAACCTCAAAAGAAGAAAGGCGTCCAATCGGCATGCATTTATTTATTGGGTTACAAACAGGATTGTTGTTGGCAGCGAGGAGTGTAGAGTTATCGTGGAGTTAGCAGTGAAGTACATCGCGATATACGCATATTGTGTTGTAATCTGAATGTGGGTAAGCCGTACCCTAACTTTTACTTTTCTGAGAACTAATTATTGTGAACAGCCTGCAGCCTCCTCGGATGGTTCGTGTCCCAATTGTGTCACTGTCTGGGCGATAGGGGCCTGCTGAGAGCTATTCGCTACTAAGATCACAGCGTTGTTTCTGCATGACTCATGGCCTGTGATCTCTGTGATTATTGCAAGGCCACTCCAATCTGTTGGCCACAGAAATGTAGCCTTTCCACCTTATGGATACAGATGGTTTCAGAAAGCTGATGGCCGTCGCAGTACCCCCAACACCAGTTGCCCTGGCACCATTACTGCTCTAAGAAAATGTGCCTGCGCTACAGCAACAAGTCGCAGACAACATCACCCGTTCCCTGAAAAATTCTATGTCTGCCAGGGTGCATTTAAACAATGACACCTGGACGAGCAAGCATGGACAGGGAAATTATAGCTAGATGACTAGGCACTGGGTGAATCTGGTGGCTGTAGGGGGAGTCGTAGAAGGGTCTGCTCCACAAGTTTTGCAATCGTCAAGGCTTGCAGGGCACTTGGGGATGGAAAAATAAATCATCACATACGATAAGATGGATAACTAAACTACTAGACGACATGGGTTGGAGAACGAAACTACTAAACAGCTAAGGCTGTAGAACTAAACCACTACACACCATACGATGGATAACTAAACTAATAGACAACAAGGGTTGGAGAACTAAACTGCTAAACAGCTTAACTACTAAACAGCTAAACAAATACACACCAGAACATGGAGAACTAAACTACTAGACAACAGGGGTTGGAGAACTAAACAGCTATGATTGCAGAAATAAACAAATACACACCAGAACATGGAGAACTAAACTACTAGACAACAGGGGTTGGAGAACTAAACTACTAAACAGATTGACTTGGAGAAAAAAACTACTACACACCAGGGGATGGAGACTTTAAGCACTAGGCAGCAAGGTGTCATTAGACACCAAGTCTTTGAATTCCCAGGGCTTCCGGAACAAACCCCTGTGTGTAATACTTCCTCCAGTGCTTCTGCCTCCTCAACCACCTTTAGGACCTCCACCTGTGCCCTCAACCTCTGCCTTAATGAAACCAACGTTACAACACTGCAGAGAGAATCCCCCCAGCTGTGTACTGCACAGCCACAGCTCACCACAATCAGGCAGGTTTTAAATTAATATGCCTTGGAGATCGCAGTCATACAGATCAACAGTTGTGGACAGCTATCCATGCCAAGGTTGACCAATGGCTGCCTACACTCAACTGTAGCCAGGGAAGGTCATGTGCGATAACGGTGCAAACCTGGTGGCAGCCCTACTCAGGGCCAACCTTACACACATGCCTTTTATGGCTTGCATCCTTAACCTGATGGTACATCAATTCCTACACCACTGGATGCGCTGCTGTAGAAAACACTGTCGTGTGTTCACTTTCACCATTACACTTAAGTGGGTATAGAGATCTTTCGGACTACCAGTTAACCAATTGATATGCGAAGTGACAACACCGTGGTATTCAACTCTGCACATGTTGCAGCGACTGTGGCAGTAGCACTGAGACCTGGTGCAGTGTGAAATTTTGCATAGCCTGGCACATTGCAGTACAGACATGGTGCAATTCACACTTGTATAGCAGCCACAGATGAAGGACCACTGTAGCCTTCTGCATGTTTTCGAAATGGCTGATAACATAGTTAGCGGTGACGATGCCGTAATCAGCATCATTATTACTGTCATCTAAATGCTGGACCACACTTTAAATAGTCAGGGGAAAGAGGTGCTGGTGGTCCCGGGGGAAGACGATGAAGCAGAGCGGATGCAGTTAGGGTTAACAATATCTCTAAGTTCAGGTCTGTCGTCTCACAGGCGGTTGCCATGGGAAGACCAAATGGAGGAGGAACAAATGGAGAAGGACCATAAAAAGGACGAGAAGGAAGAGGTGATGGACGTGCACCAGTTAGGAGATGAACAGGATAATGATTCTACTGTCCATGGTTGCCACAAGGGATGGACGAAGAAAGCTTGAGTATTAGCCTGCCATCAACACACTGTGGAGATGGATCTCATGAAAGAGGTCGACCCATGTGCGCCTTCTTACAGCACTTTCTGCAACACGATTGTAACGCGTATAGTTAAGCTTCAAAATAGTGCTGACTTCTGGGTGCCAGTGTGTTCTATCCATGATACAAAAGTACATTTTGACAGTTGCCTCCACACCTGAAAAAGGAACGCGCCCATTCTGCAATATCAGATTATCAAGACAGCAGTGCCACACACAGTTTTCATCACAGTGATACTCTTCCAACCACAGAAACGCTGAGTCAGCGCAAAATTCATTAGCAGCCTAGCAGCGCTGGAGTCCTGTGTTCCAACCCCACCAAGGACAGCATCTGCAAAAAGTTTATATGTTCTAACAATGTATGCAAGGGTTTCCTCCCAGTACTTATTTTTCTACCCACACTCCAAAGACATACAGATATTAAATTTCGATTGTGAGTTCCAATAGTGACAATAGCAGTAATGTCTGTGAAGCGAATATTGAATTATTGGTGCTATATAAGTGATAAAACAAAAATTTAAATTGATGCTCAGCCACACTCAGGTGGCACAAATATCAGTTTCGTTGATTACTATTGTCAGAAAAATGTAAGAATAGTAACACGGGTAGTTGACTCAATGAGGGTGGAGGACTGTCGGTCTCGATAGCCTACTGCTACAGGCAACACACATGAAGGTGACTCAACAGGAGTCTACATATTTCCAAAAATGTATTGGCAGACACCAACAAAGTGACATTAATTTCACCACAGTAAAAACAGTATAACAGGGACCGACATATCTTCCACTACAGCCAACCCAGCAGATGGACACCCAACCAGGAATGTTCACATTTCCAAAATTTAATGGCAGGCAACAACAAAGTGGCATCAATTTCACCACAGTATAAATAGTATAATAGGGACTGACAGGTCTTCCACTACACCAAACTCAGCAGATGGACACCCAACCAGGACTGCTCACATTTCAAACAATTAGTGGCAGACACTACCAAAGTGGCATCAATTTCACAAGAGTAAAAATAGTATAATGGGGAGCGACATCTCTTCATCTACAGCCAACCCAGAAAATGGACACCCAACTAAGAGTTTACACATTTCCAAAAATTAGTGCCATACACCAATAAAGTGGCATCAATTTCACCACCTACCCCATTTAGACCTCGAAGGAGCCTAATCCCCCTTCCACCACGACCTTGTTTTTTCACCATCATGTTGCTCACATAGTGTGCTATGAGCACAGTATTAGCAACTAAAAATTAGATTTTTTACTCTGCACCACCTCTGCACAGCTGAATTTCACTGGCACTAAATGAGAAGGTGAAATATGACGTGCTGAATCGAGTTAGTCACAGTAAAACAAAATTTTTATGTGTGGATGAGGCCTGTATGACAAAATTTTTTAAAACAGATCTCCTCTACTGTATGACTTCAGTAAAAGAAGAATTTTTTGGGCCTGTCGATAAGGCCTGTATAAGATTGATTAATGCAACACAAACCAAATTTGAATAAAAATAAGAATGTCAAGCACTAAAATACATATAAACCTACAAAAAATTGTGCAATAATGACAAATACAAAAGGAGTATATATAAATTAATACATTTTATTAGACAAAATAGATAAAAAGTATAACAGCTGCATAAAAACTGGAGCACATACAGTTATATGAAAAAGATTGGGCACCCCTATTAATCTTAAGCTTAATGTTTTATAAAAATTGGTGTTTTTGCAACAGCTATTTCAGTTTGATATATCTAATAACTATTGGACACAGTAATGTTTCTGCCTTGAAATGAGGTTTATTGTACTAAACAGAAAATGTGCAATTTGCATCCAAACAAAATTTGACAGGAGCATAAGTATGGGCACCAGAAAAGTGACATTAATATTTAGTAGATCTTCCTTTTGCAAAAATAACAGCCTCTAGTCGCTTCCTGTAGCTTTTAATGAGTTCCTGGATCCTAGATGAAGGTATTTTTGACCATTCCTCTTTACAAAACAATTCCAGTTCAGTTAAGTTTGATGGTCGCCGAGCATGGACAGCCCTCTTCAAATGATCCCACAGATGTTCAATGATATTCAGGTCTGGGGACTGGGATGGCCATTCCAGAACATTGTAATTGTTCCCCTGCATGAATGCCTGAGTAGATTTGGAGTGGTGTTTTGGATCATTGTCTTGCTGAAAGATCCATCCCCTGCGTAACTTCAACTTTGTCACTGATTCTTGAACATTATTGTCAAGAATCTGCTGATACTGAGTGGAATCCATGCGTCCCTCAACTTTAACAAGATTCCCAGTGCCGGCATTGGCCACACAGCCCCAAAGTATGATGGAACCTCCACCAATTTTACTGTGGGTAGCAAGTGTTTTTCTTGGAATGCTGTGTTTTTTTGACGCCATGCATAATGCCTTTTTGTATGACCAAACAACTCAATCTTGGTTTCATTAGTCCACAGGACCTTCTTCCAAAAAGAAATTGGCTTCTCCAAATGTGCTTTTGCATACCTCAGCCGACTCTGTTTGTGGCGTGCTTGCAGAAACGGCTTCTTTCGCTTCACTCTCCCATACAGCTTCTCCTTGTGCAAAGTGCATTGTATAGTTGACCGATGCACAGTGACACCATCTGCAGAAAGTTGATGCTGCAGCTCTCTGGAGGTGGTCTGAGGATTGTCCTTGACTGATCTAACCATTCTTCTTCTCTGCCTTTCTGATGTTTTTCTTGGCCTGCCACTTCTGGCCTTAACAAGAACTGTCCTGTGTTCTTCCATTTCCTTTCTTGTTCCTCACAGTGGAAACGGACAGGTTAAATCTCTGAGACAGCTTTTTGTATCCTTCCCCTGAACAACTATGTTGAATAATCTTTGTTTTCAGATCATTTGACAGTTGTTTTGAGGAGCCCATGATGCCACTCTTCAGAGGAGATTCAAACAGGAGAACAAGTTGCAAGTGGCCACTTTAAGTAGCTTTTCTCATGATTGCATACACCTGGCTATGAAGTTCAAAGCTCAATGAGGTTACAAAATAAAAAAAGTGCTTTAGTAAGTCAGTAAAAAGTAGGTAGGAGTATTTAAAACAAGAAAATGATAAGGGCGGCCATACTTATGCACCTGTCAAATTTTGTTTGAATGCAGATTGCACATGTTCTGCTAGTACAATAAACCTCATTTTAAGGCAGAAACATTACTGTGTCCAATAGTTATTAGATATATCAAACTGAAATAGCTGTTGCAAAAACACCAATTTTTATAAAACATTAAGTTTAAGATTAATAGGGGTGCCCAAACTTTTTCATATAACTGTATATTAAAAGGTATAACCGATCAAGAATCAATAAATCACAGAAAGCACCATGCAAAATAATTAATATAAGTTGATACACATCCAAGGTCAAAAAATATATAAATATTACCAAAAAAGTGCTGAATTGCAGAACAATTTATGCAAATAATAACCAGATTTGTACACAAAAATTGTGCATATGAAAAAGTGCTAAACGTGCAATTAGATCAAAAACTATAAAAAGTGTAGCTTTCGGAAGAAGGCTTATGCTGAAACGTACGTAGGGATCCTGGCAGCACACTTTCTATAGGTAATTTGTCTGCTTACTCTTATTATATGGTACTACAGCACCCTAGCGCTTTGGTTATGTATTATTAATATAATCCTCCCTTCATATAATTCTTTCCCGGTCATTATATGTGATACACTCTATAATTAGCTGCTGATTCAATTGCACTCTAAGCACTTTTTTCACCTTGCTTCATATGCATTTTCTTTGCACATATTCTTGCCATTATTTGCACAAATTGCTCTGCAATTCAGCACCTTATTTACTTATGAAAATTTATATACATTCTGACCATTTATGTGTATTAATATTATATTTATATGAATTATTTTGCATGGTGCTTGTTTTGTGTTCATTTTATATGTGGTATTGCTCCAATTTTTATAGTTTTTGATCTAATTGCACGTTTAGCACTTTTTCATGTGCACAATTTTTGTGTACAAATCTGGTTATTATTTGCATAAATTGTTCTGCACTTAAGCACTTTTTTGGTAATATTTATATTTTTTTGACCGTGGATGTGTATCAACTTATAAGAATTATTTTGCATAGTGCTTTCTGTGATTTATTGATTCTTTATGGGTTATACCTTTTAATATGTGCTCCAGTTTTTATACAGCTGTTATACTTTTTATCTATTTTGTCTAATAAAATATATTAATTTATATATACTCCTTTTGTATTTATGTCATTATTGCACAATTTTTTGTAGGTTTATCTGTATAAGATTGAGTGGATGCTCAAAACAATTTAAAAGTGACATGTCCCTTGCTGTATGACGTTAGTAACAGAAGAATTTGTTTGGGCCTGTTGATAAGGCCTGTATAAAATTGAGTGGATGCTCAAAATAATGTATGTATGATGTTAGTAACATAAAATTTTTGGGGTGTGAATGGGAACATACAACAGGACCAGTAACAGAGCAGCTATGGAAAGTACAAGATCCAGGATCTAGACTACAACTATTACTCATCTACCCAACACCAATTACCAGAGAGCATTTGATGCTCGTCAGAAGATAGGTGTAACAGATGCATGTCTCAAGCTGGTATAAAAGATGCCCGTGAGAAATTGGATGCCAAAGAAGCACATAATCTAGAAGACTAGAAGATAGGCTCAAAACACTTTCAAACTCTGATCTCTCCTGCTGTATCACGATTGAAAAAAAAAAAAATTTAATGTGCAACAGCTCTGCACATGTAAGGGGTTAAAGAGACTGTTTTATGCCCTAAACACATCCCAGTTAAAAGTTGGTAAATGCCGAATGTCTTACTCTGTATATATTGTACCTGAATGCTGCTATTTGTATATTGTGTATAGGGAAAGTGTAGTGATAGGTATAGCCCACTAGAGGGGGGACATTGTAGGATAGCAATAGGAATAGTAACTTAGAATAGAAAACTAGTTAATTTAGGAGGGGCCAACTGTGGGTAAGCCAGGAGGATTTCCTGATGTTAGTCAGTAGGGCTTTAGAGCCTGGACAGGGCAGTTGGCAACGCAACATTTGCAGGCAAGGAGCCCAGTCGTCCAGGGCCTGTGGGCTGAAAGTCACAGCGGTGAGAGAAAGCAGGGCAGCTCCAATATGTGGCAGCTAACTACGTGGGCAGATGCCCTTATGTCTGGGGCGAAACGGACAGGGGAACTCCTGAAGTTAGTGAGGTTGGCCAGAAGGAATTCTGTGGTACCGGACAAGCTGATGCGACCCTGGAACATTCTGGAAGAAGTGGAAAGCACAGGGAAAGAAAAGGATGTACTCTGTGCTGATCCCTATGTTGTATCTGTGACTGAGCTGGACGTACTGAGATTGGGACCAAGTAAAATCGTTTGTTTTAAGTTGGAACTGGACTCTGTCTCTCTTTGTTTGAAACCGCCCGAAGGAAATCCTCAGATCTGAGAGGACCCAGATGGAACAGAAAGCGGGAATAAAGGTACGCTACAAAAGGGACATTGTGTTTATGTAACAAGGGACCAGGGCGTGCATAAACAGCCATCAATGCGGGCCACGACTATGGCCCTGGACTCTCTTACAGACAGAAGAATTTCAATGGCACTAAATGAAAAGGTTGGATATAGCAGGCTCTATCATGTTTATCAACAGAAAAAAATTAGAATTTTTTTAATGCGTGTTAGGTCTGCAGACAGGTTCATATCACTGCCACAACATGACAATGTGTGATGCAGCGGGCTGTATCACATTCAACAGAATTTTTTTTTCTATTTTTGTAATGTGCCTTAGGTCTGCGGACAGTTTCATATCACCACAGCAATAAATGACAAGGTGAGATACAGCAGGCTTTTTCACATTTAGCTAGCGAAAATATATTATTTAATATGCTATACTTGTGCATGGAGCAAAATAGAAGCAGTGCATAACATCCTTGTAGGACATGTGCCCTGCCGGCTTTGTCTGAGAACCTCAGTAATGCCCCCCACAAAAAAAAAAAAAAATTCCGGAAGGTAAATTTTACAGTCACACTGGACACTATCTAGCTACACTATTTGACTGATGCACAACTGCCTAACTAAATAGCTGAAATCTTACTGTTAACAGTAGCAGTGTCAGGAGCAGCCTCTCAGCGCTGTATCAGTGTCAAAATAGTGCTAAAACAAGATGTTCGCTATTTATATGCAGAGGGACATGTGATTTCAACAGCCAATGACACAAGCCGATGTGTCAGGACATTGTGGGTGTTTCCTGCACCCTGATTGGCTAGCTGCAATGTGCACATATAAAGAAAAAAAAATGACTGCTGTGCTGTGCTTACAAAAACACCACGCCTCTGAGCTCTGCAAAGCCCCTCCCCTCATCATATAAGTGCCAAACGCTAATGATACACTATCATTATTGTTGCTAAAGTGCTGAAAATATTTTTTTGGCAATGCAAATATTTTCCTGCACTTTTACCGAATGTTACAGATTTTTACTGATTTTATAAAATTTTGCTCGGGTTTGCGATCACGAATCCGAGTGTGCTATATTCCTGCCAAATTTATGTTTGGTGATCATTTTCCGAACAAATTCGCTCATCTCTAATGTTAACCCAGTTATTATTTTCCATTAGCAAAATAATTTTTGCTAATCTTTAAAAAAAAAAAAATAGGAACTGACCAGTTACTAGAAAAAAGGAAATGGTTATGACATTTAACAACAGTAAATTGTGCCAATAACAAGAAAACCCAAACCAAATTCATGAACATCAGCAGAAATAAGAAAATTACAATGGGGCTCCAAAGCAGCTTCACCATAGGTTGACATTTTGGAATTCTCAGCTGACATTTGTGAGGCAATTCAGAGTCCTAATAAGGGGGTTCTACTGACATACAACTTGGTTTGTGGCTTCATTTCCATGGGCCCATTGACTACACAACTTGCCCCGAATACACACACCATTTTACAGTTTAACTTGTGTTTATTATTAAAAATACTACAGCAAAAAGCATTTTTTTCTTCTTGATCTCCCTATGTAGCTGGGTTTCAAGTCCAACTACTTCACACCAATAAGGAAGGTTTTGGTGACTTAAGGTTTGCTTACAAGGGCCAACCTGGTATATAAAAAAACTGCCACTGGTCAACTGCTTGCTTACTGTGCAGTTGTTTACTGATCTTTTTAAAGGGAACCTGTCAGGTCCCCCATGACCTCCAAAAAATGCTTTTATTAATGCCTTGTTTTCACTCAATAACATTATACAGGGCTGGTTACGCAGGGAATTTGCTCATACATAGGTGAATGTTGCTAGGCTGGAGGGCATGGGACCTGGCAGGTTCCCTTTAAAAGCCCACCCAGTTTCACATGTGTACTGAATCAGAGATATATTTCAGTTTTCTGGCACCTCGGGCAAAAAATTCAGTTTGCCACCCACTACCTCCCTCCTTCAAGGACATTTGCGATTTGCACACTTAGTCACGTGCCGACGAGTTGCTCTTCCTAATTCTCTCAATGTTCAATGAGAAACAGGAAAAAAAAAGATAGTCATGTGACTGTCAGTATGAAAATTGCATGAGTGAAGTGGATATTTCATGACTGCTGGAATTAGCAAGCACAGCTGAATCCTGACAGTGAGTATATTACTCGCTGTTAGAATTGTTATGCTACAGGGTTTTATTTTATAATTAAAGGGCTTGTCCAGTTTTGAGATCATAGTCTGCAGTTATTCTGTGTGAATGCAGGCTTCTGAAATCTCAGTGCATTCACTGCACACTTAAAGGATTCTCCTTTGGCAATGGCAAGAGTAGACGGTACTGTCAGCAAGTATGTGATTTGTATACTTGTGTCCACATTCCGGCTAGACGTGTCCGGCCTCGAACAATTCATTTTCATTGAGTGAGGTCATGCATATCTAGTCGGCACGTGACAGCATGTATGCAAATCGCCGGCGTGAGAGAATCCGGACAGCGTGCAGTGCTGTGTGAGAATTCAGAAGTCTGCAGTCACATAGAATGACTACGGACTCATCACAAACTTGGACAACCCCTTTAATGCTCTTAACAAATGAAAACATGAAATCAATAGGAGGCAGATTTGAGGTACCCGGTCGCGAGCACTATCAGAAGACGGAGCAAGTCCCCAACTGAGCATTTCGCTGTCGGGAACACCTAATCGGCAGGATTGCCGGGTGTTGGACCTTGGCCGATCAGACATTGATGATCTATCCTCAGGTTAGGTCATTAATAAGAAACTACTGGACAACCTCTTTAAGGGGTATGAGTGATTCCCGTGTATTGTGAAACAAATTTTTGTTGAGAAAGTGATTTGATCTCCTCTAATGTTGTGCTTAAGGAGGTGGGTCATTTCTGTGATTCTCCAACAGCTTTTTCAAACTATGATCTGTAAAATAAACTGCTACATTTGTACAATTATGGTGCGCCCTCGAAAATTGACATTTCAGAATAGTTGCCAACCATGCTGGAATATGACATCTTGAGGTAAGTTTGCAACTGTTAGGCCCCGTTCACACTTTGCGGTTTTAGATGCGTTTCCGCTGCGTTTTTCAACGCAGCGGAAACGCATCCAACCCGCAGCACAGTGCACTACCAGTGTAATCTAATGGGAACCGCATGTCTGCTGTGCACATGCTGCGGAAAAAAACGCGCGGTTTAGCCGAGTTTATTTTCCGCAGCATGTCAATTCTTTGTGCGGAACTGCAGCGGTTCGGCGCCCATTGACTTACATTGAGTCGGGCACTTCCGCAGCAAAACCGCAGATCTAAAAAAGATCTGCGGGTTTGCTGCGGGTGAAACCGCTGCAGTTCGGGAGGAGGGAAGTGTGTGGGCGGTGCGTGGGCGTGTATAGTGTGCGGCGCTATGTGTGTGGGCGGTGCGTGGGCGTGTATAGTGTGCGGCGCTGTGTGTGTGGGCGGCGATTGTGTGCCGGTGTCTGCGTGATCGGTGTGCGGGGCTGTGTGCGCGATCGGTGTGCGGGGCTGTGTATGTGCGGCCGTGTGCGGGGCTGTGTATGTGCGGCGGTGTGCGGGCCTGTGTATGTGCGGCGGTGTGCGGGCCTGTGTGCGTGTCTCCGTGTATGCAGGCATCGTCGGATGGGACTACAAGTCCCATCCGGCGATGCCTGCTATAGTGACTGACACATTAGCCAATGATGGGACAGTAGTAGTCCCATCATCCGGCTAATGTGCTGAATGTAAAAAAAAAAAAAAATTACATAACATACAGAACATATAACATACACATAACATACAGAACATATAACATACACATGACATACAACATATAACACACATGACATACAGAACATATACATGACATACAGAACATATAACATAACATGACATACAGAACATATAACATACATGACATACAGAACATATAACATACATGACATACAGACATATAACACACATGACATACAGAACATAACATACATGACATACAACATATAACACACATGACATACAGAACATATAACACACATGACATACAGAACATATAACATACATGACATACAACATATAACACACATGACATACAACATATAACACATACATGACATACAACAATAACACACATGACATACAGAACATATAACATACATGACATACAACATATAACACACATGACATACAGAACATATAACACACATGACATACAGAACATATAACATACATGACATACAGAACATATAACATACATGACATACAACATATAACACATGACATACAGAACATATAACATACATGACATACAACATATAACACACATGACATACAGAACATATAACATACATGACATACAACATATAACACACATGACATACAGAACATATAACACACATGACATACAGAACATATAACAACACATGACATACAACATATAACACACATGACATACAGAACATATAACATACAATGACATACAACATATAACACACATGCATACAGAACATATAACATACACATGACATACAGAACATATAACATACACATGACATACAGAACATATAAACATACACATGACATTACATACATATAACATACATGACTATACAGAACATATAACATACACATGACATACAACATATAACATACATACCAAACAGACAATATAACATTACCCTGACATACAGAACATATAACATACACATGACATACAACATATAACATCACATGACATACAACATATAACACATGACATACAGAACATATAACATACATGACATACAACATATAACACACATGACATACAACATATAACACACATGACATACAGAACATATAACATACATGACATACAACATATAACACACATGACATACAGAACATATAACATTACACATGACATACAGAACATATAACATACATGACATACAGAACATATAACACACATGACATACAGAACATATAACACACATGACATACAGAACATATAACATACATGACATACAACATATAACACACATGACATACAGAACATATAACATACATGACATACAACATATAACAACACATGACATACAAACATATAACACACATGACATACAGAACATATAACATACACATGACATACAACATATAACACACATGACATACAGAACATATAACATACACATGACATACAGAACATATAACACACATGACATACAGAACATATAACACACATGACATACAGAACATATAACAACATGACATACAAACATATAACATACATGACATACAACATATAACATACATGACATACAGAACATATAACATATACATGACATACAGAACATATAACATACACATGACATACAACATATAACATACATGACATACAGAACATATAACATACACATGACATACAACATACACATGACATACAGAACATATAACATACACATGACATACAACATATAACACACATGACATACAGAACATATAACATACATGAATACACATACACATGACATACAACATACACATGACATACAACACATAACATAGAGCACATACTCACCTCTTCCCCGACACCATCGATCTGTACTGCTCTGCCTCTGCCGCCGGGAGACACCCATCCCCCAGGGCTACCAGCCTTTACAACCATCAGACCACCAACCAACATGGAGCTGGAGTTCCGCCATCACTAGGCTTCACTCCTGCTCTAGCGCAACACGGAGCTGTAGTTCCGCCTTCAATAGGCTTCACTCCTGCTCTAGCGCAACACGGAGCTGGAGTTCCGTCATCACTAGGCTTCACTCCTGCTCTAGCACAAAACGGACCTGGAGTTCCGCCATCACCTGGCTTCACTCCTGTTCTAGCACACGATATTCCATTACACGCTTCAAATGTGGCTTTCAGCCGGGAAGACGCTTCTCCTTCCCCGGGCCTTCCAGCCATCGCATTAACCAGTCTATCACCCTAGCAGGAGCCCGAGTTCCGCCAGCGTGGGTTTTCACCCCTCCTGCGCCAGCGGGAGCCGGGGTTCCACCTGCATCGGTCATCACTCCTCCTACAGCGCACAGCGGGGAGTGTTTAAATAACAATGAGTATCTAACGTTAAACGGTTTGATTTCAAGGGAGAACGAGCTATCCTCAGCAATTAAGGAGCTGATGCACCGCTTACCGCAACCAAGCGGTACAGCTGAAAGCAACACTACGCTTCAGTCAGCCAGTTTGCACAAAGAAGGTTTTTACTGCGGGATCAGCACCCTTGGTGCACACTTAGACCAGGAGACAAAGGAAAAAATTTGGAATAATGACTACGTTGACATATGGTCACTATTGTCAGACGATCAACAGAACGTTGATATAGAAAAGAAGGACAGGAGGGGGAACATATGATAGAAATAGATCTAAATTAGCCCTAAACATGAATAATTGGCTACAGGCGTTCTCAGTATTGGGCTGTATTATGGGCCAGAAGCATCCGGAACGCTGCTCCGAATTGTTCATATATCAGGATATGATATATAATACATATAAATCGCATGGCGGTTCCGCTTGGCGACAAAACGATGAGGACTTCCGCAGGCGCCTGGCCCTACAGCCCGATCTAGGATGGGGGGTGAAAGCGACAGAGGTGTGGATACGATTGATGCTATCGCAGAAGCAGTCTCCCTTTTCTTCGGCGACCACTAATTACTCCGCAGGTCAACACTCGGTGGTTGTACGAAAACCCGGGGCCTGCTGGTTATCTAACGAGGAAAACTGCCGCTTCCAAACACTTTGTAAGTTTAGACATGACTGCTCAACCTGCAGGGGAGCACACCCAGCTGACAGGTGTACTCGTCAGAAAAACAGAGCGCCCACAAGGCAAAACCTCGGTGGGCGTAGCAGCGATGGGCCCTAGCTAGATCTCTACCCCAATAAGGAAGCGGCACAGCTACTACACTCTGGCTTTACTAACGGCTTCTTCATCCCCTTCAAACCTACCAGAACACCAACAGTTGCCAATAACCTAAAATGAGCACGAGAATTCCCCGAAATCCTAAACCAAAAAATAAGAAAGGAAGTTGAGCTAGGTAGAATGGCGGGTCCATTTCAGTCGCTGCCCTTCAAAAACATCAAAATATCGCCTCTAGGCATTATTCCGACAAAAGAACCCGGTAAATATCGGCTAATCCATCATCTATCTCACCCAAAGGGCGAATCCGTTAACGACGCTTTACCCCCAGAGGAAGCCTCTGTCACATACGCGTCTTTTGACAAGGCCGTAGATTTAGTCTGGCCCGGCGCCCTGCTAGCTAAAACAGACATTAAATCGGCATTTCGACTTTTACCCGTTCATCCCGAATGTTATCACTTATTAGGATGCAAAGTGGAACAGCACTATTATTTTGATATGTGCCTGCCGATGGGATGTTCAATTTCGTGTCACTATTTTGAGTTATTCAGTACGTTTCTGGATTGGGTTGTCCGCCATGAAACAGGCAGTAATTCTTTGATTCATTACCTCGACGATTTTTTGTTCGTCGGTCCCAGAAATTCCAAACTCTGTTTTTTCCTGCTAACAAAATTTAAACTAATATCGCGTCATTTCGGTGTCCCGCTGTCACCCGAAAAAACAGTCGGACCGTGTAAGGTACTACCCTTTTTGGGCATTGAAATAGACACCAATTCGATGGTTTTCCGGTTACCTTCTGAAAAATACAAAAAACACTACAGATGCTGGAAAGGTTCTGTACAGTTAAAAAAGTCACCCTTCAACAGATGCAGGCCCTACTGGGCCTATTGACATTTGCCATTTGCCAGCCGCGTAAAGCCGGTCGGCAGAGCCTTCTCCAGTCGATTATCATTGGCAACAAAGGGCATTTCTCAGCCCGGGCATAGAATCAGATTAACTCGCTCGTTAAAAGCTGACTTGGTAGTTTGGAAAACATTCCTGGAATCATACAATGGTCATACATGTGTCATGTTTAACGAAACGTCAAATAAAGACATTGGGCTCACAGTTGGGTGGAGCAAAGAACACGGTTTTGCAGAAGTCTATAAAGACCAATGGTGCAAAAGCAATTGGCCAGAACTATGGACCACATGAGCTGGGGACAAGATCCAGCACTGTGGGAAATTTTTTCAATACTTGCAGCTATAGAGATTTGGGCCAAGCTGTTGATAAATGCAAATATTCGGTTTCAAACAAAAAACACGACAACCGCTAAGAGCTTGAACCACGTCAACCACATCCTTGCCTATACTTGCCCTGTTAGGTCGGTTAGCACTGCTATGCTTGAAAAACAATATATGGTGTCGAGCCACAGTTGTGGCGGAGGTAGATGATAATCTGATTGACCCACTTTTATCTTCCGATTGGCAGGCCTTCAGAATCCAGCTTCCCAGTGCGCAAACAATGGGTATTCAGTGTCCGCCGTCCCTTTGGGACATAGTGGCCAATCACTAATGCCCTTAATCCACGCCTCTGTTTCACCAGCTACCTGGCAGGTTTATGGTAAGGCTTAGGAGGAATGGTGCTCCTTAGTTCAGGGTAGGCCAGTAGATGTGTGACCGGGCAAGAGGAGTAGTGACTGCAGAATTTTTGGTTTGGCTTAGATCTCTAAGATCTAGATCGGGGGCGTCTGGTACGTCGGCGCAAAGCAAATTATCGGGATTAGCCTTCTTTTTTCAACTAATGGGGTGGGCTGACGTAGCAAAACTTTTTCATCAGGCAAGCCATCAAAGGGTGGAAAAGGCTTCAGCCAAGTCTAGAATGTCGTCGCCCCATTTCTCTTACACTATTTCATAACATTATCTCAATATCCCCATCGGTCTGCAAATCACAATACGAGGCGACCCTCATCTCAGCAGCATTCGCTATTGCTTTTTTCGGCGCACTGCGTATCAGTGAGTTACCTCGTTCAAAAAGGGCGTCGGAAGGTGGTTTGATTAACGAGGACATAGTCATATGTAGTGACACTCTGCGCATCAGAGTGCGAAAATCCAAGTGTGATCCAACCGGGAGGGGCACGTGGGTGCTGGTTAAATCAACAGGTGGCCAAGTATGCCCACTTAAAATAGTCAAAAGTTCTGCAGTTGTAAGACACAAAGGCAGATCTTTTTTATCGCATACAGATGGATCTCATCTTACCAGGTATCAATTTCAGACAATTTTCGCATCATGTTTAAAAAGATCGGGGGCTAATCCAAAAGAATACGGGACGCATTCCTTTCGAATAGGGGCAGCCACCGAGGCAGCTAGGGCCGGAGTATCAGAAGCCGAGGTGCAGAGGATGGGACGATGGAAATCCGCATGCTTCGCTAGATACATAAGACCTGATCTGCTGAAGTAACACATTTTATCTCTTTCAGGAGTTGAAGTTTGGGTTTTAGGACATTCGTATGTCTATTGGGCGGAAAAAAGGGCCGAGCTGTGGCCTGGTGGAAAAAGTCTAGGCTTCCCAGGGCTGGAAGTCAACTGGAGAGGGATAAGAGGCCTCCAATGGCGGCAGGTGTTTCAAGAATTGGTTTACATCTCCAGGAGGGTGAAACGCCCGTTGATAATTGTGTTACATGTTGGTGGCAATGATCTTTGCAAAAGTAAAATCACTGATCTGTACAAATGGATGACAACTACATCGAGCGTTGTGCCTGTTTATTTGAGGATATGGTATTGGTGTGGTCACAAATGACACCTCGAGCCGTATGGCGGGGGGCAAGAGATAAAAAAGCCATGGAGCGAATAAGAAAAAAATTCAACGTGCTGATGGCAAAATTCGTGAGGAAAAAATGTGGCATTGTGGTGCGTATCACCAGCTGGAAGGAGACAACACGGCATTACTCAGATCGGACTGAGTTCACCTGACGGACATTGGTCTAGATATATTTTTGTCCGGCCTGCAGGATGGGGTTGAACAGGCCCTAATGGTGATGGGTGGAGGTCGGAGTCCTGTGTAGGTCATACACAGTATCCTCTGTGGCGGATTAGGAGAGGGCAAAGGTTTGTGACCGCTCGTTGGCCTAATCGCCTGTCGATCACGGACAGGATCTCAGCCATGAGCCGCCCGTTACAAAATGTAATTGCCCTTCTCTGCTTTGGTAATTAATAAACTGTGACCGACCTGTTCAACCCATCCAGGCCTGGTTGTGTATTCTTTATGGGATTGATGGGAAGGGGGGGGGGTGAAGGTACTGTTTAGGACATACAGGTCTTCCCAGTCTGGCAGGCACAATACTGAATAAGGAATGTGCATCTGACTGGGAAGCCCATAAGATAGATGCTAGTGAAATACGGTCCGTGCCCAATTCACCCTCCCTTGCACCACTCCCATTGGTGATGGATTAATTGGGGAAGTCCAGCTGTCCAGTGACCTCAGAGGGGAAGGTATCTGCGGCCCACACCTACAGGGATTAAATCTAGGTGTTCTGGTCAGCAACTTCCTTTCCCCTCCGGCAGTCACTGGAAGCTGTTGTCCCACCCTCCCTCCCTTACAGATTTCAATGGAAAAATGGCTATTCTAAGTGCGTCGGAGTTATGTATTTATGTGTAATATGTAGTTTTATATAAAAAAAATTATAAAAATAAAATTTTATGTATATATGATAAAACTTTGTTAGCAAAACTAAGTCACAGCGGATTAGCAGAGGAGGGCAAAGGTTCGTGACCGCTCGTTGGCCTAATCGCCTGTCGATCACGTACAGGATCTCAGCCATGAGCCGCCCGTTATGAAATGTAATTGCCCTTCTCTGCTTTGGTAATTAATAAACTGTGACCGACCTGTTGTGTATTCAGGCCTGGTTGTGTATTCTTTATGGGATTGATGGGAAGGGGGGGGGGTGAAGGCACTGTTTAGGACATACAGGTCTTCCCAGTCTTGACACTGTCGATCACCAACTCCTTTTCACTATGCTCCACTCTCTAGGCCTCAAACTGTTCTGTCTTGGTTCTCCTCCTGCCAGGCCATATTTCAGAAGCTAAGTTGTTTGTGCTAATAGTGTGGGCCATACACCAAGCCACATTTCAGAATCTAAATCCTTTCTGCCAATAGTGTGGGCCATACACCAGGCTACATTTCAGAACATAAATCATTTGTGCTAATAGTGTGGTCCAGTCAGGAGTCCACATTTCAAAATCTAAACCATTTCTGGTAAGTGTGGGCCAGACACCAGGCCACATTTCTGAATCTGAATCCTTTCCGCTAATAGTGTGGTCCAGACACACTATCCCAGCAGATAAATACTGATTGTTAATTTAGTGACAGTTGTGGGCCTAGAGTTGTGAAACAGCTGACAAAAAGAGGGAAGGGTACATTCAACATGAGTGGGAAAAAGCAAGGTCACAGTGGAAGTTGGAATAGCCTTGGTGTTCAAGGTGTACGTGGGTTAGGTGGTTATGTTGCTGAAAGCTCTACTGAAGGTCGGTGTCACACTTGCGAGTATGATACGAGAAACTCGCACGAGTTTCTCGCATCAACACCCGGCACTGCCACCGGCACTCGGACAGGAGCATACGGCTGCATAGAAATACATGGAGCTGCACACTCCGGTCCGAGTGTTGATGCGAGAAACTCATGCGAGTTTCTCGCATCATACTCTCAAGTGTGACACCGGTCGAATAAAGACCATCTCGTCCTATCCAAAGACAACATCTGACAACTGAACAGGCTACTCGACTCCCTTTCTTTGGCAGCAGCACACCTTGTAGATGAGGTTCAGAAAGAACATATGCTCCAGTGGATGGCAAGCACTGCATAAAGTGGCCTCTCCTCCATCCTCCACCTTAACATCACACATAGTACAATCCTTAGAGGTGGCACCCCAATTACGCTTGATTCCCACAGTGTACAGCTGACTGTGGGGAATCACAGATGGGCGAGTCTGCAGAGCTGTTCACACATTCTATTCCATGGGTATTAGAGGTCTGTTTCAAAAATGTACAGAATCAAAAGGATGAAAATATCTGTACTGATGGGCAAATTTTTTTTCAGTTGTATCCAGGGCCGGACTAAATAAGGTCCGAGCAGGATTCAGACTTTCGTCACCAGACGTTAACCCTGGGGATGGAGGCGATCCTGATGAGACTGCTGATGTAAAAAAATAAAAAATAAAAACAATGCACACATGCCTTTTTTTTTTCTTTATATGCTGAACTCGGGCTCAAATTGTAATAGCTCCACCTTCCTTCCCTCTACATAGATTCTTATGAAAACAAAAAACAAGAAACAAATATCCTAAAATAAAACAAAATAAAAAATATATATTGCAAAAATTGCATGAAGTTGTAATAATAATAATAAGGGTATTTGTTCACATTTGTGTCACTTGACAAGTGGAAAGGTTTTTAATATTAGAGTAGGACTGTCCCACAAAGGGTTGCCTTGATGTGGCGGGATGGCTTGTACATTCTTTTGATCAAAATTATGTTTACCAAATACCCTTATTATTATTATTATTACAACTTCATGCAATTTTTGCAATATATATTTTTTATTTTGTTTTATTTTAGGATATTTGTTTCTTGTTTTCTCTGTTTAATGGTCATGTGTTTGATATGCATTTACATTTTGCATACACATCAACTTATTATTTTTTCAGTTCAGACCCAGTTTTTTATTTAGTTCTTAGTGCATTCTGTGCATATAAGGGTGTGACCGCCCTGTTTCTGAGTTGAGAAAATCCATCCTGTCTGGCCTGAGCTTCAACTGGTAGGATCAGTCCCTCTGCCTTGTTCACATTTGTGTCACTTGACAAGTGGAAAGGTTTTTAATATTAGAGTAGGACTGTCCCACAAAGGGTTGCCTTGACGTGGCGGGATGGCTTGTACATTCTTTTGATCAAAATTATGTTTACCAAATACCCTTATATTATTATTATTACAACTTCATGCAATTTTTGCAATATATATTTTTTATTTTGTTTTATTTTAGGATATTTGTTTCTTGTTTTCTCTGTTTAATGGTCATGTGTTTGATATGCATTTACATTTTGCATACACATCAACTTATTATTTTTTCAGTTCAGACCCAGTTTTTTATTTAGTTCTTAGTGCATTCTGTGCATATAAGGGTGTGACCACCCTGTTTCTGAGTTGAGAAAATCCATCCTGTCTGGCCTGAGCTTCAACTGGTAGGATCAGTCCCTCTGCCTTGTTCACATTTGTGTCACTTGACAAGTGGAAAGGTTTTTAATATTAGAGTAGGACTGTCCCACAAAGGGTTGCCTTGACGTGGCGGGATGGCTTGTACATTCTTTTGATCAAAATTATGTTTACCAAATACCCTTATTATTATTATTACAACTTCATGCAATTTTTGCAATATATATTTTTTATTTTGTTTTATTTTAGGATATTTGTTTCTTGTTTTTTGTTTTCTCTGTTTAATGGTCATGTGTTTGATATGCATTTACATTTTGCATACACATCAACTTATTATTTTTTCAGTTCAGACCCAGTTTTTTATATAGATTCTTATGAGTAGCAACTGCCAAATCTCATCTCAGTAAATGAAAAATCTGCTTCACTGAAGACACAGTTTATCCGTGAATTAAAAGTATTCAGAATGAAAGATCAGTCCAGGAGGGAAAAGATGGAGCATTATATTGCAAAGTTTCTCATTTTGACATGTATTAATAAGTTATTAAAAAAAATTATAGAAAATGACGGTTATGCAACACCTTAACAACTAGCGCCATAAGGCCGGGATCACACATGCGACGAAGTCGTCCGACACTCGCATGTATAATGTAGTTCTATGCAGCCACTCGCTTCACTCTCGAGTGCCGGCGCCAGAGCTGGGATTTCACATGTGAGTGTCGGACGACTTCATCGCATGTGTGATCCCGGCCTAAGTCTACGGTGCTCGTCGGGAGCGGACTCAGCACCCTGTATTATTCAGCCATCAATTGCCACTAACAGCAGCATGTGGAGCAGAGATGCGGCAGCTGCTGTAAATATCGGACAAAGGCATTTAAAGCGCTTGTCTCGGAGACATAACATTATACATGACCATCGTACCACCCAGCAATGCAATAGTGGGGCGCCAATAGGTTGCTACGGCAGCTAGGGATTTGTTGAACACGACCATATTTGCCATTGCAATGATCTTAAAGTTAAGTCTGTGGCTGCAATTCATAGGAGACTGATTTTTACATTATACTGCAATAGGGTGGTATTGCAGAATACCTTATTAAACTTAAATAAAATAAAAATGACAACCTGCGCCTCCAGAGTAATTCAATCAGGACTAAACCCCTGCACTAAAAATGTGTAACGGGTACATATAACTACGACAACTCAATGGAGTAAAGGCATGCTTACATGTAATGGCAGTATGCTTACTGGCAGAGGTGCAGGGAAGTGAATCCGAAGAGGAGGAGGGAAGTCCCAGCTTCGTGCAAATGTTCCCCGGCCTGCACACACAGATGAAAGACACAGTCCTTGTTCAAAGCAGGGAGCGTCCTCCTGCAGTTGGAGTAAACTTGCTGTGTGAAGTCGTTCAGAGTCCGGGTGCTGGGCGGCGTTCTCAGGCCATGAGACGCCGCTGTTCTGAAGCAAACAGGACGGGGACGGGACAAAAAATGGTGACGTCACCTGGGTAATGGAGGCAGGAAGGGTCAAAAAGTATCCGACGCGTTTCAAAGGTACACGGACCTTCTTCATCAGGGATCCCTTCATCAGTTCCCTGATGAAGAAGGTCCGTGTACCTTTGAAACGCGTCGGATACTTTTTGACCCTTCCTGCCTCTATTACCCAGGTGACGTCACCATTTTTTGTCCCGTCCCCCGTCCTGTTTGCTTCAGAACAGCGGCGTCTCGTGGCCTGAGAACGCCACCCAGCACCCGGACTCTGAACGACTTCACACAGCAAGTTTACTCCAACTGCAGGGAGGCGCTCCCTGCTTTGAACAAGGACTGTGTCTTTCATCTGTGTGTGCAGGCCGGGGAACATTTGCACGAAGCTGGGACTTCCCTCCTCCTCTTCGGATTCACTTCCCTGCACCTCTGCCAGTAAGCATACTGCCATTACATGTAAGCATGCCTTTACTCCATTGAGTTGTCGTAGTTATATGTACCCGTTACACATTTTTAGTGCAGGGGTTTAGTCCTGATTGAATTACTCTGGAGGCGCAGGTTGTCATTTTTATTTTATTTATTTTATATATACTTGCACCAATCCTTGGGCATTTTAGGATCAGTGATTGCACAGCAACTGACCCAGACTCCAGCAGCCTCCATATTCATCTATTTAAACACACGTTTTGGGTTCATTGTTCTGGGATTTTTCAGGATCCCTAGGTAGCGCCAGTGTATTTGACCTTTTACCTTATTAAACTTGTTTTGGCAACTCCACATATGTATAAGTCTGATCTCCTCAGAACTGTTCCTCCACATACAATTCTTTTTCTCCAGACACACATGGTCACATCATGTCCTATCCTGTTCCCACCTTCTGCTGGCGACGTATCCCCAAATCCTGGCCCTCCTCAACACATCCCCACACTCATTTCGAACACCGTGCCACGATACTCTACACGTTTCTGCAACCATGATAACCTCATACCCATACATCCAGCCCCCACTCCCCCGGTCTTCTACTTGGAGCACTATGGAACGCACGCTCTGTCTGCAACAAACTGTCGTATATTCTTGACCTCTTTATCACCAACAAACTCTCCTTCCTTGGCATCACTGAAACCTGGTTCACCCCCTCTGACTCAGCCTCTTCAGCTGCACTTTCTTATGGCGGATTGAATCTCTCTCACACCCCTCGCCCCAGCAACAAACGTGGTGGAGTTGGCTTGCTCCTGTCTGATAACTGCTCCTTTGCCCCAATTCCTCTACCACCTTCCGCTACTCTTCCTTCGCTTGAGGTGCACTCCATCCACATCTATTTCCCCTCCAACCTCCAGCTGGCTGTCATCTACCACCCTCCAGAACTAGCCATCTCCACTTTCGTCGACCACTTCACCACCAGGCTACTTCATTTCCTTTCTACTGACATCCCCACTATCATCATGGGTGACTTCAACATCCCCATTGACGCTTCCACCCCAGCTGCCTCTAAACTTTAATCGCTCACTGCCTCCTTTGGCCTCACTCAATGGTCCTCCGTGGCCACTCACAAAGATGGTCACACGCTGGACCTCATCTTCACCGGCCTCTGTTCCCTTACTAATCACACTAACTCACCCCTCCCCCTGTCTGACCACAACCTACTGACATTCTCTTCCAGTGCACTCCCCCCACTACACAAACTCGCTAATCCTCACAGAAATCTCAAACACCTCAATTTACAATCACTCTCCGAGTCCTTACTCCCTCTTACAGACATAGCTCCCTTCATGACACAGACGCTGCTGCCACTTTCTATAACACCACAATAATAGCAACACTTGATTCAGTTGACCCCTCACGCATAGCAAAACTCGTACAATCAACAGGCAGCCCTGGCTGACCAGCCTGACCAAAGAACGCTGAGCGGAGATGGAAGACTTCCGTTCTGCCGAGCACTTTATCGCATACAAGCAGTCCCTCGCCAGCTTCAAGTCCACACTCACTGCCGCAAAACAAACTTACTTCTCATCTCTCAAATCCTCCATCTTACAACCCTAAACAGCTTTTCAACACTTTCAGTTCTCTACTCGGTCCCCCGGCACCTTCTCCCTCTCTTTCTCATATCTGTTGAAAACTTTGCCTCTTTCTTTAAGCAGAAGATCGATACGATCAGAGAAAGCTTTGGCCCGCAGCCCCCAATCGCCCCCCTCTTACCTGCTCAGCCCTGTTCCTCCAAAACCAGTTCATCACCATGACAGAAGACCAGCTCTCCACCCTCCTGTCAAGATCACATTATTATTATTATACATTTATATAGCGCCATTTATTCTATGGCGCTTTACATATGAAAAGGGAAAAATATAGACAGGTACAATAAACATGTGCTGGACAAGGGACACACTAGTACAGAAGGAGAGAGGACCCTGCCCGCGAGGGCTCACAGTCTACATCTCACTACTTGAACGCTTGAACCCCTCCCGTCCCACCTCATCCCTAACCTCGGCAAAGTCTTCATCCCAACCCTAACACACCTCTTCAACCTCTCACTTACAAATGGTGTTTTCCCCTCATCTTTCAAACATGCCTCGATCACACCCATCCTCAAAAAGCCCTCCCTCGACCCATCCTCTGTGTCTAGCTACCACCCTATATCTCTTCTCCCGCTTGCCTCAAAACTACTGGAACAGCATGTCCATCTTGAACTGTCCTCCCTTCTTTCTTCTTGCTCCCTCTTTGACCGGTTACAATCTGGCTTCCGACTGCATCACTCAACTGAAACTGCCCTAACTAAAGTCACCAATGACCTACTAACCGCCAAAAGAAGGCGACACTACTCTGTCCTCCTTCTCCTCGACCTGTCTTCTGCCTTCGACACTGTGGACCACTCCCTCCTGCTACAGATTCTCTCATCTCTTGGCATCACAGACTTGGCCCTATCCTGGATCTCGTCATATCTAACAGACCGAACATTCAGTGTGTCCCTCTCCCATACAACCTCCTCACCTCGTCCCGTCTGTCGGTGTTCCCCAAGGCTCAGTTCTAGGACCCCTACTCTTCTCCATCTACACCTTCGGCCTGGGACAGCTCACAGAATCCCACGGTTTGCAGTATCATCTCTACGCCGATGACACGCAGATCTACCTATCTGGACCTGACCTCACCTCCTTACTGACCAAAATCTCACAATTGTCTGTCTGCTATTCATCTTTCTTTTCTGCTCGCTTTCTAAAATTGAACATGGACAAAACAGAATTCATCATCTTTCCCCCATCTTGCCTCACCCCTCCACCAGACACATCCATCAATGTCAATGGTTGCTCACTTTCCCCAGTCCCGCATGCTCGATGCCTCGGGGTGATCCTCGACTCTGCCCTCTCTTTCAAGCTACATATCCAAGCGCTTGCCTCCTCCTGCCGACTCAAACTCCAAAATATTTCCTGGATCTGTGCATTCCTTGACCATGAAACCGCAAAAACGCTAGTGCACGCCCTTATCTCCCGCCTCGACTACTGCAACCTCCTACTCTCTGGCCTCCCCTCTAGCACCACTCCAATCCATCCTACACTCTGCTGCCCGACTAATCCACCTATCTCCCCATTATTCCCCAGCCTCTCATCTATGCCAAGCCCTTCACTGGCTTCCTATTGTCCAGAGGCTCCAGTTCAAAACCCTTAGTATGACCTACAAAGCCATCCACAACCTGTCTCCTCCATACATCTGTGACATGGTCTCCCGGTATTTACCTACATGCGGCCTTCGATACTCTCAAGATCTCCTTCTCTACTCCCCTCTTATCTCTTCTTCACACAACCGCATACAAGACTTCTCCCGTGCTTCCTCCAAGCTCTGGAACTCTCTACCCCAACACATCAGACTTTCCCCTACCACGGAAACCTTCAAAAAGAACCTGAAGACCCACCTCTTTCGACAAGCCTACAACCTGCAGTGATCCTCAGTCTACTGAACCGCCGCACGACCAACTCTACCCTCTCCTAGTGTATCCTCACCCATCCCCTGTAGACAGTGAGCCCTCGCGGGCAGGATCCTCTGTCCTTCTGTAATTGTGTGTGCCTTGTTTTGCTCATATTTATAGACAAGTACAAAATTTGCCCCTTTCACATGTAAAGCGTCATGGAATAAATGGCGCTATAAAAATGTATAATAATTAATAATCATCATCTATTCGAATGTAAAATTAAATAACCCAATCAGTAAAAAAAAAAATATATATATATCATGAGCGCCAGAATTGCAGTTTTTCAGTTACTGCAACTCTGCATAAAAAAAATTGTTTCTGCAGCTTTAAGTTACATTTCTGATTTTTTACTACTTACCCCACAGTAATGACCGTGCCAATTTCCATTTTAGTTTTTTCCTTTCATTATTCCAAGAGCTATAACTTTTCTATTTTTCTGTCCACATAGCCATATGATGACCCGTTCTTTTTTTTTGCAGGTCGAGTTTGTTGAAATTGCAAAAAAAAAAAAAATTGCAATTCCACAATTGTTTTTATTTGCCATGTTCACCATATAGTAAAACTGATCTGCCGATATATTTTCCCAGGTCAGTACGAGCACCGAGATATCAAACAAAAATAGCTTTTTTATTTAACCCCTTAATGACCTATGACATGCTGTTAGTCATAGATCGCTTCCCCTCTCTTTGGTGCGTGCTCCGGCGAGGAGTCCGCACCTTTTTCCGGCAAATGACAGCTGATCTAATCAGATAAGCTCATAACAGCCATGGGTGGAATCGCAAGCCATCCGCGTCTGTTAACTAGTTTAAAAAGAAAAAAAAAAGTTCAAATCGCCCCTTATTCTCCACTCAAAATAATAATAAAAAAAAAAAAACAACAATATTTGGCAGATGTCTTCAGAATCGCCCGATCTATCAAGATAAAAAGAAAGAATCCGACAAAACTATGTAATGAGAAGAAAAAAAAAACACCAGAATTAAGTGTTTTTTGGTTGCTGCAACATTGCAATAAAATGCAATAACGGGTGATCAAAACATCTTATCTATCCCAAAATTGTGGCAATAAAAATGTCAGCTTGTTGCGCAAAAATAAGCCATCACCCAGCCCCCGAAAAATGCTGACGTGACGGGTCTCAGAAAATGGCGCTTTTTTTTATACAAACTTTGGATTTTTTTTGTTTCAACAAAAACAAACGTAGACATGTTTGGTATCTACAAATTCGTAATGACTTGTGGAATTATAAGGACAGGTCAGTTATAGCATTTAGTGAACAGTGTAAAAAAACATTTATGGATTTTTTTGCAATTTCACTGCACTTAGAAGTTTTTTTCCTTGTTTTCCAGTACACAATATGGTAAAACAGGGATTTTTGTGTACTCACCGTAAAATCCTTTTCTCCGAGACGCTCATTGGGAGACACAGACCATGGGTGTTATGCTGCTGCCACTAGGAGGACACTAAGCTAATACACAAAGAAAGTTGGCTCCTCCTCCACAGTATACACCCTCTGCTGGCTCTAGCCTGAACCAGTTCGGTGCAAAAGCAGTAGGAGAAGGTTAACATCATACCAAGGTACGATCATTCACATAATATTAGTGATCACCACATCGGCTGAAAGAGACAAACAGAAGTCGTTAGACTAAAGGGTGGGTGCTGTGTCTCCCAATGAGCATCTCGGAGAAAAGGATTTTACGGTGAGTACACAAAAATCCCTGTTTCTCCATCGCCTCATTGGGAGACACAGACCATGGAACGTCCTAAAGCAGTCCATGGGTGGGAAACAGCACGACAGCCTAAACCTTAATATACGCAGCGAATAATCTGGGCTTACAGATGCGCTGCTGTTGATTGCAGAATATATCTGCTAAGGGTAGCCTCTGAAAAGGCTTAAGTGAAATGGTTAACTAACGTGAGAAGACTGGACCAAGTTGCAGTCTGGCAACCTTGCTGTATCGACGTTCGGGGCTGAACGACCCAGGACGCCTGTACTGACGTAGTGGAGTTTTACTCTGAGGTTCGCAAAGATAGGAGACCTCTGACTCTGAAAGCTTCTTAAATTGGAGAGCAGATATATCTGGCTACTGCAGGATTTTTTATTTATTTTTTTAAAAAGGCAGGTAGGCCTTTTCTGTGTCGCTCTGGAAACATAGAGAGAAAATCCTGTTTGGAGAAAGGTGCTGTTCTGGAAGTGTTCGTTACAGTCACCAGAAAGGGAGCTTTCCGAGAAGGAAGAGTGATAGATACATCTTACAGGAGTTTGAAGAAGACCACTTGCAAAGCACCTGAGATCAGATGAAAACAGGGTGGATAGCATTGAGAGAAAACAGTGCCAGGCTTGAATGGAAACCTTTTGGAGGAACTCCAATATGGACGAAATGGCAAACACAAGTGGG
>JARQOD010000005.1:250377510-250731830 GCA_033576555.1 Oophaga sylvatica | reverse complement strand
GCAAAAAACACAAGTGGGAAACAAACGTGGTTGTTAAAAACCACCAAGGAACAAACTTTCTCGAATATGAAGGTAAATACGCCTGAGAGAAAATTTTCTGGACATTGACGATAACGTGAACGCTACCGTGTGGCAGTCAAAGCTCAGGTCGTTAAGCCCAGCCCTCTTGAGTCCTGGCGCTCTGGAAAAAGATCTGGACGGTTTGGTAACAGCAGAGGTAGGGGTCTAGATGCACTAGAACCATGTACCACACTCGTCGTATTCAGACTGGTGCGACGAAAAAAAAACAGTGGGATTCCCTCCGCCTCGAACTTCTGGAAGACACTTGGAATTAGCAGAAGAGGCGGAGAAAAAGTATTGGAAGCGAAAAACTGATGCCACGGAAGCACCAGGTCATCTGACCCAAGGACAATTGGGTCACAGAACGGATCTAGAAATGCCGGGACCTTGGCGTTTAGCAAAGAGGCATTGAGGAAGCCGCAGCGGCGGTTCCTATGAGGAGGCCGCGGCGGTTGAGAGGGGCGTCGGCTCGAGAGTAAGCCGCGGCGACTGCTGTTCCTGAGAGAGGCCGCGGCTGCAACTCCAATGAGGGCCGCAGGGGCGGTGTGGCGCAGACCGCAGTGGTGGTGATGGCGCTAGCCACCGCGGCAGTCGGAACTACGGCCTATTATGACCGGCCTCGGCAGCTGGTGGGGGATGCATCAGCAGCTGTCATGGGAAAAAGCACGACAGCGTTTGGGTACTCACTGCGGTGGGAACCAGCGCATATGCGGTCATACTACCTCAATCCGCCATCTCTTTGATATGGAGGCGGAGAGGGTTAGTTTCTCATGCACCGCTCACTTTTCATGGACATTGCCGGTATGTCGGATTGCCCGGATCTCAAGAAAATTGATCAGGAGACTTGATTCCCAAAGGGGAAGCGTGTTGTGTTTCGGTAGCTGAGGACAGGAACAACAGCAGGGCAGCCGAACACCTGAGATGTTGGTAACTGATGGGTTGCAGATTCCTAAACTAACCAGACAACTAGAGGTAGCCGTGGAGCGTTCCTACGTTGATCCTAGACGCCTCGTCACAGCCTGAGAGATAACTACACCTAAAGGCAGAAAGATGAAAGCTATCTGCACCGGAGCAGATCCCCAAAGAAAATAGGAAGCCCCCAAACATATAATGGCGGTTAGACAAGATGAAAACACAAACATAGGCAGAAAATAGATTGAGCAAACGCTGGGGCCACAAGCTGACTAAATAGGATAGGAAAGGAGAGATTACTTTCGGCAACCCAGAAAACCCTACAAAATCCAACAATTCTGATTACAAAAATGCTGAGATCACACGATCTCGCCACCCGCTAAATCAGATCTCAGTGTGAATAACAGTGGCTGCAGATAAACTGTGAGGAGCTCAGGCCCCAGGAGGGGACCTGGCTGACTTCCACAAAAGTGCAGAAAACAATGCAAAAAAGCAAGCACAAAAGAAAAGCAAAAAAATATCTTATCTGAAAGCAGGAGATGCAGGCAAGACTCCAGCAAACTTCCAAATGAACCAGGAACCACAATTGAGACAAGAACAATTGATCACCGGCAACCATCATGGGAGGGAACCTCCCTTATATCAGACCAGTCCGTGATCCCTGATTGCCACTCTCGCTGAAAGGTTCAGTACTGTCTGTAACCACCAGAGGGAGCCTCTGCTCAGAAACCATCTCTAGCACATTCATAACAGAAGCGTCCCTGGACCGTGTGGTGGCGGGAGAGCACTTTCCAACCTAGGAGACCTTTGTCTGAATCAATAAGTACAACAACATCTACCACCTGAGACCGTCCGATCGGAGGGACTGGTGAAAAATAGCGGTCCAGAGAGGATGGATATCCGTCCCACGCTGGTAGCAATGTCTGTTACAGACGATGGAGATGTAGTCGAGGGAATGGTACTGGTGTATTGTCGGCACCATTTTTTTTTTTTTTGACCTGCGTTCCAGACTACAGGAAAAGGGGACGGCCGAGAGGAAACTTCTGAGCTTCGTGAATCAGTGAAAATCTTTCCTGGAGGGAGAATTAACACACAGAAAGTGTCCAGGCCTGAAACGAGGATCCTCTGAGATAGGATGAAAAGGAATTGCGCAAGTTCTCTAACCGACCTAGACGAGTGAGAGTGTCCACGGTGATGCTGACCCTGTCTGCACAGGCTTGAATGTGCGACCTCTTGAAAAGGAGGTCATCTGGGTAGAGTGGAATCACTATGCTCCGAGAGCACGGGATAGAAATAACGGCTGCCATGACCTTGGAGGACAGCCTAGGAGCAGAGGAGAGACTGAAGGTTAAAGCCGTGAACTGAAAATGGTTGTCTGCGATGGTGAAGCGGAGAAATCCTTGTCGGGCTGGGAAGGATTGGAATGAGATGTGATAACATAGGAAAAATTACATCTTGAAAAGATGCACCCTGACAAACTTGTTCATTAGTTTTACTTCTAGGATGGGGCGCACGGTTCCGTCCTTCTTTGGAACGACGAACAGGTTTGGGTAAGACCGCTTTACACTGTCTGTGTGTGAGAGCGTGAGAATGGTTCCATAGATACGGAGTACATGAAATGGCCTAATAAGGTGGGGCCGCTTGTTCCTTTTGTCCTTCAAAGACGGGAACGGAGGAAACGAGTTGGCGAGAGGGACAGGAATTCTATGTCCGTATCTGGAAACCACTAGATTTCAGACCCGTGGTCGAGAATACCCGCCAGCCAGACCTGGTAAAGCAGGAGTAGATGGATGCCTACCCTGTCCGAGTCTTTCAGGTACTGCAATGAGTCATTAAACAGAGAAAACATGAGTGAAGGGGTACCCATGAGTTTGGACCGTGAGGGTCTGCGTTCCCAGGAATGGAAGAGCTTAAGGAAGTTAGAGATTTCTTTGAAGGGGAATTTGCTCGCCACTCTCGGAGCCATAGGGCTCTGCTGATGGTAAAGTCGTTGGAGCTTTCTGAGCGTCGCTGTCCGATGTCAATAGGGATGCATGTACCCATAATTCCCGGCCCAGGCTATTTGGTAATCCAGATTAAGCACTTAGTGAGACAAGTTATTGTCTTGACTGATCTTGGCTAGGGCCCTAGTCCGAACCATCATGCTGTGGCCACCTAGGTGACAGCGAGAGAAGGGAAGAGAGTTGCCCCAGAAACCTCAAAAGACTGACCGCGGACCAATTGGACGGTCAGTGGGGATTTTAATAAACAAGCCGTCAGTCAAAGACAGTAGAGGTTGGTAAGCGAGCCGTAATCTAGGATCCATTGTTGGAGAATCCATCCACTCTCTTTTTTAGAGCGTGGACCAAAGGTTACCGTGATTAAACGGCGTTAGCGCAGAGAATCATCTGTCGGCAATCAGTATATCTCTGACCTATTTCAGTAACGCAGGGAGATTAGTAAAAAAAGACGGATTTTGGTAAGAACTTACCTGTAAAATCCTTTTCAGCGAAGGAAGGAAAGGAGACACACTAGTTCATAACCAGTGGGTAGGCGGAGCCCCAGATAGGATTGACACCTCAGATTAAAAAGAGTGTTGACCGGCCCCTCCAGCTCGGGCTCCTCCTACTCAGCTCTCCAGTTGTACACAAGCTTAAGGAAGAGCAATATCACCAGCGGAGCAACATAACCCCTTCTGAAGGACTTCAGAGAAAAAACATAAAAGTACAGGTTATGCATGCATGTAGGCAAAAATCACACAGTTCCAGGTACTACTCACTGAACCTGACTACCGCGATAAGCTGGCAATGCTGGAACAGAGCCGTAGCGCGTCGACCTCAGCCCAGAAAATCGCTATCAGAGAAGGGTCACGCTGCATCTGTAATACAACAACACACTTTTGCCATGGGAGGGAGCTGTGTCTCCTTTCCTTCCTTCGCTGAAAAGGATTTTACAGGTAAGTTCTTACCAAAATCCGTCTTTCAGCTGCAGATGGAAGGAAAGGAGACACACTAGTTCATAACTAGTGGGACGTCCCAAAGCAGTCCAGAAATTAGGGTGGGAAAAAACCAAAAGAAGCAGAAACCCATCAACCTAGATAAATGCGCAACAGGCACCAAATACAAGTTAACTAAAACTTAAAATACCGCTGCCTGCAGGACCCTACGTCCTAAGGCCGCATCAGCGGAAGCACTGACGTCCACCTTATAAAACTTTGTAAATGTGTGGACGGAGCGCCAGGTTGCCGCTCGGCAGAGCTGAGCTGCCGAAGCCCCTTGATGAAAGGCCCACGATGAAGCCACAGCCCTCGTGGAGTGAGCTCGAATCTTAATCGGGCAAGGTTCGCCTTTAAGACGGTAAGCCTCCAAAAATGGCTGACCGAATCCAACGAGCTATAGAAACCTTGGAAGCTCGTTGACCACGCCTGCGACCTGCTGGAATCACAAACAGAGAATCTGACTTCCTAAAACCTTGAGTAACAGACAAATAGAACTTCAAGGTCCGCACTAAATCCAATTTGTGCAAGTCCCGTTCCCTTGCATTCCTTGGGCCCGGGCAAAGCGAGGGCAATACAATATCCTGGTTAACATGAAATTGCGACACCACCTTAGGTAGAAAGTCGCCCCGTGTGCAAAGCACTACTCGATCCGGGTAAAACTCCAGGAAAGGAAGCGAGCAGGAAAGAGCTGCCAACTCAGAAACCCTTCTTAAAGAGGTTACCGCCACTAAGAAGGCAATCTTCCAAGAAATTAAAGAAAGGCTAGCAGAACCCATAGGCTCAAAAGGTACATGCTGAAGAGCCTCCAAGACAAGGTTGAGCCGCCAAGGAAACACAGACGCCTTCCGCGGTGGAAACTGACGGTTACTCCGCGAAAAAAGGAACGTACGTCCCTAAGCGAGGCGATAGCCTTCCGAAACAGCAAGGACAGGGCAGAAACCTGGCCTTTCAGAGTGCTAACTGCCAAACCTTTTGACCAGCCCGTACTGCAGCAAAGCCAACAGATTGGGAATGGAAAAACTCCTCGGGTTCCTTGAAGACCCCGAAAAGAAGGCTTCCCAAGTCTTGTGATAAATCTTAGTGGTAGCCGGACCTCTGGCAGATCGCAGAGTGGCAATGACTTCAGCCGAGAAACCTCTACGGGTCAATATTTCGGTCTCAAGAGCCACGCCGTCAAACGCAGAGACTTCAAATCCGGATGACGAACGGGCCCCTGGAATAACAGGTCCGGACGAAGAGGAAGTGGAAATGGCGGAGCCGCCAAAAGCGACACCAGTGTCGAGAACCATGTCCTCCTTGGCCAATCCGGGGCTATCAACATAGCCGGAATTCTCTCCAGTCTGATCCGACGCAGCACCAGAGGAAGCAAGAACACATATACTAGCTCGAAATGGTCCAACGGAGCCACCAGAGCATCCACCGCCACAGCCTTCGGATCCTTGTACCTGGATATGAAGGTCGGTAGTTTGGCATTGACCCTGGATGCCATCAAATCCACTTGGGGAGTTCCCCAACGGGAGCACAGCAGTGCAAAAATTTCCGGATGGAGACTCCATTCTCCAGGATCCATCCTCTCGCGACTGAGGAAGTCCGCCGTGGTATTCTGGACTCCTGGAATGTGAATCGCAGAGATGGCCGGAACCCTGGTCTCGGCCCATAGCAGGATCCGAGACACCTCCATCATGAGCCTGGAGCTCCTCGTCCCGTCTTGATGGTTGATATACGCGACCGCCGTCACGTTGTCTGTCTGCACTCGAACTGGCAGACCGCTCAAAGGGAGCGTCCAGTGTTGGAGGCAAAAGAAAAAATTTGCCCTCAATTCCAGGATGTTGATCGGTAGAACAGACTCTTCCGATGACCATACTCCCTGGATCCAAAGATCGTTCCAGACATGACCGACCACCTCGGAGGGAGGAAAGATTTCCCAGGGATAACGCTCCTGGACATAACCACCATCCTAGGGATTCTCGCACCCTGTGAGAGATGATGACGCTGCAATCCAGAGAAGCTTGCGATCGATCCCAACGACTCAGAATGAGCCTTTGGAGGGCCCTGGGATGAAATTGGTCAAACGGAAGTGCCTCCATGGACGTCAAACCCAGAAGGCGCATACACTTCCGAAAGGACATTGCTGTCGCAGACCTCATAATCTGTACATGTCGAAAGAGACATGCCCGCTTGTCTGGAGGAAGGGACACCACCGTCCGTACCGTGTCGAAATGCATTCCCAAAAACAGGATTGACTTCCAGAGACGACTTCTCCCAATTGACCAGCCACCCGAAATCCTCCAGGAGCTGAAGGGATAGATTGCGAGTCGTCCCCGCCTCCTCCTTTGAGGACGCCACAATCAGAAGGTCGTCCAGGTAGGGAAATCGTAACCCCGTCTTCAAAAAATTGCCATGAGGGGCGCTAGAATTTTTGTAAAAACTCTGGGCGCCGAGGCCAAGCCGAATGGCAGAGCCACAAACTGGTAATGGTCCTGACCTATGACAAAACGAAGGAAGCGCCGGTGAGCCCTTCCGACGGGAACATGCAAATAAACGTCGCGAATGTCGATTGACCAAAAAGACGTTCTGCGACAGGGCTGCCACAACGGAGCGAAGTGACTCCATGCGGAATTTTCGGGATGTAAACATGCCGATTCAATCTTTGAAATCCAAAATAGGGCGAAATTTGTCCTCCTTTTTGGGGACCACAAAGAGGTAGGAATAAGAATCCTCTTCCCCGGTCCTCTGCGGAACCGGTATCACCACACCCTTCTGCAGAAGGGAATCGACCTCTCGTAGTAGAGCAGCAAATAGCTCGGCTCTGACGGAATGCGAGATTGGCAAAACCTGTCCGGGGGTCGAGAAAGAAACTCTATGAAGTAGCCTGCCAACACAACCTGTGTCACCCAGGCGTCCGACACACGGGAAACCCAAGTTGGTTTGAATTGGAGTAAATGACCCTCCACTCGAGAGCGCTCGAGTGAGACCCAGACGTCAGACCGCTTTAGCGGGTTTTTTGCCAGCTTCTGTCTTAATGGAAGTTCTGTTTCCAGGGTATGCGGAATTTCTGAGAATTCCCCCCTTTTTTTTTTTTTTTTTTTTAAAATAAGAGGAACGACCCAAACCCCCAGAGGGTTGACCGGATCATCCCTGGACCGAAAGGACTGCTGACAACTACCGGCACTAGTCCTGCCAGACGCAGAAGTCACAGCTCTGCACTGCGGTAAAGCTGTTTCTTTTGCCTCAGAAATCAGCTCTGTGAGGTCAGATTCAAATAGCTGACCACCTTGTAAGCTAAAGATCGCAAACCCTGCTTGGAAACCGCGTTCCACTGCCTAAGCCACAGTGCTCTTCTAACTGTGACTGCCGAGGATTGCGCCCTGGATAGCAGTGACGCAGAATCCTTCAACTTGAAAAGCCCATCTATCTCGATAGAGGGGATCCATCTTGTCACGCCGTCCGTAGACGGTCCCAACGGCTCAGGGAAACTTTACAAGTACACATAGATCCTTAATACTGAATCCATGACCCGCGGCCTCGCAGATGGATATTGTTGCCATCTCCATTTTTCTGTCCAGCAGGTCCTGCAGACTTCCCTTCCTTTACCAGGAAGATTTGCTAAGCTGGGATAAAGGGACATTCACTTCAGGAGATCCAATTAACAATCAACTCCGTAGAAAACGGATACAGATTGTAAAGCCGTCGCGACCTATGCGACTCCTGAAACATCCGGGCCGACTTACCAGGACGCCTAGTTACCTCTCTCTGGTAACTGTAACGCCCTCATGGCTCCAATAGTACGGTCCATGAGAGAGGCAGAGTGTCCCTGCCGATCCTCCTTGTCCGAAACGGACATCTTCGCTACGCGAGAAGGAAGACACCGATTTGTGTCGTTTCCTTGAGAGGATCTAGCGGACACTCCATAACCTAGAAGGTCAGACAGGCCATCATAGAAACTAGCGAGGGCCTCCATTTTGACACCACTGGAACCTCCGACTGCTGCGCATGACGCCGTCGGGGTCTGCGTGTCAGATTCTGACATGTCCTTGCACAGTATATGGCAGGTTAAACCTGTCAGTAACTAGAGCAGTGTGTTTCTTAAAGAAAAACAATCGCTGAAGGGTTAAAGCTCTTAAAGAGAGCTACCCCAGCATTAAGAGTTAACCGCCTAAGAAGGGGTTAAAGTAGCAGACTCCCCACAACCTTGATAATGAAAAAGTTGTGCGAGCCCCAAGTGCCTCTTATAAGGCAGCAGCTGCAGGACAGCTTTTTATACCACACTAACAGAAAAAAACGTTCCACAAGATCGCTAAAAATTGCGCTGTTTTGTATATCGCAATGACCGCCAAAGTTGTTAAAGAGATCGCTAACCGCTTATGTGATGTTAATGAGATCACCCAGATTGGCAGCTACTAGCGACATTAAAAAATGATCACACAAACGATCGCATTCGTATGCGTCGTTATCAGGATCGTTAGTGGGAACGTATAGTGGCAGTATTAAAATCGCAGACTCCCCACAAACTCTTTATTATTGAAAAGAGTGTGCGAGTCCCTTATGTGATAACAGCCGCAGGACAGCGCAGTCTGTCACTCATTAGTGCCCCAGAAGGCGCCCGCGCTGTGGGGGTGAAGGGGTTAAGCTTCTGCCCGCGAGCTAGAAGCGACTCACCCAGCTGGTAACAGTGTAACATCTTGTCGGGAGGGGAGGAGGGAGAAGAGCCAGAAGAAGCTTTCAGCCTGCTTCTGTAATGGCCACCGCGCTGTGCCTCCGTGTGCTCCATGAGGGAAGCCGGAAATGGAGACTGCAGTAAAGCGCGCGCTCAGAGCGGGGCGAAAATTCAAATAAAAAGGCGCGCACTCCTCTCCTATGTCCTGCAGGCATCCACCTGCGGACAAAAAACACCAGTCACCGACATGTATTGTACAGCGGCTGCCGCAGCAGTCGCTTAAACACTCACACACACACATTAATAAAAATGCGTGGTACTCACCAGCCGAAGCGCCACAGGGACCCCCAGGGGTTTCTGGCACGTGCCCATGCTTCCCCCCCAGGGCGGGGATCGCAGTGACCCTGCAGCGCGGTTTGCGTCCCCGCCAGGGAAGCCATCCTCATCCCCCCGGGCCGGCAGGGTTCTGCAGGGACCACCATTAGGGTAATACAGATCCGCCAAGGGAGAGGTGGGAGTCCAGCAGCGCTGAGACCCCTGAGACCACTAGACCACATTTGGTGATCCAAGTCTCTTGTCCGATAAAAAATAATAAAATCTTCTGAGGAGCTGCTTCCAGCAGCGACTATCCTCTGAGACCTCAAATTGTAAACTGGAGAGCTGAGTAGGAGGAGCCCGAGCTGGAGGGGCCAGTCAACACCTCTTTTTAATCTGAGGTGTCAATCCTATCTGGGGCTCCGCCTACCCACTAGTTATGAACTAGTGTGTCTCCTTTCCTTCCATCTGCAGCTGAAAACCCTGTGAGGACGTATGGTCCCTTTGAAGGTCTCAGTGAGATAAAGACTAATTTTTAACATTGTACGGCTCTCAGAGCTCTATTAACTGGTTCGATGAGAGCCTCTAAGGACTCCTGGTAGACTCTAAGGACTCCTGGTAGTCAGGCGAATCCGGATATACGGCCACCTGAGACTCCTATCCTGAGGCATGTTTGCTGCAATCCCCAAGGACGGGAGAGCTGGAAACGGAGCACGCGTACACCAAAAACAGCAGAATGCCTGGGGAACTAGCTACTGAGACGTTAGCTAGAAAATTGGGCATTCTTTGCCGCTGTCAGCCCGTCTTAAGACTCGAATGGCAGTGGGCCTTCATCATAAGGTAAACTGAAGTAAGAGGCATTGCCCACTCGTGCTCTTGTGAGAAGATGCAGACTGCACAGATTGCAGTGGGGCACCTTAGCAGTAGTGGGGCATTACACGCAGTACTCTAGGAGTAAGTGTGCGTTCTATCAGTCAGTGCTCCCAGGTATATGTCCGTGCCGCCAGAGAAGGCAGCCCGCATAGCATTGACAGACGAGTACCAAAGGTCACAGGTGATGGAAAAACCACTCGCCATCCACCCAGATTATCTCCTCAATCCACCATCCCTTTGATAGGGAGGTGGAGAGATTTTGTTAGCCTCCAGTCGCCATCCACCTTTAGGGAGTGTGATATAGTGGGGCCGCACGGAGCCTCGGATTTTTCAGGGACCACCTTACCGATGGTGTGCGTCCCAGTCTGGAGACTGCCGCAGCGCAGGACCCGGACTGAGAACCTTCAGGTCTGCTGCCTTAAGGACAGTGCAGGGAGCCCTCCATCCACCATCCCTTTGATAAGGAGGTGGAGAGGAACCATCCGCCCTCTATTCGTCGTCGCTGTTCAGTCAGTGGCGATTCCGTGGGGGGCCGCACGGACGCCATAAGAGCCTCTGTAAATCCAAAGGGGTTCAATCCTCTAGGATGGGGACAAGGCTGGATGTCCGGCATAGGCCTGGCTGCGGCAGAGGATACATGGAGGCGATACACCATGTGCTCGTCAGTAAGTCGGTGTCGGGAGATTGGTGCCCTTTAAGGGACCCGTCGCTGTACCTGATTACATCAAGGCATAAACTAGAGTGTGCGTTTATTTATTTATTTTCAGGTGTCTGTGCCTGCAGAGATGATAGTCTGCGGCACGATGCAGGCTGTCCGGAATGAGATGTGCGGAGGTGCCAACGCCTGCTGGAAGATCGGCCATTGACAAAGTGCAGCAAAAAAAAAAAAAATGGCGCATCAGTGGTGGCGGGCTTGAGTCTAGTGTTGCGCAATATGGCAGAGCAACACCATTAGATGGCCTGATAAATCCTAGCATCCATCTGCTCATGAGAGTGATTTTGATGATCTGCGGCACTGTATGGTAGCCCATCACACATGCCCATAACGCTAGTACTGGAGAGCTTCATGCACATTTACTGAAGGGGAACCTTGTCGCCCTTGCTACCAGATCGTTCCATATGATGTTTTAATGATCATGGAAAAAAAACTCTTAAGTCCTTTGTATTAAGGACCAGGAAGTGGCTGAGACGGGCTTGGCGCTTCTCGTGAGAAGCGCCACAAATGTGGGCGGAGTCAGGGCCAGGGAGCAGAAAACACCGCTGCAGCGCTTCTCATAGGGAAAAGAGGTGGCCAAACGTGGGCGGAGTTGGCCGAGTGGGCGGAGTTAGGCCTATCCCGGCCAGAAGCCAGGAGCTAAATTAGCGGAGCCGGCCGCGGTGACGCGATGAAAACGGCGGTTGGTGCCGCGGATACAGCACGATTCGGGAGCGCTGCGGGCACTATCCTCTGAAGGTAATGGAACATCTCCTGGGGGAGCACCCCTTTTTTCCAGATGCTGCGCTGCTCACAGGTCAGACGTAGCAGAGCTGAGGCTGATGTCCATGGAGGAGCTCTATCTATGAACTCTCATGCTGCAAAGCACCAGTGTTTTCCACAGAGCTACCAGACTGCTCACTGGAGAAGCTGTGAGGCTAAGACAGGCAGATAATCCTCAATCCTCTCTCCCTTTGATAGGGAGGTGGAGAGGGGCTCATTCGCCACCGGGCATCATCCACTTTCCGCAGTGGTGGTGCAGGGGTGCCGCACGGACGCCGAAGAGAGTCTGTTACCTGAGGTAAACGTTTGGCACGGGGAAGACTGTCCGGCTGAAGGCCTGGCTCCGGAAAGGGGTACGTGGGGGCGACACCCCATGTTCCCGTCCATTGTAGGTGTGGGGAGAGCGGACCCATTGAAGGGATCCGTCGCCTCTAAGGAGAGCCCAGGCATGGCAATAAGGTTGCAGGAGGGGATACGGGGAGACGACACTCCGCGTGCCCGCCTGTTGATGATTTAGGGAGATCGGGACCATGAGAGGCCCCGTCGCCTTGGATCCGTTGAAAAAAAGTAAAAAGGTAAAAAATTAAAATAATAACGTGGGGGGTCTGAAGCCAGACCCAAGTGCCTCCTACAGACACTAAGCAAGAACTGGTTCAGGCTACAGCCAGCAGAGGGTGTATACTGCGGAGGAGCCAACTTTCTTTGTGTATTAGCTTAGTGTCCTCCTAGTGGCAGCAGCATAACACCCATGGTCTGTGTCTCCCAATGAGGCGATGGAGAAAGCAATGGCGTCGTTCAAAAGTATAACTCGTCCCGCAAAAAACAAGCCCTCACATGGCCATATTGATAGAAAATAACAAAATGATGGCTTTGGGAAGAAGAGGAGCAAAAAATGCTAACACAAAAACGGAAATACCCCATGATCCTTAAGGGGTTGTGCGATCATAAAGAATACATTTAATCAAGCAGAAAAGGTTAAAATAGTTTTGTAATTTACAATTATTAAAAATTATGCTCCATTAAAAAAAAACAAGGTTTTATCTGCTGATGTATGTTCTCATGCACCCATTGGCGTTATTCTGTTTGCAAGCTTTATCAGTCCTCCGAGTGGCCGATCAGCTGGCCAAGTTTGCACAGTACCTGTCGTCCTAAGAGGTCCGCCCATCTCCCCACTCACATAATTTTAAATAACTGTAGATTACAAAACTATTTAAACCATTTAATTATTTTCTTTGCATTTTGATTTTTTACACGATACACTATTTACTGATCGGATTAATTTATTTTATAAATTGACAGATTAGACTTTCACAATGACAGCGATCCCAAATGTTTTTCTTAAAATTGCTTTATTTTTAATGAGGCAAAAGGAAGGGGGGCCTGATTTGAGCTTTTTTTTTTTTTTTTAAATATTAAAAAAACAAAAAACAATCAAAACAACACTTTTTTCACTTTATATTGTATTTGTTAGTCCTCTTAGGGAACTTGAAGCTGCAGTCATCCAATCACTAGTGCTGTACATTACAGTTATGTGCACACGTTGCGGAATGTTTGCAGATATTTCCTGAGAAAAACCGGACTTTTTCCCAGGAAATCCGGATGCGGTTTTTTTTGCGTTTTTTTCCTGAACATCCCAGGGCCAATAATATAGCGGGAAATCCGCAAATTTTCCGTGAAATTAATTAACACGCAGCGTTTTTTTCGTGGAAAAAAAATGCACCATGTGTACAAAAATTGTGGAATTCATTCTAAATAATAGGATGCTTCATGCATGCGTTTGAGCTTTTTTGCTGCGGAAAAAACGCGAAAAATCCTGAACGTGTGCACAGAGCCTTATAGCTAAAAATCACAACCTCTTATTAAAGCCAGTTAACGGCTGGATTTCACAGGAGACTTGCAATGACAGGCATGGGTGTCTTCAGCAGACCCTCAGTTGTCATGGCAACTCATTGACGACCCAAGATTAAGTCAAGGGCTCGTGATGGACGTGTTAAATGCTGCTATAAGAGATTGATTTCGGCATTTAACATTAAGGCCGGGATCACACATGCGAGAAACTCGCACGATTCTCGTGCGAGTCTCTTGCATGAGCACCGGCACTCGGACCGGAGGGGGCGGCTGCATGTAATTCTATGCAGCTGCACGCTCTGGTCCGAGTGCCGGGAGTTCATGCGAGAGACTCGCACGAGAATGGTGTGAGTTTCTTGCTTGTGCGACTCCGTCCTAACAGTTGAAAACATAGCTGTGCTCACCCACGACTTTAGAGGCAGATTATGGCTGAATACTAATCTACCAGGAAAGATGCGGCCTCGACTTGCAAGCCCGTATCAAAGGCAAAGACACAACATCTAATGCAAGTTTAAGTCTTATGTCATAAAGGGATTAAGTAAAAAAAAAAAATAAAATGCAATTTTGGCATCACCATAATCTTGCTGATAGAGAATCACACTTGCGGGTAATTTTAACCCAAACCTGAAAAAGGCACCTTGAAACCTGGCTACTTAAGCAAAAGTTTGTATGCAAATATATACAAAAAACCCTCAGTCCAGATATAACAAACTTTATTCACACAAAAATAGTTGACAACAATGACATGTTAAGAAACTGGAACATTTCGTGTCATAGTAACTTACAACTATATACTAGAAAATATATTCAAATACCATCAAGATTTTTTTAAATATTTTTTTTTACAACACATTTTGTCACAGTTTTATTTTAGTAAACAATCTTTTCAGTAAAAGTTTCATTTCTTGCAAACTGTAGAGGGTTAAAAAAATTAAAAATAGTGGACAAAAAAAAAAAAAAAAAGTGGGTTAGTTGCACCAAAGCCTCATTTATAAGGAATTCTCAAGAATATACAATACTAACTCCTAAATAACAAATTATTCTTGGTAGTACATACGGGAGACAATTTAGTTACTGAACATATAGGGGGTACTGAACTGTGTTTTCTGAGATCTGGCAGGCACGTCAAAATACAGGCAATTTAGACCGTTAAGCTACTCTGTATAAACTGTTCATGTATTTGGAGTAATTTCAGCATTCATGAAGATATAGGAATAGTGTGCCAATTCACAAATTCATGTGTTAAAAACGATCAGCCTTCTCCTAACAGGAATGAAAAACTAGAATCTGCTGTAAAATATAAAAGGATCCAGTCACGATGAAAATAGTATCCGATCTGCAGACCGGATGTTATAAGGCAGGAGGAGCTGATCAGATTCTTATACATCTTCGTGGGAAAAGGTTTAGTAAAACTTGCATTTATTGAAGTCACTGGTGACTGTATATCTGAGTCCAGGGGGCAGACTTAAGGGTATGCCACACTAAGCGAGATCGCCAACGAGATCGCACCTGCGTCACCATTTATGACGCAGTAGCGATCTCGTTAGCGACTTAGCAGTGTGATTCCAAACACAACTCATCAGCTATCTGTATAACGACCTCTGCGGTTGTTGGGAAAACCTAGTCCCACCTGCGATGCTGGTGAAGTCGTTCATAAAGGGTGTCACACACAGCGATTCAGGCTCACCAGCGGGACACAAACGACCAACGTTCATTAACGATCAACGACATCTCAGCAGGGGCCACATCGCTGCTACATGTCACACACAGCTAAAGTCACTAACGAGATCGCTACTGCGTCATAAATGGTGACGCAGGTGCGATCTCGTTAGCGATCTCGCTTAGTGTGGCATACCCTTTACTCAGCGATTGACAGCTATCCCTGCATGCCGTCATACAGAGAAGAATGTCAATCATTAAGAAGGACCACCCACTGGACTCATTTTATATGTTGTAATCCCTGATGATTGTATGTGTACAAGTTGAAGCAAATCTTTTCCAAAGCTTTATATTATTCTGCTCAGATTTTCCTTCTTTATACTATGCTGTCTACAGATTAGATTGCACATGTTTTCTTTAAAAGGGCTAGTCTCAGAAGCCTTGAAAGTATACAACTACCATGTGCCACCAATACGTAACTAGCTGGGGTACTTGGTCTCTGCCTTGCCTTCTTTAGTTGGACCATGTGATACAGGTTTTAAACAGCCTCCAAGTTTTTACCCAACAGAAATGTCAGTTCCTCTATAATTTATATCAATAGAATGCTTGTCAAAAGCAATAATTTGCATACAAGCAGTAAAACCTCCCTTAGGCTAGTTTCACGCTAGCTTTCGGCAGGACTGCGTACTTCCTCCGTTCAGCTCCGCCTACATCTGCATGCGGCCTGCGTACCTATATTTAACATTGGGTACACAGAACGTGCGGATGTATGCGGAGGCCCACATGCGTCGTTTTAACGATGCGATGACCACAACAAATTGCAACATGTTGCGGTCGACACAGGTCGCCGCATCGTCAAAACGACACATGCGGGCCTCCGCATACATCCACACGGCCTGCGTACCCAATGTTAAATATAGGTACGCAGGACGCATGCAGACATAGGAGGAGCTGAACGGAGGAGGTGCGGCAGAGGGAGGGGCTTCACGGAGGAAGTCCGCAGCCCTCCGCAAATGTGAAGCCGGCCTTAGGCCGGTGTTACACTTGCAACTGCAATGCGAGAAACTTGCACTAGTCTCTCTCCTCAATACCCGGCACTGCCGCCGGCACTCTGGACCGGAGTGTGCGGCTGCATGTATTTCTATGCAGCTGAACGCTCCAGTCTGAGTGCCGGCAGCATTGCCGGGTATTGAGGCGAGAGACTAGTACAAGTTTCTCACACTGCAGTTGCAAGTGTGACACCGGCCTTAGATGCAATGAGGAAAAGGGTTTGAATAGCAATAGTTTCCACCTAAATAGTTCAGCAATTCAGTCCATAGGACTCTAAATATTAAAAGCGAAATTAAGTAGAAATGTAAAGGAGTTCCACTCAACAAAATAAAAATAAGTAATGTGTCCTATATTAATAAATCAGATGTTAAGACAGTAAGCACAGCTATATTGGTAGAGCAGCTATCCAGGAAATTATGCTCTGCCATTTGTCACTTTAACATGCTGACACATTTACACAGAAGTAGTACACTTAACATTGAGTTACTTCCCATTTAAACATCTGCATTCATGGACATCAAATGTGAATAATAAAAAAAAAAAAAACGTCTTCGAAAATGAGACAATTACCAATATATGACTGGCCATATATAATTTAACAATATGTGTCAATGTTTTTATTTTGAGAAAAAATCCTCATAGAAAATGAAGTGTGGCATGATACCCTAGGAATCAATTAGGACCTGTTACCAGGTCAACACTAGAACCCTTTGTGCTTGTTTTATGCCCACTGCTCCCCTGAGTAAACAATTTGCGGTTTCTTTTAAATCTGCCATACAGTACCATTTTACATGGTTCTAATTTTTACGGTCTTCATAAAGAGGACAGTGATCACAGTGTTCTCTGGGGACACGTCTTTCGACGGCTCTGCACTATTACCTACCATGTCAAAAACACCTCCTTGGTAAAGACCAAAAACTTTGCACCAAATAAAAATGCTCTGGAACCATATGGTGGATTTAAAACAAAACAAAAGCCAGAATACTCAAGGTAGCAGTGGGAATAAAATAAGGGCAAAACCGGCCCACTTTGTTCTTTTTAATCATCACTTATATACTCGTCTCACCAGAAAAACAGCTGGCCAGACAGAGAAGACCACCTTCTTTAAACACTGAAAATAACAAAAATATTCTTGACAGAACTTGCTCGCCTCTCATCCAATCCGCTTTCTGTTCCAGTTCCTGGTTGGAAAAGGTGAATATTAACATTAATCCAATGCAACAAAATGTCCTTCTGAGAAGAAACAATCTCTTTAGACAAAGAAGATTGACAAAGAAAACAGCTCATACTGAGCAGAAGCTCTATTGGCTGGGCCCAACATTTCAAGAAACACGCACATACTTCTGGGAGTCACATGAACACTAGCAGTGCCAGTGAGGAGCGGATTAATCTGGAACGAATGGCAAAGCAGTTACATAAGCATGGCTGGCACAGTGCACATTTCCTCTGGACTCTGACCCACTGGAGTGTTAGACTATGGCTTCATGATTCACCCTGAGAATTCTTTTCTAGCATGCACCTGCCAAAAGGTATCAATCCAAGTGAGCAATAAGATACAGCATGTCATAGAGGAGGGATTATGCTCTAAAGGGGTCATCTAGTACGAAAACACATGACTATCCATGGGTTATGTCTGGTACTGCAGCTTAGCGCATGAAATGACTGGAGTGGAGATACAACAAAACTTGTACTCTTGTGCTCAGCCAGCAAGAGGGGCTGAGGAGGATTGCGGGATCCACAACCCAGAAGTTGCAGCATTAAAGGCATGTCTGGGCATTTTTTTTTTTCAAATTTATGTTAATTATTTAAAAAAAAAAAAAAAACACTTCTGCTGCGGTTTTCTAATATAACAAGGACAGCCCTAGACAGGGAATATGTATACTAAGGATGTGTATGCTTTTACCACATTTGAATCAAAATTTGACCTGCTTGTTTTTTTGGGTGGTTGTGAGGGTGGATGTATGGGGAGAGGAGGACCCACAGCAGCTGAAATATGTGAATGCAGCCTGATTGTACAACTACACTTTAGGGTGTGGGTGAAAATAGAAATTCACAATGTGAACACGCAGCAAACAAATCTGTAGCAATCATCTGCTACAGTGATGACAATATGCACTGTATAGAATACATGCCATTAAGAATTAAGTCTTTAATATATAAAGGGTGAAGTAATTTGTTGGCCTACATGGCTGGAACCCACTAGACTAAAGGAAGCAAGAGCATACAGTAGATAAGAGTTACAAAAACGGATGTCACACCTAATAGTTGTCACGCCATCTGCCTTTTCGAGGGACCATATCTCTTTCGCTGTCTTTTTTCTTCTTAAACTGGACATACCTCTCAGCCATATCAACCAGCTCCTGTGGAACTTCCTAATAAAACACAGAATAGTATAAATCTTTACAATCTTTAGAGAAAGTGAGTAAGAGTTTTCACATTGCATTTTGAGCTCCAGTTGGGACATGTCGGAAATCACAGCAAAATGCAGCCCATGTGCATGCACCGACGGAACCTTAGAATGTAATGGTGACAGCAGAGTGAACGTGTGCTCTACCGTCACCATTACATTCTATGGTCTAGTTGTTGCATGTATCTGGACCTAGTTTTTCAGGGGATTTCGGATGTTTGCCCTACTGGTGCACAGAATGCAAAGTGAAAGCACCCCAAGGCAATCACATTATTGAACTTCAACATTTATTTTCAGAAAAAGTAAAAATTTTATGTTGGTATGTCTTTTCAAACACCAAGCAACACAAAACTGTTGACTTGGATATGGTCCTACTGCCTTGATCATGGGCATTACGCTGTGACAGGTTTTCTTACTACACATTAAGTTTTAACCCACTTTAGAGACATTGTTTTAAACACGGAATTGAAGTGTCTGCTGTATGTCCCCCTGCCAGCTTCTCACAGCCGGGTGCACCTCGCTTGACAAGCTGATCATCTAGGTTATCTTCTTACTCACAGATGAGCTGTGAAAACGCCAGATATTAAATGACTAACCACTATAATTTTTTGTAGTCAAGTTACTGGCATACTGCTTGGTTACATCACTCCTTTAACATTGAAAAATTACGAAAAAGTGGAAACATTTAAAACAACTCGATCTCTCTGGTATTGAATATGAACACCACATGCAGAAATACAGGCACTTGCATCCCTTGGCATCTATCAATGAGATTAATAAAAGCCTACAAAAATGTGCAATAAAGATAAAGGTATTTTAAAGTATTAACCAATAATTTTATTGAAATATAATAAATAAAAATGGAGCACGTTTGAAAAATATGTAGATAAAAATATATAGTGCAAGAATCTATCACGGTAAACAAAGCCACAATATTCTCAATAAATATATATTTTTTCACTTTTACCGTATATCACAAGAATGTGACTATATACACTGCCTACCTTATGAAGTTTATTATATTTATACATATTTTTTGCTAGTTTACACTTTTTTGTTACTCATACTACTGCACAATATTTATGCTGTATACAAGGGTAGTTATAAAGTTGTGTTCTTTAATGTAGGCAGTGTATATAGTCACATTTTTGTGATATATATTTTTTCACTTATATTCATTGAGAATATTGTGGCTTGTTTTACCGTGATATATTCTTGCACTATATATTTTTCAAACGTGCTCCATTTTTATTCAGCTGTATTTATCATTCTTCTTTATATTTCAATAAAATTATTGGCTAATACTTTCAAATACCTTTGTCTTTATTGCACATTTTTTGTAGGATTTTATTTCATATTTGTGTTTGACATTTACTTTTGTACAATTGGTGTCAACTTTGCAATGAGATTAATGGTAGAGGAATGTTCTGCCTCTCTCAAAGCACATGGACCCACAATTCATAAAAATCAACTACGTGCCATCATAACCTGCAGTGCCTCCAAAACGGTCTTCTGTTAAGTACATCTGTGGCGTGATTGAAAAGGGAGCTTCATGATTTGCATTCCCGAGTGCATTTAGCATGGCAGAACATTCCTCAGTCAACCATTAACAAGATCATCGAAAGTATGTTACGGTGTGCTAGTCAGGAATTGTGTGTGGAGCTCATAATTAAAAGGGGTATTCCCATCTCCAAGATCCTATCCCAATATGTAGTAGTAATTATAATATTGGTAAATACCTCCAATTAGAAATTTAGTATACGGTAGTTTTTCTGACTCACTAGATCTCTTTCATCATGTGCAGGCATTGCAGGACCTTAGGTATCCATGGTTATGAGCACTAGCAACTGGCTGTCTCTAGATGAGTGGTCGTAACCATGGATACCCAAGGTCCTGCACATGAGTAAAGAGACACAGCTATTCAGAAAAACTATACTACATATCTAGTTGGAGGTATTTGGCAATATTATTATTACTACTACACCTACTACATATTGGGATAGGATCTTAGAAATGGGAAATACCCATTTAAATCAAGAAGTTTTGAACATTTTGTTTTCATTCTTACATATCTACCAAATCCAGTGATTTCCATGATTTTCCTTGTTTGTGTTGCAATTTTAATGTTGAGAAGTTTAAAAGCTCAAGTTAAATGCAGAAAAGCACAGGGCAAAAAAAACCAAAATAACATTTGATTAAATAAAAATAACACTGAGCACTGATAAGGTGGGGATAGATTAGTCTATGAATGGTGGCTTTGATACTAGAAAAGGCCAGATTTAGTCCTTTGTTCATGTGGCAAAGACAAGAGAACTGTCTGAGCACACCAGAATTGCTTTTACCAAGCAGCTGCAACCATACAAAACAATTTCTGAAGACTTTTGCGGCTTCAACAGTTTCAAATGTTGTCAAGAACTTTGCTACTCAAGAAAGTCTAAACACTTCAGCATGTGGTGGAAAGTGGATAATTGAATAAAAAACAAAAGTTGGTTCAAAATGTTGGCAAAAAAGCCATTTTAAACAAGGGCAACCGAATGATGACAATCGTTACAAACATTTTCTCATAAGGATTGCAGTTTGTTATGTTCTAGCAATATGTTTAAAGGTCATAAACTTCAGCAAAATACACATGAACAGAAAACAGCCCTTTTCTGTGCATGAAGAAAAATAAATAGTTCGTATATACAGCAAGGGCTCACTTGTTTAGCCAACTGTTCTCCACTCTGAGCCTCTGGCAGAGTAATACAACCAAGGTCCTTCCTCCCCTACACACTGATGAGACAGCCTGGCTGCTTTATACAGGCCGTACCACTGGGTGGGGATATGGGAGCAGCTAAATGGAACTGCTCTTAAACCCTGAGCTTGGGATGCCCTATTAACACTCTCATCACTATCTGTACTGGAGACTGATTTCTGGGTTTACATCATAGAGGTTAACCAACTTGATGACAAATATCTCCCCTAGAGGACCTGCCTAGCGGCTATCTAATACGGTCTACAGTGAAACATGCAAGAGCCATAATGTTTGGGGGTTTGTCCTGCTGCATCTGGAACTATATGCCTTGAATGTGTTTAGGCTACGTTCAGAAATTTGTGTGTGGAAAACAGACAGCATATGGACCCACGTATTAGATCACGTGGGATATTTCACACATGGACATTGGTACCATGTGAAAAAAAAAAAAAAAAACATACACAAAAACTGCAGCATGGACAAGTCTGGTTTCATTTCTGGAACATGTGCTAGGTAGACAGTCACATTTGCATATTGCAAACTTAACTGGTACAAAAGAAGTCCATATCATATACTATGTTTTTTCTTCATCTCTTTTTTTTGTAAAAGAGAAATTGTTGGTAGGATCAACCAACCCCCTCCCACATCACCCCATCATACCGGATTTTGAAAGCTACATCCATTGAGACCTTGTAGAATGTAAATCCGCAAGGACACAGCCCTCTCCTTTCTGTACCAGTCTGTCATTGTTTGTTTGTTATCATATATATTTAATACTAGATGAAGAGCCCGGCGCTGCCCGGGCATAGTAACTAACTACGGTTAGTTATAACAAATTGTAATGATTATATCTATAAATATAATGCTGAGTGTAGAGCCCCGCCCACTCAGCATAGCCACATTCACTATAATATCCCACACAATCCCGTCAGCCAGAGCTACCGGACTATTACCCTTAATATCCCACATCATCCCGTCAGCCAGAGCTACCGGACTACTACCACTAATATCCCACATCATCCCGTCAGCCTGGGGTCAGAACCAGAGCGCTGAGTGGAATGGCCCTAACTTCCATACCGGGGATTCCCTTTAAGAGAGGCCTGGCGTCAGAACCAGAGCACTGAGTGGAATTGCCCTAACATCCATACCAATGATCCCTTTAATAGAAGCCTGGGGTGAGAATCAGAGCGCTGAGGGATTTACCCTAACTTCCATACCAAAGATCCCTTTAAGAGAGGCCTGTGGTCAGTACCAAAGCGCAGAGTGGATTTGCCCTCACTTCCGTACCGGGGATCCATTTAAGAGGGGCCTGGGGTCAGAACCAGAGCGCTTAGTGGAATTGCCCTATCTTCCATACCAATGATCCCTTTAAGAGACCCTGGGGTCAGAACCACAGCGCTGGGTGGAAAGGTCCTAACTTCCATACTGGGGATCTCTTTAAGAGAGCCTGGAGTCAGAACCAGAACACTGAGTGGGATTGCCCTAACTTTCATACCAGGGATCCCTTTAAGAGAGGCCTGGTGTCACAACCAAAGCGCTGGATGGATTTGCCCTGACTTCCATACCAATGATCCCTTTAATAGAAGCCTGGGGTGAGAATCAGAGCGCTGAGAGATTTACCCTAACTTCCATACCGGAGATTCCTTTAAAAGAGGCCTGGGGTCAATACCAGAGGATTTGAAGGCAATTGACCCTGACTTCCATACAGGGGATCCCTTTAAGAGAGCCTGGGGTCAGAATCAGAGCGCTGAGTGGAATGGCCCTAACTTCCATACCGGGGATCCCTGTAACCCCTTCATGACCCAGCCTATTTTGACCTAAATGACCAGGCCATTTTTTGCAATTCTGACCAGTGTCCCTTTATGAGGTAATAACTCAGGAACGCTTCAACGGATCCTAGCGATTCTGAGATTGTTTTTTCGTGACATATTGGGCTTCATGTTAGTGGTAAATTTAGGTCGATAATTTTTGCGTTTATTTGTGAAAAAAATGGAACTTTGGCCAAAATTTTGAAAATTTCGCAATTTTCAAATTTTGAATTTTTATTCTGTTAAACCAGAGAGTTATGTGACACAAAATAGTTAATAAATAACATTTCCCACATGTCTACTTTACATCAGCACAATTTTGGGAACATTTTTTTTGTTAGGAAGTTATAAGGGTTAAAAGTTGACCAGCGATTTCTCATTTTTACAGCAAAATTTACAAAACCATTTTTTTTTTAGGGACCACCTCACATTTGAAGTCACTTTGAGGGGTCTATATGGCAGAAAATACCCAAAAGTGACACCATTATAAAAACTGCACCCCTCAAGCTACTCAAAACTACATTCAAGAAGATTATTAACCCTTCAGGTGCTTCACAGGAACTAAAGCAACGTGGAAGGAAAAAATGGACATTTTAATTTTTCCAACAAAATTTTTCTTTTAGCATCAATTTTTTCATTTTTGCATGGGCAACAGGATAAAATGGATCCTAAAATTTGTTGGGCAATTTCTCCTGAGTACACAGATACCTCATATGTGGTCATAAACCACTGTTTGGGCGCACGGCAGGGCTCAGAGGGGAAGGAGCGCCATTTGACTTTTTGAATGGAAAATATACTGGAATATTTAGCGGTTGCCATGTCGCATTTGGAGAGTCCCTGTGTGCCTAAACATTGGAGCTCCCCCACAAGTGACCCCATTTTGGAAACGAGACCCCCCCAAGGAACTTATCTAGATGCAGAGTGAGCACTTTGAACCCCAGGTGCTTCACAAATTGATCCATAAAAAAAAGAAAGTACTTTTTTTTTTTTTTCACAAAAACTTTCTTTTAGCCTCAGTTTTTTCATTTTCACATGGGCAACAGTATAAAATGGATCCTAAAATTTGTTGGGCAATTTCTCCTGAGTACACCGATACCTCATATGTGGTCATAAACCACTGTTTGGGCGCACGGCAGGGCTCAGAAGGGAAGGAGCGCCATTTGACTTTTTGAATGGAAAATATGCTGGAATATTTAGCGGATGCCATGTCGCATTTGGAGAGTCCCTGTGTGCCTAAACATTGGAGCTCCCCCACAAATGACCCCATTTTGGAAACTAGACCCCCCAAGGAACTTATGCAGATGCACAGTGAGCACTTTGAACCCCCAGGTGCTTCACAAAAGTTTATAACGCAGAGCCGTGAAAATAAAAAATAATTTTTTTTTCTCAAAAAATGATTATTTAGCCCATATTTTTTATTTTCACAATGGTTACAGGAGAAATTGGACCCCAAAAGTTGTTGTCTAATTTGTCCTAAGTATGCTAGTACCTCACATGTGGGGGAGAACCACTGTTTGGGCACACGTCAGGGCTTGGAAGGGATGTAGTGACGCTTTGAAATGCCGACTTGATGGAATGGTCTGCGGGCGGGCAGAGCCCCTGATGTGCCTAAACAGTAGAAACCCCCCACAAGTGACCACATTTTGTAAACTAGACCCCTCAAGGAACTTAACTAGATGTGTGGTGAGCACCTTGAACCCCCACGTGCTTCACAGAAGTTTGTAATGCAGAGCCGTGAAAATAAAAAATCATTTTTTCCTCAAAAACTGATTTTTTTAACCCGCAATTTTTTATTTTCACAAGGGTAACAGGAGAAATTGGACCACAAAAGTTGTTGTACAGTTTGTCCAGAGTACACTGGTACCCCATATGTGGGGGGGAACCACTGTTTTGGCGCATGGGAGAGCACAGAAGGGAAGGAGCGCCATTTTGGAATGCAGACTTGATGGAATGTTCTGTGGGCGTCATGTTGCGTTTGCAGAGCCCCTGATGAGCCTAAACAGTAGAAACCCCCACAAGTGACCCCATTTTGGAAACTAGACCCCCCAAGGAGCTTATCTAGATGTGTAGTGAGCACTTTGAACCCCCAAGGGCTACACAGAAGTTTATAACACCGGGCCATGAAAATAAAAAAATCATATTTTTTTCCACAAACATGATCTTTTAGTCCCCAATTTTTTTTATTTTCCCAAGGGTAACAGGAGAAATTAGACCTAAAAAGTTGTTGTCCAATTTGTCCTGAGTACGCTGATATCCCATATGTGGGAGAAAACTACTGTATGGGCACACTTCGGGGCTCGGAAGGGAAGTAGTGACGTTTTGAAATGCCGACTTGATGGAATGGTCTGCGGGCGTCATGTTACATTTGCAGAGTCCCTGATGTGCCTAAACAGTATAAACTCCCCACAAGTGACCCCATTTTGGAAACTAGACCCCGCAAGGAACTTATCTAGATGTGTGGTGAGCACTTTGAACCCCCAAGTTCTTCACAGAAGTTTATAACGCAGAGCCGTGAAAATAAAAAATCATTTTTTTTCCACAAAAATAACTTTTTTAGTCCCCAATTTTTTTTCCCAACAGTAACAGGAGAAATTAGACCCCAAAGTTGTTGTGCAATTTTTCCCGAGTACGCTGATACCCCATATGTGGGGGTAAACCACTGTTTGGGCACACGTCGGGGCTTGGAATAAAGGGAGCACTGTTTGACTTTTTGAACGCAAAATTTGCAGGAATCAATGGTGGCGCCATGTCGCGTATGGAGACCCCCTGATGTGCCTAAATAGTGGAAACCCCTCAATTCTAACTCCAACCCTAACCCCAACACACCCCTAACCCCAACCCTAACCCCTACACACCCCTAACCCTAATACAAACCTTAACGATAACCCTAACCCCAACACACCCCTAACCCTAATCCCAACTCTAACCATAAACCTAACCACAAGCCTAACCCTAATCCCAACCCTAACCCCAAAACACCCCTAACACTTATCCTAACTCTAACCCTAACCACAAACCTAACCCTAATCCCAACCCTAACCCTAATTCCAACCCTAACCCAAATTCCAACCCTAACCCAAATTCTAACCGTAACCCAAATTCTAACCCTAAGGCTGGGTTCATATTGCGTTTTACCAGCCCGTTCAACACGTAGCGTTGACCGGCTGGTAACGGTATAGCATAACGCGATCGCGTTATGCTATACCCGCTAGTGCAGAGGAATCAGCGATGATTCATCTGTGCTAGCGGTGATGGAGCCCAGACGCTGCAGCCTGCGTCCAAGGCTCCATCACTGAATGACGACACGTCGCGAACGCATGCCGCTTCATGGCATGCGTTGCGATGCGCACACAAATGGGGTGAATGGCAGCGTTAACGGACTGCGTTACACCGCGTTATACCGCGGTGAAACGCAGTTCATCTAACGGACTGCCATAATGCAATATGAACCCAGCCTGACCCTAAGGCCCCGTGCACATGTTGCGGATTCACTTGCGGATTTTTCTAAAATCCGCAGGTAAAACGACCTGCCTTTTACCTGCGTATTTGGCGCGGAATTGCTGCGGTTTTTCTCTGCGGTTTTACGCCTATAATGGAATAGGTGTAAAATCGCTGCGGAATCCGCACAAAGAATTGACATGCTGCGGATTTAAAACCGCAGCAAATCTGCGCTGAAAAATCTGCAGCATGTGCACAGCGTTTTTTTTTACCATTTATTTGCATTGTACTGTACATGGTTTCTGGATCTGCTGTGGATCCGCAGCGCCAAATCCGCTGCGGATCCGCAGCTAAATCAGCTGCGGATCAGCAGCGAAATCAGCTGCGGATCAGCAGCGAAATCCGCTGCGGATCAGCAGCGAAATCCGCTGCGGATCAGCAGCGAAATCAGCTGCGGATCAGCAGCGAAATCAGCTGCGGATCAGCAGCGAAATCAGCTGCGGATCAGCAGCGAAATCTGCAACGTGTGCACAGGGCCTAATAGGAAAAAAAAAAAAAAAAATCTTTATTATTTGTCCCTACCTATGACAGGGGGGTTCACTTACTTTTTTTTATTTTGATCACTGTGACAGTTTATCACAGTGATCAAAATAATTTTTTTTACTATGCAGGGCGCACTGCGCATGCGCCGGCCGGCGCACTGCGCATGTGCCCGCCATTTTCCAAGATGGCGGCGCCCATGAAGAATCCCGGGCAGCCGCCGGGAAGGATCCAGGGACATCGGTGGACCGGGAGAGGTGAGTATGGGGGTCGGAAGTGAGGGGGGGGGGGGGGGGGAATCGGAAGGTGGGGGCAGCGGAGGCCAGGACGAGGGGAGCTTTTAGTGACGGCGGTGACCGACCGCTGCCATCTTTCGGTGGCGGCGGCCGATCGCCGCCGTGAATCCGTGTGGGGGGGGGTCAGGGCTCGGTGTCCAGCCATGGCAGATGCTATTGCAGCATCGGCCATGGCTGGATTGTAATATTTCACCAATTATATTGGTGAAATATTACAGATTGCTCTGATTGGCTGTTAAAAGTGAAACAGCCAATCAGAGCGATCGTGGCCACGGGGGGGTTAAGCCAACCCCCCTGTGGTGAAGCACAAAGGGTCCTGTGCCAGCAGGTCGGGTGACCTTTCAGTGACCCCGGTCACCCGACCCGCAGGGACGCGATCCTTTCATGACGCCACATAGGCGTCATGGGTCGGATTGGCACTGACTTTCATGACGCCTACGTGGCGTCATGGGTCGGGAAGGGGTTAAGAGAGGCCTGGAGTCAAAACCAGAGCGCTGGATGGATTTGCCCTGACTTCCATACCAATGATCCCTTGAAGAGAGGCCTGGGGTCAGAATTAGAGCGCTGAGGGATTTACCCTAACTTCCATACCGGAGATCCCTTTAAGAGAGGCCTGGAGTCAGAACCAGAGCGCTTAGTGGAATTGCCCTAACTTCCATACCAATGATCCCTTTAAGAGACCCTGGGGTCAGAACCACAGAGCTGAGTGGAATGGCCCTAACTTCCATATCGGGGATCCCTTTAAGAGAGGCCTGGGGTCAAACCAAAGCGCAGGATGGATTTGCCCTCACTTCTATACCGGAGATCCCTTTAAGAGGGAAGATGTGCCTATGGAATGGAGGATGTGTGATGGGGATATGGGCACAGGAGCAGGTGATTCATTTCTGTCATGTGCTCTCTGCTTCTGTCTGGGGGGAAGACAATGGCTGGGAGCTTATGTTCCCGGGGATGCTAGATTTGTCCCACCTGGTCAGTGTCAGCTGAGGTGTTGTCGTGGAGTGAGAAAACTGTTGCTCATAGCAACCAATCACAGCTCAGCTTCTTTTAAACAGCTCTGTTTAAATGTAATATACTTCGTGATTGGTTGGTGATACACACATTCAATTTTATATATATATAGATGTAACCCCTCCACATGTACAACACCATGGAATCAATGGTTATCTAAAAATAAATAATACCATCTTGATTGATAGCTAATGAGGCTGGTAATGGGCATGGAAACAACCTTGGAAGGCAGAGGCTCAGGTAGAGCTCTGTCACATCAAAAGCACTTGATGCCTAATTTGCATATGGATGAATACGCCAATTTCCCATAAATACAGCAACAAATAGAAACTATAAAAAGGTGTTGTGTCTAGCTTTCAGAGAAGCATATCTTATATGTGGTCTGGGGTGTGGCCTGACAGATTCTCTTTAAATACCTTTTTTACTTATAGCATTTGGATATACTAACAGTTTTTACACAGCCACTCATCTCTGTCACTCTTATGAAAAGAAAACTTGTTGAAAAGCAACTTACTTGGCTTGCCCGCTCCAAAATGGTTATAAGTTCTCCTGCAACTCTCCAGTCTTTCCTAGTCACCAAAGTTATGGATTCACCTGAGCGACTAAAAAAAATGGGAAATTACAAAATGATTAAACTGAAACTGATTAGGCAACAGGCAGACTACCGCTTTAATCACAATTTTTTTTGGTTTAGGTTTGGCATATACACTAGTAAATGCTGCCAACATGTATTTCATAAATATATGGAAGTAAATATATGCCATACAGTAACAAACATTACCCAGTGCATTAAAAGTAAACTGAGCAGTATGCATCTTTATGAGCTATTGAGCCTGTAATGAAACGCTTAGTAAACTAAGCTATTACACTGGAGAAAAGCATACTAATACATAAAGGTAAAAGGATGTGGTATGTACATAGCTGTGTGCATATAAACAGCTGCAGTCTGCCGTTTTGCACTATGGAAGTTTTATGCCAATTATAGCCCATAGCAACCTATCCCATGTAGCCTTCACCATCTTACATTTTCATGTGACAATCTCATAGTGAGAAAATAGTGGCTTCTAGATACAATTCGTTAATGTTAGTATATTTACTAACCCAGCTCGTCCTGTCCGACCAACTCTGTGAACATATTCTTCAATGTTACGTGGAAAATCAAAGTTGAAAACATGTGTAATATCATGCACATCCAATCCACGAGATGCTAAGTCAGTAGCTATTAATATTCTTACTTTCCCTAAAAAAAAAAAAAAAAAAAAAAAAAAAAAGTTACCAATATAAACAAGACATATTTCTCAAAGAGCTCATTTAAATAGAGGTGGTGGCACAATCACGATTGTGCCAAAACCAGCAAGTTTACCCCCACAGATAAGATATAGGCGGCACAACCTAATCATTTGGTCGTTAATGGAAACGTTTCAGCACACCTGCTTATTATTATTTATTTATATAGCACCATTGATTCCATGGTGCTCTACATGAGAAGGGGTTACATACAAATTACAGATATCACTTACAGTAAACAAACTAACAATGACAGACTGATACAGAGGGGAAAGGACCCTGCCCTTGCGGGCTTACATTCTACAGGATGGTGGGGAAGGAGACAGGACAGTAGGTGGGGGGTTGCAGCAGCTTCAGTGTGGTGAGGCGGTACGGTAGCTCCAGTAGTGATGAGGAGGCAGCGGGGATCATTGCAGGCTGTAGGCTTTCCTGAAGAGATGGGTTTTCAGGTTCTGTCTGAAGGATCCGAGTGTGGTTGATAGTCGGACGTGTTGGGGCAAAGAATTCCAGAGGATGGGGGATATACGGGAGAAGTCTTGGAGGCAGTTGGGTGAGGACCGAATAAGTGTGGAGGAGGGAAGGAGGTCTTGGGAGGACTGGAGATTACTTGAGGGAAGGTATCGGGAGATTAGTTCAAAGATATATGGAGGAGACAGGTTATAGATGGCCTTGTAGGTCAGTATTAATAATTTGAACTGGATACGCTGAGGGAATGGGAGCCGGTGAAGAGATCTGCAGGTGGGAGAAGCGGAGGAGTAGCGAGGAGAGAGATGAATTAGTCGGGCAGCAGAATTAAGGACAGACTGGAGGGGTGCGAGTGTGTTAGAAGGTAGGCCACAGATAAGGATGTTGCAATGGTCTAGGCGGGAGATGATGATGGCATGCACAAGCATTTTAGTAGATTGAGGGTTGAAGAAAGGAAGGATTTTGGAAATATTTTTTGAGCTGGTGGCGACAGGAGGTGGAAAGAGCTTGGATGTGCGGTTTGAAGGATAGGGCAGAATCAAGGGTTACTCCGAGGCAGCGGACTTCCGGTACGGGGGAAAGCGTGATGTCATTAATTGTGATAAGATAGATCAGGTAAGGAAGATCCATGAGATGGAGGAACAGATGAGGAGTTCAGATTTGTTCACACTGAGTTTGAGGAAGCGAGAGGAGATGAAGGAGGATATGGCTGACACTCCGGGATTCTGGACAGCAGAGAGGTGACGTCTGGGCCAGAGAGGAAGATCTGAGTGTTATCAGCATAAAGGTGGTACTGGAATCCATGGGACTTTAGGAGTTCTCCCAGGCCAAGTGTATAGCTTGAGAAGAATAGGGGTCCTTGAACAGAGCCTTGGGGGACTCCAACAGAGTGAGGGTGGGATGAGGAGGTAGTGTGGGAGTGGGAGACGCTGAATGTGTGGTTGGAAAGTTTTGAGGAGATCCAGGATAGTGCGAGGTCTTTGATGCCAGAGGAGAGGATCTGTAGTAGGAGGCAGTGGTCAACTGTGTCGAAAGCAAAGGACAGGTCTAGAAGGAAGGAGTATAGAGTATTGTCCGTTAGCTTTGGCTTTAAGTAGGTTGCTAGTAATTTTGGTCAGGGCTGTCTCAGTGCAGTGATGGGCGCGAAAACTAGATTGTAGATTGTCAAAGAGAAAGTTAGATGAGAGATGGGAGGAAAGTTCAGCGTGGATGTGCTGCTCCAAAGGTTTGGAAGCGAAAGGGAGCAGTGATATTGGGTGATAGCTGGACATAGCTGTTGGGTCGAGGGTTGGTTTTTAAGGATAGGCGTGATTGTGATATGTTTGAAAGCAAAAGGGAAGGTACCAGAAGTTAGTGTTAGGTTGAAGAGGTGGGTTAAAGATGGGATAAGAGTCGTGGTGAGGTTGGGGAGGAGGTGGGATGGGGTCGAGTGCACAGGTGGTGAGGTGTGATTTGGAGGGGAGACAATTAAGCTCCCCTTCAGTGATGCTGGAGATGGAGGTTAGGGAATTGGTCTGGTATACAAAGGCGTTGTGGTGGTTGAACAATGAAGACTTGCCTTGTTTGGTCGATCTTATTTTTGAAGTGTGTGGAAAAGTCCACAGCAGAGATGAGGGAGGTTGGAGAGGGCAGTGGTGGGCATAGGAGGGAATTAAAAGTTTTCAATAACTGTTTGGGGTTGTAGAATAGGGAAGATACGAGGGTTGTGAAGTAGGCCTGTTTAGCAGTGGTGAGGGCAGATTTGAAAGCGAGTGATGCTTGTTTGAGTGCAGTGAAATCATCTTGCGAATTCTGATTTCCTCCAACCCCGCTCAGCAACCCTGGACACTTTCCAGAGCTTTTTAATGGCGTTATTGTGCCTGGGTTGTCTGTTGATACATAGCACATAGCAGCCATGAACGAGAGGGGCGACCACGTCAATACCTGATGCAAGACTGGCATTGTAGAAAGCAGTAGCACTGTGTGTCGTGGAGCGAGTATACGGATGCCAGTGGTAGAGTCAGAGAGCATGTGGGTGTCTAGGTGTGCGAGGTTTCTGCGGGGGAGCGCATGTTGCTGGACATGGGTGACAGGTGAGGAGGACAGGGATGAGGAAGTGAGTAGATGGTGGTCAGAAAGAGGGAGAGGGGAGATGGTGAAGTTAGATAGAGAGCAGAGACGGGTGAAGACCAGGTCTAATGTATGTCCGTCTGTGTGGGTGGCTGAATAGTATGTCCGTCTGTGTGGGTGGCTGAATAGGACCAAAGAGCAAGTCCAAAAGATGAAACACGGATTTTGGTAAAGACTTACCTGTAAAATCCTTTTCAGCGAAGGAAGGAAGAGAGACACAGTATTCATTACTGATGGGTAGGCGGAGCCCCAGATCAGGATGTTACCTCAGATCAAAAGAGTGATGACTGGCTGGCCCCTCCAGCTCGGGCTCCTCCTACTCAGCTCCAGTCGTACCAAAGCTTTTAGGAAAAGAGCCAAGATCACCAGCGGAGCAACATAACCCCTTCTGAAGGAACTTCAGAGAAAAAACACAAGGATACAGGTTATGCATGCAAAGAAAGCCAAAAACCACAGAGTTCCAGGTACTACTCACGGAACCTGACTACTGCGATGAGCTGGCGATGCTGGAACAGAGCCTTAGCGCGCTGACCTCAGCCCAGATAATCGCTATCAGATAAGGGTCGCGCTGCATCTGAAAACATCAACACACTTCTGCCGTGGGAGGGTGCTGTGTCTCTCTTCCTTCCTTCGCTGAAAAGGATTTTACAGGTAAGTCTTTACCAAAATCCGTGTTTCAGCTGCAGATGAAGGAAGAGAGCCACAGTATTCATTACTGATGGGACGTCCCAAAGCAGTTCAAAAATAAGGGTGGGAAAAAACCAACAAAAGGCAGAAACCCAACAACCTTAACAACAAAGCGCAACCAGCGCTAAACACAAGTTCATCCAGAACTTTAAACTACAGCTGCCTGCAGGACCCTACGTCCGAGGGCTGCATCAGCGGAAGCACTGACGTCCACTTTATAAAACCTTGTAAACGTGTGGACAGAGCGCCAAGTCGCCGCTCGGCAAAGCTGCACTGCCGAAGCACCTTGATGAAAAGCCCACGATGAAGCCACAGCTCTCGTGGAATGGGCTCGAATCTTAATCGGGCAAGATTCACCCCGAAGACGGTAAGCTTCCAAAATAGCTGACCGGATCCAACGAGCTATAGAACCCTTGGAAGCTCGTTGACCACGCCGACGACCTGCCGGAACCACAAACAGGGAGTCCGTCTTACGAAAACCTTGAGTAATAGATAGATAAAACTTCAAGGCCCGCACTAAATCCAATGTGTGTAAATCTCGCTCTTTCGTATTCTTCGGATCCGGACAGAGTGAAGGCAACACAATATCCTGGTTAACATGAAATTGTGACACCACTTTAGGCAAAAAATCACCCCGAGTGCGAAGCACTACACGATCCGGAAAAAACTCCAGAAAAGGAGGCGAACAAGAAAGAGCTGCCAATTCAGAAACTCTCCTCAAGGAAGTGACTGCAACAAGGAAAGCCACCTTCCAAGAAAGTAAAGAAAGGCTAGCAGAAACCATAGGTTCAAAAGGTTTATGCTGAAGAGCCTCCAAAACAAGGTTGAGCCGCCAAGGAGACACGGGTGCCTTCCGCGGCGGAAACTTACGAGAGATACCTCGGAAAAAGGAGAGCACGTCTCTATTCGAAGCAATGGTTCTCCGGAACAATAAGGACAGAGCAGAAATCTGACCTTTCAGAGTGCTAACTGCCAAACCCTTGTCTAGCCCATGCTGCAGAAAAGCCAACAGGTTGGGAATGGAAAATTTTCTCGGGTTCCGAGAAGACCCCAAACACCACGAAAAGAAGGTTTCCCAAATTTTGTGGTAAATCCTAGAAGTAGCCGGACATCTTGCAGCACGAAGGGTAGCAATGACCTCGGCTGAAAAACCTCTACGGGTCAAGATTTCGGTCTCAAGAGCCACGCCGTCAAACGCAGGGACATCAAGTCCGGATGACAAACGGGCCCCTGAGTCAACAAGTCCGGTTGAAGAGGGAGTGGAAACGGAGGTGCCGCCAACAGCGACATTATTGTCGAGAACCACACCCTTCTTGGCCAGTCTGGAGCTATCAGAATAGCTGGAATTCTCTCTAGTCTGATCCGACGCAGCACTAGAGGAAGTAAGGATATCGGCGGGAATACATAGATCAGCTCGAACTGATCCCACTGAGCCACTAGAGCATCCACCGCCACCGCCTTCGGGTCCTTGTACCTGGACATGAATGTCGGTAACTTGGCATTGGACCTGGATGCCATCAAATCCACTTGGGGGGTTCCCCAGCGAGAGCACAGTAGTGCAAAGACTTCCGGGTGGAGGCTCCATTCCCCGGGATCCATCCTTCTGCGACTGAGAAAGTCCGCTGTAATATTCTGAACCCCTGGAATGTGAATCGCCGAAATGGCTGGTACATTGGCCTCTGCCCAAATCAGAATTCGGGACACCTCTACCATGAGTCTGGAACTCCTTGTCCCACCTTGGTGATTGATATACGCGACAGCCGTCGCATTGTCTGTCTGCACACGGACTGGCAGACCGCTCAAAGGGACCGTCCAATGTTGGAGGCAAAGGAAAATCGCCCTCAATTCCAGGATGTTGATCGGAAGCACAGACTCTTCCGGTGACCATACCCCCTGAATCCAGAGATTGTTCCAAACACCCCCCCAGCCCGTCAGGCTGGCATCGGTGGTTATGACTGACCACTTCAGAGGGAGGAAAGACTTCCCCAGGGAGAATGCCCCTGGACGTAACCACCATTCTAGAGAATCCCGCACCGCGCGAGAAATGGTGACACTGCAATCCAGCGATTGCGACTGATTCCATCGACTCAAGATGAACCTTTGAAGAGTCCTGGAGTGGAACTGGGCAAAAGGAATTGCCTCCATGGACGCCACCATCAGTCCCAGAAGACGCATACACTTCCGTAGGGACATTGCCGTTGAGGATGTCATAATCTGTACATGTCGAAGAAGACATGACTGTTTGTCTGGTGGTAGGGAAACTACCGACCGAAACGTGTCGAGATGCATTCCCAAAAAGAGAATTGTCCTCGATGGTTCCAGGGACGACTTCTCCCAATTGACCAGCCAACCGAAGTCTTTCAGAAACTGAAGAGACAAATCCCGAGCCGTCAACGCCTCCTCCTCCGAGGAAGCCACGATCAAAAGATCGTCCAGATAAGGGAGAATCGTAATCCCCTGTCTTCGAAGGAGTGCCATGAGGGGCGCCAGAATTTTTGTAAAGACCCTTGGCGCTGAGGCTAAGCCGAACGGCAGAGCCACGAACTGGTAATGATTCTGACCTATGGCAAATCGAAGAAAGCGCTGATGAGCCTTTCCGATGGGAATATGCAAATAGGCGTCGCGAATGTCGATTGACACCAGAAAATCGTTCTGTGACAGAGCTGCCACAACGAAACGAAGCGACTCCATGCGAAATTTCCGGGCATGGACATGCCGGTTTAATCGCTTGAGATCCAGAATCGGGCGAAATTTGTTCTCCTTTTTGGGAACTATAAAAAGGTTGGAATAAAAACCTTTCCCTCGGTCCTCTGACGGAACCGGTATCACTACACCCTTTTGTAGTAGCGATTCGACCTCTCGCTGTAGAGCGACAACAAGCTCGGGTTCCGACGGAACGCGAGATTGACAAAAAAAAAAAAACATTTGGGGGTTGAGAAGCAAACTCTATGAAATAGCCTGCCGACACTATCCGCGTTACCCAGGAATCTGGAACGCGAGCCATCCAAGTCTCCTTGAAAAGAAACAGGCGACCCCCCACTCGAGAATCCTCGAGTGGACCCCTGGCGTCAATCCGACTTTGCGGGTTTCTTGTCAAGTTCCCGCTTGTTCTGGCGGAAACTCTGCTTCCAGGGAGTACGAGTTTTCTGAGAGGATTTCTTTCCTGAGAAAGAAGGACGACCCGATCCCCATGAGGAGTGACTAGATCGTCCTCGGCCCCGAAAGGACCGCCGACCACTATAAACACCAGGCTTACTGGACACCGAGGCCATGGCCCTTCGCTGTGGTAATGCTGATTCCTTCGCCTTAGCCTTGGAAATCAGCTCTGTGAGGTCGGATCCAAAAAGATGGCCACCCTTGTAAGGTAAGGCCAACAACCCTTGTTTGGAAACTGCGTCCCCGGCCCACTGTCTGAGCCATAAAGCTCTTCTGACTGTGACCGCTGAAGCTTGCGCTTTGGCCAGCAGAGATGCCGTATCCAGACCGGCATCAAAGATATAACAGGCTGCCGTTTCTAACCATTCACAAGTTTCCCGTATCTCAGATAACGGAGATTCATTTTGCAACTCCGTCTTCAGACGTGCCAACCAGCTTAGAGAAGCTCTAGCAGCACACATGGATCCTAGCACTGCTCGAAATCCATGACCCGCAGCCTCATAGCTTGCTTTTGCCGCCAATTCTGCCTTTCTATCCAAAGGCTCCTGTAAGCTCGCTTTTCCCTTAATAGGGAGTAGAGAGGATTTACTAAGCTGAGACAAAGACACATCCACTTCAGGAGCAGAAGTCCAATTAGCCTTTAACTCCGTAGAGCAAGGATAAAGTGTATCAAAGAAATGCGTTCCATGAAAACGCTTATCTGGACATAGACGTTCCTCCTCTATTACACCATTAAGCTCATCCAGAGCTGGCAATGTTGTGCGCGAAGCACGGGACTCCTGGAAAATGCGTGCTGATTTACCAGGACGACTAGTTACCTCCTCCGGTAACTGTAGTATATCTCTCATGGCTTCAATTAATGCCTCCGTACGCTTCGTCATAGAGGAACGCCCCTGCGGCTCGTCCGCATCTGAATCGGATATTTCTCCATCCGAATTTAAAGGGGAACTCTGCCCAATATCAGATACATCTGACTCGCTCCGTGTAGAGGCCGGTAACGGCCTGCGTCGCTTCCTCTGAGAGGAATTAGCAGACACATATTGACCTAAAAGGTCAGATAAGTTATTAATCGATCGAGCGATATCATCCAATTTTCCACCGCTGTCGACCGCAGCGCTAGACGCTGTGGAGGTCTGCGTATCTGATTGCCGCAATGGCACTGGGACGTGATCCGCGGCATCTGAACTCTGTTCAGACATGTCTCACCTGTATGAGCAGGTCAAAGCGGTAATACCAGCAAAAAACTATGCGGTTTTTTTTTGTTTTTTTTTTTTTTCCAAACGCTGAAGGGTTAACGCTCCACCAAGCAGAGTTACCCCAGCGGTATTCAGTCAGCAAATTTAGCTGGTAGAAATAACCCTCAAAGGGTTAATATTGCAAACTCACCAAAATATATATATATTTGTGAGCCCCAGCCAATTTTTATGTCTCTGATGAGACTGCAGCTGCAGGATAGCGATCGCTGCGCTGCGGGGTGAGGAATCCGCACTCACCCAGCTGGCCGTGGTGTCTATATGAGGAGAGGAGCGGTCCGAGGAGCCCAGGAGCCTGAGTAATGGCCGCCACAGTGAGGGGGTCGCAGGAGAAAAGCCAGAGCGCGCGTCTTCCTGCTCAAAAGACCGGGATAGATAGGCCACGCCCCCTGCTAGCTCAAATAATGAGCGCGAACTCTCCCCGCTCCTGCTCCCTCTCTGTCCTGCAGCTATCTGCCTGCGGACAAAAAATCACCACATCTTCTTGTAACAGCGCTGTCACAGCAGCGCTGAAGCATACTGACATTACATGTAGTAGCGCTGTTACAGCAGCGCTGAAGCATACTGACATTACATGTAGTAGCGCTGTCACAGCAGCGCTGAAGCATACTGACATACATGTAGTAACGCTGTCACAGCAGCGCTGAAGCATACTGACATTAGTAATAGCGCTGCTCATTCAGACGCTAAAGCACTCACACATAATTATTATTAAAATTTGTGTGGAGTACTCACCAGCCAAGGCGCCACAGGGACCCTCAGGGGTTTCTGGCGCAGTGCCCATGCTTCCCCCCAGGGCGAAGAACGCAGTGACCGCACGTGTGGTTTGCGTTCCCGCCAGAGAAGCTCTCCTCATCCCCCAGGGCCGGCAAGGATTCTGCAGGGACTTTGAGTAAATACAGATCCGCCAAGGGAGAGGTTGGGGTACAGCAGCGCTGATACCCCTGAGACCTCTAGACCAACTAGTGATCCAAGTCTCCTGTCCGAATATTAAAATAATAAAATCTTCTGAGGAGCTGCATTAGCAGCGACCATCCTCTGGACCTCAAATCTTAGACTGGAGCTGAGTAGGAGGAGCCCGAGCTGGAGGGGCCAGCCAGTCATCACTCTTTTGATCTGAGGTAACATCCTGATCTGGGCTCCGCCTACCCATCAGTAATGAATACTGTGGCTCTCTTCCTTCATCTGCAGCTGAAATAAGGGACAGGAGTTTGGAGGCTGCTGACTGAACGGTATCAGTAGGGATGTTGAAGTCACCCATGATAGTCGGGATGTCAGTGGAAAGAAAGTGAAGAAGCCAGGTAGGGAATTGGTCAATAAAGGCAGTGACTAGGCCCGGAGGTCGGTATATGACGGCCACTTGGAGGTTGGAGGGAGAGTAAATGCGGACAGAGTGGACTTCAAAAAAGGGAAGGATTAGGGAGGGAAGAGGTGGGATTGGGTTAAAGGTGCAGTTAGAAGAAAGGAGAAGACCCACTCCTCCACTGTGTCAGTTGCTGGGGCGAGTAGTGTGGGTGAAATGGAGGCCGCCGTAACACAGCGCAGCAGGGGAGGCGGTGTCAGAGGGTGTCAGCCATGTTTCTGTGAGGCCGAGGAAGGCAAAATTGTGAGAGAGAAAGAGGTAATGAATCACATGAAGCTTATTGCATATGGAGCAGGCATTCCAGAGTGCTCCAGAGAGAGGAAGCAGGGAGGTGGGCTTCAAGGGCACGGGTTTTCCGTTGGAAAGATTGCGGTAGTTCATATTAGATAGCGAGCGCTAGGAGGGGGTAGTTATGGGAGGTATGAGCAGTGGTGGTCCAGGATTGGGAGATATGTCGACAGCAGTGAGGAGAAGCAGAGAGAGGGAGAGCAGGTGGTAGAAGGAGAGTGGGCGGCTTGTTTTATGTTTATTAGCAGAGAGCTGAGGTTGAGGAGCAGGTCAGCAGAGGAGGTCAGGTGCGGAGAAAAGAGGGAAGGGGAGACGATTATTTGGTTAGAGGGTGCTGGGGTTTTTCTGATAGCGAAGGAAGGCGAGGATTAATGAAGCACACACTGTAAGGGCATACGTAAACATGGTGAATGAGTAAGATTGGTTAATAGAAAAGCTAGGTCCAAGTAATAAGAAGTGCTTACTCGGCAGACATACCCAAAAGAGACAAATACATAGTGTGGGATCCTGAATCCTGCCGTGACTAACTGCCATTGAATATCTGTAGCTTCTGGATACATAGCTGCAGTGATACTGCAGGGGGACGCGTGTCAGACCCCACACGCGTGCACCCCTTAGGATGCTACTAAATTTATAGGACTGACTAGAGGACCAGGTGAGAGGGATTGTGGGAACTGGTTTTGGATGAATTAGCAATTGGCCAGCACACCAGGGGAGGTTAGATGATCAAAGGCACTGGGTCTGGTTACATCTATATGCTATAACACCTTGACCTGATAGCATCTCTACTGGCCCCAACATGGATATACAGCAGTGAGTATTGAGTACAATGCAACAAATTAATTTAGCAAAGATTCAGCAGGCACTGTTATATACCATTAAAAGAAATGTTGCAGGATGATAAACAACAGTTGACAGCAAGCAGAGGTTGTACCATTAAAGGAAATGTTGTAGGATGATAAACAGCAGACCTGCTTAAGATTGTAACGTTCACCCTTTTCGGTCTAAGCCATTTTTCGATTTATATTTTTTTAAAAGTTATCTTTCATGACTTGTAACTTCATTTTTGCATTAACTTATAACATAATGAAACACTTCATCTTTAACCCCTTCCTGAGATCGGTCGTACACATCTAGAAGAAATATCTATAAAAGTTCAAATAGCACTCCATTTCCCAGTCTGAATATAACAAGATAAGAATACTTTGCACTGTCTTGTCCATAAAAGTTAAATTTTTCACATTATAAACGTCGTATTTACTGTGAAATCACAATGGTCTGACAATACACAGTAAACTACTGGGTGCTACTCCAAATGCATCAGATACAAAAAAAAAAATGTGACTCAGCACAGAAAGACTGCATATATAAAAAGGGACAGCACACACAAAAAAAAAAATGACTAAAAAGTAAAAAAATATTTTATTTTTATCATTGTTTTTGGGGTACGAATAGTGAATTAGTGACTGAGCACATACATAGACACATAGATATATATGTTCCCTACCCCTGGCATACACTAAGGACTCGATTCAGACATTTTTAACCTAAATTCTAGAGTAAAGCTATTTGCAATGTGGCACAATGTTTGTGTGACAGTTGTTAAACAATGCTGTGACCAAGAGCACTCAACAAATTCATCATAATTTATTACAAAATTGGCATAAATTACAGTAGACGTGTAAGCCACACGTTACTTGGAGTAGATTTCTGATGGTGCATGGCAGTTGGAAAGATGCGCCAAATTCCTTAAGAGGTGGTGGCCTCGTAATGAATTTGGTGCATCTTACTCCAGGTCTCCCTTCATTAAGACTTGCATACAGAACAAGTTTTTTTTTTTTGTTTTTGCACAATGCTCATAAGTGAAAAGTTGACAAAGTGGACAAGTTGCCAGAAGGTGTCTGGCCAGCAAATGTTAGATTTACTATGCATCATGTCAGAAAATGTTGCAAATTTTTCATGGCATGATTAAGACGGATGTCGAAACGCGTTGGCTAAATGTATTATATGAGCATGATGCTGTAAAGTGCTATAGTGGTTTACTGCATTACCCTCCTTTTTTATCTATGGATCAATAACAATATGGAAATTTAAATGAAAAAAAAAAAAAAAACTTGTTTCCAGCTTGAGTACTTTTTGTTTTTTCCTATAAAACAAATAGAATGAGCCACTTCTAACAAAACTGTATAATTTTTAAAAAATTCCCAAATTTATCAATCTACCTTTTGTGTTAAATTTTATTTTTTTCAGGGAATATCAGTAAATAGATGCAATGTATCTCACCCGTCTTAAAATCATTCAGTGCTTCTTCTCGATCACACTGTTCTCTATTACCATGTAAAGATTGGACAGGAATTCCTTGAAGGCAGAAGTCACTGGCTAAATCGTCAGCCCTGAAATTTAACAAAAAGGTATTTTTAGATCATATACTATGGAAGATAATAAACAATAATAATAATAAAAGATGGACAGAGATTGAGAAGGCAATATCAGTAAGTAATCCCGTCTGGTTCTCCAGCTGAGTACTTCATCTGCGGCTGCTCTTTATGATTGACAGTTTGGATCAGCCGTATGGTCGCACCACCCCAAAACTATACTTTTGCCTCTGCAGCATTGGAGGAGCACAGGGGCACTGAAACTGTACAGATCCAGCCACCTTCAGCCAGTGATTTCAAGTGTTATAGGAAAGGGTGTTTTCTAAACACGAGGTAGAATGTAAAGTTGCTTGTTTCTAGAAGTACTTTGCAACTTTACCATTTTAAGAAAATGAAACACCCTTTTTAACCAAAACACTTAAGTCTCACAAGGTATACAACAGATTGGTATTTTTTGTCAGACCACAAATGTTACTTGTGCACATATACGTCAGAAAGTCAGCATTTCTCTCTAATATCAAACAGCAAGGCATGCCCCCACGGGTCACTTCTCTAAAATGTGTACCATCAAGTATTTAGGGCCACAAACATACATCAATTTCTTTCCCACAAATATGATGACTTTATCTTCAGGCTTTAAGGAATAAATAAAATCTGCAGTGAATGCCCTTTTCTCCTCTTCTGCAACTATAAGAACTCGCTGATTTACTGTATTAACAGCCTAAAAATAAAAATTAAAAGATTTAAAATTATGAAAGCCAAAAAATACAACAGCATAACAAAATAAATCTACAAAGAGAAAAGCATTCTACTTATTTCTTAATTAGTTTACTGTAGCATAATAGTGGCAGAAAAGTACTTCCCATCTCTTATAAATAATCCATGGACCCCAGAGTAAATTCCCTGCTACTCCAGGGCACCTGGCAATAGTTTACTTTTATTCCAGTAATAACATATGGAATACGATGACCGCACAAGCATAGGAACGTGATAAGAATAAAAATAAGAAATTCATAAGATGGAGCATTTCATACAGGGGTTAATCCAATGCTAGCACTGTTAAACACACTGCTACATTACATAAAAACTCTGAGGTGGAAATACTCACTAAAAATAAAAGTGGTAGCATGGATATGTGATCACTTTATGATCCTGAAGTCAATGTTGCAGCCCGTTCAGTCTTTTCCACTAGTGGCACTTATGGTTAGTCGCTATGCAGAGAAAGGCTAAAAGAGGCTACAGCATTTACTCTCTATCGGTATGGGTGTCAATGTTCAGACTTCCAAAGTGAAACCATTTCCTAAAGACTAACTGCCCCTTTTCTTCATAAAAAGAACAGAAACTTACAGCTAAATCGAGAGTCCCAACATATACCATCATTGGGTCCTTTAAATACGATTTGGCCAAACGTCGAACTCCTTCTGGCCAGGTGGCACTACAAAACAAAGAGAAAAAAGGAAATTAGACCTACCGGTAATTCTATTTCCAGGTAGTCCCTCAGGACAGCACAATGGAGGGCGTCCTCCCTTGACCTATAGCGGGACAGGATCACAGAGAGGTTAAAAGGCCCCACCCACCTCCACCCTCCAGTGTTTTTTCAAAGTACCACCGAAGGATGGCAGGAAATGGTCTAAACGCGCCCTTACAAACGCGTATGTAAGAAACCATTGAACAACTTCTTCTTTATCTCTAGCCTTGGCAACTCGATGGACCATCCACCAAAGATTGATCCCTTGCAATCCTAAAGAGAAACATAAGGGAGGGAATTAAGGGTGCTGTCCTGAGGGACTACCTGGAAATAGAATTACCGGTAGGTCTAATTTCCTTTTCCCCTTACGTCCCTCAGGACAGCACAATGGAGAATACCAAAGAAACATCCCAGGGTGGGAACAGAAGCTCAAGGACCAAAGTCCCAGGTAAGAACCAGGCTAGATATAAAAATGATCTGAAAGACCAAAAAGAAATATAGATATCTAAAGAAATTCGTAAAGATAATCACAGTAGTGAGTGTCCGATATATGTTTATAATGGCCAATTCCAGTATGAATGTGGTAAACCAGATATGCCGCAGAGACGGAGAGTGAACACAGCCGTTGTACCCCAATACCATTAATGAACCGCAGAAATTACAGTTATTGTGATAGATATAGACACCGCAGCCACAGAATAGCCTTAAAAATCTTATTGCCCAGCAAAAATATTGTGATAGTTACAATCACCACACGATGAGGACTGTACAGACCAGTAATCGGCTGGATGTGCTTAACAACACGGGACTGTTCCTTCATTGGTCCTCCTGGGCTCAGATTAAACCTTGGTTAGAGACCGGCTTACCATACTACGAGGAGACCTGCAGGACAGAGACCCTGGACTGCTGAAAGATCAAGCCAAATAACAGTTAGTACATGGAAAATGGCAGAGCATTGGGATGTATGTACCCTACTCATTCTGGAGATCATGTCTACTCCGAAACCTTAGAGGTCTCAACCCCCAGTAAGGGTTGGATATTATTGTAACTAAGGAAATACTCCATCTGGCAGGTAATATCTCCTGCTAGTACCAACATTGGGCTTCTCGGTAGAAGTGTTAAAAGGAAGATATGGATCACCACTCTTGCTTTACTGATGTTAGACACGGGAAGTCTGGACTCTGGAATCGATGACAGTAAGCGGTGGGGGGGGGGGGGGGGGGGGGATGTTGGTAAAAATCCTTTGACACAGGATATTTGACTGTCTCTATATGAGTTATTAGCTACGACATTATATATACAGTATGTGCCAAATTATTTATATATTATATCGTAAAAGGCAATTTTCTTAGAGATGTTTATACCCCGACTGCCCTGGTGGGAGGAACCATATTCTAAAACTAGAGGGAAGTAGTTTCCTTCCCCTCGAGAGGGAGATTTTTTACTGTGAGTCAGAAGGACTATGAGGCCTTAACTGTAAGAGACCTGGATACAGATTCTTTTACATTAGGAGCCCTGACTGCTGTACAAGCAGTGGGTATGGGATCTTCTGCCACATGACAGTGCCGCCGATTTGCCATAAAGTACAAAGGCAATAATGCCGACCCTGGTAAACGTAATACAACGGATTTAGGGGTCAAGAATCTGTTTACCGGGTGTTGATCAAAGACACTAGTCCGACTGCCATATGTGGAGACGGGAAAGTTTCCTCCTCACTTCATGAGATTTCCTGCTTTCAGCACAGTAGTATGTCCACTTACAGGATGAGCCCCAAAAACGTCTATCTCCCTTTAAAAACCAACTATGGAAGAGACTTGCCTTTAATCCTCAAGGCAGAAACTCACTTGAGAGTTCTGTTCCAATCCTGAAGAAATGCTAAGTTACTAGGCCAATTCAGGCATAGCTGAACATCTGGCTAAGCCTAGTTGCAAAGAATGAAGCAACCGAAGCTGGACCTGGGTTCTAAAATATAAGGACTCTATAACCAGAGTTGGCCCGAGACAAATGTGAAGTGGTGGGCCGACCATACACTGTGCGGCCACGCAATAAGGCACCAGTCAGAAGGTCTAAGCCAGAGGCACAAACCCACAATGTCCGATGTACTATGAAGCACTGAGGTAATATAACACACGAATGACACGTCTCGAGGCACTGAAGCATTATGATGCAATATGCACAAAAGCACTATGATGCAATATTATTACAGCGGCATCAATTCCATGGTGCTGTACATGAGAAGGGGCCACACACAAAGCCACAGACACAGTCCACAGCAAACAAATTCCCAATGACAGGGTGATACCGAAGGGAGAGAACCCAGTCCCCGCGGACCCACAACCTGATGCATATAATGCACAAAGACTATGATGCAGAATGATGCAATAAAATGCACCCAGCCACTATGATGCAGTATAATTCACACAGACACTATGATGCAATACGATGCAGAAAGACACTATGATGTAATATGATGCAATATAATGTAGAAAGACACTATGATGCAATATGATGTACTATGATGAAATATAAAGCAATGTAATGCAGAAAGACACTATGAGGCATAGACACTATGATGCACCTTGATGCACAAAGACACTATGATGTAATATAATGCAATATAATGCAGAAAGACACCCATGCAGAATGATGGACCTTGATGCAACCTGATGCATAGAGGCACTATAAAGCAACATGATGCAATCTGCTGCACAAAGGCACTATGAAACACCAAGATGCACCCTGATGCAAAATGATGTAATATGATGCATAGAAGTACTATGTAGAACTATGTAATATAATGCATAGAGGCACTATGAAGTACTATGATGCCCAAAGGCACCATGATGTAATATGACGCATAGAGACACTATGATACAAAGTGATGTACAGAGGTACTCAATATGATGCATAGAAACAGTATGATGCAATGTGATGTACAGAGACACTCAATATGAAGTCTAGAGGCACTATGATACAATACGATGCCCAGAAGCACTCAATATGATGCATAGGGGAACAATGATGGAATCTGATAAATGATGTAATATAACACATAAAGGCACTATGAAGCATTCTGATGCAATATGGTGCACAGAGGCAATCAATATGATGCATAGAAGCACTATGATGCCGTACCACGCACAGAGGCACTCAATATAATGCATAGAGACAACATGATATATGATGTAATATGATACAAAGGCACTATGAAGCACTATGATGCAGTACAATGCACAGGGGCAATCAATATGATGAATAGAGACACCATGATGCAATACAATGCACAGGGGCACTCAATATGATGAATAGAGGCACTATGAAGCAGTACAATGCACAGGGGCACTCAATATGATGAATAGAGGCACTATGAAGCAGTACAATGCACAGAGGCATTCAATAAGATGCATTGAGGAACAATGATGAAATATGATATATGATGTAACATGACACAAAGGCACTATGAAGCGCTATGATGTCGCACTCTGATGCAATATGATGCACAGAGGCACTCAATATGATGCCCAGAGGCACTCAATATGATGAAAAGAGGCACTATGAAGCAGTACAATGCGCAGAGGCACTCAATATGATGAATAGAGGCACTATGAAGCAGTACAATGCACAGGGGCACTCAATATGATGAATAGAGGCACTATGATGCAGTACAATGCACAGAGGCACTCAATAAGATGCATTGAGGAACAATGATGCAATATGATATATGATGTAACATGACACAAAAGCACTATGAAGCGCTATGATGTTGCATTCTGATGCAATATGATGCACAGCGGCACTCAATATGATGCACAGAGGCACTCAATATGATGAATAGAGGCACTATGATGCAGTACAATGCACAGAGGCACTCAATAAGATGCATTGAGGAACAATGATGCAATATGATATATAATGTAACATGACTCAAAGGCACTATGAAGCGCTATGATGTCACACTCTGATGCAATCTGATGCACAGAGGCACTCAATATGATGCACAGAGGCACTCAATATGATGCATAGAAGCACTATGCTGCAGTACAACTGCTATACCATGCTTGAAGGTGTCCAAACAAGAGACCAGGTCCCAGTTAGAGCCAAGAGAGCAAACTCTCAGAGTTCCAGATAAATCTCAAGCCTGAATAGTAGTTCTCATTTGTCAGATTGACCCCACCCGAAGGAGCTAATTAATGCCCCACAGCTGGAGGGCAGTGTTCATGGAGACGATGTGCTGCATTAACACTATGAGCCCTCCTATGGATGGAGTAGTTAAGTTGTAACTAACTGAAGTCAAATCATGAGATGTAGCCTGACATATGGCCTTATTATAGCTTAGAGGTCCAAGGCCTGACTGCATACATGTGAAACACACCTCAGCATATGAGGCTCTATGCTTCAGCTTCGGCACAACGGCATGAGACTAGCATCAGTCCAGAGGCCTAGGCCATCAACACATTCCATGATGCACTCACCTGTGCTGGCTCCATACCTGCTAGAAAGACAGGGGGAGCTGGAAACGCCGAGAGCCCAGTATGGAGGGAAGCGGCGTCCCACCAGGAATGCTGCATTACTGCCAGTGATTTCCTCTCTTGTGCCCTCCGAGATCCAGGAAACCTGTCTGTTGCCTGTCTCGTTCTGCACCTCCGCGTTCAACCATGGAACGCACGCTGGCCTCTAGCTCCGGCGCCCTGACGTCACCAGAAGCGCCATGGCACCACACCTTCCGGTATCTTGTGCTGGAATGCCGGCCAGTGTCAGAGCCGAGAGCCTCCACTAAGGAGGAAGCGGCTCTACCCAGGAGCTTCATCCACTCACTGGTCTTTGTGGCTGAGGTACTCCCCCTAGGAGAGTTTCAGCCCCGGTGCTACTTGACAGGGGGAAGGATTGGATCCAGCAGCACGATCCCCCTGGGTCTTGTAAAACGTCCACCTTCTATCTTCGCTCCACTCCTGGAGCAATCTCTCATACAACCGTCCCCTGTAGGGACAGGAAAAAACACTGGAGGGTGGAGGTGGGTGGGCCTTTTAACCTCTCTGTGATCCTGTCCCGCTATAGGTCAAGGAGGACGCCCTCCATTGTGCTGTCCTGAGGGACGTAAGGGGAAAAAAGAAATAAGCTTATAAATGTACAGATAAATGACTAAAAAGAGGACATGAGCCATGCTACCGCACAGAATCTTTGCTTCTAGGCTGAGCAATATAGAGGCAGCACAGCACCACATCTCCTGTGTGTTCAGCTGCATAGACTAATGTGTGCCACATGCAACTAAGATTCCCCTAGAAACAAGGCCAATATTGTATTTCAACAGGATATGAAAAATCAGAGGCATCTGGCATCACAGAAAGGGCCGATGCACGTCTCGCCATGCTGTATTACGATACTGTATAACTGGGGTTGTAACGTCGTATAGAGCCATAACATGGCCGTGCGCATCAGCCTTTAATGATTGGTTAGTAGGCTTGTTGGAACCACTTCAGAAAAATGACAAAAAGGAGATTTTTGTGTACTCACCGTAAAATCCTTTTCCTCCGAGACGCTCATTGGGGGACACACAGACCGTGGGTGTTATGCTGCTGCCACTAGGAGGACACTAAGCAATACATTAAGCACAAAAGATTAACTCCTCCTCCTGCAGTATACACCTCCTGTTGGCTCAATCTGAACCAGTTCGGTGCCAAAGCAGTAGGAGCTCATAACAGAGTGCAATATGTCACAAATCAAATAACTACTTACAAATATACAACGAGGCTTCAAATTAAACAAGGGTGGGAGCTGTGTCCCCCAATGAGCGTCTCGGAGAAAAGGATTTTACGGTGAGTACACAAAAATCTCCTTTTCTCCTTCGCCTCATTGGGGACACACAGACCGTGGGACGTCCCAAAGCAGTCCCTGGGTGGGAAACCATCAACAGATGGAGCCTCGTGAAAACTTATGCATACAAACGCTTAACTGGTTATCGTCAACTTACAGATGCGCAACAGCTGATTGCAGAATTTGCCTGCCAAGTGCCGCATCTGAAGAAACCTGAGCATGAATTTGATAATGCTTGACGAAAGTATGAAGACTGGACCAAGTCGCAGCCTTGCACACTTGCTGTGCCGAAGCCTGGTGCCGAATGGCCCAGGAGGCCCCACAGATCGAGTGGAGTGTGCCTTAATCCCAGCCGGCATAGGCTGACCTTTAACACGATACGCCTCTTGGATCGCAGAGCGAATCCATCTGGCTAACGTGGCCTTGGAAGCAGGAAGACCCTGTCTGCGTCCTTCCGGAAGCACAAACAGAGCGTCCGATTTTCGGAAAGGCGCCGTTCTTGAAATATACCTTCGGAGAGCTCTCACCAAATCCAGGGTGTGAAGAGCTTTTTCAGTACGGTGAATCGGCGCCGGACAGAACGAAGGCAAAACTATCTCCTCATTGATGTGAAAATCCGAAACGACCTTAGGCGTGAAAGAAGGAGACGTTCTAAGAACAAACCTTGTCCTGGTGAAAAATAAGGAAAGGAGATTTACAAGATAAGGCTGCCAACTCCGATACCCGTCTGATAGAGGTTATCGCCACTAGGAAGACAACCTTCCAGGAGAGAAGCGATAAGGACACTTCAGACAAAGGTTCGAAGGGTGATTCCTGTAAGGCACTGAGGACCAAATTAAGGTCCCAAGGCTCTAAAGGCCTCTTGTAGGGCGGAACAAGATGTGACACTCCCTGGATAAAGGTCCTGACCTGAGACTTAGATGCGATCCGCCGTTGGAAAAGGACGGACAACGCAGAAATCTGTCCCTTGAGAGAGGAGAGAGCTAACCCTGAATCCATTCCTGTTTGAAGAAACTCTAGAATGGAAGGGATAGAAAAAACCAAAGGGGAACGACCCTTGTCTTTACACCAGGAAAAAAATGTCTTCCAGACTCGATGATAAATGCGTGCGGAAGCCGGCTTCCTGGCATTGATCATTGTTGAAACCACGTTGTTAGAGAAACCAGCCTGACTTAAGATCCAGGCTTCAATGGCCATACCGTCAAATTCAGCGCTTTCGAATTGTGATGGTAAATTGGACCCTGTGAAAGAAGATCCGGACGATCTGGTAATCTCCAGGGAACGTCTGCGACTAGACGCACTAGTTACGCATACTACGGACGTCGAGGCCAGTCCGGAGCGACCAGAATGAGAGGAACGCCTTCCGCTTTGATCTTCCGAATCACCCTGGGGATTAACGAAAGAGGTGGGAAGATGTAAGGAAGGCGAAATTGACTCCAAGGGAGAACTAGCGCATCCGAGCCGATGGCTAATGGATCGCGTGATCGACTTATGAAAGTCTGAACTTTGGCATTCAATCTGGATGCCATGAGATCCACATCCGGAATTCCCCAACGCTGCAAATGAGTCTAAACATTTCCGGGTGAAGGGACCATTCCCCTGAGTCTAAAGGGTATGCCACACTAAACGAGATCGGAAACGAGATCGCAAACGAGATCACTAAAACATCACTATTTTGCGATCTCGTTAGCGACTTAGCTGTGTGTGGCATGTAGCAACTATGTGGCCCCTGCTGTGATCTCGTTGATCGTTCACTAGAGTTCTGGACCGTTTTTGATCGTTGGCGTCCCGCTGGTGAGCCTATATCGCTGTGTTTGGCACCTTTTGCGAACGACCTCGTTTGTGACGCATATGGGTTTAGCGTCACGGAATGGATCGCAATATCTATAAGTTCTCTTTTGCGTCACAGAGAGGATCGCAGCAGTTGCAAAGCAGGCTAGCAGGACGCAGAGAGCAGGAGCGATGCTGGAAATTCCTATGAATCAGAAGCGCTCAGTACATGCTAATGACAGATCCTAACGACCGCCAAAGTCGTTAAAGAGATCGCTGACTGCTGATGAGTCGTTTATGAGATCTCCTGTTTAGCAGCTACTAGCGACCTAAAAGAGATCTCACAAACGATCTCATTAGCTTGCATCGTTATTGAGATCGCTAACGAGATCACTAAGTGTGGCAGTATCCTAAGCCTTGGCGACTGAGGAAGTCGGCCTCCCAATTGTCCACTCCGGGATGTGAACCGCGGAGATGGGCGAGCGGTTTGCCTCGGGCCCAGCGCAGGATGTGTGATACCTCGAGCATAGCTGTTCTGCTCCGAGTGCCCCCTGGCAGTTGATATACGCCACGGCTGTGGCGTTGTCTGACTGAATCCGGATGGGACGTCCGGCCAGTAGATGATGGAACTGCACGAGAGCTAACTTGATAGCTCTGATCTCCAGGATGTTGATCGGAAGACGGGTCTCTGATAGAGACCATCGGCCTTGAGCCGTGTGATGGAGGAACACTGCTCCCCATCCGAGGAGACTGGCATCGGTGGTCACCACCAGCCAATGGATCGGCAGAAAGGATTTTCCCTGATTCAGAGATGAAGCCTTTGTCCACCATTTTAAGGAGCTTCTGACTGTGGGAGACAGACGGAAGCGGCGACCTAAAGACGCAGGGTTCCTGTCCCAAAGTGATATTAGCTCCTGTTGAAGAGGACGAAGGTGGAACTGAGCGAATGGTACTGCCTCGATGGACGCTACCATTTTCCCCAGGACCTGCATCGCGCTCCGCAGAGAGTGCGAGTGGCCTAGAAACAACAGGAGTACTCCCTGTCTCAGAGAGTTGATCTTCTCTGGAGGGAGAGATACCAAGCCTTGGAAGGTGTCCAGAATCATTCCCAGAAAAGGAATCTTCTGAGACGGAATGGGAAGAGACTTGTCCAAATTGATTAGCCAGCCCAAGCGAGAAAGGGTGTCGATAGTGATCTCGACACTTTCTGCGCAGGCCTGAAAAGACGGACCTTTGATGAGTAGGTCGTCCAGATACGGGAGGACTACCACACCCCGAGAGTGTAAAATTGACATGGCGGCCGCCATGACCTTTGTGAACACTCTGGGGGCGGTTGCGAGACTGAAAGGCAGAGCGGCAAATTGAAAATGATCCTCTCCGACAGCAAAACGCAGAAACTTTTGATGACCTCTGAAAATTGGAATGTGTAGATACGCATCCTTGATGTCTATAGACGCCAAGTATTCTTTCCTTTCTAGAGATGCGACCACAGAACGGAGGGATTCCATCCTGAAATGGCGGATTCTGATGAACTTGTTTAGTAATTTTAGGTCTAGAATAGGATGCAAGGAGCCGTCCTTCTTGGAAACTACAAAGAGGTTTGAGTAAAACCCTTTGAATCTTTCCCTGTGAGGGACTGGGACGATGACGCTGCTGGAACGAAGTATATCCAGAGCCTGAAGGAAGGGAACTATGAGATCCTTGGACTTGGGGGGACGTGACTGAAAGAAACGTGTTGGGGGGAGGGACAAGAATTCGATCTTGTAGCCGGAGTGAACAAGATCGAGGACCCACCGGTCCTGAATGACCGACCCCCAGACCTCGCGAAACAAGAGTAGGCGGCCGCCTACCTTGTTTGGGTCCCCCGTCCTTGGTAAGGAGTCATTGGGAAGACTGTTTGCGAGAAGAGGAGTCCCTATTTCCCGCCTGAGAAAATCTGTTTCTCCAGGGCTGAGAGGACCTGGACGATGGTTGCGAGCCCCTATCTCTGCGAGATGGACGGGGTGCTCGAGACGAGGTCGAGGTGGAGGACCAATTAAAGGAGCTACGAAATGGCCGGGAACGACCTTGGTATTGATACCGAAAAGGTCGATTGATTCTGCGCTGCGGAAGAAATTTGCTCTTGCCCCCAGTAGCGTCAGAAATAATTTGATCAAGACGGTCTCCAAAAAGACGTCCTGAAAGATAAGGCAGCGAAGTCAAAGTTCTCTTTGAAGCAGCATCTGCACGCCACTCTCGGAGCCAGAGGGACCTCCGAATAGCGATAGCATTGGCTGCTGTGAGTGCAGCGCAATTAGCTGCATCTAGGGACGCATGAACCATGTAATCACCTGCCCGAGTAATCTGATAGGCCAGATTACGTGCCTCAGGTGAAAGGGAGATATCGCTAGTTGTTTTAACTAGGTCCTCAACCCAAGCCACCATGGCCCTTGCTACCCAGGTGGCCGCAAAGGAGGGAGAGAGAGAGGCTCCAGCCGCCTCAAAAATTGATTTTGAGAGGTTGTCAATTTGTTTGTCAGACGGGTTCCTAATGGATGAACTATCTGACACAGAGAGCAGGGTTTTTGAAGCTAAGCGAGATACTGGAGGATCTACCACTGGAGATTCAGTCCACTCTTTCGCTACAGTTGCTGAAAATGGGTAACGAGTTTTCAGAGACTTCAGCCCTGAAAAACGTTTGTCTGGACGCTCCCTCTGTCCCTGGACAATTTCCGTAAATTCAGGGTGATTACTAAACACCTTGTGAGTACGTTTAGCTCTTTTGAAAGAAATAGGGTGATTTGGTTGAGACCCAGTTTCTTCATCTAGTTTGAGGATTTTATTAATTGCCTCAATGAGAGAATCTAACGATTCCTGAAATTCTGGCGAGTTGGGGTCATCACCAATGTCCGACTCGTATTCCGAACCATGATCACTACGATATCTGGGCGAGGGGGAGCGAGAGCCTGAGCTCGCCGATGCCGAACCGCTGGATGGATTGGGAGACGCATTATGGCGGCATTTTCTGGACGACCGCTTTGCGGACGCCGAGGGTCGGCCCCTGTCGGATGAGGTCTCTCTGAAGGCTAACGGGTCCCTTTCTGGAAAAGGGACGCCCCGGGAAGAAGAGGAGCCGCGGAAAGTATCCAAGGCCCTAGTCAGAGAATCCATGGAATGCGCTAGAAATTCTGGCCATCCTGAAAGACCTGGCTCAATGGGATCAGGAATAGGCAGAGACTCCTGAACGGTAGTAGGGGACTCCTGAGCGGCAGAAGCAGTGGGTTCTTGGGCACATGATGTACAGAATTGGGAACCATGCTTTGACGGCAGTGAAGCGTTGCATGCAATGCAGGCGGCATATACTACAGTGTAGCTTTTAGCCTTTTAGCGTCCTTTGATTGCGACATATTTTCTGCAATTTTTGGAGCCTGCTGCAGTAGAAGGGTTAATCGCTGTGCCGACCTAGTCGCAGCGTGCACTTACCCAGGTCCTGTGTAGGGAAGGAGAACAGCGCTGCTCCACAAAAAAGATGGCGCCCGAGATTATAGCAGCGCTTCTCGTGTGGTACGAGAAGCGCCAGAGGCAGTGGGAGGAGAGGGGGAGGACCAGGAGAGAGACCCATGTGATCTAACGCTGGCCAATAACGTTAGAGATGGGCGGAGCCGTTCGGCCCGCCCCTTCCCTTGAGGCCTATCCCGGCCTGAAGCCGGGGACTAAATTTAGAAAATGCGGCCTATGCCGGCCCGAAGCCGGGGCCTAAATTTTTTTTTTTTTTTTTGCGGCCTACCCCGGAGCCGAAGCCGCGGAGTATATTTAAGGGCGTGGCCGCGGCGCAAATATAGTGCTAGCGGCGCGATTGTAGCGCTAGCGGCGCAAAGACGCGGCGGCGTAACACCGCTGCGGCCGCGATGCGACGCCAAAGCGGTCGCGGCGACATGAGGTAAAATCGCCCTCCTGATATACTCACTGCGGGGGGCCGAAGATGGAGACCGCAGGACTACAGCATTTATGGCCGTACTTCCTCAATCCACCATCCCCTTTCATTAGGGGGGTGGAGAGGGATTTTTCATGCATCAGACCGCCACCGCTTCAGGAGAGGTGAGCGGGATATTCAATCAAAGGTGCCACGCGAATCCGTCATCCACCTCGTGGGATATCTCATGGGGAGAGCGGCCCGTGTCAGGGATCTGTCGCCCCATGGTAGCGTGGCAGGAGGAATACGTGGAGGCGACACTCGCACGATGCCGCCTGTTGTTGGTTTTTGGGAGATCGTGACTTTTCGTACAAGTCCCGTCGCCCATCCGAAGAAAGTAAAATAACAAAAAGTTTAAAAAATCAGAAAAAAAAAATCAGAAAAAAAGTGGGGTCTGATAGCAGACCCTAGTGCCTCCTACAGACACTAAGCAAGAACTGGTTCAGGATTGAGCCAACAGGAGGTGTATACTGCAGGAGGAGGAGTTAATCTTTTGTGCTTAATGTATTGCTTAGTGTCCTCCTAGTGGCAGCAGCATAACACCCACGGTCTGTGTGTCCCCCAATGAGGCGAAGGAGAAATCAGTAATGTTCCAAATCTCATTGGCCAGTGGCCTGCAAGTTCACACCCCATTTACCTATGGATATGGTTGTCATGGATTTCTACATTTTGGGGGGTTTGTACTTAAAAGTGCACAAGTCTATGCAGAAATGAGACATAAACCTGCCACAGTATGCCCTTCAATACCGTACAGTATGTATGGATACTTTATACTGAGCAGTGTAAATGGAGCTTAAAAAAAAAAAAAAAAAATATGCTGTTAATTATCATGGAGGAGAAAAAAAAAAACTGGTGCAAGAAAGAAATTAAAAAATGGTGAAGACACACAGCCAAATAAATGCACTCACCTAGTCATTATAGTTTGCCTGTCAGGACGAACATCAATTAGTATTTTCATAATCTGGGGTTCAAAGCCCATATCCAGCATTCTATCTGCTTCATCCAAAACCTATTTGGGATGAGAAAAATATTTCTGTACATGGTCTAAGATATAAATTATCTCAGCACAGGAAAGTTTTTTTTTTTTTTTTTTTTTTTTTAAACACATCCAATAGTGAAACATTTTTATTCTAAGAACTATTAATTGAAATGTACTTGTTTGTGGGAAAACACCTATAACTGAATGATAATGACAATTAGAGCTTGTAGTCCAGGCAATGTCAGAATATAGGAAGTTCCACCACCTTAATGAGTGATACACAAGTTAGGAAAATCTCAAGTACAGTCCTAAATCACCGTTGCTATGCAATGGCCTGTGTGATATTTAGTGTTGCATGGAAGGTGAAAAAAAACAAACAAAAAAAACAAAAAACATCTCTGTAAGGATCAGTAATGGCCACATGAGGAATCAGCCCCACATCCTCTAAAAGAAAAGGTCAAAAAGAAAAACACGGATTTTGGTAAAAACTTACCTGTAAAATCCTTTTCAGCGAAGGAAGGAAGAGAGACACAGTATTCATTACTGATGGGTAGGCGGAGCCCCAGATCAGGATGTTACCTCAGATCAAAAGAGTGATGACTGGCTGGCCCCTCCAGCTCGGGCTCCTCCTACTCAGCTCCAGTCGTACCAAAGCTTTTAGGAAAAGAGCCAAGATCACCAGCGGAGCAACATAACCCCTTCTGAAGGAACTTCAGAGAAAAAACACAAGGATACAGGTTATGCATGCAAAGAAAGCCAAAAACCACAGAGTTCCAGGTACTACTCACGGAACCTGACTACTGCGATGAGCTGGCGATGCCGGAACAGAGCCTTAGCGCGCTGACCTCAGCCAGATAATCGCTATCAGATAAGGGTCGCGCTGCATCTGAAAACATCAACACACTTCTGCCGTGGGAGGGTGCTGTGTCTCTCTTCCTTCCTTCGCTGAAAAGGATTTTACAGGTAAGTTTTTACCAAAATCCGTGTTTCAGCTGCAGATGGAAGGAAGAGAGCCACAGTATTCATTACTGATGGGACGTCCCAAAGCAGTTCAAAAATAAGGGTGGGAAAAACCAACAAAAGGCAGAAACCCAACAACCTTAACAACAAAGCGCAACCAGCGCTAAACACAAGTTCATCCAGAACTTTAAACTACAGCTGCCTGCAGGACCCTACGTCCGAGGGCTGCATCAGCGGAAGCACTGACGTCCACTTTATAAAACCTTGTAAACGTGTGGACAGAGCGCCAAGTTGCCGCTCGGCAAAGCTGCACTGCCGAGGCACCTTGATGAAAAGCCCACGATGAAGCCACAGCTCTCGTGGAATGGGCTCGAATCTTAATCGGGCAAGATTCACCCGAAGGCGGTAAGCTTCCAAAATAGCTGACCGGATCCAACGAGCTATAGAATCCTTGGAAGCTCGTTGACCACGCCGACGACCTGCTGGAACCACAAACAGGGAGTCCGTCTTACGAAAACCTTGAGTAATAGATAGATAAAACTTCAAGGCCCGCACTAAATCCAATGTGTGTAAATCTCGCTCTTTCGCATTCTTCGGATCCGGACAGAGTGAAGGCAACACAATATCCTGGTTAACATGAAATTGTGACACCACTTTAGGCAAAAAATCACCCCGAGTGCGAAGCACTACACGATCCGGAAAAAACTCCAGAAAAGGAGGCGAACAAGAAAGAGCTGCCAACTCAGAAACTCTCCTCAAGGAAGTGACTGCAACAAGGAAAGCCACCTTCCAAGAAAGTAAAGAAAGGCTAGCAGAAACCATAGGCTCAAAAGGTTTATGCTGAAGAGCCTCCAAAACAAGGTTGAGCCGCCAAGGAGACACGGGTGCCTTCCGCGGCGGAAACTTACGAGAGATACCTCGGAAAAAGGAGAGCACGTCTCTATTCGAAGCAATGGTTCTCCGGAACAATAAGGACAGAGCAGAAATCTGACCTTTCAGAGTGCTAACTGCCAAACCCTTGTCTAGCCATGCTGCAGAAAAGCCAACAGGTTGGGAATGGAAAATTTTCTCGGGTTCCGAGAGGACCCCAAACACCACGAAAAGAAGGTTTCCCAAATTTTGTGGTAAATCCTAGTAGTAGCCGGACATCTTGCAGCACGAAGGGTAGCAATGACCTCGGCTGAAAAACCTCTACGGGTCAAGATTTCGGTCTCAAGAGCCACGCCGTCAAACGCAGGGACATCAAGTCCGGATGACAAACGGGCCCGAGTCAACAAGTCCGGTTGAAGAGGGAGTGGAAACGGAGGTGCCGCCAACAGCGACATTATTGTCGAGAACCACACCCTTCTTGGCCAGTCTGGAGCTATCAGAATAGCTGGAATTCTCTCTAGTCTGATCCGACGCAGCACTAGAGGAAGTAAGGATATCGGCGGGAATACATAGATCAGCTCGAACTGATCCCACTGAGCCACTAGAGCATCCACCGCCACCGCCTTCGGGTCCTTGTACCTGGACATGAATGTCGGTAACTTGGCATTGGACCTGGATGCCATCAAATCCACTTGGGGGGTTCCCCAGCGAGAGCACAGTAGTGCAAAAACTTCCGGGTGGAGGCTCCATTCCCCGGGATCCATCCTTCTGCGACTGAGAAAGTCCGCTGTAATATTCTGAACCCCTGGAATGTGAATCGCCGAAATGGCTGGTACACTGGCCTCTGCCCAAAACAGAATTCGGGACACCTCTACCATGAGTCTGGAACTCTTTGTCCCACCTTGGTGATTGATATACGCGACAGCCGTCGCATTGTCTGTCTGCACTCGGACTGGCAGACCGCTCAAAGGGACCGTCCAATGTTGGAGGCAAAGGAAAATCGCCCTCAATTCCAGGATGTTGATCGGAAGAAAAGACTCTTCCGATGACCATACCCCCTGAATCCAGAGATTGTTCCAAACACCCCCCCAGCCCGTCAGGCTGGCATCGGTGGTTATAACTGACCACTTCGGAGGGAGGAAAGACTTCCCCAGGGAGAATGCCCCTGGACGTAACCACCATTCTAGAGAATCCCGCACCGCGCGAGGAATGGTGACACTGCAATCCAGCGATTGCGACTGGTTCCATCGACTCAAGATGAACCTTTGGAGAGTCCTGGAATGGAACTGGGCAAAAGGAATTGCCTCCATGGACGCCACCATCAGTCCCAGAAGACGCATACACTTCCGTAGGGACATTGCCGTTGAGGATTTCATAATCTGTACATGTCGAAGAAGACATGACTGTTTGTCTGGTGGTAGGGAAACTACCGACCGAAACGTGTCGAGATGCATTCCCAAAAAGAGAATTGTCCTCGATGGTTCCAGAGACGACTTCTCCCAATTGACCAGCCAACGAAGTCCTTCAGAAACTGAAGAGACAAATCCCGAGCCGTCAACGCCTCCTCCTCCCAGGAAGCCACGATCAAAGATCGTCCAGATAAGGGAGAATCGTAATCCCCTGTCTTCGAAGGATTGCCATGAGGGGCGCCAGAATTTTTGTAAAGACCCTTGGCGCTGAGGCTAAGCCGAACGGCAGAGCCACGAACTGGTAATGATTCTGACCTATGGCAAATCGAAGAAAGCGCTGATGAGCCTTTCCGATGGGAATATGCAATAGGCGTCGCGAATGTCGATTGACACCAGAAAATCGTTCTGTGACAGAGCTGCCACAACGGAACGAAGCGACTCCATGCGAAATTTCCGGGCATGGACATGCCGGTTTAATCGCTTGAGATCCAGAATCGGGCGAAATTTGTTCTCCTTTTTGGGAACTATAAAAAGGTTGGAATAAAAACCTTTCCCTCGGTCCTCTGACGGAACCGGTATCACTACACCCTTTTGTAGTAGAGATTCGACCTCTCGCTGTAGAGCGACAACAAGCTCGGGTTCCGACGGAACGTGAGATTGACAAAAAACATTTGGGGGTTGAGAAGCAAACTCTATGAAATAGCCTGCCGACACTATCCGCGTTACCCAGGAATCTGGAACGCGAGCCATCCAAGTCTCCTTGAAAAGAAGCAGGCGACCCCCCACTCGAGAATCCTCGAGTGGACCCCTGGCGTCAATCCGACTTTGCGGGTTTCTTGTCAAGTTCCCGCTTGTCCTGGCGGAAACTCTGCTTCCAGGGAGTACGAGTTTTCTGAGAGGATTTCTTTCCTGAGAAAGAAGGACGACCCGATCCCCACGAGGAGTGACTAGATCGTCCTCGGCCCCGAAAGGACCGCCGACCACTATAGACACCAGGCTTACTGGACACCGAGGCCATGGCCCTTCGCTGTGGTAATGCTGATTCCTTCGCCTTAGCCTTGGAAATCAGCTCTGTGAGGTCGGATCCAAAAAGATGGCCACCCTTGTAAGGTAAGGCCAACAACCCTTGTTTGGAAACTGCGTCCCCGGCCCACTGTCTGAGCCATAAAGCTCTTCTGACTGTGACCGCTGAAGCTTGCGCTTTGGCCAGCAGAGATGCCGTATCCAGACCGGCATCAAAGATATAACAGGCTGCCGTTTCTAACCATTCACAAGTTTCCCGTATCTCAGATAACGGAGATTCATTTTGCAACTCCGTCTTCAGACGTGCCAACCAGCTTAGAGAAGCTCTAGCAGCACACATGGATCCTAGCACTGCTCGAAATCCATGACCCGCAGCCTCATAGCTTGCTTTTGCCGCCAATTCTGCCTTTCTATCCAAAGGCTCCTGTAAGCTCGCTTTTCCCTTAATAGGGAGTAGAGAGGATTTACTAAGCTGAGACAAAGACACATCCACTTCAGGAGCAGAAGTCCAATTAGCCTTTAACTCCGCAGAGCAAGGATAAAGTGTATCAAAGAAATGCGTTCCATGAAAACGCTTATCTGGGACATAGACGTTCCTCCTCTATTACACCATTAAGCTCATCCAGAGCTGGCAATGTTGTGCGCGAAGCACGGGACTCCTGGAACATGCGTGCTGATTTACCAGGACGACTAGTTACCTCCTCCGGTAACTGTAGTATATCTCTCATGGCTTCAATTAATGCCTCCGTACGCTTCGCCATAGAGGAACGCCCCTGCGGCTCGTCCGCATCTGAATCGGATATTTCTCCATCCGAATTTAAAGGGGAACTCTGCCCAATATCAGATACATCTGACTCGCTCCGTGTAGAGGCCGGTAACGGCCTGCGTCGCTTCCTCTGAGAGGAATTAGCAGACACATATTGACCTAAAAGGTCAGATAAGTTATTAATCGATCGAGCGATATCATCCAATTTTCCACGCTGTCGACCGCAGCGCTAGACGCTGTGGAGGTCTGCGTATCTGATTGCCGCAATGGCACTGGGACGTGATCCGCGGCATCTGAACTCTGTTCAGACATGTCTCACCTGTATGAGCAGGTCAAAGCGGTAATACTAGCAAAAAACTATGCGGTTTTTTTTTTTTTTTTTTTTCAAACGCTGAAGGGTTAACGCTCCACCAAGCAGGGTTACCCCAGCGGTATTCAGTCAGCAAATTTAGCTGGTAGAAATAACACCTCAGAGGGGTTAATATTGCAAACTCACCACAATATATATATATTTGTGAGCCCCAGCCAATTTTTATGTCTCTGATGAGACTGCAGCTGCAGGATAGCGATCGCTGCGCTGCGGGGTGAGGAATCAGCACTCACCAGCTGGCCGTGGTGTCTTATGAGGAGAGGAGCGGTCCGAGGAGCCCAGGAGCCTGAGTAATGGCCGCCACAGTGAGGGGGTCGCAGGAAAAAACGCCAGAGCGCGCGTCTTCCTGCTCAGAAGACCGGGAATATTTAGGCCACGCCCCCCGCTAGCTCGAATAATGAGCGCGAACTCCCCCGCTCCTGCTCCCTCTCTGTCCTGCAGGTATCTGCCTGCGGACAAAAAATCACCACATCTACTTGTAACAGCGCTGTCACAGCAGCGCTGAAGCATACTGACATACATGTAGTAGCGCTGTCACAGCAGCGCTGAAGCATACTGACACAAGTAATAGCGCTGCTCATTCAGACGCTAAAGCACTCACACATAATTATATCATTAAAATTTGTGTGGAGTACTCACCAGCCAAGGCGCCACAGGGACCCTCAGGGGTTTCTGGCGCTGTGCCCATGCTTCCCCCCAGGGCGAAGAACGCAGTGACCGCACGTGTGGTTTGCGTCCCGCCAGGGAAGCTCTCCTCATCCCCCAGGGCCGGCAAGGATTTGCAGGGACTTTGAGTAAATACAGATCCGCCAAGGGAGAGGTTGGGGTACAGCAGCGCTGGTACCCCTGAGACCTCTAGACCAACTAGTGATCCAAGTCTCCTGTCCGAATATTAAAATAATAAAATCTTCTGAGGAGCTGCATTAGCAGCGACCATCCTCTGGACCTCAAATCTTAGACTGGAGCTGAGTAGGAGGAGCCCGAGTGGAGGGGCCAGCCAGTCATCACTCTTTTGATCTGAGGTAACATCCTGATCTGGGGCTCCGCCTACCCATCAGTAATGAATACTGTGGCTCTCTTCCTTCCATCTGCAGCTGAAAAAAGTGGTGTGCAATAAGAACATATTATGGCTGCCATTAAGGTTTCCGGGTTCAGCTGAAAAGGATAAAAATTTGAGGAGTGTCTTTCAAACAATACTTGCCTGATCTCCAAGCAGAATGTACAATTTGAACAAGAAAATTCACAAAAGATAAATCCCATAGTAAACGTTTGATTTATGTTAGAAAAGTCAGGGCGACATATTAGAACACTGGCATGATCACAATGGATGCAGAGAAAGAATTTGATAATGTGAAGTATGCCTGTAAAACTTAATGATGCACAATTCTACAGCTACACACACTGTAGAACAGTAGATTTCCTGTCTCAGATTTTGACTGCTCTGAGACAGGAAAACACATTTTTCACCAATACTGATGCATTGGCAAAATAGTCCACCCAGCTGGCTAGTTCCCACATCTGACTGACAGATCACTTCCTACTAGGGTTGAGCATTCCGATGCCGAAACCCGGTTCCGATACCTGAAATCCAATGTAAGTCTATGGGAACAAAATATCGGAATATTTTTAATTCCGATATTTTGTTCCATAGACTTACATTGGATTTCAGGTATCGGAATGCTCAACCCTACTTCCTACACAAATTTAGTGGCTTTTTTTCTGCCATTGGTTAGGCTGGTAAAATACAAGAGGCCAGAGTGTTGCTGGCAGTTATAAGGAGACAATAAGAATACCATTTTTGTTAGAGCTATGAAGCGCTGTGGAATATGTTGTGGCTATAGAAATAAAAGAGGGCACGTATACAAAAATAAACATCAGATATTATAGAGTAACACATAAGTAAACAATTCACAGAGATTGAGGGGCTTGATCACTAGCATATGAGGAAGTAGGGGGGATACAAAAGGTGAAAAGAGCATGTTGTGTACACTGCAGCCATCTATTATAATAGGGATATACATGTAACGGCGCAGTGCGCCGTGACCAGGTACTATTTGTGAATGTACAGATATGGAGTGATGTATATATGTACAGATATGGCGTGTTACTGAGTGCAAGGAGGCCATGGGAACAGGCTGACAACGACCACAGAAACAAAACTTATCTTCTCTGTATGTCATGTCTTGCAGTTTCCTAATGATGCCTTTTGCCATTATTTCTTGATTAAAGAAGCACTCCCACTAACTTTTTTTTGCATTAAATCTGCATGTACATGTATGTTATGTAGTGTGAGTGTATTAATATACTCACTAGTTTCTCCGGTATTCAGCGAAGTTCTTCTCTGCTTCTGTGGCACGTCACCGAAATTCTGACTAGCAGGCTCGTTCTATGCACTATGCATGAGCCAGAAGTCTAGTTTACAATGAAAGCCTATGGAGGCTCCTTCTGAAAGGCTTTTATTGTAAGAGCCACTTCTGGGTCATACTGAGCGAAGCAAGACCCGGAGAGACTCGGTAGACCAGTGACATCACGGAAAAGCAGAGCAGAACGGCGCTGGACACAGTAGCGGTAGGAGAGTATATTAATACACTTTCACTACATTACATCCACACATTCAATGCATAAAAAAATAAAAAAGTTAGTGGGAGTGCTTCTTTTATCAAAAAATATTTCCGTGTTAAAGATTAATACCACTAGTAGTTGATGTATCACTTATTTAAGCCACTTTATAAATTAACTGAATCTTTAGTTTTTCCTGCAATTCTATATTTTGTATAATTTCTGCAGTAGAACGACACTTACCAAGTAAGTTATGCTTCTCAGATTAACAAAATCGTTCATTTGCAGGTCGTGCAGCCTCCCGGGAGTAGCAATAACAATATCCACTCCCTTTGAAACCACATTTATTTGGCTCTTACGATCTCCACCACCATAAATGCAAATGCTAAAATATAAAAAGGTGAAATATTTGACAATTTCTGCAAATGCAACAATAAAACAGGTTAACCGGTGCAAACTTTCTATGATTGTCTAAACATAAAAGGTGTAAAGTTTCTCCTCATGGAGAGTGACGGGTGAGAATATAGAGATTTATAGGTCATGCAGCGATCCCTTAGGCAATTAAATATTAAAGTAGAAACTTCAAAGTTGGCTATGTTCACACATTGCATTTTTTTTTCTGCAGGTAATTTGCTCTCTTGCTGGCTGTAATCATGCAACCAGGCTGATTCATGCTGCCTGTGGTTTGGAAACATGAATCAAGTGACTGGTTCCCTTTAAGCATCTCTGCATCAATTTGTATCTCCATCAATAGCTGTCACTAGCCAGAATCTGCTTCAAGACAAATTGATGCAGAAACACAAAGGGAACCGGTCACTTGATTCACGTTTCCAAACCCACGGGCAGAATGAATCAGAGCCTGGCTGCACGATTACACTTTTTTTTTTTTTTGCCACATTTTACCCATGAAAAAAAAAAAAAAAAAAAAAAAACACGCTTATTACTGAAAAAAGCCCACTTGTAAATACACCCTTAAAATCCATTTACATGAGATTATTCGCATTAGTGACCAACGAATTGAACTCTGGCAACTAATCAATAGAGATCACAAACATTTACATAGTTCTATTTCATTAATGACTTTCTTGCCAAATCATAGACTGTAAAGTGCTGTGGAATATGCTACATAACTACAGTGTCAGTGATCAGGCATGGCATTTAAAAGAGAATCTTTCAGTAGGATAGACACTCCTAAACCTTCTATATGGGAATGCAGTTCCAAGAAAGTTGAATAAAATGATACTTTGATATCTGTGGTCTGATGTTTTATTCCAGAGAAAATCCTTTTCTTTTTTTTTTTATTTAGTAACAAAAAATGTATAATTGGAATAATTGGAGGAGGCAGATTGAACTTGATGGACCTAAGTCTTTTTTCAACCCATGTAATTATAACGATGAATCGTTCAGATCTATAGGCCGGACATAGATTTCCTTGAGACTCTGTGCAAAGAGCTCATTAAATGAATGAAGCAGGGGGCGTTACCAGTGCAGTGCGATCTCCTGATCTACACGTCTCACACTGGTAACTCCCCCCACCCAATCACAAAATTAGTGATCACCCAATGTCAGTACCACCTAGTAAGGTGACAATTAAAGCACTGCTCTATCCAATTCTATAGGTGATTCATTTTGGACATGACACCATACAAAAATTGTACATATCGGATGGTCCAGGGTTGAACAAAATTTCATATTGGTAAAAGTGAATCTTTTTATAATAGTCTAATAACAAAAAGCAGCATTCATTTTTAGTTTTATCCATAAGATACTTGGATCATTTTCACTATCACACCCTAATACAATACCTTGTGAAACCTTTATATCTGTACTTTGAACACTCGGCCTGCACTTGAAGAGCTAACTCACGTGTTGGAGCTAGAACCAACATTCCCGGACCGTCACGTTCATGCCTAGGACTAAGTTAAGAAGAGAGAATTAGAAAGTATTGTACATTACAAATAGAATGCAGAAATGTAAGACTACCAATGTAATGCAGAAATGAGTTTGTATGTTCTCCCAGTGTTTGCGTGGGTTTCTTCTGGGTTCTCTAGTTTTCTCCCACACTCCCAAACACATACTGATAGGGAATCTAGATTATGAATCCCATTAGGGACAGTGATAATATCTGCAGAATATGATGGCGCAATATAAGGAACGCATAATAAATAGTCACACTGGAGCTGAAGCACCTTCCAGAATATATTAAAATCATAACAATTGTCACATGACTTAAGTAAACAGAAAACAATGGGGGAAAACACTTCTTCATACCTGGCACTAAACTACCAGAGTTGTGTATGCAGCAGTGTTGTGTGCACAATATGAATGCAGCAGAGAAACACTAACAGGAGCTGAATATTAGCTGAACTATTACCTCATACTTAATTGACTTCAGTGCTTACTTAACTCAACGGGGAAATTAAAATACATCAAATATCATTTTTCCAATTTTCTAATTTCTAAAAGTGATGAAGATCCTATAGTCTGAAAAATTAGACTTAATAATTTTAAGGCTATAAACAAGACCAAAAGCAACTTACACTGGTTGTAGATCCAAGTGTATGAATCCTGGCAACAAATATGCCAAAGTTTTTCCGGTACCGGTTTGTGCTATCCCAATGAGATCTAGTCCTTGAAGGAGGATGGGCCATGCCTGAGACTTAATAAAATAAAATCAAGAAAGGCAGAATTAGAAACTGAAAGCAGACCATAATACACAAAATAATATTTAAAGAAAAAAAGAGAAAAAATCCTAACAAAAACAAAACTGTAGATCCGTTTACCAATTTAATGAAGCTGCTCATTTGTTAAAGTGAACTTATCAGGACTGTGCTCAGTAAACTACAGACAGTGTCAGGTTGGCGCTGTCATACTGATTAAAACGATACCTGGGTTGACTAAATCAGTCTTGTGGTTATTGTTTAATCTTTATTTTCAGTTACCGAGATTCTCATACTTCGGGGTGCCTGCCTAATGAATGTGTTTTTTTTGGTTTTTTTTCAAACCAGATTCTATGCAGTATGGTAAAATAGGGGGCAGGTCAGGGAGGGATCAGTGACCTGTCATAAGCCATCAGTATGAATAGCTAAGCCAAGCACCACTAAAAGACCCCCACAGTCCCACCCTGAAGCACATGGACCTCATTAACTGAAAATAAAGATTAAACAACAAACACAAGGCAGATATTATCAACCAAGGTATCATTTTAATCAGTACAACGGCGCCAGCCTGACACTGTCAGTAGTTTACCAAGCAAAGTCCTGCTGACATGTTCACTTTTAAGTATGAATGCAGAGAGTTTTCAAGTGTGATGTGTCACTTTACTGTAAGGGCAACACTGATTTTAAAGTGCACCTGTCACCTGTTTTGGCCGCTATAAGATGCGGCCACCACCTTTTAGGGCTTAGTTACAGCATTCTATAATGCTGTAGCTAAGCCCCCTGGTCCGACCTGCAATATAAGAAAAATAACTTACTCACCGGAGGGGTGGTCCGATGGGTGTCGCAGGTCCGGCACCTCCCATCTTCTTGCGACGCCGCCCTCCTGCTTGCTTCCTCGCTCCCCGCATCGCGCTTCTGCGCAGGCGTATTTCTCTGCCCTGTTGAGGGCAGAGAAAAGTACTGCAGTGAGCAGGCACTGGGAAAGGTCAGAGAGGCCCAGCGCCTGCGCACTGCCCCTCTGACCTTTCCCGGCGCCTGCTCACTGCAGTACTTTGAAATATGCCTACGCAGAAGCGCGATGCCGGGAGCGAGGAAGCAAGCAGGAGGGCGCGTCGCAAGAAGATGGGAGGCGCCGGACCTGCAACACCCATCGGATCCCCCCCTCCCCCGGGTGAGTATAATAAAACTTATTTTTCTTATCTTGCAGGTCGGACCGGGAGCTTAACTACAGCATTATAAAATGCTGTAGACAAGCCCTGAAAGGCGGCGGCTGCATCTTATAGCGGTCAAAACAGGTGACAGGTTCCCTTTAAGTAACTTTTCAGAATCAGCCGTCCTGTGTGTACACATGAAGAACACCACTAATTCTGGCCATTATGTGACTTAGTGCCTTGAAAAAAGTATTCATACCCTGCAAACTTTTACACACATTCTTTCACATTACACCCAAACAAATGTATTTTATTTGGATTTTATGTGCTATAGCAACAAAATGTAGGGAGTGTTTGTGCAGTGTAAAGGAAATTATACATGGTTTTGTACATATGTCTAAAACACACATATGGTGATACCAATTGTGTACTTTTTCGTAGTTTTTTTACTGTATAGGATATTTGACCTGTCTGTTAAACCCTGCTTACGATAGTTAACAGAATAGCGTAGCTGGGTGACCCAAGGCCATTGCTTGGCATCACCATGTCAACCGTGAGGGCCCCATGATCGCAATTGCAGGGCGCCAATGTGGATAAAAATTGAGCCCCCTCCTCAAATAAGCACCTATATGGCGGTATCGCCATTGACAGCAGCATCTGAGGGGTTAAATGGCTGTAATCAGTGCTAGCACAGATTGCAGTAGAGTTTCACTTATGACATATAGCGGACAACCGCTGATGATTTTGCCAACTCTGCTTGCAAGCTGGCAAAATCATTACACTATACATGTATTGCATTAGCTGGGAGAAGTTATTTTGTTTCGCTGAACAGTATAAAAACGTGTTCACTTTATGCGGCAAAAATGGAAGCTGGAACCTTTTAGGTGGGATGCAGGTGGGAATGAAGAGCCTTGGGATTCCAAAACAGTCTATTAATCCAAACGTGTCTCTGTGCCAGACCGGCACCTTTTTCAAGGTATAAAAACCAAGTCGTTTGGTTTTTATACCTTAAAATAGGTGCAAGTCCAGCACAGAAAAGTGTTGGTATTAATAAAGACGGATTTTGGTAAGACCTTACCTGTAAAATCCTTTTCAGCGAAGGAAGGAAGAGAGACACAGTATTCATTACTGATGGGTAGGCGGAGCCCCAGACCAGGATGACACCTCAGATCAAAAGCGTGTTGACTGGCTGGCCCCTCCAGCTCGGGCTCCTCCTACTCAGCTCCTTCAGTCGTACCAAAGCTTTAGGGAAGAACCAAGATCACCAGCGGAGCAACATAACCCCTTCTGAAGGAACTTCAGAGAAACAACACAAGAATACAGGTTATGCATGCAAAGTAAGGCAAACCACAGAGTTCCAGGTACTACTCACTGAACCTGACTACTGTGATGAGCTGGCAATGCTGGAACAGAGCCTTAGCGCGCTGACCTCAGCCCAGATAATCGCTATCAGATAAGGGTCGCGCTGCATCTGAAAACATCAACACACTTCTGCCCTGGGAGGGTGCTGTGTCTCTCTTCCTTCCTTCGCTGAAAAGGATTTTACAGGTAAGGTCTTACCAAAATCCGTCTTTCAGCTGCAGATGGAAGGAAGAGAGCCACAGTATTCATTACTGATGGGACGTCCCAAAGCAGTTCAAAAATAAGGGTGGGAAAAAACCAACAAAGGGCAGAAACCCAACAACCTTAACAAAAAACGCAACCAGCGCTAAACACAAGTTCATCTAGAACTTTACACTACAGCTGCCTGCAGGACCCTACGTCCGAGGGCTGCATCAGCGGAAGCACTGACGTCCACTTTATAAAACTTAGTAAACGTGTGGACAGAGCGCCAAGTCGCCGCCCGGCAGAGCTGAGCTGCCGAGGCCCCTTGACGAAACGCCCACGATGAAGCCACAGCTCTCGTGGAATGGGCTCGAATCTTAATCGGGCAAGATTCACCCTAAGATGGTAAGCTTCCAAAATAGCTGACCGGATCCAACGAGCTATAGAATCCTTGGAAGCTCGTTGACCACGCCGACGACCTGCTGGAACCACAAACAGGGAGTCCGTCTTACGAAAACCTTGAGTAATGGATAAATAAAACTTCAAGGCCCGCACTAAATCCAATGTGTGCAAAGCTCGCTCTTTCGCATTCTTCGGATCCGGACAGAGTGAAGGCAACACAATATCCTGGTTAACATGAAATTGTGACACTACTTTTGGTAAAAAATCACCCCGTGTGCGAAGCACTACACGATCCGGAAAAAACTCCAGAAAAGGAGGCGAGCAAGAAAGAGCTGCCAACTCAGAAACTCTTCTCAAAGAGGTGACCGCTACTAGGAAGGCCACCTTCCAAGAAAGTAAAGAAAGACTAGCAGAGTCCATAGGCTCAAAAGGTTTATGCTGAAGAGCCTCCAAAACAAGGTTGAGCCGCCAAGGAGACACAGGTGCCTTCCGCGGCGGAAACTTACGAGCTATACCGCGGAAAAAGGAAAGCACGTCCCTACGCGAGGCAATAGCTCTCCGGAATAATAAAGACAGAGCAGAAACCTGACCTCTCAGGGTGCTAACTGCCAAACCCTTGTCTAACCCATGCTGCAGAAAAGCCAGCAAATTGGGAATAGAAAATTTCCTCGGGTTCCGTGAAGACCCCGAACACCACGAAAAGAAGGTTTCCCAAGTTTTGTGGTAAATCCTAGTAGTAGCCGGACTTCTGGCAGCTCGAAGAGTAGCAATGACCTCGGCTGAAAAACCTCTACGAGTCAACATTTCGGTCTCAAGAGCCACGCCGTCAAACACAGAGACTTCAAGTCCGGATGACAAACGGGCCCCTGAGTTAACAGGTCCGGTCGAAGAGGAAGTGGAAATGGAGGTGCCGCCAACAGCGACATTAGCGTTGAAAACCACGTCCTCCTTGGCCAATCTGGTGCTATTAACATAGCTGGGATTCTCTCCAGTCTGATCCGACGCAGTACCAGAGGAAGCAAGAATATCGGTGGAAACACATAAATCAGCTCGAATTGATCCCACGGAGCCACCAGAGCATCCACCTCCACAGCCTTCCGGTCCTTGAACCTGGACATGAACATTGGTAGTTTGGCATTGAACCTGGATGCCATCAAATCCACTTGGGGAGTTCCCCAACGGGAGCACAGCATTGCAAAAATCTCCGGATGAAGACTCCATTCTCCGGGATCCATCTTCTCGCGACTGAGAAAATCCGCCGTAACATTCTGAACCCCTGGGATGTGGATTGCAGAAATGGCTGGAACCCTGGCCTCGGCCCAGATCAGGATCCGAGACACTTCCGCCATGAGCCTGGGACTCCTTGTTCCGCCTTGGAGATTGATATACGCAACCGCTGTGGCGTTGTCTGTCTGCACTCGGACTGGCAGACCGCTCAAAGGGACCGTCCAGTGTTGGAGGCAAAGGAAAATCGCCCTCAATTCCAGGATATTGATCGGTAAAACAGTCTCTTCTGATGACCATACTCCCTGAATCCAGGAATCGTTCCAAACACCCCCCCAGCCTGTCAGGCTGGCATCTGTGGTTATGACCGACCATTTCGGAGGGAGGAAAGATTTCCCCAGGGATAAAGCTCCTGGACGTAACCACCATCCCAGAGACTCTCGCACCCTGCGAGAGATGGTGACACTGCAATCCAGCGATTGCGACTGATTCCAATGACTCAGGATGAACCTTTGGAGAGCTCTGGAATGAAACTGGGCAAACGGAATTGCCTCCATGGACGCCACCATTAAACCCAGAAGACGCATACACTTTCGAAGGGACATTGTTATCGAAGACTTCATGATCTGTACATGTCGAAGAAGACATGACTGTTTGTCTGGAGGCAGGGACACCACTGCCCGTACCGTGTCGAAATGCATTCCCAAAAAGAGGATAGCTTGCGACGGTTCCAGAAACGACTTCTCCCAATTGACCAGCCAACCGAAGTCCTTCAGTAACTGAAGAGACAGATTGCGAGCTGTCACTGCTTCCTCCTCCGAGGATGCCACGATCAAAAGATCGTCCAGGTAAGGAAGAATCGTAATTCCTTGTCTTCGAAGAATTGCCATGAGAGGCGCCAGAATCTTTGTAAACACTCTGGGCGCCGAGGCTAAGCCGAATGGCAGAGCCACGAACTGGTAATGGTCCCGACCTATGGCAAAACGAAGAAAACGTTGATGAGCCCTTCCGACGGGAACATGTAAATAAGCGTCGCGGATGTCGATTGATACCAAAAAATCGTTCTGCGACAGGGCTGCCACAACGGAGCGAAGTGACTCCATGCGGAATTTCCGGGTGTGGACATGCCGATTCAATCTTTTGAGATCCAGAATCGGACGAAATTTGTCCTCCTTTTTGGGAACCACAAACAGATTGGAATAAAATCCTTTTCCCGGTCTTCTGGTGGAACCGGTATTACCACACCCTTCTGAAGAAGGAATTCGACCTCTCGCTGCAGAGCGACCAAAAGCTCGGGTTCTGACGGAATGAGAGACTGGCAAAAGGTGTCTGGGGGTCGAGAAGAGAATTCTATGAAATAACCTGCTGACACGACCCGCGTTACCCATGAATCTGGAACGCGACAAATCCAAGTCTCCTTGAATTGGAGCAGGCGACCCCCCACTCGAGAGTCCTCGAGTGGACTCCTGGCGTCAGTCCGTCTTGGCGGGCTTCTTGTCAGTTTCCCGCTTGTCTTGACGGAAATTCTGCTTCCAGGGGATGCGAGATTTCTGGGAGGACTTTTTTGCCGAGAAAGAGGAACGACCCGATCCCCAAGAGGACTGAGCGAATCGACCTCGGCCCCGAAAGGACCGCCGACCACTATATGTCCTGCCAGACACAGAAGCCATAGCTCTGCGTTGTGGTAACGTCGCTTCTTTTGCCTTTGCCTTGGTAATCAGTTCTGTGAGGTCAGACCCAAAAAGATGACCACCTTTATAAGCTAAGGCCAGCAAACCTTGTTTGGAGACCGCATCCCCGGCCCACTGTCTGAGCCACAGCGCTCTTCTGACTGTGATCGCCGAAGCCTGTGCCCTGGACAGAAGCGACGCAGTATCCAGACCTGCATCATAGATATATCGGACTGCAGTGTCCAACCATTCGAAAATCTCCTCCATCTCAGATGACGGAGATCCATTTTTCCACGCCTTGTGTAAAAGGTCCAACCAGCTTATAGAAGCTTTAGAAGCACACATGGATCCTAGTACCGCTCTGAATCCATGACCCGCGGCCTCATAATTTGATTTCGCCGCCATTTCCGTTTTTCTGTCCAGTGGATCCTGCAAACTCGCCTTCCCTTTAACAGGAAGCAGTGAGGATTTACTAAGCTGGGATAAGGAAAAATCCACTTCAGGAGAGGGAATCCAATTATCTCTCGACTCTGTGGAACACGGATAAAGTGCGTCAAAGAAACGTGTTCTGTGAAAACGTTTATCCGGACACAGACGTTCCTTTTCTACTGCACTGTTAAGATCATCTAGATCTGGCAAAGCTGATCGTGACGTACAATACTCCTGGTACATTCGTGCTGATTTACCAGGTAAACTAGTTACCACCTCCGGTAACTGTAAAACCTCTCTCATGGCTTCAATAAATGCCTCTGTACGTCTCACAAGGGACGAGAGCCCCCGCCTTTCCTCCTTATCCGAATCGGACATTTCCCCATCTGAACTTAAAGGAGAACCCTCTCCACAATCTAAATCAGAGACATCTGATTCGCTACGGGAGAAGGATGGTAACGGTCTGTGTCGCTTTCTGTCCTGAGAGGATCTAGCTGACACATATTGACTCAAAAGGTCAGACAAGCCATTAATAGAACTGGCGATAGCATCCAATTTTGCATCACTGTGACCTCCAACCGCAGCGCTAGACGCTGTGGAGGACTGCGTACCAGATTGCCGAAGCGGAACTGGAATATGGTCCGCGCCTTCTGAACCCTGTTCCGACATGCCTCACACTGTATATAGCAGGTCAAATGTCAGAAAACCTGAAAAAAACGCAGTTTTTTTTTTTTTTTTTTTTAAGTGAACGCAAAACAGCACGCTGAAGGGTTAAGTCTTAAATATAGAGCTACCCCAGCTGTTGCCAAGTAAACCCTCAAGAGGGGTTAATGTCGCAGGCTGTAAGAACAAACAAGGTCTCTATGTGAGACCGAGCTGCAGAATAGCGCTATGTATCTGCGCTGTGTGGTGAGGAAAAAAACGCCACTCACCCAGCTGGTTTGGTGCCTGAGACGGGAGGAGCGGAGTCTGAGGAGCCCGGGAGCCCTTTTAATGGCCGCCGTGCTGAGGGAGCCGGAAGAGAAGCGCAATCGCGCGCTTCCTGCATGAAAGACCGGGAAGCGTGAAGCCACGCCCCCCCGGCTCAAAAATATGAGCGCCAAAACTCCTCACTCCTGCTCCCCCCCTGTCCTGCAGGCATCCTGCGGACAAGGGTTGTACAGAAAACACCAAAATTCACATGTCATGGCGCTACCAAAGCAGCGCTAATAGTACATTAACACACATGTAATAGCGCTGTCACAGCAGTCGCTAAAGCACTCACACATTTTATATATATTGTGGAGTACTCACCAGCTGAGCGCCACAGGGACCCCTCAGGATTTGTGGCGCTTGTGCCCATGCTCCCCCCCAGGGCGGGGAACGCAGTGACCCCAGTGTGCGGTTTGCGTCCCCGCCAGGGAAGCTAACCTCGTCCCCCAGGGCCGGCAAGATTCTGCAGGGACTATTTATGTAAAATACAGATCCGCCAGGGGAGAGGTGGGGTCCAGCAGCGCTGAGACCCCTGAGACCTTTCAGACTCATGTCCAAGTCTCTTGTCCGATAAAAATAATAAAATCTTCTGAGGAGCTGCTTCCAGCAGCGACCATCCTCTGAGACCTCAAATCTTAGACTGAAGGAGCTGAGTAGGAGGAGCCCGAGCTGGAGGGGCCAGCCAGTCAACACGCTTTTGATCTGAGGTGTCATCCTGGTCTGGGGCTCCGCCTACCCATCAGTAATGAATACTGTGGCTCTCTTCCTTCCATCTGCAGCTGAAAAACCGTTTTGGAATCACAAGGCTCTTCATTCCTGTAGCGCAGCCCACCTAAAAGGTGCCAGCTTCCATTTTTGCCCTAATATTTCTGGAAGAACCTTTTCCTCCAGCCATGGAGCAGCAGCAGCGACTTTCCATGCCTTCGTAGGAGTTGTGCTACCACTGATTATACCTATCCCTTAACAGACAGCATTACCCTATTTTATGTGTGCTTCTGTCCCTCTCCAGAGCTTCTCAACTTTCTCTGTGACATTTGTATTGCGCTCCCATATGGTCATGGCTAACTGCATGTACTGCAGAGAGCGTCATGTGTTAAAGGGGACCTGACCACCTAACCTGCACAAACTATGTGTGCATGTAGCTCTTTCAGAGACAAGTCCAGCAATATCTTATACATGGCTAGTCCAGTTCCTCCACTACTTAGAAATCGGCATTAGAAAATTATAGTCTTAATGTCTGCAGCTTCATTTGCATCTGTCACTCCAGCTATATTCCCTGCCCAGCATGGCCGCCTTCTGCTTGACTGACAGCCTCTAAACAGTAAAAGAGCAGTCAGTCAAGAAAAAGGAGGGGGCAGTGGGACACGAATGAAGAGACGGAGGCTTTACATCTACCATAGTACCTCAGCTGCCTTTGCATATCTATTCAAACGCTGATTTCTCAATAACTAGTTTGAGGTGTAAAATCCTGAGGACAAACTCCCTTAAAATAAAAGGACTTTACAGCAAGTAAAATAAACAGCAATTCTAAAAGAATTTGCTTCAGAGAGTCTTTGAGAGACTTACTTTGATTCAAAGTGAACGCTTCATAACATTACTTTTGATTTACCTGAATTGGTGTAGGTCTTTCAAATCCTGCATTTTGTAGCGCAGCCATTACTTCTGGAAATGGTTGAAATGCATCTTTAAAGTTACGGACAGGATTGGGAAATGGTCTCTTTTGACCATCTTTTAAGTCATCACATATGATGTTATTGTTTTCCTTCCTGTCAAAACACAAAGGAATTAAATAAAAATAGGGCTAACTAGACCAAGTGCAATATTGGCAAACCGTTATTTCAGTTTCTCATTTTTGTGTTGGTAAATAGGCAGAAGAGTTAGGCTAAGTTCACACGTTGCGGAATTGCCGCGGAAAATTTCCGCGGCAATCCCGCACTTCTCCCGCAGGAAATACGCACGTTTTTTGTATGCTGATTCCCGCCAGAATAATAGCGTTTTGCAAGCGTAATTAGCTTGCAGAATGCTAGCGTTTTCCTAGCGATCTGTAGCATCGCTTGGAAAACTGATTGACAGGTTGGTCACACGAGTCAAACATAGTGTTTGACAAGTGTGACCAACTTTTTACTATTGATGCCGCCTATGTCGCATCAATAGTAAAAAGATCTAATGTAAAAATAATAAAAAAAATAATAAATAATGATATTCTCACCTTCCGGCGGCCCCCGCAGCCTTCCCGCGGCCCCCGCAGCCTTCCCGCCTTCAGCGACGCTCCCGGCAACTCCGGTCCCAAGGATGCTTTGCGACAAATCACACCGATGACGTAGCATCTCGCGAGACCGCTATGCCATCTGGGTGATTCTCGCAAAGGACTCTTGGGACCGGAAGTTGCCGGGAGCGTCGCTGAAGGCGGGAAGGCTGCGGGGGCCGCCGGAAGGTGAGAATATCATTATTTTTTATTTTAATTATTGTTTTACCAGGGATATGGTACCCAGGGCCTGGAGGAGAGTCTCCTCTCCTCCAGACCCTGGGTACCACCGCACATGAACCGCTTACATTCCGCAAAATTAATGAACATGTTGCTATTTTTTCCGCAAAGCGTTTTTTTCGCGGAAAAAAACGCAACATGTGGCCAAAACATGCGGAATCAATTAACATGTATAGGATGCTTAATGCTTGCGTTTTTATCGCGTTTTTACCGCGGAAAACCGCGGAAAAACCGCGAAAAAAACGCAATTATTCCTGATCGTGTGCACTTAGCCTTAGGGTATGTGCCCACGTTGCGGATCCGCAGCGTTTTTGGACGAGCGGAATTGCATCAAATCCGCAGTGTAGTGCACAGCTAATGTTAGTGAATGGTAAATTAAGAATTGCTGTGCACATGCTGCGGAAAAATCAGAGCAGATTTGCAGCGTTTTTTTTTCCCGCAGCATGTCAATTCTTTTTGCGGATCCACAGCAGCGTTTTCTAGTCTGTCACTCTCTCTCCTCCACAAGCACAAGGGAGAAAATTCACAAACCGGATCCATTCCCATTATCACCTAACAAAACCGCACACCAAAAACACATTAAAATACACAAGAAATCTGCATCAATTCCGCAAGCGTTTTGCCCTGCGTTTTCTGCCAAGAGATGCGGATTCCCTGCAGAAAATTCCGCAGGCAAATCTGCAACGTGTGCACATACCCTCTGCACAGAATCTGCATCTCATGGCAGAATTCGCAGGTAAAAATCCACGCGGATTTAGTGCAGATTTTCCTGCGCTTTTTGGTCTGCGGTTTTCTATAAAGAAATGGGTGTAGAAACGCTGCGGAATCCGCACAAAGAATGGACATGCTGCGTAAAATAAACCTCTGCGGATTCCGTGCGGAATTTTCCGCAGCATGTGCACAGCAATTTTTTTTCCCATTGAATAACATTGTGTGGTCAAACACTTGCGGATCTGCAGCGATTCCATGCGGAAAAACCGCAACATGTGCACACAGCCTTTAGGTATGAAGTTTTTTTTTTACTTTTCAACATAAACGCATACAGAACTTCTCTATATGCTTCAGTGGAAACCAGAGCATGAGAAGTCAGTCATATAGTTCGTATGTCAAAAGAATAATTAAAGGCCACCCCACATTTGATAGCTGTCATCCATGTCCCCCAAATTGGCCGCCCAACACAGACTTATCTAGTAATTGCCTATGTTCAGTGAGAAAAGGATTGAAAGTGGTAAATACAATAGTCTGGATTCTTCGCTCTCTGACATTATCGATTGGGGAATAGTGGAGAATCACCAATACAAGGTAGACTGTTGGCCGATCCAGCAAATATCAACAGATTATGCTTATTTTAGTGTAATGTGTATGGGACCAGAAAGGAAGGCCTTTCTCTTATCTGTCCATTTTTCTAGAACCGGTTGCTTGGGTGCCTCTTTTTAACCCCTTCCCGACCCATGACGCCTACGTCGGCGTCATGAAAACCTGTGCCATCCCGACCCATGACGCCGACGTAGGCGTCATGCTATAATCATGTTACTGCGGGTCGGGGGTCCGGGGTCACTGAAAGGTCACCCGACCCGCAGTAACAGGACCCTTACTGCATCACCACAGGGGGGTTGGCTTAACCCCCACGTGGCCACGATCGCTCTGATTGGCTGTTAAAAGTGAAACTGCCAATCAGAGCGATTTGTAATATTTCACCAATGAAACTGGTGAAATATTACAATCCAGCCATGGCCGATGCTGCAATAGCATCTGCCATGGCTGGGCACCAAGATCTCACCCCCCCACACCGAGTCACGGCGGTGATCGGCCGCCGCCATCGAAAGATGGCAGCGATCGGTCACCGCCGTCGCTGTCTGCTCCCCTGCTCCTGCGATCACCCCCCTCACCTTCCGATCCCCCCCCCTCACCTTCCGACGTCCCCTACTCACCTTTCCCGGTCCACCGATGTCCCTGGATCCGTCCCGGCGGCTGCCCGGGATTCTTCATGGGCACCGCCATCTTGGAAAATGGCGGGCGCATGCGCAGTGCGCCCGCCAGCCGGCGCATGCGCAGTGCGCCCTCCATTGTCAAAAAATTTATTTTGATCACTGTGATAAACTGTCACAGTGATCAAAATAAAAAAAAAGTAAACGAACCCCCCCCCCCGTCATAGGTAGGGACAAATAATAAAAAAAAGAATTTTTTTTTTTTTCCTAGCAGATTTTGCTGCTGATCCGCAGCTGATTTTGCTGCGGATCCGCGGCGGATATCGCGGCTGATCCCGCGGCGGATCCGCGGCTGATTTCGCTGCGGATTTCGCTGAGGATCCGCGGCGGATTTCGCTGAGGATCCGCGGCGGATTTCGCTGAGGATCCGCGGCGGATATCGCTGAGGATCCGCGGCGGATATCGCTGCTGATCCGCGGCTGATTTCGCTGCTGATCCGCGGCGGATTTCGCTGCTGATCCGCGGCGGATTTCGCTGCTGATCCGCGGCGGATTTCGCTGCTGATCCGCAACTGATTTTGCTGCTGATTCGCGGCGGATTTCGCTGCTGATCCGCGGCGGACTTCCCTGCTGATCCGCGGCGGATTTCACTGCTGATCCGCTACTGATTTCGCTGCGGATCCGCAACTGATTTCGCTGCGGATCCGCAACTGATTTCGCTGCGGATCCGCAACGGATTTCGCTGCGGATCCGCGGCGGATTTTGCTGCTGATCCGCGGCTGATTTTGCTGCTGATCCGCGTGGCTGATTTTGCTGCTGATTCGATGCGGATCCGCGGCGGATTTCGCTGCTGATTCGCGGCGGATTTCGCTGCTGATCCGCGACTGATTTTGCTGCTGATTCGATGCGGATCCGCGGCGGATTTCGCTGCTGATTCGCGGCGGATTTCGCTGCTGATCCGCGGCTGATTTCGCTGCTGATCCGCGGCTGATTTCGCTGCTGATGCGCGGCTGATTTCGCTGCTGATGCGAGGCTGATTTCGCTGCTGATCCACTGCGGATTCGCTGCTGATCCGCGGCGGATTTCGCCGCTGATCCACGGCTGATTTCGCGTTATGCTATACCGTTACCAGCCGGTCAACGCTACGTGTTGAACGGGTTGGTAAAACGCAATATGAACCCAGCCTTAGGGTTAGAACTAGGGTTAGCATTAGGGTTAAGGTTAGAATTACGGTTAGGGTTGGAATTTGAGTTAGGGTTGGAATTAGGGTTAGGGTTGGAATTAGGGTTAGGGTTGGAATTAGGGTTAGGGTTGGAATTAGGGTTAGGGTTGGAATTAGGGTTAGGGTTGGAATTAGGGTTAGGGTTGGAATTAGGGTTAGGGTTGGAATTAGGGTTAGGGTTGGAATTAGGGTTAGGGTTGGAATTAGGGTTAGGGTTGGAATTAGGGTTAGGGTTGGAATTAGGGTTAGGCTTGTAGTTAGGTTTATGGTTAGAGTTGGGATTAGGGTTAGGGTTATGATTAGGGTTTGTATTAGGGTTAGGTGTGTGTAGGGGTTAGGGTTGGGGTTAGGGGTGTGTTGGGGTTAGTGTTGGAGTTAGAATTGAGGGGTTTCCACTATTTAGGCACATCAGGGGGTCTCCATACGCGACATGGCGCCACCATTGATTCCTGCAAATTTTGCGTTCAAAACACGGATTTTGGTAAGAACTTACCTGTAAAATCCTTTTCAGCGAAGGAAGGAAGAGAGACACAGTATTCATTACTGATGGGTAGGCGGAGCCCCAGATCAGGATGTCACCTCAGATCAAAAGAGTGCTGACTGGCTGGCCCCTCCAGCTCGGGCTCCTCCTACTCAGCTCCAGTCGTACCAAAGCTTTGAGGAAAAGAGCCAAGATCACCAGCGGAGCAACATAACCCCTTCTGAAGGAACTTCAGAGAAAAAACACAAGGATACAGGTTATGCATGCAAAGAAAGCCAAAAACCACAGAGTTCCAGGTACTACTCACGGAACCTGACTACTGCGATGAGCTGGCGATGCTGGAACAGAGCCTTAGCGCGCTGACCTCAGCCCAGATAATCGCTATCAGATAAGGGTCGCGCTGCATCTGAAAACATCAACACACTTCTGCCTTGGGAGGGTGCTGTGTCTCTCTTCCTTCCTTCGCTGAAAAGGATTTTACAGGTAAGTTCTTACCAAAATCCGTGTTTCAGCTGCAGATGGAAGGAAGAGAGCCACAGTATTCATTACTGATGGGACGTCCCAAAGCAGTTCAAAAATAAGGGTGGGAAAAACCAATAAAAGGCAGAAACCCAACAACCTTAACAACAAAGCGCAACCAGCGCTAAACACAAGTTCATCCAGAACTTTAAACTACAGCTGCCTGCAGGACCCTACGTCCGAGGGCTGCATCAGCGGAAGCACTGACGTCCACTTTATAAAACTTTGTAAACGTGTGGACAGAGCGCCAAGTTGCCGCTCGGCAGAGCTGCACTGCCGAGGCACCTTGATGAAAAGCCCACGATGAGGCCACAGCTCTCGTAGAATGGGCTCGAATCTTAATCGGGCAAGATTCACCCCGAAGACGGTAAGCTTCCAAAATAGCTGACCGGATCCAACGAGCTATAGAATCCTTGGAAGCTCGTTGACCACGCCGACGACCTGCTGGAACCACAAACAGGGAGTCCGTCTTACGAAAACCTTGAGTAATAGATAGATAAAACTTCAAGGCCCGCACTAAATCCAATGTGTGTAAATCTCGCTCTTTCGCATTCTTCGGATCCGGACAGAGTGAAGGCAACACAATATCCTGGTTAACATGAAATTGTGACACCACTTTAGGCAAAAAATCACCCCGAGTGCGAAGCACTACACGATCCGGAAAAAACTCCAGAAAAGGAGGCGAACAAGAAAGAGCTGCCAACTCAGAAACTCTCCTCAAGGAAGTGACTGCAACAAGGAAAGCCACCTTCCAAGAAAGTAAAGAAAGGCTAGTAGAAACCATAGGCTCAAAAGGTTTATGCTGAAGAGCCTCCAAAACAAGGTTGAGCCGCCAAGGAGACACGGGTGCCTTTCGCGGCGGAAACTTACGAGATATACCTCGGAAAAAGGAGAGCACGTCTCTATTTGAAGCAATGGTTCTCCGAAACAATAAGGACAGAGCAGAAATCTGACCTTTCAGAGTGCTTACTGCCAAACCCTTGTCTAGCCCATGCTGTAGAAAAGCCAACAGGTTGGGAATGGAAAATTTTCTCGGGTTCCGAGAGGACCCCAAACACCACGAAAAGAAGGTTTCCCAAATTTTGTGGTAAATCCTAGTAGTAGCCGGACATCTTGCAGCACGAAGGGTAGCAATGACCTCGGCTGAGAAACCTCTACGGGTCAAGATTTCGGTCTCAAGAGCCACGCCGTCAAACGCAGGGACATCAAGTCCGGATGACAAACGGGCCCCTGAGTCAACAAGTCCGGTTGAAGAGGGAGTGGAAAAGGAGGTGCCGCCAACAGCGACATTATTGTCGAGAACCACACCCTTCTTGGCCAGTCTGGAGCTATCAAAATAGCTGGAATTCTCTCTAGTCTGATCCGACGCAGTACTAGAGGAAGTAAGGATATCGGCGGGAATACATAGATCAGCTCGAACTGATCCCACTGAGCCACTAGAGCATCCACCGCCACCGCCTTCGGATCCTTGTACCTGGACATGAATGTCGGTAACTTGGCATTGAACCTGGATGCCATCAAATCCACTTGGGGGGTTCCCCAGCGAGAGCACAGTAGTGCAAACACATCCGGATGGAGGCTCCATTCCCCGGAATCCATCCTTCTGCGACTGAGAAAGTCCGCTGTAACATTCTGAACCCCTGGAATGTGAATCGCCGAAATGGCTGGTACATTGGCCTCTGCCCAAATCAGAATTCGGGACACCTCTACCATGAGTCTGGAACTCCTTGTCCCACCTTGGTGATTGATATACGCGACAGCCGTCGCATTGTCTGTCTGCACACGGACTGGCAGACCGCTCAAAGGGACCGTCCAATGTTGGAGGCAAAGGAAAATCGCCCTCAATTCCAGGATGTTGATCGGAAGCACAGACTCTTCCGATGACCATACCCCCTGAATCCAGAGATTGTTCCAAACACCCCCCCAGCCCGTCAGGCTGGCATCGGTGGTTATGACTGACCACTTCGGAGGGAGGAAAGACTTCCCAGGGAGAATGCCCCTGGACGTAACCACCATTCTAGAGAATCCCGCACCGCGCGAGAAATGGTGACACTGCAATCCAGCGATTGCGACTGATTCCATCGACTCAAGATGAACCTTTGAAGAGTCCTGGAGTGGAACTGGGCAAAAGGAATTGCCTCCATGGACGCCACCATCAGTCCTAGAAGACGCATACACTTCCGTAGAGACATTGCCGTTGAGGATCTCATAATCTGTACATGTCGAAGAAGACATGACTGCTTGTCTGGTGGTAGGGAAACTACCGACCGAAACGTGTCGAGATGCATTCCCAAAAAGAGGATTGTCCTCGATGGTTCCAGGGACGACTTCTCCCAATTGACCAGCCAACCGAAGTCCTTCAGAAACTGAAGAGACAAATCCCGAGCCGTCAACGCCTCCTCCTCCGAGGAAGCCATGATCAAAAGATCGTCCAGATAAGGGAGAATCGTAATCCCTGTCTTCGAAGGATTGCCATGAGAGGCGCCAGAATTTTTGTAAAGACCCTTGGCGCTGAGGCTAAGCCGAACGGCAGAGCCACGAACTGGTAATGATTCTGACCTATGGCAAATCGAAGAAAGCGCTGATGAGCCTTTCCGATGGGAATATGCAAATAGGCGTCGCGAATGTCGATTGACACCAGAAAATCGTTCTGTGACAGAGCTGCCACAACGGAACGAAGCGACTCCATGCGAAATTTCCGGGCATGGACATGCCGGTTTAATCGCTTGAGATCCAGAATCGGGCGAAATTTGTTCTCCTTTTTGGGAACTATAAAAAGGTTGGAATAAAAACCTTTTCCTCGGTCCTCTGACGGAACCGGTATCACTACACCCTTTTGTAGCAGAGATTCGACCTCTCGCTGTAGAGCGACAACAAGCTCGGGTTCCGACGGAACGCGAGACTGACAAAAAACATTTGGGGGTCGAGAAGCAAACTCTATGAAATAGCCTGCCGACACAATCCGCGTTGCCCAGGAATCTGGAACGCGAGCCATCCAAGTCGCCTTGAAAAGAAGCAGGCGACCCCCCACTCGAGAATCCTCGAGTGGACCCCTGGCGTCAATTAGACTTTGCGGGCTTCTTGTCAAGTTCCCGCTTGTCCTGGCGGAAACTCTGCTTCCAGGAAGTACGAGTTTTCTGAGAGGATTTCTTTCCTGAGAAGGAAGGACGACCCGATCCCCACGAGGAGTGACTAGATCGTCCTCGGCCCCGAAAGGACCGCCGACCACTATAGACACCAGGCCTACTGGACACCGAGGCCATGGCCCTACGCTGTGGTAATGCTGATTCCTTCGCCTTAGCCTTGGAAATCAGCTCTGTGAGGTCAGATCCAAAAAGATGGCCACCCTTGTAAGGTAAGGCCAACAACCCTTGTTTGGAAACTGCGTCCCCGGCCCACTGTCTGAGCCATAAAGCTCTTCTGACTGTGACCGCTGAAGCTTGCGCTTTGGCCAGCAGAGATGCCGTATCCAGACCGGCATCAAAGATATAACAGGCTGCCGTTTCTAACCATTCACAAGTTTCCCGTATCTCAGATAACGGAGATTCATTGTGCAACTCCGTCTTCAGACGTGCCAACCAACTTAGAGAAGCTCTAGCAGCACACATGGATCCTAGCACTGCTCGGAATCCATGACCCGCAGCCTCATAGCTTGCTTTTGCCGCCAATTCTGCTTTTCTATCCAAAGGCTCCTGTAAGCTCGCTTTTCCTTAATAGGGAGTAGTGAGGATTTATTAAGCTGAGATAAAGATACATCCACTTCAGGAGCAGAAGTCCAATTAGCCTTTAACTCCGCAGAGCAAGGATAAAGTGTATCCAAGAAATGCGTTCCATGAAAACGCTTATCTGGACATAGACGTTCCTCCTCTATTACACTATTAAGCTCATCCAGAGCTGGCAATGTTGTACGCGAAGCACGGGACTCCTGGAACATGCGTGCTGATTTACCAGGACGACTAGTTACCTCCTCCGGTAACTGTAATATATCTCTCATGGCTTCAATTAATGCCTCCGTACGCTTCGCCATAGAGGAACGCCCCTGCGGCTCGTCCGCATCTGAATCGGATATTTCTCCATCCGAATTTAAAGGGGAACTCTGCCCAATATCAGATACGTCTGACTCGCTCCGTGTAGAGGCCGGTAACGGCCTGCGTCGCTTCCTCTGAGAAGAATTAGCAGACACATATTGACCTAAAAGGTCAGACAAGTTGTTGATCGATCGAGCGATATCGTCCAATTTTTCACCGCTGTCGACCGCAGCGCTAGACGTTGTGGAGGTCTGCGTATCTGATTGCCGCAATGGCACTGGGACGTGATCCGCGGCATCTGAACTCTGTTCAGACATGTCTCACCTGTATGAACAGGTCAAAGCGGTAATACCAGCAAAAACTATGCGGTTTTTCTTTTTTTTATATATATGCTGAAGGGTTAACGCTCCACCAGGCAGGGTTACCCCAGCGGTATTCAGTCAAAAAATTTTTCTGGTAGAAATAACCCTCAGAAGGGTTAATATTGCAAACTCACCACAACATATATATATGAAGTGTGAGTCCCAGCCAATTTTATGTCTCTAATGAGACTGCAGCTGCAGGATAGCGATCGCTGCGCTGCAGGGTGAGGAATCAGCACTCACCCAGCTGGCCGTGGTGTCTTATGAGGAGAGGAGCGGTCTGAGGAGCCCAGGAGCCTGTGTAATGGCCGCCACAGTGAGGGAGTCGCAGGAGAAACGCCAGAGCGCGCGTCTTCCTGCTCAAAAGACCGGGAATAGATAGGCCACGCCCCCTGCTAGCTCAAATATTGAGCGCGAACTCCCCCGCTCCTGCTCCCTCTCTGTCCTGCAGCTAACTGCCTGCGGACAAAAGATCACCACATCTACAATGTAACAGCGCTGTCACAGCAGCGCTGAAGCATACTGACATACAGTAGTAGCGCTGTCACCGCAGCGCTGAAGCACTCACACATTATTATAATAAAAATTGTGTGGAAAACTCATCAGCTCAGCGCCACAGGGACCCCTAAGGGTTTCTGGCGCTATGCCCATGCTTCCCCCAGGGCGGGAAGCGCAGTGACCCAGCGTGTGGTTTGCGCCCCCGCCAGGGAAAACTCTCCTCATCCCCCAGGGCCGGCAAGGATTCTGCAGGGACCATTATGTAATTACAGATCCGCCAAGGGAGAGGCTGGTGAAAAACACTGATAAACATGTAATAGCGCTGTCACCGCAGCGCTGAAGCATACTGATATACATGTAATAGCGCTGTCATCAGACGCTAAAGCACTCACACATTTAATAATAAAATTTTGTGTGGAGTACTCACCAGCCAAGGCGCCACAGGGACCCTCAGGGGTTTCTGGCGCTATGCCCATGCTTCCCCCAGGGCGAGGAACGCAGTGACCGCACGTGTGGTTTGCGTCCCGCCAGGGAAGCTCTCCTCATCCCCCAGGGCCGGCAAGGATTCTGCAGGGACTTTGAGTAAGTACAGATCCGCCAAGGGAGAGGTTGGGGTACAGCAGCGCTGGTACCCCTGAGACCTCTAGACCAACTAGTGATCCAGGTCTCCTGTCCGAATATAAAATAATAAAATCTTCTGAGGAGCTGCATTAGCAGCGACCATCCTTCTGGACCTCAAATCTTAGACTGGAGCTGAGTAGGAGGAGCCCGAGCTGGAGGGGCCAGCCAGTCAGCACTCTTTTGATCTGAGGTGACATCCTGATCTGGGGCTCCGCCTACCCATCAGTAATGAATACTGTGGCTCTCTTCCTTCCATCTGCAGCTGAAAAGTCAAACAGTGCTCCCTTTATTCCAAGCCCGACGTGTGCCCAAACAGTGGTTTATCCCCACATATGAGGTATCAGCGTACTCGGGAAAAATTACACAACAACTTTGAGGGTTCTAATTTCTCCTGTTAACATTGGGAAAAAAAATTGGGGACTAAAAATTATTTTTGTGGAAAAAAAATGATTTTATATTTTCACGGCTCTGCGTTATAAACTTCTGTGAAGGACTTGGAGATTCAAAGTGCTTATCACACATCTATAGGAGTTCCTTGGGGGATCTAGTTTCCAAAATGGGGTCACTTGTGGGGAGTTTCTACTGTTTAGGCACATCAGGGACTCTGCAAACGTAACATGACGCCCGAAGACCATTCCATCAAGTGGGCATTTCAAAACGTCACTACTTCCCATCCGAGCCCCGACGTGTGCCCATACAGTAGTTTTCTCCCACATATGGGATATCAGCATACTCAGGACAAATTGGACAACAACTTTTGGGGTCTAATTTCTCATGTTACCCTTGGGAAAATAAAAAAATTGGGGACTAAAAGATCCTGATTGTGGAAAAAATATGATTTTTTTATTTTCATGCCCGGGCGTTATAAACTTCTGTGTAGCCCTTGGGGGTTCAAAGTGCTCACCACACATCTAGATAAGTTCTTTGCGGGGTCTAGTTTCCTAAATGGGGTCACTTGTGGGGAGTTTCTACTGTTTAGGCACATCAGGGGCTCTGCAAACGTAACAAGATGCCCGCAGACCATTCCATCAAGTCGGCATTTCAAAGCGTCACCACATCCCTTCCGAGCCCTGACGTGTGCCCAAACAGTGGTTCCCCCCCACATATGGGGTACTAGCGTACTCAGGACAAACTGGACAACAACTTTTGGGGTCCAATTTCTCCTGTAACCATTGTGAAAATAAAAAATAGTGGGCTAAAAAATCATTTTTTGAGAAAAAAAATGATTTTTTATTTTCACGGCTCTGCGTTATAAACTGTGAAGCACCTGGGGGTTCAAAGTTCTCACTATGCATCTAGATAAGTTCCTTAGGGCGTCTAGTTTCCAAAATGGGGTCACTTGTGGGGGAGCTCCAATGTTTAGGCACACAGGGACTCTCCAAATGCGACATGGCAATCACTAAATATTCCAGCATATTTTCCATTCAAAAAGTCAAATGGCGCTCCTTCCCTTCTGAGCCCTGCCGTGCGCCCAAACAGTGGTTTATGACCACATATGAGGTATCTATGTACTCAGGAGAAATTTCCCAACAAATTTTAGGATCCAATTTATACTGTTGCCCATGTGAAAATGAAAAAAACTGAGGCTAAAAGAACATTTTTGTGAAAAAAAAGTACTTTCTTTTTTTTACGGATCAATTTGTGAAGCACCTGGAGGTTCAAAGTGCTCACTATGCATCTATATAAGTTCCTTAGGGGGTCTAGTTTCCAAAATGGGGTCACTTGTGGGGGAGCTCCAATGTTTAGGCACACAGGGACTCTCCAAATGCGACATGGCAACCGCTAAATATTCCAGCATATTTTCTATTCAAAAAGTCAAATGGCGCTCCTTCCCTTCTGAGCCCTGCCGTGCGCCCAAACAGTGGTTTATGACCACATATGAGGTATCTGTGTACTCAGGAGAAATTGCCCAACAAATTTTAGGATCCAATTTATACTGTTGCCCATGTGAAAATGAAAAAAACTGAGGCTAAAAGAAAATTTTTGTGAAAAAAAAGTACTTTCTTTTTTTTTACAGATCAATTTGTGAAGCACCTTGGGGTTCAAAGTGATCACTATGCATCTAGATAAGTTCCTTAGGAGGTCTAGTTTCCAAAATGGGGTCACTTGTGGGGGGCTCCAATGTTTAGGCACACAGGGACTCTCCAAATGTGACATGGCAACCGCTAAATATTCCAGCATATTTTCTATTCAAAAAGTCAAATGGCGCTCCTTCCCTTCTGAGCCCTGCTGTGCGCCCATACAGTGGTTTATGACCACATATGAGGTATCTGTGTACTCAGGAGAAATTGCCCAACAAATTTTAGGATCCATTTTATCCTGATGCCCATGTAAAAATGAAAAAATTGATGCTAAAAGAAAATTTTTGTTGGAAAAATTAAAATGTCCATTTTTTCCTTCCACGTTGCTTTAGTTCCTGTGAAGCACCTGAAGGGTTAATAATCTTCTTGAATGTAGTTTTGAGTAGCTTGAGGGGTGCAGTTTTTATAAAGGTGTCACTTTTGGATATTTTCTGCCATATAGACCCCTCAAAGTGACTTCAAATGTGAGGTGGTCCCTAAAAAAAATGGTTTTGTAAATTTTGATGTAAAAAGGAGAAATCGCTGGTCAACTTTTAACCCTTATAACTTCCTAACAAAAAAAATGTTGTTCCCAAAATTGTGCTGATGTAAAGTAGACATGTGGGAAATGTTATTTATTAACTATTTTGTGCCACATAACTCTCTGGTTTAACAGAATAAAAATTAAAAATTTGAAAATTACAAAATTTTCAGAATTTTCGCCAAATTTCCATTTTTTTCACAAATAAACGCAAAAATTATCGACCTTAATTTACCACTAACATGAAGCCCAATATGTCACGAAAAAACAATCTCAGAATCGCTAGGATCCGTTGAAGCGTTCCTGAGTTATTACCTCATAAAGGGACACTGGTCAGAATTGCAAAAAATGGCAAGGTCTTTAAGGTCAAAATAGGCTGGGTCATGAAGGGGTTAATATATGTGTACAGAAGGAAAAAAAAAAATCAAGAAGATAATTGGACAATTCAAAATTGTTTTCAGGTAGTTTAATAAGCTCCTGAGGGTTTTCAGGAATTAAATGCAAAAGTTTATTTTTACCATCTAAATGTTAATAACTTCTGAACAGGCCACTGTAGCAGGAAGACTTTAATGCCATTATTTGGCCATGAGTTGCCATGGCAAACATCAGAACCACATCAGGATCAAGATCTCAAGAGTGCCGACGGGGTTAAAGAGGGAGCCCCCACACTTAACCATCTACATGCTGTATTCATTTCAGCATTTAAGGGGTTAAACAACTAGAGTCGGTACTAACACTGATCGTGGCTGATGCAGCAACTTGTCAGCTATACAGATGGCACCGCGACGCGCAAAAACGCCAGGAGAGTGAAAGACAGAGCTTAGGTTAAAAGGACCAGTGCTGAAAAAAAATATCCAAAAACAATGGAGTGATGTTTAACCCCTTTCTACCATATGACGTACTATCCCGTCCATGTGACCTGGGCCTTAAGTCCCAGTGATGGCATAGTACGTCATATAGTATCGCAGCCGGGTGTCAGCTGATTCTCACAGCTGACACCCGGCACTAAGCGTCAGGAGAGCTCACGGACCGCTCCCGGCACTTTAACCCTCGGCACACTGCGATCAAAGATGATCGCAGCGTTTCGGTGGCTGCAGAGGGGCTAACAGCCCCTCTGCTTTTGGATCGGAGACCCTGCGGCATGACGACATCCGGGTCTCCAGGTCAAAGAGACTTCCTGACATGCGCAGTGCATGTCAGGAAGTCTCAGAGGTATGTGCACAGAAGATGCAGCGCTGCAAGTTTCTATAGCATGCAGATGCTGCTTTATCTGCATGCTATAGAAGCGATCAGCCTGCAGAAAATGAGTGTCCCATAGTGGGACAATGTGTAAAAATAAGAAATAATTTTTTTTAAAATAATTGTAAAAATATTTAAATTAAAAAAAAAAAAAAAAATCAATATTTATATCAATAAATATTTTAGTGAATAAAAAATTCTAAACAATAAAAGTACACATATTTAGTATCCCTGCGTCCGTAACGACCCGATCTATAAACGGTCCCACTAGTTAACCCCTTTAATGAACAGAGCAACACCAAAAGAACCAAGTATAAATTGCTTAATTATAAAAATGTAAATTTTATTAATAACAATTCACCAATAAACATATTTAAACATACAAATGCAGAGATACTGCTATTCCAAACAGGGAGCAGTTAGACATGTGGCCTGTGCACTTAAGGTGCAATTATAGACTCAGAATTAAGGATAAAGCGTATCCATAAATCAGACATATAAATTCAGTAACATCCCTCATAGTAAAATATGGCCATAGTCTGCTAGTGACCCCCAGTGGAAGGCCAAAGGAATGCACGCATAAATTCCAAGAAAAATCACAATAGGCACTTACATGTATCAGTGTATCTCACAGCTGCTTCCCCGTCGCCCCAACGCACGTTTCGCTTCTTCGTCAGGAGGCGCCTTAAGTGCACAGGCCACATGTCTAACTGCTCCCTGTTTGGAATAGCAGTATCTCTGCATTTGTATGTTTAAATATGTTTATTGGTGAATTGTTATTAATAAAATTTACATTTTTATAATTAAGCAATTTATACTTGGTTCTTTTTGGTGTTGTTCAGTTTAAATTAGTTTTTTCTTATTACATTTTTCTTTGGGTTTTCATTGGTGCCCTTTAATGAACACCATAAAAAAAAAAAACAAGGCAAAAAAATGTTTTTTCATAATACCGCCGAACAAAAAGTGGCATAACACGCGATCAAAAAGACGAATATAAATAAATATGGTACCGCTGAAAACATCATCTTGTCCTGCAAAAAACAAGCACCCGTACAGCATCATCAGTGAAAAAAAAAAGTTATAGCCCTCAGAATAAAGCGATGCAAAAATTATTATTTTTTTTATATAAAATAGTTTTTATTGTATAAAAGCGCCAAAACATAAAAAAAAAAAAAAACTATATAAATGAGGTATTGGTGTAATCTTACTGACCGACGAATAATATTGCCTTATCAACTTTACCACACGCGGAATGGTATAAACGCCCACCCACCCCAAAGAAATTCATGAATTGCTGTTTTTTGTTCATTCTGCCTCCCAAAAACTGGAAAAAGCAATCAAAAATGTCATGTGCCCGAAAATGGTAACAATAAAAACGTCAACTGGTCCCGCAAAAAACAAGACCTCACATTACTCTGTGGGCCAATATGGAAAAATTATAGCTCTTTTAATATGGTGATGCAAAAACTTTTTTTTGCAATAAAAAGCGCCTGCCATGCGCCCAAACAGTGGTTCCCCCCACATATGGGGTATCGGCATACTCAGGACAAATTGCACAACTTTTGGGGTTCAACTTCTCCTGTTACCCTTGGTAAAATAAAAAAAATTGGATCTGAAGTAAATATTTTGTGAAAAATAGTTCATTTTTTTTAAACATTCCAAAAATTCATGTGAAGCACCTGAAGGGTTAATAAACTTCTTGAATGTGGTTTTGAGCACATTGAGGGGTGCAGTTTTTAGATTGGTGTAGCTTGTGGGCATTTTACATCATATAGACCCCTCGAAGTGACTTCAAATGTTAGGTGGTCCCTAAAAAAAAAAAAAAAATGGTGTTCTAAAAATGAGAAATCGCTGGTCAACTTTTAACCCTTATAATTTCCTAACAAAAAAAAAAATTTTGTTTCCAAAATTGTGCGGATGTAAAGTAGACTTGTGGGATATTTTATTTAGTAACTATTTTGTGCGATATGACTCTCTGATTTAAGGGCATAAAAATTCAAAGTTTGAAAATTGAAAAATGTTCTAAATTTTCGCCATATTTCCGTTTTTTTCATAAATAAACGCAAGTTATATCGGAGAAATTTTACCACTAACATGAAGTACAATATGTCACAGAGAAAACAATGTCAGAATCGCCAAGATCCGTTGAAGCGTTCCAGAGTTATAATCTCATAAAGGGACAGTGGTCAGAATTGTAAAAAATTGGTCCGGTTCATTAACATGCAAACAATCCTCAGGAGTAAAGGGGTTAAGCATGCCACATCACAAAAAGCATAATCAACACACATTTACCTCCATTCTGTTACCTCTGCTTCAGACATTGAAGCAACACTTGATGATTCCTTGTAGAAAGCCTTCTGAATTGGAGGCAAATCTAGAAGAAGCAAAAAACAGTCACCATTAGCCAAATTGAGCATGATGGCAATCTCATCTTCACAAATGGTTAAAATTGTAAAGTCCCTGTAAAAACAAATTACATTGCATTTACTTCTTACTAAAAAATGTCTCCATTCTCAGAAAGAGGGATTTTTAATTTCTTATTTACAGCTTGTCAGCTAGATTACAGGCTAATGCTGTATTTGATAAAATCAAGGAAAAGTGCAAATAAAATATTTTTTCACATGTTTAAAATATTTAAATATTAAATTAATGCACTCATGGAAAAGGATAAAGACCAACTCGAAAAAAATTGGAATGAGGAACAACGAGCACACCGAAAAAATGTCCAATAATTAGAAATTTTATTTAGTGAGTGTACAAAAAGGGACAGGAAACCAATACCATGGAAGGGCACAACACAGGGGACACAGGAGTATCAGAAAAACGAATTCTAGACCATATACATCTGTAGACTGTGAGCCCTCGCGGGCAGGGTCCTCTCTCCTTCTGTACTTGTGTGTCCCTTGTCTCGCACATGTTTACTGTACTTGTCTATATTTCCCCTTTTCACATGTAAAGCGCCATGGAATAAATGGCGATATATAAATGTATAATAATAATAATAATAATAATATTATATCAAAAATCAAAATAGGCACAATTAGCCCAGTACATGAGGTACAAAATAAACAAATAAAGTGCCAGTGCATGAAATATGATACAAAATCATGTGCAACAGATAAAAACTCATAAAAATAGTAATAAAGTGCAAATGCATATAATAAAGTATCAGTGCAACAATACGGTTTGCAATACATAGAGGGAGATCACAATGGATCTAGTGCAAAGAATGTCACATAGGAGCAAAGAGATGAACTATAGTGGATTGCTTTGTGCCATACCTCATGTGCTGATGGAGTCCCCAGGATGCGCCCACCCCGACGAGCGTTTCGGCGTTGCCTTCGTCATGCACTGGCACTTAATTTATTTTGTACCTAATGTACTGGAGTAATTGTGCCTATTTTGATTTTTGATATATGGTCTAGAATTCGTTTTCTGATACTCCTGTGTCCCCTGTGTTGTGCCCTTCCATGGCATTGGTTTCCTGCCCCTTTTTTGTACACTCACTAAATAAAATTTCTAAAATTTCTAATTATTGGACATTTTTTCGGTGTGTTCGTTGTTCCTCAAGGCTACTGCTGTAGTCTCACAGTTATGGCCACTTTCTTTGACAAGAAGCATGTATAAGCCATTTGTTAGAGCTTGCAAGAACTGCTCTGAAGATGTTCGTATTGCTGCATCTTACCAGCTTCAATGCCCCTGAGCTTCATGGATGATGCAATGGCAAAGCGTGTTTGCAGCACGGAAAAGTGCAATTTGGAAGAGTGGCTCATCCATGCCACTGGTCAGAACTGTCAATCACAAAGCAAGTACTGCCCACCTCAGAACATGAAGCCAGGCAGCATATTCATACGTAATCAGAGATAGACTCTTACGTTTCAGTTTTACAGGTTCTCTTTAAAAGGTGGTAGTAAATATTAAATAAAAAGTGTGATGGCTAAACAATCACTCTATGAAAATCTGGTGAACAACCATTTCACTGAGGCCATACATATATTGTCCTTTATTGGCCATTACAGTCATTAATCTAGCCTTTCATGTTCAAATATACCAGTCGAATGTTGAAATTGTTCATTTTCATCAACTTGACCCTAATATATAGGGGCACCTCTAGCATGCGGTAACAGCAAGTTACTGAACAGATAGTCTTGCAATCCTCTCAATCCCTGGGACAACTGTAGAGGGAAATATCCATTTAATCAATGATCTGATTAAGAATCGGAGCGGTTAAAGAATAACATACAACAGTGAGCAGCGATCCCCACTCTCTTCTGCAAGTCGCAGTATGGTGGTACCATCAGCTGTCAAAAGATAAGTTGGCAGTAAGATGCAAAACAATCTGTTGGCAACCCTATAAAAGTCATTAGCACTGTACATGTTACTGGTACAGTGCCTTAAGGTACTGTCACACTAAACGAGATCACTAACGAGATCGCTACTGCGTCACCGATTTTATGACGCAGTAGCGATCTCGTTAGCGACGCAGCTGTGTGTGACATGTAGCAGCGATGTGGCCCCTGCTGAGATGTCGCTGATCGCTTATGAACGTTCTGAGCCGTTTTTGGTCGTTTGTGTCCTGCTGGTGAGCCTGAATCGCTGAGTGTGACACCCTTTATGAACGACTTTACCAGCGTCGCAGGCGGGACTAGGTTTTCCCAACGACCGCAGAGGTCGTTATACAGATCGCTGATGAGATGTGTTTGGAAGCTAACTAGCGACCACATAGCGATCGCACTAGCGATCTCGCCAGGTCGTGTCGTGATCACTAGTGCGATCGCCAAGTGTGACAGTGCCTTTAGAAAGTCACTTAATTTGCATGCTAATGAGGGGGCTTTGGTGCACCCTTGGTGTGGCAAAGAGCTTAATACACGATTATGCCATGTTCAGTGATTTTCCTGCTTCTGATAAGACAGCACTCACTTCCCAGAGTGCTGCCTCAAAACGGCAGTGTTCCGCTCCCTCGCTCTTCTATGTTGAGGCCATTCACTACACTTCCAGGTCTCACTGTAGTGGGCAGAATCTGCAGGAGCCAGAGAATGCGCATAGCCACTGTATGCACGGGAAATACCCCAGCATGCAAAATGAGGGGGTGCAATGATGCACTGAGCTCTTAGCTACAAAAAAAGTGCACTCAAGTTCCCACATCTGTAAACGAAGCAAGTTATTCTCTCAGGCACTGTACCAGTGCTAATAATTTTATTAGTCCCCTAGTATCACTGTATAGCACGTTTAGCATGCATTTGAAGTGACAGACTGTGTACCACATGGCTAATTGAGTCTTTTTTTTGTATTTAAGAGATCTTGAATTATGAGTCTGCTCTGTTCTTGAGTGCATCTTCCGCCTTTGTCGACAGTAATCTGTAGGATGCATGTAGAAATACAAAAGCCCCAAATCACTGCGAAAACATGCAGGGAAAGACTATCAAGAACTCAGCAGACTGGTACCACTCACTCAGCTGTACTGTTTCTATGAACAAATTGGTACAATTTTTTTTTATCCACGTAGACTAATAAGACCTGTACCCAAATTACACTGCTCAAACAAGGCTGCATAGGATTTTCACATTTCCTTAAACAAATTCAAAAGGACAGTGCAAAATTACATCAAAACGCACATACCTGCCCATTTCTCGGCTTGATATTTATGTTGATTTTCCCGAATTAAAGCCCAATTTATCACTGGTTTTTCTTGAACCTCAACAGGAGTAGGAGTAGCGTTGAAGGAATAACGATCCTTGTGTCCTAGAAAATATGCAGTTTGCATTAATAAATTACAAAAATACATTAATAATAGATGTTAAAGTTACTTAACACATAGCGTGCAAAATACAGGATATCCCAGATGTGATCATCAATGTGCTAGGTCTATAGTAAAGGCTAATGAGAACACCTGTGTCATGAAGTCACCCTGCAGCTCTGGACATGATGTATCAGGTTTGCCCAGTGTTCCTAAATATAGCTAAGGTCGTATTTAAACAATTTACTTCAACGATTTGCACTATTTAACTATAACCCAGTTAATCTTAATTTTGGAAACGGAATTTGTCACCATGAAAAACATCCTGCAATTACTACATTACATTGATAACTGAAGAGAAACAGATTATAACTATGTAATAAAAGTCTCTGAACACATCTTTGTGCCCCCAGAGTAATGCTGCAGACAGCCCATGCTCTACAAAACAGTAATGCATCTAGGAGTCTGCTGTACTGTTTTTACAGCTTAGACTTTACAATAAAGAACACAGACTTGAAGGGAATCTCTTAGAATGTGATAAAATAGCCCCACAGTTTCAACTGCAGCCCATACTTGTTATTTGTCAGGACAGGTTGCAGACAGAAGAAACCCCTCTCCTGACACTTGTATCTCAACTGACAGAGGCACTATATCATAAAAACACAACTGCCGTCAGCACAGGGTTGTCACAAGAAATAAATGTTCTCCACCGCTTCATGCTCTCCCGTGCCTACTTATATGTTTGCTATGATGAGTCATACTGACAACTTTATAGCAGGGTATGAGAGACATGCTGTGCAAGGAGAACATGCTGGAGAGAAAAATTCCTTTGTGTGCAGGAAGTTTTCTTCTCTAATGACAACACTGCTCTGACAGATATTGTCCTGTCAGTTGAGACATGTCTCAGAATAAGGGTTTCTTCAGTCTGCAACCCATCCTGACACATGACCAAGATTAGCTGCAGTTTGAAATATGCTTGAGTAAGGAGAATTTTATTACATGAGAACTCCTAGGAATATTTGTCCATCATAATCATGCAGTCTAATCATGCTACTGTTCATCCAATGAACTAGCAAGATGCTTATTTGTAGAGTGAAGTGATCTTTTTTGGTTCCTACATACACATGCTCCCATTGGCAGGGAATATGCACCACCTGTCGAGGACTACAGACCAATATCCACAAAAACACATTACAGCGCCCAGAAGAAGCCCATGCAAAACGCAAGTCAGGTCTGATGGCTCTGACATGGTGCAACAAGCGAGTTACTAGTACCATAACGGTGACAGTTTATCCAGAGTTTATGTGTGCGTCTGTAAGGGTACGTGCACACGTTGCGGATTCTGCTGCGGATCCGCAAGTGATGTACAGTACCATTCTAGTCAATGGAAATCAAAAAACGCAGTGCACATGCTGCGGATTTTTCTGCGGATTTAAAACTGCAGCATGTCACTTCTTTTGTGCAGAGTCGCAGCGTTTTGAGACCTGCTCCATCATAGGAATCCGCAGGGGAAATCCGCACAAAAACTGCAGTAAATCTGCACTAAATCCGAAGGTAAAAAGCAGGTAATTTTACCTGCGGATTTAGCAAAATTTGCACAGAAAATTCCACAGCAGAATCTGCAGGGTGGATTTGATTTAAATCAAACTGATTTAAATCACGATTTAAATCACGATTTAAATCACTAGTCAGTAAGGCTTGATTTAAATCAGTGATTTAAATCAAAGTTTCTACCTAAACTAGTTCTTGCTACTTTAACATGCAAGTAGATGAAGATTTTTAGAATCACTTTTTATATTACTTTTTTCTCCCAGTTTAATGGGTTAATCATTCATATTTGGACACCACTGTTCTGTTGTACTTAGGAAGGAGAAAAATAATCCTGACCTTAATAACAATTTAAATAGATTTATTCAACTGAAACAATAACAACATTACAACATAAGTTATTTGCTTAAACAAACATCCATGTTTGTTAACTAATTTGGCTAAACAAAATATATATATATTTTAAGAAACTTAGACTGTCAGCCCAGCCGACACATGAAAAACTTAAATACTACTGTCCCTGCTGTCCTCTGTAGCTCACTCGTCGTCATCTTCATCATCATCTTCTTCTTCATTCTGTATTCATATAGGTTTGTAGAACAATAGGATTAAGGTCTTTTTCTCAACTCTGTTTATGTTGTAACATTTTTGCCGTGAAGAAGAGGCTGGGACCTCTGCGGAGTCAAATTCAGTTTTGAGAACTGCGTAAGTAAAGCGCGCGTCTGTGATAATATAGGAGAGAAACTGCCCACTGATCCTACAGAAACCTCTGGAACAGCATGGCATTGTGAATGTTACACATATACAGCCTTTATTCTACTGAGTTAAACAACTCAGCTTTATCTCATGATGGAAGAACCTTTGGATGGTAAAATATTTTCCTCAAAAAGCAGTTTATTGAAAAAAATCCGATTTAAATAAATAAAAAAAATCCGATTTTTTTTATTTTTTTTAAAAAATCATTGATTTTTATCCACCCTGAGAATCTGCAACGTGTGTACATAGCCTTATTTCTATTAAATCCATTTGCTGCCTACCATTAAACATGTATGCACGCATCATCTGGTAATTTGTACTCTTCTGCCCTCCCCATACAATGTGCACAGACTGTATCACCTCATCTCCATGCATGTTTTTATTGCTCATCATGTACATTTGGAGCCACATTTTGATATGCTTTGATAAAATTCATTATTTATCTCAGATAGTGAACTTTGACTCAATATTCTTTTGAAGGATTTATATTTAGCCATAGGAGTCGTTTCTCTTTATATAGAGTGGCCATTTATTGGATCATGGCTTCTCATACCAAATAAAGTAACATTGTATCAGTTTGGATGATTTGATAAGAAATTTGAAGACTGCATAGTTTTCATTAATTAAGCACTACATTTTACTGAGTAAATACAAACACAAATCCTAACAAAATACCGTATTTTTTGGACCATAAGACGCACTTTTTTCCCCAAAAATTTTTTTGGGGAAAATGGGTTGCGTCTTATGGTCGCAATATACTTACAAATCCGGTGGCGGTGGGGGGCACCGCCGGCATTTCGTCATAGCCCGAAAGCCCCCCGCAGCGGTGGCATCCTGAAAGATGGCCGCCAGGGGCCTCTGGAAAGATGGACGCTGTAGGCGGGGCATATTCAAATTCAAATCTCGGCAACGAGATCTCTTCCCGAGATCTGAATCTGAGCATGCGCCGCCTCCAGCGGCCCCTGGCGGCCAGCTTTCAGGAGGCCACCGCGTCTCAGCAGCGGAGCGCTTTCGGGCTATGACGAAATGCCGGCGGAGCCCCCCACGCAGCACAGAGCCCCGCTGCCGCCACACTACAGAGCCCGGACACCACCACACTACAGAGCACAGGGAGGCTGCATCGGGACCGCCGCCACAGGATTTGTAAGTATATTGTGACCCCACAGAGCACAGCCACCCCACAGAGCACCCCTGCAACACAGAGCACCCTGCAACGAACCAGCCTGGACCACTGAACGACCACTGTGACCACTCCTCTACCTGTGCTGATACCTTCGCTGGTAAGCTGAATTCGGACTGTAAGATGGACCCCATTTGACACATTTTTTTTCCCCTATTTTCCTTCTGAAAATTTGGGGTGCGTCTTATGGTCCGGTGAGTCTTATAGTCCGAAAAATACGGTAGTTCCTTTGATCTATCTGCAGCAAAAGTAAAAATACTGCTAGGGAACTGGCATCATACCCACAATGTACATCCAGGACCATTTTGAGCCCAGTCTTGGGATGCGGTTGGGTCTCCTGGATCACAAGTTCCTTCTGGCTGCTAAATGGACTGGCACATGAGATGAATGGCTCCAGCACAGCACAATTTGAGTGTCCACTAGCTCTGGCATATCTAAATAATTCATTTCTGTGGCCTTGGGACCTTTTATTCTCTGTGAATATATGTTTGGATTTACTTTAGTCTTTCCTGGGAATCTGCAGACTTTACAATGTCCTCACATCCAGTGGCTGTCCTCTGTTGCCCCCTAATGAACATTTAATAGTAGCACAGCTCTTCTGAAAAGGACTACAGCATCACTGGTGTCACTACTAGCCTGGCATATCCTTTTGGCATGTAGTTTTAAAAGTACCTGGAGTTCATCATCCTGTTTCCACAGTCACTTAGAGCAAGTACCTAGCTTTCCCTTTACCAGATTCACTACCTCGTGTATTGCCTGCTAACAACTGGGTTGTGTTGTGCTCTCCCCTCCTGCATGATAAGCGGTTCCAACAGCCAGAGCGCGGCTGGGAGGCTCACTGCCTTCATTTGCACTGCCCCGCACACAAAGGGAGAATAAGAGGTAATGGTGCCCTGCAAAGAGGTTGATTGCGTTCTCTCGGCCCACATAGGGTCTCACTGAAGAGTGTATTTCCTGGAGACAGACCATATGTGAATTTGGGGAGCCAGGGAGGGGCACTTTATATTTGTCATGCGATGATTAATACTGATATAAAATACTGGCCAATTACTGAACTTGTGAATATGTAGCCTAAAAAGGTATGGAATGTCAGTGTGTTATAACAAGAATTTGCAGTACTAACAGTTCCCTAATCACTAGTCTAAGGGCCCCGTCACACATAGCGACACACCAGCGATCCCGACAACGATATGCACTTGTCAGGATCGCTGGTGTGTCGCTACAAGATCGCTGCTGAGCTGCCAAACAGGCAGCTCAGGCAGCGATCAGGACAGCGACACTGCGGGTAACGTCGCTTAGTTACCCGTAGTGTACGTTGGATACTATCCCGCTGGTGCAGGGAGCTGGTAACCAAGGTACACATCGGGTTTACAGGCGCTGCTCGGCACCTGGAAACCCAATGTGTACCTTGGTTACCAGCTCCCCTGCAGCAGCGCGCTGGTATCCAACGCACACATCAGGTTTCCAGGCGCCGCCTGGCGCCTGGAAACCCGATGTGTACCTTGGTTACCAGATTATCGCTGGTCTCCTGCCTGCCACACGCAGCGATGCGTGCTGGCCAGCCGGAGACCAACAATCAAAAAAAATGTCCAGGACATTCAGCGACGATCAGCGATACCCAGCAGGGGGGCTGATCATTGCTGAATGTCACACACAGCGATATCGCTGGGGAGATCGCTGTTGGCTTAAGGATTGCTGAGTGACAAGCCCTTAGGGCACCGTCTCACATAGCGACACACCAGCGATCCCGACAACGATCAGGATCGCTGGTGTGTCGCTACATGATCGCTGCTGAGCTGCCAAACAGGCAGCGATCAGGACAGCGACACTGCGGGTAAGGTCGCCTAGTAACCCGCAGTGTACTTTGGATACCAGTGCGCTGATGCAGGGAGCTGGTAACCAAGGTACACGTCGGGTTTCCAGGCGCTGCGCGGTGCCTGGAAACCCGACGTGAACCTTGGTTACCAGCTCCCCTGCAGCAGCTCGCTGGTATCCAACATACACGTCGGGTTTCCAGGCACAGCCCCGAGCCTGGAATCCCGATGTGTACCTTGGTTACCAGTAGATCGCTGGTCTCCTGCCTGTCACACGCAGCGATGCGTGCTGGCCAGCGGGAGACCAGCGATCAAAAAAAGTCCTGGCATTTCTGACACGACCAGCGATTCACAGCAGGGGCCTGATCGCTGGTACGTGTCAGACATAGCGAGATCGCTGTTTAGCAGCGATCTTGCTATGTGAGACGGGGCCTTTAGACATGGTAATCAGGATGCTTATGTCAAGATTTATGGTGTCTTAAGGTACTGCCACACTAAACAATCCCGCTAGCGATCACGATAACGACGCATACTAATGCGATCGCTAGCGGGATTGTTTCTATATCGCTAAATGCGGCCACATTTAGCGATATAGTTAACGACGCTATCGCGTTAGCGATCTTCTTAACGACTTTAGCGGTACAAAAGTACCGCTAAATCGCTAAGAAAAGGTGCCACACAGCGATAAGATACTTACCCAGCGGGAGCGCAGACGATAAAATAGGGTCCGGAACGATTCCAGCGACGAGCGAGATCACAGCAGGAAGCTCGTCGCTGGAAGCTGCCGCACTGAACAATATCGCTAACGGGATCGCTAAATAGTGACGTTTTTTAGCGATCCCGTTAGCGATATTGTTTAGTGTGGCATACCCTTTAAAGTACAAAGGCTACCTAAAGCACAAGAAATTCCCCCCATTGTATTACAATCATGAGGAGGAGATACCATCTGGCCAGCTGTCTGGGTGTCATTTAAATACAATACAGTGTGCTAGTGATGATGTTTGGAAGTAGCTTGTAGGGAAAGATCAAGTAGATCAATGCAGTTCTTTGATAATAAGTGAGAGACATTGTCTCCAGATTGGAAGCTGAAAACCACTGAAGTCCTAAATGAGATATAAATGAAGAGATGTACTAAAAAGAAGAAAAAATAAATATTGGTCAAAAATAGAGAGGTATAAGGCTATGTTCACATGTTCTGTTTTCACTGCGGTTTTTCCCCTCAGGCAAAACCTGCTTTCTTGGCAAGTAAAGAAGCTGCTTACAAAAAGCAGGTTTTGCCGAACTTGCTTTTTTTATGGTCTCTTGTGCATGCTGATAAAGTTTAGAGCTTCCCATCACACCCCCCCCCGCCAAAAAAAAAAAAAAAAAAAAAAAAAGCGCATGATTTAACTTTCCTAAGTTTCGGCACCAAAAACTGATACCTGCGCCTTTTGCTGTGCTTACCTATTCTTTCCTATCGGTGAAAAACACGCTGAGATTATGCTGAAAAAAAAAAAAATGCTGAAAGTGACATTCTACAGATGGCAAACTGCAGCGTTTTTGCAAAGTCAGTCAAGAAAATAAAACCAATGCGTGTTCATGAGATTTCTGTAATCTCAGACTTTGTCGATACTGTAAAATGCAGCTTAAAATTTGCATAAAAAAAAAAAACATGCTACAAAAACACAACGTGTGAACATAGCCTAATAGGTTTCCTGGGCTTCTTAGACATGGAATTTGTGCAGATTACAGGGAAATGAAGACATTATATTTTTAAATATAAAATCTTTTTTTGTTAGGAAGTTAGAGGGGTTAAAAGTTGACCATCAATTTCCCAACAAAATTTACAAAACCAATCACAGCCATCGTATTTGCAGGTGGAGCGGGGGTGGGGGCAGTCCGTAACAGCCCAAAAACATGCAGCTGCAGGAACTTGAACATGTTATTCAAGCACGCCCAAAATGCTCAAATAACACACTACCGCGCACGTTCACTCATTGCCAATTACGATATATTTAAATTGTGTGCAAATCTAGCACTGCAGGCAAGCAGTCTCAAAGCACACACTGAGAAAAAGAGAAGAGATGGGATGAAAGTATTTTTAGAAAGCCTAAACTAACTTCATATAAAGAACAACAGAGCAAAGTTTTTTTTAATCCAAATATATCTGTTTACATCGAATATCATTACACTACAGTGTGCACATATTCTATGTACATTCCCGCTCCTAACAAGCTCAGGGAATACATGATACACGTTTATATGACATGCCTATTCATTTCACTATTATCTACATATATTCCAAGTTCACTCCATGTCTATAATGCCCAGGAAACATAATATAACTCAATTATTGCACCAATATTTTATTCTATTCATTCTTTTTATTCATAATGTCTCATAAAATAACCAACTGTGACACAGGGGAGAAAATGGAGAGGAAGGCTGGCATTCTGGTCCCTGATAGAGCTAGGATATACCACAGAGAGGACATTTGAGAGGAAAGGAGAGCCACACCAAGGTGGCATAACCAGGAGGAACTAAGGGAGATGCCAGTGAGATTGAAACAGATACACTATTGCGTGAAGAGTTCTTTTCTGGTAACTATGTCATTATGTGGATGATTTCACAAACTCCCCTCTCCCGCTCTCTGACCATAACCTTCTTTCATTCTCTATCAAGAACTGCCATCCCGCTCAGGTCACCCCGACTTTCCACACTTATAGAAACATACAGGCCATTAACACCCAGAAACTTATGGAGAACTTGCAGTCATCATTGGCCCCTATTTCCTCCCTCATGTCCAGATTCTGCACTGAAGCATTACAACGAAACCCTGCAAAGTGCCCTGGATGAAATTGCACCTCCTATACATAGAATACGACACATACGGCGACAACCGTGGCACACGCTGCAAACACGTTTCCTGCAGCGGTGCTCCAGGTGCGCCGAACGTCTGGAGAAAATCTAATCTACCAGAAGATTTCATCCATTTTAAGTTTATGCTTAAAACATACAACTCTGCCCGTCACCTCTCCAAACAAACCTATTTCAACACCCTCATCAACTCACTATCCAATAACCCTAAACATCTGACACTTTTCATTCCCTACTCAACCCAAAAGTGCAGGCCACGACCACCAATCTCAGCGCTGACGATCTGGGCAATTACTTCAAAGAAAAAATTGACCATATCCGACAGACAATTATCTCCTAATCCCCTTATACCAGGCACGGTCCTCCCTTCCCCACTGCATCTAGCCCACTCTCTGATTTTGAACCAGTCACAGAAGAAGAAGTAATAAGGCTCCTTGCATCTTTTCGCCCTACCACTTGCATCAGTGACCCCATTCCATCACATCTCCTCCAGTCCCTTTCCCCTGCTGTCACCTCTCAACAAAAATATTCAACCTCTCTTCTGGTATTTTTCCCTCATTTAAACATGCCATCATACATCTATTACTTAAAAACTGTCCTCGACAAAAACTGTCCCGCTAACTATAGACCTGTCTCTAATCTTCCTTCATCTCTAAACTCCTGGAACGCCTGGTCCACACCAGTCTTTTCCGCTATCTCTCAGATAACTCCCTTCTCGACCCTCTTCAATCTGGTTTCCGCTCTTTACACTCTACTGAATCTGCCTCACTAAAGTCTCTAATGATCTACTGACTGCTAAATCTAATGGTCACTACTCCATGCTAATTCTCTTGGATCTCTCCGCAGCATTCGACACTGTGGATCATCAGCTCCTACTAACTATGCTCCGCTCCATCGGCCTCAAGGACATTGTTCTCTCCTATCACCCCCGACCTACTGTCTCCTGCCTCACAATCCTGTAGAATGTAAGCCCGAAAGGGCAGGGTCTCTCCCCTCTGTATCAGTCTGTTATTGTTAGCTTGTTTACTGTAAGTGATACCTGTAATTTGTATGTAACCCCTTCTCATGTACAGCACCATGGAATCAATGGTGCTATAGAAATAAATATTAATAATAATAATAATAATAATCTCTAACCGCTCCTTCACTATCTTTTGCTGGTTCCTCCTCCTCTCATCTTCCCCTTAAGCCCCCTATCCACATAGCGAGATCGCAGCTGAGTCACAAGTTTTGTGACGCAACAGCGATCTCCCCAGCGATATCGCTGTGTGTGACACGCAGCGACGATCAGCCCCCCTGCTGGGTATCGCTGATCGTCGCTGAATGTTCTGGACATTTTTTTGATCGTTGGGTCTCCCGCTGGCCAGCACGCATCGCTGCATGTGACAGGCGGGAGACCAGCGAGCTGGTAACCAAGGTAAACATCGGGTTTCTAGACACCGCGCGGCGCCTAGAAACCCGATGTGTACGTTAGATACCAGCGCACTGGTGCAGGGTAGCTGGTAACCAAGGTAAACAGCAGGTTTCTAAGCGCCGGGAGGCGCTTAGAAACCCGCAGCTTACCTTGGTTACCAGCTCCCTGCACCAGTGCGCTGGTATCTAACGTACACTGCGGATAACTAAGCGATGTGCATCGCTTGTTACCCGCATAGTCGCTGTCCTGATCGCTGCTGAGATCTGCCTGTTTGGCAGCTCAGCAGCTTTCATGTAGCGACACACCAGCGATCCTGACAAGTTCATATCGTTGTCGGGATCACTGGTGAGTCGCTATGTGTGACGGGGCCCTTAATGTAGGGGCTCCTCAAGGATCAGTCCTAGGCCCCCTCCTCGTCTCTTTGTATACAGCCCCTTTTGGACAAACAATCAGTAAATTTGGGTTCCAGTACCATCTCTATGGGCATGACACCCAATTATATACTTCTTTTCCCGATATCACGCCTGCCTTTTTAGAAAACACTAGTGATTGTCTTACCGCTGTCTCTAACATCATGTCCTCCCTCTATCTGAAACTGAACCTGTCAAAAACTGAACTCCTCGTGTTTCCTCCCTCTACTAACCTACCTATGTCCAACATTGCCATTTCCGTGTGTGGTTCCACCATTACTCCCCAGCAACATGCCCGCTGACTTGGTGTCATACTTGATTCTGAGCTTTCATTCATCCGCCACATCCGATCACTGGCTCGCTTTTGCTATCTCCACCTCAAAAACATTTCTAGAATTCAACCTTTTCTTACTTTCAACTCTGCAAAAACCCTTACTGTTTCTCTTATTCATTCTCGTCTAGACTATTATAACTCTACAAATTGGTCTCCCTCTTACCAAACTCTCCCCTCTCCAATCTTTCTTGAATGCTGCAGCCAGGATCATATTCCTCACCAACCGTTACACCAATGCCACTACCTTGTGCCAGTCATTACACTGGTTACCCATCCACTCCAAAATCCAGTACAAACTTATTACCCTCCCCCAAAAGCATTCCATGGCTCAGCACCACCCTACATCTCCTCCCTTGTCTCAGCCTACCACCCTACCCATGCCCTCCGTTCTGCTAATGACCTGAGGTTAACATCCTTAATAATCAGAGTCTTCCACTCCCGTCTCCAAGACTTTTCACGTGCTGCGCCAATTCTTTGGAATGCACTACCAGGTTAATACGATTAATCCCCACAGTTTTAAGTGTGCCCTAAAAACGCATTTGTTCAGACAGGCCTACCGCCTCAAAGCATTAACCTAACTATCCCTGTGTGGCCCATTCAAATTTTTTTTACCATAATCAGGTTCCTCGCATCATGTTCTCACACACTTTATGCATTTAATAGCCCTCTGTGTCTGTACTATTACAAACTTTGGCTGTTAACTGGTTCATGCAGCATTACATGAACACCTGATTCGTACACTATGGCTGGTCCGAACAATGAAAGCACTTGTTACCATCCACCTTTCGTGTCTCCCTTTTTTCCTCATAGATTGTAAGATTGCGAGCAGGGGCCTCATTCCTCTTGGTATCTGTTTTGATCTATGTGTTTATTGCTATGCTGTAATGTCTATTGTCTGTACAAGTCCCCTCTATAATGTAAAGTGCTGCTGAACATGTTGGCGCTATAGAAATAAAATTATTATGTGAAAGGCCATAAGCTTAAAAGGGAACCTGTCAGGTCCTCCATGCCCTCCAACCCAACAGCATTTACTTATTTTCCCTGCCTAACCAACCCTGTATAACGTTATTCAGTGAAAACGAGGTATTTAAAAACAAAACAAAAAAAAAACGCATTTATAATGTCCTTGTTTCCTATGCTTCTAAAGGTGTTTCCCCAGACTAGTCAGCCCTTATTCCCTGTGGGCGTGATCATCGCCAGCTGATGCAAACCTTGTGCATGCACTCCGCTTATTTCAGCAGCATTACTGTGTCTCTAAAGTTGGTTGAACGCTTCCTGGCTTCAGAGGCGCACTGCGCATGACCGAAAGTTCATAAGATGGCTTCTCATACTTGGAACTGACGAGGGGCAATACTCCGAAAAACCGTGTCTGCATATTGAGATTCTGTTTTGGCTTCTATCCCAAGTCATATTGCAAGACTCGTTAAATGGTCGATAATAACTTGTAGGATTCCAACAGGTGGCGCCATAGAGTTCAAGTCATCTTCCTCTGAAGAGGCAAATTGCAATCAGCTAAAGAAAGAAGTGTCTTCTCCCTTTAAGGGTAGGTGCACACGGTCCGTAAACGCTGCGGCTTGGAAGCTGTGTACTTGCGCAGCATCCAGATGTTACTGCATAGTTGATGGGATTTCAAGAAATCCCATGCCCACTAGGCGTGCACAGACGCCCATGGCTTACCTGCGGCGATGCGAATAAATAGACATGCAGCATGTCTGTTTATCTTTGCAGAGACACGAATCTCCCTAAAATAAATTTCACCCGTACATTTTATTGGATGCGGTGAATCCGAACGGTTCAATGAACACATGCGGAGTCACCTGCGTTCAATGGCCGTCAAGCACTTTGGATGCAGCGGACATGTGCTGCGTCCAAAGCGCTGCCAATTACTGAACGTCTGCACCTACCCTTAGTCTCCTCGCTCAGTGTCCTGTCAGGTTGACTAAACAGAGGAATGTGCGTTCATGAGGCCTGCCAAGACAGGGCTCCAGACTCATGAATGTTGTGGGCAGATGTTCTTTACTTTGCCCATCCCACTGTGTGTCCTCTGGAATTTAGAATAGGAGCACACCAATTTATGGCAGTTGCCATCTTTAAAACCCTAACAGAGTCTAGTAGATAAACAACCATTTGCTAAATAAAAGGTATTTAGAAAAACATTTTAAAATATTTAAATGTGTATTTATTTTATAAAAATATTCAGAATTGAGAGTCCTCAGTGGTTGATACCTTTTAATGGCTAACTGAAAAGATGGTAACAAATTGTAAGCTTTCGAGACTACTCAGGTCTCTTCATCAGGCATTGATGTTAGTCCTCATGTTTAATGTCAGTTAGCCATTAAAAGGTATCAACCACTGAGGACTCAATTCTGAATATCTTTCTATCCACTGGCTAACACAGTACAAAGATATATATATCTTTCCTGTATTTATTTTATAACAATTCTTGGAGAACGTCCTTCAAGGAATACATGTGTCTTTGTTGTAATGAGTTTGTTTATTTGTTTTATACTTCGCATTGGATTCTGGGAATAAATATTTTTTTTGTCATTCACGTTTGTGGGTATGCTTTCTTTGCTGACTGTCTTTTAGAATCTATACTGTAATATTTTTGTTGCGCAATATTTTTATTTGATATTGTTTTTGTAGATTTATCATATATATTGATGTCGTTCTTGTTCAGTATCCTTGTCATTCAATATTGTTCACGGTAATGGTATTTCTTACATCTGTATCAAAGGACAATGAAGCCCAACAACAACAGAGCACTTGGAAAGGTGCAAAAGCAATTCTTCTAAAACTTTGAGTGCAACTACATTTGCCATTGATGAAGAGTGAAGAGATTCTAAGGGCTCAACATATTTGTTGGCAAAAAAAAAAAAAATAAAGTTTCGTTCTTATATTATAGAGTCTTGAAAGCAGTACAGACCAAACCTTACAGGCATAGTCTGGCTGTGTAGTCCTGACCGCCACCATATTAACCATTAGTGATGTCAGAACATGCCATATATTTACAGTTCTGGGCTACATAAGTCTAAGACCATGAGGATTCCCGGGAAAACTTTGCAAGTTACGGGAACAAAGATGTAATTTTTTTTTTTCTTTTCCTGATTAATCCAAACTTTCCACAAGATTGTTGAAGTGAATTTAGAAAAGAACAACAGAATCTACAACTGACCATTTATCCAGATAACTTTCCAACATAATTTTTTTGAGACGGTTAAAAGAACTTAATTTGCTATTTTAACTGGAAGGGAAGCAAACACATGTACAAATTTGCAACAGGAGATACCTGGTCCATGCCTTGTTGGCATCACTATTATTCCTAAACTATGACTGGGACTGAAGATGAAGAAAACCTTTCTCCTTTTGTTAGCTCTGCTTACCTAGCTTGGCCCTTCAGCTGAAATATTTCTTGATTTTTTTAATGTGGCATTTTATAGTGTAAATAGTGTAAAAAGTTGCAAGTTTTGCAGCATGCCTTTTTTGTGGGGGGAGGGGTGGTGGGAGTGTTGGGGCAAAAAATTGCCACTTTTTATTCTATTTACGTAGACATCGCCATTTAAAAACTTGGGTGTAATGTGGGTATTTGTTCACTTTTGCAAATAAGATTCAAGCCAAATTTATGAAGTTCCAAAAATTTGGGAAGACACGAGAAAAACAAAAACAAAACATGACAACAAAGCATGTGACATCACTGTGCTAACTGGTTAGCATCTTATTTATAAAATAAAGTTTACTCACCAAATTCCGGTGCATCAGATCTTCCTACAATATCTTCAATCAACTCTTTGGCTTTACTCTGTTGTTCACAATTTCCAAATATCTTTACTATCGATTGGTATCCTTCATTCACAATCTAAAACATAAGTAAAATGCAACAAGCTTATTCAAAAGAATAGTTTTGCCCAAAAGGACTGATGAATTATATCTTTAAAATAGTTAACTCTTGAGGGGATTGTCAAAGAATAAATAAAATTAAAATCTGCCCAATTATTAATTATTTATTATATGAGAAAAACAAAATACAATGAAAGAAACACACAGTATTCTAGTAAAGATGAATGGTGGTTCCATATTGGCCTTTGTTATGTTCCATGTGCATGCCAATCAATAGCCTCAGTGACAGACAGTCTTAGTAAAAGCATGCATACAGATAAAGCTGACAGTCACTTATGGGACCGTCCACTGGACAAAGAATCCCAGAAAGAGCAGAGTTGTAAGTGATTTAAACACAGGTTACACTTAATACTCACAAAACTAGATATGATATGCTCATCTCCCCCTGCTCTATAGCAAGGTGTATGCAGACTGAACTCAATTTTCATGGTAATAGGTTCCCTTTAAAAATGAAAACACTGGCATCGGCTTGCACATCTTTTTTTTCTACTCTATCAATTATAAATCCTAAACACACATATGAACAGAACATAAGATTTTACAGGCAAAAATTGTCATATCTGGTATCTCCACATACTTGGTTTAAATGAAGACTAAACCACATCTCTTCATTAAAATGTTTACAGTTCATAAACTTGTGCCCAAATAACGAAATCTAAATGGAAACCAGTTTGATACGGAAATAGCATATATAAACTAAATCGGAAATAGTAAATAAGCCTCAGTTATTTACTGATGACAATGGGGCTGAGCAAAATCATCACTGATGTACCATGCAACAAAGGCTGTGTACACAACTGCGTCTTGTAATTCTGTTATTAGGAACAAAAACAGAATTCATGGCCAAAACTCATCTACTAATACAAATGAAGTGTACACTCCATTTATTACTACAATGTCTGTCTGGGTTCTGATATGTGAGTTTCTATTATGGGAGAAAAATACGGATTTTTGTGTTACTCACCGTAAAATCCTTTTCTCCGAGACACTCATTGGGGGACACAGGACTGTGGGTGTATGCTTCTGCCGCTAGGAGGCTGACACTAAGTAACATAAAAAAGGTTAGCTCCTCCTCCGCCGTATACACCTCAGCACTGGCCGCAGGCAAACCCAGTTTAGTGCAAAAAGCAGTAGGAGGCTAAAAAATAAATCAAGAGTTAACACAGATACAGTATATTCAGAAGAAAAAAACTGCTGATACCAATTTAAGGAGAATAGAGTTAACTCAATATAAAGCCAGCCGGCTCTTAGGGAGGGTGCTGTGTCCCCCAATGAGTGTCTCGGAGAAAAGGATTTTACGGTGAGTAACACAAAAATCCGTATTTCTCCTTCGTCTCATTGGGGGACACAGGACTGTGGGACGTCCCAAAGCAGTCCCTTGGGTGGGAAACCGACTCCACAGTGTAATTTATAACCAAGCATTGCTTATAGGTGCGCAACCGCGCCCTGAAGAATCCTTCTACCCAGACTGGCATCCGCAGAAGTCTGGGTATGGACATTATAATGCTTGGAAAAAGTATGCAGACTGGACCAGGTTGCTGCTTTACAAACCTGTTCCACCGAAGCCTGATGCCGAAGGGCCCAGGACGCACCCACCGCTCTGGTGGAGTGAGCCTTGATCCCTGCGGGAACCACCGTGCCTCTGATACGGTAAGCCTCCTGAATGGCTAACCGAATCCACCTAGCCAAGGTTGACTTAGAGGCAGCAAGTCCCTTCCTGCGACCTTCAGGGAGGACAAACAGCGTGTCCGTCTGTCGAAAGGACGCCGTCCGAGATACATATCTCCTGAGTGCTCTCACCAGATCCAGCGTATGGAGAGCCTTCTCCACTCGGTGCGTCGGAGCTGGGCAAAATGAGGGCAACACAATGTCCTCATTAATATGAAATGAGGACACAACCTTAGGCAAAAAAGGTGGTGTTGGTCTGAGCACCACCTTATCCTGATGGAAAAGTAAGTACGGAGCTCGACAAGACAGTGCAGCCAGCTCCGAAACCCGCCTTATGGATGTAATGGCTACCAAAAACACCACTTTCCAGGAAAGAAATGATAGAGAAACTTCCTGCAAAGGTTCAAAAGGAGACTCCTGTAGGACTCCCAGGACTAGATTGAGGTCCCAAACCTCTAAGGGAGTCTTGTAGGGAGGAACTATATGGACAACCCCCTGAATAAAGGTCCTAACCTGAAAATTAGACGCGATCTTTCGCTGAAAAAGAACCGACAAAGCTGATATCTGTCGTCTAAGAGTACTGGGCGCTAGACCTGAATCTAGGCCTGCCTGGAGAAAAGATAGAATGTTCGGAATTGAAAAGAGGAGCGGGGAACAACCATGTTCCCTGCACCAAGTAAAAAAGACCTTCCAAGTACCGTGGTAGATGCGAGCCGAAACGGGCTTTCGGGCGTTAGCCATCGTTGCGGCGACCTTTTTAGAGAATCCAGCCCTGGTCAGGATCCAAGATTCAACGGCCAGGCCGTCAAACACAGGACCGCTGAGTTCTGGTGGTAAATTGGGCCCTGGGAGAGAAGGTCCACGCGCTCTGGCAGTCGCCAGGGTGTGTCGGTGAGCAATTGTACCAGCTCCGCGTACCATGAGCGACGCGGCCAATCCGGAGCGATTAATATCGCTGGAACCCCCTCTATCCTGATCTTTCTGATCACCCTTGGGAGAAGGGCTATTGGTGGAAACAAGTATGGAAGATGAAACTGATTCCATGGTAGGACCAGAGCGTCTACTGCAAATGCCTGCGGATCCCGGTACCGGGAGACGAAGTTGGGCACCTTGGCATTTATCTTGGAAGCCATCAGGTCCACATCTGGGGTTCCCCAGCGTCGGCATATCTGCTGAAAAACCTCGGGATGAAGCGACCATTCCCCTGACGCTATGCCGTGACGGCTGAGAAAATCCGCAGCCCAGTTTTCCTCGCCCGGAATGTGGACCGCTGAAATCACAGAGTGATTTACCTCTGCCCAAGTCAGAATCTGTTTTACCTCGTGCATGGCCGCCCTGCTGCGGGTACCTCCCTGATGGTTTATGTATGCCACTGCCGTGGCATTGTCCGATTGTATTCTGACTGGGTGGCCCGCCAGATGCTGGTGAAAATGTCTCAGAGCTAGCCGAATAGCTCGGATCTCTAAAATATTGATCGGGAGGGTCGATTCCTGCTGAGACCAAGTTCCCTGGGCTGTATGGTGACGAAACACTGCTCCCCATCCTAGCAGGCTGGCGTCCGTTGTGACAACCAACCAAAAATTTGGAGGAAACAACCGACCCTGTCGAAGAGTGGTGCTCTTCGTCCACCACATTAGAGTCTGTCTGACCTGCAGGGACAGACGACACCGAAGATTGAGGGAGTAAGGGCTCCCGTCCCATACTGCCAAGAGTGCATGTTGAAGGGGGCGAAGATGAAATTGGGCAAATGGAATAGCCTCTATTGCTGCCACCATCCTTCCCAGGACCCTCATGCAAAACCGGATGGTGTGAGGAATTGGTTGGCGAAGGATCCGTACCTCTTGACGGAGAACCAAGGCCTTGTCCTGAGGAAGAATTATCAACCCCTGAGCGGTGTCGAAATTCATCCCTAAAAAGGTGATCTTCCGAGATGGCACAGGAGATGATTTCTTCGTATTCACCAGCCACCCCAGGCGAGCAAGGGTGTCTAACGTAATGCTGACACTTTCCTCGCAGATTTGAAAAGACGGACCCTTGATGAGGAGATCGTCTAAGTAAGGCAGGATGACTACCCCCCTGGAGTGCAGAATGGACACAACAGCAGCCATGACCTTTGTGAACACCCTGGGGGCTGTGGCTAGCCCGAATGGCAAGGCTGCGAACTGAAGATGAAGTTTGCCGACGGCAAACCGAAGAAATCTCTGGTGAGGAGGAAATATGGGGATGTGAAGATAGGCATCCTGAATGTCTATTGATGCTAGAAATTCCCCTTTTTCCATGGCTGCAATGACCGAACGGAGAGATTCCATTCGGAAATGCCGAATTCTGACAAACCGGTTCAGTCGCTTTAGATCCAGAATGGGCCTTACGGTACCGTCCTTTTTGGGTACAATGAACAGGTTGGAATAAAACCCCTGACCCTTTTCGATCTCCGGTACAGGCACGACAACCCCGCTGTGCCGAAGAGACTCGACCGCCCTGAATAAGGCGCGAACCCGAGATTCCTCCTTGGGAAGGCGCGAGGGAAAAAAACGATTTGAGGGAAGGCTGGAAAATTCTATTTTGTACCCCGAGGAGACTAACTCCCTGACCCACTCGTCGTGAGTAATCGATAGCCAAATGGGGCGAAACCAGAGTAAGCGGCCGCCTACTCTGGATAAATTGACCGGATTCTGCCTCCAGTCATTTGTCCGAATATCTCTGGGGTTTGGACCCTCTAGATCTTGGTTGTTGAGATCGTCCTCTTCCCAGAGGGTTGGTCCTGTAGGAGACCTGACGATCTCTGGCCTGACTAGGCCGACCTGAACCGCTGGAGGTAGCTGGCGCGGCCCAACCTGGGTTACGAAAGGCCCTAAAGCGAGGCTGAAGCTGTCGGCGAAAAGGCTGCTTAATCTTTTGCTGAGGAAGGAAACTGCTCTTCCCTCCCGTCGCATCAGATATGAGCTGATCCAACCTTTCGCCAAATAACCGACCATTCTGATATGGTAAGGATGTAAGCGATTTCTTTGAGATTGAATCTGCTCGCCAGGTTCTAAGCCACAAAGATCTTCTGATGGCAATTGCATTAGCAGCAGCTAGGGCTGCGCAATTTGCCGCATCCATGGACGCATTAATTAAGAAGTCTCCCGCAAGTGCTATCTGATTAGAAATCTCAGTTACTTCAGATGGTACCTCAATACCATGAAGCGCTCTATTTAGAGACTCCGACCAGGATATCATGGCCTTAGCAACCCAAGTCGCTGCAAAAGAAGGAGAGAGAGCAGAACCCGATGCTTCAAACACCGAGCGGGCCAAACCTTCAATCAGACGATCCGTTGGTTCCTTGATCGAGGAACCGTTAGGAAGGGAGAGGAGCGTTTTAGACGCCAAACGCGACACAGGAGGATCAACCGCAGGAGATTCCGCCCATTTCTTAAGAAGCTCGGGAGCAAAAGGATATCTAGTATTGAGAGCCTTTTGTCCTGCGAAGCGCTTGTCCGGTTTCTCCCGGTGGCGCTGCACTAGTTCCTCAAACTCAGGATGAGATCCAAAAACTTTATGAGCTTGCCTGGCTCTTTTGAAGGACACCTTATGACCGGAGGTCAAGGTGGACTCATCGTCTATCCCCAAGGTTTGATTGACAGCTTCAATCAAACTGTCAATTGTGTCCTGACAATTTGGTGCCTCCAAATTAAGGGACCCTTCTGAATCAGAATCCGAATACTGATCTCTTGTCAGAGGTGAGGGAGAGCGGGAGACGGAACTGAAAGATGCCGAGGCTCCGGACGGCAAAGGCGATGCAGTGTGGGTTCGCTTCCCCTGCGTCTGCCTAGTGAGAGCGCGGCCCCTGCAGGCCGGAGGTTCATGAGACGTCGCCAAGACGGGTGAACCACTGTCCCTGCTCCTATCGGGAGCTTGAAGGGACTCGATTGCTCTAGTCAATGATGCCACAGATTGAGTCAGGGACAGAGCCCATTCAGGGGGACCTGACGCACTGGGTTCCGTAATAGGAGGGGGTTCCTGAGCCCGTTCGGAGTCACAGGCTTCGCAAACCCGAGTAATCTGGGCGCGCGGAAAAGGGGACCTACAGGCAATGCATGCGGTATACAGTACCGTATGAGCTTTAGTTCTTCTGGACATACTGAGTCTATCACAGAGTCCGCAATGAACTGGATGTGCGACGGTCAGTGAAACGGAGTGCAGAAGTACTTAGTGAAGCGGAACAACCAGGCTGGAGGTAGAAGCACTTACCCCAGTCCTGTACCCCCTGCGTCCTTAAACCGCGTAGCAGTGGCGTCTGGCTCCAAATTTTTCAAAAAGAGCGCCCCCCTGTTAGGAAGGCGAGCTCAAGTAGCCGAGCCTTTAGGGGGAGGATCGAGAGGCGCGGCCTAGCTGTCAGAGGCCCGCCTCCAGCCGCGGCCTAGTCTCCAGCAAAAGCCGGGGACTAAATTTACAGCCGCGGCCTAGCATCAGCCGAAGCCGCGGCCTAGATTTCCGGCGGAGGCGGCCCCAAAACCAGAGGGCGGGCCCGCCGGAAGGAGACAATGCCGAGGGCGGATCCCCGCGACCGCGGCCCGCCCTCCAGCCGACACCGGACGCTACATCTTGGGCCGCGGCCTAGTCCCCGGCAGAAGCCGGGGACTAAATTTGCAGCCGCGGCCCAGATTTCCGGCGGAGGCCGCCCCAAAATCAGAGGGCGGGCCCGCCGGAAGGAGACAATGCCGAGGGCGGATCCCCGCGACCGCGGCCCGCCCTCCGGCCGACACCGGACGTTAAATCTTGGGCCGCGGCCTAGTCCCCGGCAGAAGCCGGGGACTAAATTTGCAGCCGCGGCCCAGCACCGCCCGAAGCCGCGGCCTAGATTTCCGGCGGCCGGCGCCGGACGCCACACCTCGGGCCCCAGTCCCCGGTCCTTGCCCGAGGCCTAACACCGCCGAAGCCAGGGACCTGACTCCCCCGGGGGGGAACACGGGCCAGGAGTGTACCTGGCTGGAATCCAGACGCTTGAAACCTGCGGTGCTCCATGCGTGCGGCGTTTCCAGTATCTTCTCCGTTTTCAAAAAGGTGAGCCATAGAGGGGGGCTTTGTAGTAAAAAAGGTGGGACGGTGCAGGAACCCTAACTCCATCACCCCTTCAGGGGGCGAGGAGAGGGACCGTCCGCCTCCTTGCAGCACCGCAGTCTAGCATTGGTGGCGCAGTGGGGGCTGCACGGACAAACTCCTGCCTCTGTGCAACCTAGGGTTTCAATACCTCAGGGTGGACAGGGCTAAGTCCGGCATTCGTGTCCCACGTTGCGGGAGAGGATACGCTGAAGGCTTTACTCCACGTGCTCGCCCGTTGATGGTTTGGGGAGATCGGACCCTTTCAATAGGATCCGTCGCCCCTATCTCATCTTCGTGGGGAAGAAAAAAAAAAAAAAAAAAATGGTCTGGAAAAAGAACCAGACGTGTGCCTCCATCAGACACTAAGCAATAACTGGGTTTGCCTGCGGCCAGTGCTGAGGTGTATACGGCGGAGGAGGAGCTAACCTTTTTTGTGTTACTTAGTGTCAGCCTCCTAGCGGCAGAAGCATACACCCACAGTCCTGTGTCCCCCAATGAGACGAAGGAGAAATGCCTATTGACCAGGACTATTTCTTCCATTCTAAAAAGCGACACAAAAGAACCCAGACAGATGCCATAATAATCAATGGGGTCTTTCTACTTCAGTTTGAATCAGTTGTGCAACAAATTTGTTTGGACATAAATTCTATTTCTCTATTAATGGAAGAACGAAAAAAAAAAATAAAACACATTCTCTCAAAAGATACATTTAGGGTATGTTCACACTTGGCATTTTTGCTGCTTTTTTAAGACATCTGGTAGATTCTTTGACAGGTTAGAATAGATATATACACATAGAATACATAGATATATAGACGTCAGTGACATAGATAGATGTCAGTGACCTAAACAATTAGTGCAGTGTGTGTGCAGCTTTCTCTACATTAATTTAATTATTAAAAGATTATTTTTTTCTGAAAAAAAAAAAAAAAAAAAAAATGGAGTGGGCGTGGCGTAGTTTTCTTCACCAGCAGAGGGAAAGTCAATGGCTGGGGCAGATGTTTATAGCTTGGGAAGGGGTAATACCCCTGGAGCTTCCCAGGCTATTAATATCAGCTCACAACTGTATACTTATCCTTTATTGGCTATTAAAATGGGGGACTCCAAAACCAAATGAAGTAGGATCCCCCTATAATTAATAACCAGCAAAGGCTATGCAGACAGCTGTGGGCTGATATTAATAGCCTAGGAAGGGGCATGGATACTGCCCCCCAGGCTAAAAACATCAGCTCTCAGCCGCCTTAGAAAAGGCGCATATATAAGATGCGCCGATTCTGGCACTTAGCCTCGCTCTTCCCACTTGCCCTGTAGCGGTGGCACGTGGGGTGATAGTTGGAGGGGGTGGGGGGTTGATGTCACCTTTGTATTGTCAGCTGACATCAAGCCTGGAAGTTAGTAATGGAGAGGCGTCAATAAGATACCCCCATTACTGACCCCTTAGTCATATTATATAAAAACACTCACACCCAGAATAAAGTCCTTTAATTGAAAGAATGACACAGATTCCCTTAATAAATCTTAATTATACGATACTTACTGTATCGCCCATTCCAGTGACGCCATTGTCTTCTGCAAGAGAATTAAAATAAAAAACAATAATAACCCTCACCTCTCCGTCATTCTGTCCCACGCCGTAATCCATGTCTGGTGGATAAAAAGTTTTCAACCTGGATGTAACAGTCCAGGCTGAGAACAACTGGTGAATGAGCTGCTGTGAGAGCAGCATCAGTGACAAGCAGTGACATCATTGAGGTTGCGTTCCCAGCCAGGCTGAACTGCGGCGACCTTGGCGAGATCCCTGCTAGCACCGTGAGAAAGTCTCACTATGCAGAGGAGAGTTCACCGCAGGTCACCGGGAGAATTTCACTGCGGTTAATTTGAACTGCAGTGAACTCACCTCTGCACCGTTAGTTTTTCTCACTGTGCTAGCGGGGATCTCACTGAGGTCACCGCAGTTCAGCCTGGCTGGGAACGCAGCCTCAGTGACGTCACCGCTAGTCACTGATGCTGCGCTCACAGCAGCTCATTCCTCAGCCTGGACGGTTGCATCTTGGCACCGTCCAGGTTGAAAACTATTTATCCCCCAGACATGGATTACAGCATGGGACAGAACAACAGACAGGTGAGGAATATTGTGTTTTTTATTTTTGTTTTATTATAGGAGACGAGGAATTCAGTGGACTTAGGCTTTATACTCTAACTATTTGTTATTTTTAAATAAAAAAGGAAAACTTTTGTTTTATTTCAAATAAAGAACTTTATTCTTGCTGTGTCTTTATTTACAATGCAGGATTAGTAATGGATATGTCTTATAGACGCCTCTCCATGGGCTTGACGTCACCTGACAAAACAAAGGTGACATCAACCCCACAGATACGAACCCCAGTTTCCACCGCTACAGGGCAAGTGGGAAAAACCGGGCAAAGCACCGAATTGGCACATCTAATAGATGTGCCTTCTCTGGGCGGTTGTGGGCTGCTATTTTTAGGTTGCTCCCCCCCCCAAAGATCCATGGCCCCTTACCAGCCTGAGAATACCAGCCCCCCAACTGTCTGCTTCAGAAAAGCTGGTTGTCAAAAAATGGGGGGACCCCACGCAGTTTCTTTTTTAAAATTATTTAAATAATTAAAAAATATGGCGTGGGGAACCCTCTACTCTTGATAACCAGCCTTGACAACGCTGACAGCTGAGGGCTGCAAACACCAGCTGTGAGTTTTGCCTTGATGGTTATCAAAACTACAGGGGAGCAGGCTGATGAATTATTTATTTACAGCGCAGGTGCCAGCTGATGAATACTATCAGCAACTCCTGCTCTCACTGTTATTAGCGGCAAAAGGCGACGGCTGATGGGAGCAGTAGACCTATCAGCTGACACCAGTGACCGGAGGTAAACTTCACACTTCCGATCACAGCTAAGTGTTCACGCTGTTTTTTGACAGCATGGGAACCATTGCTGTCTGACCGTCAGGGACGAATTCACCACCGACCAGAAGCGGTGTCGCGCTGTCATGAACATGACAGCGTGGCAAACATTGGATGTTTGGTGGCCCCATTCAAGTGAATGGGGTTTGGGTCCGCTGCTCAGTGTCTCAGCTAGATGACAGGCTGTATGGTTGCATCATTCAACCATGCAGCCTGCCATCTAGATGTAGCAGAGCTGACTGCGGGGTCACATTCAGCTATCCTTGTCTTTTCTGCAGCAAATACGCTTCAAAAAAAGTCAATCTGCGTTTTTGCAGCATTGTTTCACTATCTATTCAAGTCAATGGGTGAAAAACGCTGCAAAAAAGCTGAAAAACCAGTTAAAGAAGAGACATGCTCCATGTCAAAAAAATGCAGCAAAGCACAAAATCCTGACACACAAAAAAAAAAAAAAAACAGTTTGTGTGCATGAGATTTCTGAAATCTCATTGGCTTTGCTGGTACTGTAAAAAGCAACTGAAAATTAGCATAAAAATACAGCAAAAACACCCAATGTGAACATACCCTTAATGTTACAATGACGTAAAAAAAAAAATAAAAAGTAAGAAATGAGATTCATATTGCTTACCTTTATCCTTGCACTAGATGTCTGTTCTAGTTCCTTTATCTTAGCCCCTCCACGCCCTGAAAAACAAATTTCACAAAAACTCACATGGACAAGTAAAAAAAAATTCCAGATTGTCTTATACTGTTGGCAAACCCAGGCAGTAGTTCATTCAAAAGCCAAACACAGGTATCACTACAGCTAAAAATTTAAGCTCCCCAATGTTACCCCTGGTAAGCCACTGCCACCTCCTCAATCCACCCTGTTGGGTATTTTAACAGTCACTTTGGGTATACCATACAGAGCTTATGCCATGGTAGGTCTTTCAACAAAAGGCCAAATAGGAAGATCAGGAACACAGTACTAGAACACCAGGGATGATATTGGCAAATATACATTATTTACCTATTTTAGATGTAATAGTGGCTGTGTGCAGCTATTTAATACATTCATACCCCCTGAGTGCAGCTTACAACAAACTATCACCTATAACAGGGCTGTGAAGTCTGTGCCCATTTAGGTGGAGTCGGTATAAAATGGACCGACTCCTAAAATATATAATAAATTGGGTTCAGTAGTACAATGCAGGATGTGCTGTAAATGTTCTCCTAAGTATTTGGGAAAGTTATGAAATGTCCTATAAATGTCTGTTCTGTTCCTGATCTAAGGATCTCGGCTTTACTAGAGACGGACACTGCAGGAGCCGAAAGCACTGTGGCCCCACTTCATCAAGACATGCGTTGTTTATACAGGTCTCCTGAGACATGGAAAGGTGTAAGCTGGAGTAAGATGTATGGTAATGACACCAGTGGGTGTAATGGTGCATTGAACCCTTGGGCTATGTTCCCACTATGAGCTTTGGGTGAGTTTCTGAGGTTGCAGATTTTTTGCAGCCATTAAGCACAATAGATTACTTGATTTTTTCAAAAATATGCAGCATAAAAAAAAATTCACCAAATGCTAATCGTGGGAACATAGCCTTAGTGCACTGACCGCCTCATTCACATATATGTAATAAATCAGCTTTTATGTTAGTTTTTCTTGTGACAGACTCCACTGGAAACATGGGTAGCTTCACAGCTGCACTGAAAATAAGGTCACATTCAGCATTTTATATTATTGTGAGCCAAAACCAGGAGTGGGCGATAAATCCAGAAGTGGTGACCTGTTTCTATTATACTTTTCCACTCCTGGTTTTGGCTTACAAATACTGATCAAATACTGAGTGTGGCCTAAAGCAGATCTCCGGAGTGAAATGAGGGCATTGGCCACATAGCCAGAGACCACACTAGTCCACGCTGCACCCGGGTGACTACCCAGCGCTGACAGAAGTGACCCACAGGTCTCTCGCTATGGGGAAGACCCGTCAATCACATGAGGCGGCACTGGGAAGAGCCGGCCAGGGACGGAGTAGGACTAGTCTGGTTCCAGACAGATGTTTATGGCACACATCGGAGCAATCGCGCAGTCAGGCTCGGATTCATGCTGCCTGTGGTTTTCACAACATTAATCAGGTTCTCTCTAATTAATCAGGTTAATCAAGTCCTTCTCACATGTGGAAATATTACACCATAATAAGTGGAAAATTCGGGTAAGTTGAGAGTGAGCTATGGTGATGTGCCGCACAGGACAGGGCTCTGTTCACACCTATCCACTGAAGGGCAGATGTAAGGAGCAGAGCTGTGATCCAGGCCATGTAAACCCCTAGACTCGCCTGATAACGGCCCACCCTGCTGCCCTCCGGAGCTGCTCACCTATTACCTTCCCGACCATCGAGCCGTCCACGGTGAAACACAAGGGTTTAGCTCCGGGGTCGTCGTCGGCCTCCCGTCTTCTGAACTCCATTGCCCCCTTGGCAGTCTGCCGGTTAGATTGTTGGGAATAACGGCCACCTTCCTCTCTCGTCCGGCCACGAGACTCTTGCCTCTTCCATGCAGGCTCACGTCTTTCAGTCGTGGTCGGTGGCGCTTTCTGCACACTCACTGCCCTGTACTCGTCGTAGTCTGCCTCCCAGTCAGACATGTTCCGGTGAGCCCTGTACTCCGGTGACCTGTACTCCGTGACTTCACGTAGCCGGGCAACAACGCGCTGTCGGTAGGGAGTGATATGCTGTGCTGTGGTCACGTGTGCGGTTCCCGCCTGAGCGGCGCGTCTGTACGTAGCTGTGTGCGGTCTCTGTATGGCCTGTGCGCGGCTGTGTGGGGGTCTATATGCTCTGGGTGGGCTCTGTGTGGGGTCTCTGGACAATAGAATGGGCGAGGCTGTGATTGTCCTGCCCCAATAGTAAATACTCTTAAAGCTAATATTGTTGCTGTTTCTGTTATCAATGACCGTCTACACAGGTTGTGACAGAAAAGACCCCAGAGCCTCATTGTTATGTGGCGCCAGCGCCATTAACCCTTAACGACCAAGCCATTAAAGTGCCACATGCATATCATTTTTTATCTGGTTAGGGCTAATTATCTTCCAATAATAAGTCTCCTTATAAATTTCTATATCTTTTCTAAGGCGACTCCAACAACATATGTTGCATGTGAGGAGCTGGATGTGGAAACCCCAAAATATGGATGGGGGCAAATTGCTGTTGGATTTCGCCCAGATTAGGCCTCGTTCAGATGTTGCCTAAATACGGTGGTATCTGTTTTTTTTTTTGCACTGATGCCACACGTACCTATTATAACCTACGGTGTTCTGCACACGTCCGTGTTTTTACAAGGACCGTGTGTCCGTGCAAAACACAGATATGTCCGTTTTTTTTCCGGCAGCATTGATGACACAGAGTGTGCATATTTATGTAAAAATACACATATTTGGTATTGCTGCATCCATAACAACCGGCTCCATAAAACTGTTGCACTATTTAACCCCTACAGTGAACACCGTAAAGAAATGTAAAAAAATTTCAAAAACTATGTCATATATGAATTGGAATGGTATCCCTGAAAACGTTATCTTGCTCCGCAAAAAACATTGCCCCATTCAGCGCCGTCAATGTAAAAAGGGATAGCTCTCCATTTCTTTTTCTATAATTTTTTTATTTTGTAAAAGCAACAAAACCTATATGTGGTAGCACTGTAATCTCACAGATCCAAAGAATAAAGCCGTCTTATCACTTTGAACACAATAAACAAAAAAAGGAGAAAAAAATTCCTGAATTGTCATTTTTGTTCATTCTGCCTCCCAAAATCGGATTTGAAGTGATTAAAAAATGTTATGCAACCCAAAATAGTACTAATAAAAAGATCTACTCATCAAACAAGCCCTCACATGACTGTCTGCAGAAAAATTTAATAATTCAAGCTCTCAGAATATGGAGATTAAAAAAAAATTAGAGAAATCACTTTTTAATGTGAGGCAGTAGCAAAAACTAAAAAAGAACAATGTAAATCTGGTATTGCTGTGAGCATTCTGACCCGAAGAATAAAGCTGTTTTATCACATAGGCCTGTTTCACACGTCCTGATATTTCCGGTACCAGAAAAACAGGTACCGGAGATATCAGTGTCCGTGTGTGTACTACGTGCGGCACACATGTGGCAACCGTGTGTCGCATCAGTACCACACGGACGGCCGCCGGGGAAGAAGCGGCTACTGTTCCCGGCATCAGGTGCTGAAGCCAGCTGTCATTCTCCCCTGCCCTGCCGGCAGCCGTCTGAGAGGGGAGCGGGCACCGGGTGAGTACGGGCTCCAGCTGCAGGAGCTCTGAGCCGGGAATTCCTGGAGGAAATCTCCCGGCAGCAGAGCAGGGGAGAATGGCAGCCGGCTTCATCACCTGCCTCCGGGGAAGAGCGCTTACAGTAGCGCTTCTCCGTGCACCGTGCACTGTTCTCCGTGTGCACCTTTTGCAGCCCGTGTCTCCGAGTGAAAACGGACATGTCTGCGTGTTTTGCACATGGACACACGGTCCGTCAAAACACGCTGACATGTGCATAGACCCATTCATTTGAATGGGTCTATGTGTGTGTGTCAGTGTCCCCGTTACGTGAGAAAACTGTCACCACACATACCGGAGACACTGACGTGTGAAACCAACCTTATACTGCACGGTGAATGGCATAAAGAAAATAAAAATTCTACACCTGCCGTTGATTTGTTTATTCTGTCTCCCAAAAATCATAATTAAGCTCAGATCACATTTATCCTGTGCTCTACGCTGAGCGCTTACATTGGGGTTAACATGTAAATTTCTGAAGTATGTGATTCAGATGAAACCCCAAATGGAACATTCCCTATAATGAGGCAGATGGAAGCACTTAGTTAAGGGTTTATGTATAAACTTTTGTGTAAGCTTTTGAAATATGTGATTCAAACGAATGCCCGATGGAACATTTCCTACAATGAGGGAGATGGAGACACTTTGAACAGTGATCTGACGATGTTTGTTGTTTTAGGCATGCACTAAAGGCTGGGTCTCACATAACGATACACCAGCGATCCCGACAACGATATGCACTTGTCAGGATCGCTGGTGTATCGCTACATGATCGCTGCTGAGCTGCCAAACAGGCAGCTCAGGCAGCGATCTGGGACAGCGACACTGCGGGTAACATCGCTTAGTTACCCGCAGTGTACGTTGGATACCAGCGCCCTGATGCAGGGAGCTGGTATCCAAGGTACACAGCGGGTTTCCAAGCGCTGCGCGGTGCCTGGAAACCCGCTGTTTACCTTGGATACCAGCTCCCTGCATCAGAGCGCTGGTATCCAAGGTACACAGCGGGTTTCCAGGCACAGCCCCGCGCCTGGCAACCCACTGTGTACCTTGGTTTCCAGCGGATCGCTGGTCTCCCGCCTGTCACACGCAGCGATGCGTGCCTGTCAGCGGGAGACCAGCGATCAAAAAAATGTCCTGACATTTCAGCGACGATCAGCGATACCCGGCAGGGGGGCTGATCGTCGCTGAATGTCACACACAGTGATATCGCTGGTGAGCTCGGTGCTGCATCACAAAACTAGTGACTCAGCACCAATCTCGGTAGCGATATCGCTATGTGAGACGGGCCCTTAACTGTTTAGTCCATTCACAGAGAGGTGTGACTGTCCATTGTCTTCTAGGCATTAGCTTCACAAAGGCAACCTTATCATTTAGATGGTAATTTTACCACACTGGTCAACAGTACAGGTGTTTGGGGAAACATAAATAAAAAGGAAAAAAAATCACTTTACAATTTAGGTCATCAATGAATGTAGAGGCTTCTCTTTGTATTGCTAACAAAGCCTCATTTTTCAAATCTGACTAGTGTCACTTAATTAATAACTCTGGAACGCTTCTATATATTCCGGTGATTCTGAGAATTTTATTTTATGATACATTGTACTTAGTGTTAGCAATAAATTTAGGTTGATACCTTTTTTATTTGTTTTGTGAAAACATCTGAAATTTGACAAAAATTTAGAAATATTTGCGATTTTCAAACTTTCAATGCTCATATCCTTAAATCAAATAGTCATACCACACAAAATAGTTAATGATTAACATCTCCCACATGTCCAATTTATTTCAGCCTCATTTTTCAAATGTACTTTTCTTTTGTTGCGATGTTAGAAGGGTTAAAAATAATTTGGCAACAACATTTCATTTTTTTTTTCAAGGAAATTTAGAAATACAATATTTTACGGACCTATTCAGTTTTGACAGGACTTTCAGGGGCCTCAGAAGTGAAACTGTTTTAAAAACTGCACACCTCAAATGATTCTAAATTGCTGTTAAGAATTTGGCTAACCGTTCAGATGCTACACATGAATTACGGCAAAGTGGAATAAAACAAAATAAAAATATATTTTTTTCCGCTACAATTGCTTTAGCTACAATATTTCTCAAGGATAACAACACTCAGAGGTGAAGCCAAATGTGCCTTAAGGGTATGCCACACTAAACGAGATCGCAAATGAGATCGCTAACGAGATCACTAAAACGTCACTATTTAGCGATCTCGTTAGCGACCTCGTTGTGTGTGGCATGTAGCAACGATGTGGCCCCTGCTGTGATGTCGCTGATCGTTCACTAGAGTTCTGGACCGTTTTTTGATCGTTGGCGTCCCGCTGGTGAGCCTGAATCGCTGTGTTTGGCACCTTTTGCGAACGACGAGCGACCTCGTTTGTGACGCATATGACTGTTTTGCGTCACGGAGTGGATCGCAATATCTGTAAGTTCTCTTTTGCGTCACAGAGAGGATCGCAGAAGTTGCAAAGCAGGCTAGCAGGACGCAGAGAGCAGGAGCGATGCTGGAAATTCCTATGAATCAGAAGCGCTCAGTACATGCTAATGACATCCTAACGACCGCCAAAGTCGTTAAAGAGATCGCTGACCGCTGATGTGTCGTTTATGAGATCTCCTGTTTGGCAGCTACTAGCGACCTAAAAGAGATCACACCAACGATTGCGTCATTATCGTGATCGCTAACGAGATCGCTAAGTGTGGCAGTACCTTTAGAGATAACCATGGTTAACAGAAGAGAAACAATGATGCCAAGCACCAGCCTCCTTTTAAAGTGTCCAGTGGTGTCATTCTTACTTAACCCCTTCATGACCCAGCCTATTTTGACCTTAAAGACCTTGCCATTTTTTGCAATTCTGACCAGTGTGGGCGTGATCATCGCCAGCTGATGCAAACCTCGTGCATGCACTCCACTTATTTCAGCAGCGTTACTGTGTCTCTAAAGTTGGTTGAACGCTTCCTGGCTTCAGAGGCGCACTGCGCATGACCGAAAGTTCATAAGATGGCTTCTCATACTTGGCACTGACGAGGGGCAATACTCCGAAAAACCGTGTCTGCATATTGAGATTCTGTTTTGGCTTCTATCCCAAGTCATATTGCAAGACTCGTTAACCCCTTCAAGACCCAGCCTATTTTGACCTTAAAGACCTTGCCATTTTTTGCAATTCTGACCAGTGTCCCTTTATGAGGTAATAACTCAGGAACGCTTCAACGGATCCTAGCGATTCTGAGATTGTTTTTTCGTGACATATTGGGCTTCATGTTAGTGGTAAATTTAGGTCGATAATTTTTGCGTTTATTTGTGAAAAAAATGGAAATTTGGCGAAAATTCTGAAAATTTTGTAATTTTCAAATTTTAAATTTTTATTCTGTTAAACCAGAGAGATATGTGCCACAAAATAGTTAATAAATAACATTTTCCACATGTCTACTTTACATCAGCACAATTTTGGGAACAACATTTTTTTTTTGTTAGGAAGTTATAAGGGTTAAAAGTTGACCAGCGATTTCTCATTTTTACAGCAAAATTTACAAAACCATTTTTTTTAGGGACCACCTCACATTTGAAGTCACTTTGAGGGGTCTATATGGCAGAAAATACCCAAAAGTGACACCTTTATAAAAACTGCACCCTCAAGCTACTCAAAACTACATTCAAGAAGATTATTAACCCTTCAGGTGCTTCACAGGAACTAAAGCAACGTGGAAGGAAAAAATGGACATTTTAATTTTTCCAACAAAAATTTTCTTTTAGCATCAATTTTTTCATTTTTACATGGGCATCAGGATAAAATGGATCCTAAAATTTGTTGGGCAATTTCTCCTGAGTACACAGATACCTCATATGTGGTCATAAACCACTGTATGGGCGCACGGCAGGGCTCAGAAGGGAAGGAGCGCCATTTGACTTTTTGAATGGAAAATATGCTGGAATATTTAGCGGTTGCCATGTCACATTTGGAGAGTCCCTGTGTGCCTAAATATTGGAGCTCCCCAACAAGTGACCCCATTTTGGAAACTAGACCCCCTAAGGAACTTATCTAGATGCATAGTGATCACTTTGAACCCCCAGGTGCTTCACAAATTGATCTGTAAAAAAAAGAAAGTACTTTTTTTTCACAAAAAATTTCTTTTAACCTCAGTTTTTTCATTTTCACATGGGCAACAGTATAAATTGGATCCTAAAATTTGTTGGGCAATTTCTCCTGAATACACAGATACCTCATATGTGGTCATAAACCACTATTTGGGCGCACGGCAGGGCTCAGAAGGGAAGGAGCACCATTTGACTTTTTGAATGGAAAATATGCTGGAATATTTAGCGGTTACCATGTCGCATTTGGAGAGTCCCTGTGTGCCTAAACATTGGAGCTCCCCCACAAGTGACCCCATTTTGGAAACTAGACCCCCTAAGGAACTTATCTAGATGCATAGTGATCACTTTGAACCCCCAGGTGCTTCACAAATTGATCTGTAAAAAAAAGAAAGTACTTTTTTTTCACAAAAAATTTCTTTTAACCTCAGTTTTTTCATTTTCACATGGGCAACAGTATAAATTGGATCCTAAAATTTGTTGGGCAATTTCTCCTGAATACACAGATACCTCATATGTGGTCATAAACCACTATTTGGGCGCACGGCAGGGCTCAGAAGGGAAGGAGCGCCATTTGACTTTTTGAATGGAAAATATGCTGGAATATTTAGCGGTTACCATGTCGCATTTGGAGAGTCCCTGTGTGCCTAAACATTGGAGCTCCCCCACAAGTGACCCCATTTTGGAAACTAGACCCCCTAAGGAACTTATCTAGATGCATAGTGAGCACTTTGAACCCCCAGGTGCTTCACAAATTGATCCGTAAAAAAAAGAAAGTACTTTTTTTTCACAAAAATTTTCTTTTAGCCTCAGTTTTTTTCATTTTCACATGGGCAACAGTATAAATTGGATAATAAAATTTGTTGGGCAATTTCTCCTGAGTACACAGATACCTCATATGTGGTCATAAACCACTGTTTGGGCGCACGGCAGGGCTCAGAAGGGAAGGAGCGCCATTTGACTTTTTGAATGGAAAATTAGCTCCAATCGTTAGCGGACACCATGTCGTGTTTGGAGAGCCCCTGTGTGCCTAAAGTTTAGAGCTCCCCCACAAATGACCCCATTTTGGAAACTAGACCCCCTAAGGAACTTATCTAGATGCAAAGTGAGCACTTTGAACCCCCCGGTGCTTCACAGAAGTTTATAACGCAGAGCCGTGAAAATAAAAAAAATCTTTTTTTTTTCTCAAAAAATGATATTTTAGCCCACTATTTTTTATTTTCACAATGGTTACAGGAGAAATTGGACCCCAAAATTTGTTGTTCAGTTTGTCCTGAGTATGCTAGTACCCCATATGTGGGGGGGAACCATTGTTTGGGCACACGTCAGGGCTCGGAAGGGATATAGTGACGCTTTGAAATGCCGACTTGATGGAATGGTCTGCGGGCATCTTGTTACGTTTGCAGAGCCCCTGATGTGCCTAAACAGTAGAAACCCCCCACAAGTGACCCCATTTTGTAAACTAGACCCCCAAAGGAACTTATCCAGATGTGTGGTGAGCACCTTGAACCCCCAAGTGCTTCACAGAAGTTTATAATGCAGAGCCGTGAAAATAAAAAATCATTTTTATCCTCAAAAACTGATTTTTTTAACCCGCAATTTTTTATTTTCACAAGGGTAACAGGATAAATTGGACCACAAAAGTTGTTGTACAGTTTGTCCTGAGTACACTGGTACCCCATAAGTGGGAGAAAACTACTGTATGGGCGCACGTCGGGGCTCGGAAGGGAAGTAGTGACGTTTTGAAATGCCCACTTGATGGAATGGTCTGCGGGCGTCATGTTACGTTTGCAGAGCCCCTGATGTGCCTAAACTGTAGAAACTCCCCACAAGTGACCCCATTTTGGAAACTAGACCCGCAAATAACTTATCTAGATGTGTAGTGAGCACTTTGAACCTCCAAGGGCTACACAGAGGTTTATAACGCCCGGGCATGAAAATAAAAAAATCATATTTTTTCCACAAATATGATCGTTAGTCCCCAATTTTTTTATTTTCCCAATGTTAACAGGAGAAATTAGACCCCCAAAGTTGTGCAATTTTTCCAGAGTACGCTGATACCCCATATGTGGGGGTAAACCACTGTTTGGGCATACGTCGGGGCTTGGAATAAAGGGAGCACTGTTTGACTTTTTGAACGCAAAATTTGCAGGAATCAATGGTGGCGCCATGTCGCGTATGGAGACCCCCTGATGTGCCTAAATAGTGGAAACCCCTCAATTCTAACTCCAACCCCAACACACCCCTAACCCCTACACACCCCTAACCCTAATACAAACTATAACCCTAACCCCAACACACCCCTAACCCTAATCCCAACTCTAACCATAAACCTAACCACTAGCCTAACCCTAATCCCAACCCTAACCCCAAAACACCCCTAACACTTATCCTAACTCTAACCCTAACCACAAACCTAACCCTAATCCCAACCCTAACCCAAATTCCCACCCTAACCCAAATTCCAACCCTAACCCAAATTCTAACCCTAACCCTAAGGCTGGGTTCATATTGCGTTTTACCAGCCCGTTCAACACGTAGCGTTGACCGGCTGGTAATGGTATAGCATAACGCGATCGCGTTATGCTATACCCGCTAGCGCAGATGAATCATCAGATGATTCATCTGTGCTAGCGGTGATGGAGCCCAGATGCTGCAGCCCGTGTCCGAGGCTCTGTCACTGATTGACAGCACGTCGCGAACGCATGCCGCTTTACGGCATGCGTTGCGATGTGCACACAAATGGGGTGAATGGCAGCGTTAACGGACTGCATTACACCGCGTTATACCGCAGTGAAACGCAGTCCATCTAACGGACTGCCATAATGCAATAAGAACCCAGCCTAACCCTGAGGCCCCGTGCACACGTTGCGGATTCACTTGCGGATTTTTCTAAAATCCGCAGGTAAAATGACCTGCCTTTTACCTGCCAATTTAGCGCAGATTTGCTGCGGTTTTTCCCTGCGGTTTTACAACTATAATGGAATAGGTGTAAAACCGCTGCGGAATCCGCACAAAGAATTGACATGCTGCGGATTTAAAACCACAGCAAATCCGCGCTGAAAAATTCGCAGCATGTGCACAGCGTTTTTTTTTTTACCATTTATTTGCATTGTACTGTACATGGTTTCTGGATCTGCTGCGGATCAGCAGCGAAATCCGCTGCTGATCAGCAGCGAAATCAGCTGCGGATCAGCAGCGAAATTAGCTGTGGATCAGCAGCGAAATCAGCTGCGGATCAGCAGCGAAATCAGCTGCGGATCAGCAGCGAAATCAGATGCGGATCAGCAGCGAAATCCGCTGCGGATCAGCAGCGAAATCAGCTGCGGATCAGCAGCGAAATCCGCTGCGGATCAGCAGCGAAATCCACTGCGGATCAGCAGCGAAATCAGCAGCGAAATCCGCTGCGGATCAGCAGCCAAATCCGCTGCGGATCCCCAGCGAAATAAGCTGCGGATCAGCAGCGAAATCAGCGGCGGATCAGCAGCGAAATCAGATGCGGATCAGCAGCGAAATCCGCTGCGGATCAGCAGCGAAATCAGCTGCGGATCAGCAGCGAAATCCGCTGCGGATCAGCAGCGAAATCCGCTGCGGATCCCCAGCGAAAAGCTGGGATCCGCAGCAAAATCCGCTGCGGATCAGAGGCGAAATCCGCTGCGGATCAGCGGCGAAATCCGCTGCGGATCAGCAGCGAAATCCGGTGTGGATACCAGCGAAATCCGCTGCGGATCAGCAGCGAAATCCGCTGCGGATCAGCAGCGAAATCCGCTGCGGATCCCCAGCGAAATCCTCTGCGGATCAGCAGCGAATCCGCCGCGGATCCAGCAGCGAAATCCGCTGCGATCGCAGCGAAATCCTTGCGGATCAGCAGCGAAATCCGCCGCGGATCAGCAGCGAAATCTGCTGCGGATACGCAGCGAAATCCTCTGCGGATCAGCAGCGAAATCCGCTGCGGATACGCAGCGAAATCCGCTGCGGATCAGCAGCGAAATCGCTTCGGATACGCAGCGAAATCCGCGCGGATCGCAGCGAAATCCGCTGTGGATACGCAGCGAAATCTCATCGCGGATCAGCAGCGAAATCCGCAAGCATGTGGACAGGGCCTAAAAGGAAAAAAAAAAATTCTTTATTTTTTGTCCCTACTTATGACAGGGGGGGGGTTAATTTACGTTTATTTTGATCACTGTGAGAGTTTATCACAGTTGATCAAAATAAATTGTAATTTGGAAGGCGCACTGCGCATGTGCCGGCCAGCGGGCGCACTGCGCATGCGCCCGCCATTTTCCAAGATGGCGGCGCCCATGAAGAGTCTCGGGCGGCCGCCGGGACGGATCAAGAGGCCGCAGAAGACCGGAGGAGGTGAGTATATTGGCGGGGGGGTGATCGGAGGGCGGGGGGGAGCGGAGCACACCGGAGGGGACAGGATCGGAGCGGCCAGCAGATGATAGTAATGGCGGTGACCGTTCGCCGCCATGAATCGGCGGCGGCGGCCGATCACCACCGTTTCTCGGTGTGGGGAGGGTGGGAACACAGTGTCCAGCCATGGCCGATGCTATTGCTGCATCGGCCATGAATGGATTGTAATATTTCACCACTTTTCAGTGGTGAAATATTACTAATCGCTCTGATTGGCTGTTTCACTTTTAACAGCCAATCAGAGCGATCGTAACCACGTGGGGTTAAGCCACCCCCACTGTGGTGATGCGCAAGGGGTCCTGTGCCTGCGGGTCGGATGACCTTTCAGTGATTTCGGTCCCCCGACCCGCAGGAACATGATTTATAGCATGACGCCTACGTTAGCGTCATGGGTCGGGATGGCACAGGTTTTCATGACGCCAACGTAGGCGTCATGGGTCGGGAAGGGGTTAATCATGACAGATTGATCTCCAGCCATGTCCTCATCAACACCCACACCTGTGTTAATGGAGCAATCACTGAAAAGAGGTTAGCTGGTCCTTTTAAGGCAAGGCTGCAATGATGTTGAAATGTGTTTTGGGGGATAAAGTTCATTTTCTAGCCAAATATTGACTTTGCAAGTAATTACTGTTAAGCTGATCACTCTTTATAACATTCTGGAGTATATGCAAATTGCCATTAGAAAAAGTGAAGCAGTAGACTTTGTAAAAATTAATATTTGTGTCATTCTCAAAACTTTTGGCCATGACTGTAGAATATAAGACATATTTTCAGTTGTTTCACACTTTTTTGTAAAGTGTAATGTATAATTCCACATGTGTTAATTCATAGTTTTGATGCCTTCAGTGTGATTCTACAATTTTCATAGTCATGAAAATACAGAAATATCATTGAATGAGAAGGTGTGTCCAAACTTTTGGTCTGTACTGTATATATATATATATATATTTATTATATATATATATATATTATATAAATATATATATATTCTATGTGTATATATCTATTCTTTATTAAACATGTCAGTGTGATTTTACTGTACAGTGCACTGAATTGCCGGCTTTTAAAAAACGGATCTGTCGAAAACCGGAAGAAACGGATGAAAAAAGTGATGCAACGGATCCGTCAATCCGTCGAAACAACGGATTGTGACTGCAAAAAACTGATGTGTGAAAGAGACCTTAGTGATTCTAGGGCTGTATTCATGTACTAATGGTGGTTCTGATGGTGCATTCATGTATTTATGGTTGTTCTGGGGATGTATTCCCTCATTAAAAATAAAGAAATTACACAATGAAAACTGTTGCACATTCATAAAAGTTTGGTCTGTCAAAAGATAATACTAATCACAATACAGCAAGGAAAAAAATAAATACTCCAGAACTGTTTTTTTTTGTCACCTCGGCTTCCTTAAAAAAAACAAAAACGTAGCAACTTTGTTATTGCTGTAATCGCACTAAGCTGGAGAATCATGCTCACAGGTCACTTTTACCTTTTAATCAAAACCCAAACAACAATGATAGACTTTCATGTATTTGCAGGTTTATATTTCATTGGGAGAGGTGAGACTTTGTGGGGGGTGCAGAATTAGCTACAATCGGCCCTAGTTATGAGGCATATGGTGGGACATTAGGACCCGTGGACCTGCCCTATTATGAGGTTATGTGGAGCAGGTATGAGGCCATGGGATCTTATGTTGTACAGTGAATAGATGCTGGGGTGCAGGAGATACGTGGATAGATGCTAGGGTACAGTAGATACATGGCTAGATGCTGGGATGCAGCAGATACGAGGATAGAGGCTGGGCTGCAGCAGAAACGTGGATAGAGGCTGGGCTGCAGCAGAAACGTGGATAGAGGCTGGGCTGCAGCAGATAAGTGGATACAGGCTGGGCTGCAGCAGAAGCGTGGATACAGGCTGGGCTGCAGCAGAAACGTGGATAGAGGCTAGGTTGCAGCAGAAATGTGGATAGATGCTGGGGTGCAGCAGATACGTGGATAGAGGCTGGGCTGCAGCAAAAACGTGGATAGATGCTGGGCTGCAGCAGAAACGTGGATAGATGCTGGGCTGCAGCAGAAACGTGAATAGATGCTTGGGTGCAGCAAATACATGGATAGAGGCTGGGCTGCAGTAGAAATGTGGATAGATACTGGGTTGCAGCATATACGTGGATAGAGGCTGGGCTGCAGCAGAAATGGGGATAGATGATTGCGCTGCAGCATAAATGTGGATAGAGGCTGGGCTGCAGCAGAAATGTCCAGTAGAGGATTTTGTTTTATTCAAAGTTTTCCCTTCCATTCGTCTTGAAAAGATCCAGAGAAGAGCTAATCACTCGTCAACTGCCGTTCTAGGCTGAAGTTGCCTGTGCTCATCAGATGGTGGCTGCTAAGCAGCTTGAGTCTGGGATAGTACCTGGATGGGGGAGCAGCTGGGAATCACCAGATAAGGATTCTGTTTTATTCAAAGTTTTCCCTTCCATTCGTCTTGAAAAGACCCAGAGAAGAGCTAAGAGTGTGTCTAATGTCATTCTAGGCTGAAGTTGCCTGCACTCGTTAGATTGCGACCGCTAAGCAGCTTGTGTAGGGGCCAGTAACGGAGTGGGAGGCTGGCTTGGAATCCCTGGTCCAGTTGAAGATTTTGTTTTATTCAAAGTTTTTCCTTCCATTCTTCTTGAAAAGACCCATAGAAGATCTAAGCATGTGTCAATTGTCGTTTGAGGCTGAAGTTGCCTGCTCTCGTCATATTGCTGCCGCAATTCAGCTTGAGCCTGGGCTAGTACTGGAATAGGAGACAGGCTGGGTAATCCCTGGTCCAGTTGAGGATTTTGTTTTATTCAAAGTTTTTCCTTCCATTCGACTTGAAAAGACCCAGAGAAGAGCTAAGCATGTGTCGGCTGCCGTTCTAGGCTGAAGTTACCTGCACTCATCAGATCACTGCCGCTAAGCAGCTTGAGGCTGAGCCAGTATCAGAATGAGAGATTAGCACGGAATCCCTGGTCCAGTTGAGGATTTTGTTTTATTCAAAGTTTTCTCTTCCATTTGTCTTGAAAAGACCCAGAGGAGAGCTAAGTTTTGTCAACTGCCTTTCTAGGCCAGAGTTTACCTGTGTACGTCAGATCGCGGCAGCTTGAGGCTGAGCCAGTACCATAAAGGGAGACCCGCCGGGAATTCCTGGTCCAGTTGAGAATTTTTTTTTATTCAAAGGTTTCCCTTCCATTCGTCTTGAAAAGACCCAGAGAAGAAATAGGCATGAGTCAACTGCTGTTCAAGGCTGAAGTTGCCTGCATTTGTCACATCAGCTTGAGGCTGATCCTGTACCTGAATGGGAGACTGGCTGGGAATCCCTGGTCCAGTTGAGGATTTTGTTTTATTCAACGTTTTCCATTCCATTCATCTTGAAAAGACCCAGAGAAGAGCTGAGCATGAGTCAACTGCTGTTCTAGGCTGAAGTTGCCTGCGCTTGTCAGATTGCAGCTGCTAAGTAGCTTGAGGCCGAGCCAGTAAGGGAAGGGTAAAATGGCTGGGAATCCCTAGTCTAGTTGAGGATTTTGTTTTATTCAAATTTTTCCCTTCCATTCGTCTTGTAAAGACTCAGAGAAGAGCTAAGCAGTTGTCAATTGACGTTCTAGGCTGAAGTGGCCTGCGCTCGTCAGATTGCAGCTTGAGGCTGGGCCAGTACTGGAATTGGAGACCGGTCGGGAATACCTCGTCCAGTTGAGGATTTTGTTTTATTCAAAGTTTTCCCTTCCATTCGTCTTCCAAAGACTCAGAGAAGAGGTAAGCATGCATCAACTGCCATTCTAGGCTGAAGTTGCCTGTGCTCGTCAGATCGAGGCTGCTAAGCAGCTTGAGGCCAAATCAGTAACGGAATCGGAGACTGGCCGGGGAATCCCTGGTCCAGATGAAGAATTTGTTTTATTCAAAGTTTCCCTTCCTTTTGTCTTGAAAAGACCCAGAGAAGAGCTAAGCATGTGTCAACTGCAGTTCTAGGCTGAAGTTGCCTGCGCTCGCCAGATCGCAGCCGCTAATCAGCTTGAGGCTGAGCCAGTACCAAAATGGGAGACCGGCTGTGAATCGCTGGTCCAGTTGAGGATTTTGTTTTCTTCAAAGTTTTCCCTTCTATTCATCTTGAAAAGATCATATTCCTCACCAATCGTTATACCGATGCCTCTACCTTGTGCCAGTCATTACATTGGTTACCCATCCACTACAGAATCCAGTACAAACTTACTACCCTCACTCACAAAGCACTCCATGGCTCAGCACCACCCTACATCTCCTCCCTCTTCTCAGTCTACCATCCTACCCGTGCCCTCTGTTCTGCTAATGAGAAGATATGACGTAGCACTACTGTGGTGGTGCACAAGTAGGTTCCCAAACCAATATAGTGAAATAGAAAACTTGGCACTCAACTTATAGTATGTAGTATTTCCAACTTTATTGCAGTCAAAGTACAAGATGGAGACGTTTCGGTCCAGTATGGACCTTCATCAATCTGACGGCAATATAGAGTGATAGGACAAATAAAAATAAAGTAAATAACATAACTTAACCAAAGAATAAAACGTAAGAAACATAAAAAAACAAGGTGAATATATGATAGAGACCATATACATTATAATCAATATTACCCAATGATAGAAATAAAAAATTAAAGTGGAAACATAAAAAGGTAAAGAAGTAAAGGAAGCTCGGATACCTACCCGACTGCCTATAGGGGAGTATTTATTTCAGTGTGAATCATGCAGGCTATGTGCCTATTGAAGTAGGAAGATAAATCGGATAAATATAAAGAAGGGGAGAGCCCAGTTGTTATGAATCATATATATAAGGGCTTGTAAGGCCGGGGCGTATTTACCTTAGTGGAGAGAGTCATACAGGAAAACTTGCACATGCGGCAAAATAAGGAAGTGAGAACCTGAGGTGAGAATACCACTTATAAATATATATAGAAATTATATGTAAAAATTAGAGAGTTAAGGTGACAATATCACATATTTATGTATGTAGGTTTGGTGTACCTGTAGGTCCAAGGTGCACGGTTATGCGTTCCAATAGGATTTCTATCACGTTTCATGCAGTATCTATGGATATGTAGAAATATCCTTATGAGTCAGTGTTAGATAATTAATCCAAACCATGACGTGCTGCACCTAATTTATGTACACAGAGGACAATGGTGTATCCAGGATAGTTGATATAGGTTAGTCTCCCTCACCAATAGTAAGAGGTAAAAGTGACTTTCATGATGGTAATGGTAAATATAAGTTGTGCCAGTTGTGAATTAGTATATATAAGGTAGGGTCGCTTAGAGTACTTACATGAAGGTGGCGCCGCTCTCTCCCACACTGACGCGGTATCCGCCGCTTGTCAGCTGGGTAGGGAGCGCTCCTCCATGTTTAAGTAAAGAGAAGGCGGGACAAAGTGACGTGTCCATTAGGATCGCGTCACCGGAAGTGGCGCATGGTGTGACACGTCACCGGAAGTGACGCGTGCGGTTCACCCTCGTCGGCGCTTGCGTTCCACATGTTATATAGTATGCCATAATGTTACAGGAATGGTTTTAGGATGTGTTTTACTGAGGCAAAGTATATGGCATAAGGAGGAATGAGTGTAAACACTCAGAGGTGGTAACATGTCGGCATCCGTTAAGCAAAGGAAAAGTGGGTTTGGACTAATAATTTTGGGTGGAACAGATGGCATATATATGAAATATTTAATAAAGGGGGAGATGAAAAGAAAGGAGAAGGAGATAAATATTAGGTATTACCAAATAAGTTTATTAGGTTCTATATTGAGTATGGAGTGGTAGCCCAAGGTAAAGGAAATATTATGGGCAAGATGCAGTCGGGTAGGGAGAGTCCAAGGGTGAGGGTCAGGGTCAAGACATTCAGTATAACCGACTCTGTAATAAAGAGAAAACAGAGTTAGAAAATTCCTTATAGACTATATATTAAGCATTACATTAGGCATACAGTATAGGGTTAAAAAGGAGTCCGACCTAACAAACGAGAAAACTATTATAGGATATATGAGCATTGAGAAGGAACGTCAATACAACAAAAGGACAAAAAATACATTAGTATAAGGAATGTAGGAATCTTATCCCGCTTGAGGACAACAAATTCCAAAATTTTATAAAGCAATCAGATGGATTAAATGACTTACAGGGGGTCTGTTCCATTGCACTAGATAAAGGACAAGAGGTCATAGTCCCTGTTAAGGCCCTTGGGTGATAGAGTCTGGAGTTCATGTATCCAGTATGCCTCCCGTTTTTTTAGGAGGCGTATTCGGTCACCACCCCGTCTGGGTTTGGAAATGTGTTCAATGACTTGGAACCTCAGTTGTGATATTTGATGACCTTTTGTAATGAAGTGGTACGGTATGGGGAGTAATAGATTCTTGCATCTGATAGTGGACTTATGTTTAGAAATCCTGTCTTTTATGGCTTGTGTGGTCTCCCCCACATATAGGAGACCACATGGGCACTTGATGAGATAAATGACGTAGGAGGAATTACAGGTAGAATAGCACTTGATATTGTATTTCTTGCCGGACTGGGGGTGATGTATTAGATTACCCTTTAGTACATTATGGCACTGGTTGCATTGTAAGCATGGGAAAGTTCCCATTTTTGGATTTGACAAAAATCTCTGGGTATGTGGTTGAATGTTCCCACCAATGTCTGCTCTAACTAAGTCATCCCGGAGGTTAGGTGCCCTTTAGTAGCAGGGTAGGAAGGGATTTCTAAACTCCGGTACCTCGGGATGTGCTCTACTGAGTAATCCCCAATGTCGTCTGATGGTTTTGTGTAGAATTTGAACATAAGGATGATAAGTGTGGACAAAGGGGATTCTATTGCTAATAGAGGATCTTGGTCTTACTGCTGGTGTAACTGCCTCTGTGAGGAGATCAGGAGGATACCCTCGCTCCAGAAATTTGTTATGCATCTCATTGTGGATTGCGTACGGTTGCATTGATCAGATACTATTCTTCGTACCCTTTGGAATTGGGATCGTGGTATGGACTTTTTTACAGCCGGTGGGTGTAGGCTGTTGAAGTGCAGAAGGCTGTTACGGTCCGTGGGTTTAGTAAAAATATCCGTGCTTAGGTTACCGTGTGGTCCTTGATGACCGTGGTATCAAGGAAGTTGACCCTTTCCTGATCCTCCGTCATGGTGAATGAAAGGCCCGGCCATGCTCCATTTAATTTTTCAAAGAACTGTTGTAGCGTAGATTTTGGTCCCTCCCAGATGCAAAAAATGTCATCTATGAATCTTTTCCATAGGCGACCATGTGTACGAAAAAGGGGGTCAGTATAGACTATCTCTTCTTCAAATTTAGCCATGTAGCAAATTGCGTAGGGGGGGGCCACATTGGACCCCATGGCTGTCCCCTTAATTTGCATGTAAAAGGTTTCTTCAAACAAGAAGAAGTTCTTAGTAAGAACTATAGTCAACAGTTCTAGACAGAGTTGTATAGAGTCGCTGTGCATCTGGGAAGATTCCAATAATTGTCTAGTGCATGAAATTCCCTGTAGGTGTGGTATTGACGTATACAAATCCTTTACGTCTAAGGTGACAAGGATTGTTGATTCCGATAGAGGGCCCAGAGAATTAATTTTTTCTAAGAAGTCACCAGTGTCAAGAATGAATGAGGGTATCTCCCGAACCAGTGGGGTGAGGATTTTCTCTAGAAATATTGATAATGGGGAGAGGATAGACTCGGTGGAGGCAACTATTGGTCTACCTGGGGGATTTTCAAGATTCTTATGTATCTTTGGTAATGTGTAGAATACCGGTGTGATTGGATTCTTTTTAACAAGGTATTCCCTGGTTTTAGAGTCTATGACCCCCAAGTTGGAATAGGTAGTCAAAATACCCTCAATTTGATCCCTGATTTCACGGGTGGGATCGCTAGTTAATTTCTTATAAACTGAGTCATCATTAAGTTGGCGAAGAATCTCCCTTTGGTAGTCAGATCTGTTCATGATCACTATAGAGCCCCCTTTATCAGCGGGCTTTAGTATGATCATTTTATCCTCACGAAGGGATCGCAAGGCCTGTTGGTCTAGGGGACTAAGATTAGGATTGTAGTGTAGTTTCCCATTCTCCATATCGTGTCTAAGTTGTTTGGAAGCAGAATCCACAAACTCAATGAATGCTTCTAGAGCATGTGATCCCCGTGGGGGAACATAGGTACTCTTTGTGCGGAGACCTAGTGTCGTGATCGAGAGAGATCGGTGATCTCGTGGTGGATCTACTGTATTGTATGGGTTGTTAGCAAAATGGACCTTGAGTCGCAGACTACGGAAAAACCCCCAGGTAGACCAATAGTTGCCTCCACCGAGTCTATCCTCTCCCCATTATCAATATTTCTGGAGAAAATCCTCACCCCACTGGTTCGGGAGATACCCTCATTCATTCTTGACACTGGTGACTTCTTAGAAAAAATTAATTCTCTGGGCCCTCTATCGGAATCAACAATCCTTGTCACCTTAGACGTAAAGGATTTGTATACGTCAATACCACACCTGCAGGGAATTTCATGCACTAGACAATTATTGGAATCTTCCCAGATGCACAGCGACTCTATACAACTCTGCCTAGAACTGTTGACTATAGTTCTTACTAAGAACTTCTTCTTGTTTGAAGAAACCTTTTACATGCAAATTAAGGGGACAGCCATGGGGTCCAATGTGGCCCCCCCTACGCAATTTGCTACATGGCTAAATTTGAAGAAGAGATAGTCTATACTGACCCCCTTTTTCGTACACATGGTCGCCTATGGAAAAGATTCATAGATGACATTTTTTGCATCTGGGAGGGACCAAAATCTACGCTACAACAGTTCTTTGAAAAATTAAATGGAGCATGGCCGGGCCTTTCATTCACCATGACGGAGGATCAGGAAAGGGTCAACTTCCTTGATACCACGGTCATCAAGGACCAACACGGTAACCTAAGCACGGATATTTTTACTAAACCCACGGACCGTAACAGCCTTCTGCACTTCAACAGCCTACACCCACCGGCTGTAAAAAAGTCCATACCACGATCCCAATTCCAAAGGGTACGAAGAATAGTATCTGATCAATGCAACCGTACGCAACGCCACAATGAGATGCATAACAAATTTCTGGAGCGAGGGTATCCTCCTGATCTCCTCACAGAGGCAGTTACACCAGCAGTAAGACCAAGATCCTCTATTAGCAATAGAATCCCCTTTGTCCACACTTATCATCCTTATGTTCAAATTCTACACAAAACCATCAGACGACATTGGGGATTACTCAGTAGAGCACATCCCGAGGTACCGGAGTTTAGAAATCCCTTCCTACCCTGCTACAAAAGGGCACCTAACCTCTGGGATGACTTAGTTAGAGCAGACATTGGTGGGAACATTCAACCACATACCCAGAGATTTTTGTCAAATCCAAAAATGGGAACTTTCCCATGCTTACAATGCAACCAGTGCCATAATGTACTAAAGGGTAATCTAATACATCACCCCCAGTCCGGCAAGAAATACAATATCAAGTGCTATTCTACCTGTAATTCCTCCTACGTCATTTATCTCATCAAGTGCCCATGTGGTCTCCTATATGTGGGGGAGACCACACAAGCCATAAAAGACAGGATTTCTAAACATAAGTCCACTATCAGATGCAAGAATCTATTACTCCCCATACCGTACCACTTCATTACAAAAGGTCATCAAATATCACAACTGAGGTTCCAAGTCATTGAACACATTTCCAAACCCAGACGGGGTGGTGACCGAATACGCCTCCTAAAAAAACGGGAGGCATACTGGATACATGAACTCCAGACTCTATCACCCAAGGGCCTTAACAGGGACTATGACCTCTTGTCCTTTATCTAGTGCAATGGAACAGACCCCCTGTAAGTCATTTAATCCATCTGATTGCTTTATAAAATTTTGGAATTTGTTGTCCTCAAGCGGGATAAGATTCCTACATTCCTTATACTAATGTATTTTTTGTCCTTTTGTTGTATTGACGTTCCTTCTCAATGCTCATATATCCTATAATAGTTTTCTCGTTTGTTAGGTCGGACTCCTTTTTAACCCTATACTGTATGCCTAATGTAATGCTTAATATATAGTCTATAAGGAATTTTCTAACTCTGTTTTCTCTTTATTACAGAGTCGGTTATACTGAATGTCTTGACCCTGACCCTCACCCTTGGACTCTCCCTACCCGACTGCATCTTGCCCTTAATATTTCCTTTACCTTGGGCTACCACTCCATACTCAATATAGAACCTAATAAACTTATTTGGTAATACCTAATATTTATCTCCTTCTCCTTTCTTTTCATCTCCCCCTTTATTAAATATTTCATATATATGCCATCTGTTCCACCCAAAATTATTAGTCCAAACCCACTTTTCCTTTGCTTAACGGATGCCGACATGTTACCACCTCTGAGTGTTTACACTCATTCCTCCTTATGCCATATACTTTGCCTCAGTAAAACACATCCTAAAACCATTCCTGTAACATTATGGCATACTATATAACATGTGGAACGCAAGCGCCGACGAGGGTGAACCGCACGCGTCACTTCCGGTGACGTGTCACACCATGCGCCACTTCCGATGACGCGATCCTAATGGACACGTCACTTTGTCCCGCCTTCTCTTTACTTAAACATGGAGGAGCGCTCCCTACCCAGCTGACAAGCGGCGGATACCGCGTCAGTGTGGGAGAGAGCGGCGCCACCTTCATGTAAGTACTCTAAGCGACCCTACCTTATATATACTAATTCACAACTGGCACAACTTATATTTACCATTACCATCATGAAAGTCACTTTTACCTCTTACTATTGGTGAGGGAGACTAACCTATATCAACTATCCTGGATACACCATTGTCCTCTGTGTACATAAATTAGGTGCAGCACGTCATGGTTTGGATTAATTATCTAACACTGACTCATAAGGATATTTCTACATATCCATAGATACTGCATGAAACGTGATAGAAATCCTATTGGAACGCATAACCGTGCACCTTGGACCTACAGGTACACCAAACCTACATACATAAATATGTGATATTGTCACCTTAACTCTCTAATTTTTACATATAATTTCTATATATATTTATAAGTGGTATTCTCACCTCAGGTTCTCACTTCCTTATTTTGCCGCATGTGCAAGTTTTCCTGTATGACTCTCTCCACTAAGGTAAATACGCCCCGGCCTTACAAGCCCTTATATATATGATTCATAACAACTGGGCTCTCCCCTTCTTTATATTTATCCGATTTATCTTCCTACTTCAATAGGCACATAGCCTGCATGATTCACACTGAAATAAATACTCCCCTATAGGCAGTCGGGTAGGTATCCGAGCTTCCTTTACTTCTTTACCTTTTTATGTTTCCACTTTAATTTTTTATTTCTATCATTGGGTAATATTGATTATAATGTATATGGTCTCTATCATATATTCACCTTGTTTTTTTATGTTTCTTACGTTTTATTCTTTGGTTAAGTTATGTTATTTCCTTTATTTTTATTTGTCCTATCACTCTATATTGCCGTCAGATTGATGAAGGTCCATACTGGACCGAAACGTCTCCATCTTGTACTTTGACTGCAATAAAGTTGGAAATACTAAATACTATAAGTTGAGTGCCAAGTTTTCTATTTCACTCTGTTCTGCTAATGACCTGAGGTTAGCATCCTCAATAATCAGAACCTCCCACTCCCGTCTCCAAGACTTTTCACGTGCTGCGCAAATTGTTTGGAATGCACTACCCAGGTTAATACGATTAATCCCCAATCCCCACAGTTTTAAGTGTTATGTTTCGGTAGCTGAGGAGGACAGGAACAACAGCAGGGCAGCCGAACACCTGAGATGTTGGTAACTGATGGGTTGCAGATTCCTAAACTAACGACACAACTAGAGGTAGCCGTGGAGCATTCCTACGTTGATCCTAGACGCCTCGTCACAGCCTGAGAGATAACTACACCTAAAGGCAGAAAGATGAAAGCTATCTGCCCCGGAGCAGATCCCCAAAGAAAATAGGAAGCCCCCAAACATATAATGGCGGTTAGACAAGATGAAAATACAAACATAAGCAGAAAATAGACTGAGCAAACGCTGGGGCTACAAGCTGACTAAATAGGATAGGATAGGAGAGATTACTTTCTGCAACCCAGAAAACCCTACAAAAATCCAACAATTCTGATTACAAAAATACTGAGATCACACGATCTCGCCACCCACTAAATCAGATCTCAGTGTGAACAAAAACCAAGCCGCAGCCGCTGAAAAAACAGGAAAAAGCAAATGAGCAAATAACAGTGGCTGCAGATAAACTGTGAGGAGCTCAGGCCCCAGGAGGGGACCTGGCTGACCTCCACAAAAGTGCAGAAAACAATGCAAAAAGAAAGCACAAAAAGAAAAGCAAAAAATATCTTATCTGAAAGCCGGAGATACTGGCAAGACTCCAGCAAACTTCCAAATGCACCAAGAACCACAATTGAGACAAGAACAATTGATCACCGGCAACCATCATGGGAGGGAACCTCCCTTATATCAGACCAGTCAGTGAACCCAGATTGCCACTTCTCGCTGAGAGGTTCAGTACTGTCTGTAACCACCAGAGGGAGCCTCTGCTCAGAAACCATCTCTAGCACATTCATAACAGTACCCCCCCTTGAGGAGGGGTCACCGAACCCTCACTTGTGCAACCAGCCCAATCAGGATGAGCTCGGTGATAGGCATGGATGAGTCTCCTAGCATGGATGTCCAAAGCAAACACCCAAGAATTGTCCTCCTGACCATAACCTCTCCACTTAACCAAATACTGGAGTTTCTGTCTAGAAAAACGAGAATCCAATATTTTCTCAACCACATACTCCAGATTGCCCTCAACCAAAACAGGGTCAGGAGGCGCAGCCATAGGAACCACTGGCTCGACAAACTTCTTCAATAAGGACTTGTGGAACACGTTATGGATCTTAAATGGCCCTGGAAGAAGAAAACGGAAGGAAACAGGATTAAGAATCTCCATGATCTTATAAGGTCCAATGAACCTGGGCTTAAACTTTGGAGATGCAACCCTCATAGGGATATTTCTTGAGGACAACCAAACCAAGTCCCCCACTTTAAACCGAGGACCATCAGTCCTATGCCGATTGGCAAACCGTTGGGCCTTCTCCTGAGAGAGAGACAACCTCTCCACTACCTGGTCCCAAATCTGCTGCATTCGCTCCACAACAGAGTCAACACCCGGACAGACAGAAGCCTCCGCCTGTCCCGAAGAAAATCGAGGGTGAAACCCAAAATTGCAGAAAAATGGAGACATCAAGGTGGCAGAGCTAGCCCTATTATTAAGAGCAAACTCAGCCAAAGGCAAAAAAGAGACCCAGTCATTTTGATCAGCAGACACAAAACATCTCAAATAAGTCTCCAAGGTCTGGTTTGTTCTCTTGGTTTGTCCATTGGTCTGAGGATGAAAAGCAGAGGAGAAAGATAATTGAACACCAAGTTTAGAACAAAATGTCCTCCAAAATCTGGAAACAAACTGGACTCCTCTGTCAGACACAAAGTTCTCCGGAATGCCATGTAACCGAACCACGTGCTGAAGGAACAAAGGCACCAATTCGGAGGAGAAAGGCAACTTAGGTAATGGCACAAGATGTATCATCTTGGAAAACCTATCACAGATTACCCAGATAACGGTCATTCTCTGAGAAACAGGGAGGTCGGAAATAAAATCCATAGAGATATGGGTCCATGGCCTCTTGTTCACAGGTAATGGCATTAACAAACCACTAGAGCGAGAGCAAGGCTTGGAGCGAGAGCAAGTCCCACAGGACTGCACAAATTCCCTGACGTCACGAGACAAAGTAGGCCACCAAAAGGACCGACTCACCAAGTCTCTGGTACCAAAAATCCCAGGATGACCAGCCAACGCGGAACAATGAATCTCAGACATCACACTCTTCTTCCACTGGTCTGGGACAAACAATTTCCCAATAGGGCAGCGCTCAGGTTTATTCTCCTGACACCCTTCCAAGGCCAGTCTCAAATTGGGCGAGATGGCGGAAAGAACTACACCCTCTTTCAAAATAACAGTAGGATCAGATAACTCAGGAGAGTCCGCAAAGAAACTCCTCGAGAGGGCATCCACCTTAACATTCTTAGTGCCAGGAAGAAAAGAAACCACAAAATTAAAACGTGTGAAAAACAAGGCCCACCTGGCCTGTCTAGGATTAAGTCGCTTGGCTGATTCGAGATAAACCAGATTCTTATGGTCCGTGAGGACCACCACCTGATGTTTGGCTCCTTCAAGCCAATGTCTCCACTCTTCAAAGGCCCACTTCATGGCCAATAACTCCCGATTACCCACGTCATAATTACGTTCAGTTGGAGAAAATTTTCGAGAGAAAAAGGCACAAGGGTTACTCTTAGAGGTCTCTGGATCTCTTTGGGACAAAACGGCACCTGCCCCAATTTCAGAGGCATCAACCTCCACCTGAAACAGTAGAGAAACATCAGGCTGCCGTAGAACAGGAGCAGAAGTGAATCTCTGCTTAAGTTCCTGAAACGCAGAGACTGCCTCAGGAGGCCAATTCACCACATCAGAACCCTTTTTGGTCAATTCAGTCAATGGTTTAACAACACCGGAGAAATTACCAATATATTTACGATAAAAATTGGCAAAACCCAAAAATCTCTGAAGAGCCTTCAATGAAGTAGGTTGGACCCAATCACAGATAGCGTGAACCTTGACCGGGTCCATTTCAATAACAGACGGAGACAAAATGAATCCCAGAAATGAGACCTTCTGTACTCCAAAAAGACACTTTGATCCCTTCACATACAGAGCATTCTCTCTCAAAATCTGGAACACAGTCAGAACATGTTTCACATGAGAGTCCCAGTCATTGGAAAAAATCAAGATATCATCCAAATTATCAATCAGAAATTTATCCACAAAATCCCTGAAAATATCATTCATGAAGGATTGGAAGACGGAAGGAGCATTAGTGAGCCCAAAAGGCATCACTAGGTACTCAAAATGCCCCTCTGGGGTATTAAACGCCGTCTTCTATTCATCCCCGTGCTTAATCCGAATAAGGTTATACGCCCCCCTGAGGTCAAGCTTGGTAAACCAACTAGCACTTTTCACCCTGGAAAACAGGTCAGAAATCAAGGGTAACGGATATTGATACTTCACAGTGATCTTATTCAAGAGACGATAATCAATACACAGCCTCAATGAACCATCCTTTTTGGCCACAAAGAAAAAACCGGCACCCAAGGGTGAAGAGGATGGTCTGATATGACCCTTCTCCAATGACTCCTTGATATAATATCGCATAGCATCGTGTTCAGGTACAGACAAGTTAAAAAGGCGACTTTTAGGAAATTTACCACCAATCACTAATTCAATAGCGCAATCGTAGCTCCTGTGAGGGGGCAAAGATGCAGATTTACTTTCACTAAATACATCCGAAAAATCAGTCAAAAAGTCAGGAACATCCTGAGACTTGGGAGAGGCAGAAAAAACAGGAGTGTCGGCATTAACACATTGGCAGCCCCAACTGGTCACAGACACAGATTTCCAATCCAAAACAGGATTATGAGACTGTAACCAAGGGAAACTTAGTACAATAATGTCATGCAGATTATGCAGCACCTGAAATTTGCAACTCTCCTGATGATCTGGTTCAACCCTCATTATCACCTGAGTAGAAAACTGGGGTTTATTCTCCGCCAAAGAGGTGGAATCAATGCCCAGTAGGGGAATAAGACTTCCGCAGGGGTACCATGGGAAACCCACAACGTTTGGCAAAGTCAAAATCCATCAGGTTAATAGCTGCTCCTGAATCAACAAAAGCCTGAGCAGAAAATGTGGACAGGGAGCAAATCAGGGTAACAGACAACAGAAATTTAGTCTGAACACTACCCAAGACAACTGAGCATGCAAAACGTCTTCCCCGCTTAGGGCAGACTGAAATAGCATGAGAGGCATCAATATCATTCAAAACAGGATCCCCAGGTGTCAGGGAAAAAGACCAATCCTGAGGATCGCCGAGCAGGAGGGAGATGACAATTTGAACCTGCTGTGCTGCGTTACCTGAGGACTTAGGCTTTAAGGCAAAAAACAACTTACAGTTATTTTTGAAATTCAGAAATTTAGCCCAATGCCCCAAAAACAAATCTGACATGGGAATCCTAGGTTCCACAACCGGCAACCCAGCAAGATAGGTAGCAATACTCCAAACCTCAGTGGCAAGCTGATCCACACGGCCAGACAACTGTGCAAACTCCATTGAGAGAAAAAAAAATCCTCCTCAGCACCCAGAGAAAAAGAGGGAAAAATGCAACAGACAAAAAAAAAAATCTCTGACAACTCTGACAACTTTTTTCTTTCCACACTATTTTTCCCTTCTGTGAGTACCATAGAATTTTCAGTTATTGCCGGTGATACTGTTATGTTTCGGTAGCTGAGGAGGACAGGAACAACAGCAGGGCAGCCGAACACCTGAGATGTTGGTAACTGATGGGTTGCAGATTCCTAAACTAACGACACAACTAGAGGTAGCCGTGGAGCGTTCCTACGTTGATCCTAGACGCCTCGTCACAGCCTGAGAGATAACTACACCTAAAGGCAGAAAGATGAAAGCTATCTGCCCCGGAGCAGATCCCCAAAGAAAATAGGAAGCCCCCAAACATATAATGGCGGTTAGACAAGATGAAAATACAAACATAGGCAGAAAATAGACTGAGCAAACGCTGGGGCCACAAGCTGACTAAATAGGATAGGACAGGAGAGATTACTTTCTGCAACCCAGAAAACCCTACAAAAATCCAACAATTCTGATTGCAAAAATACTGAGATCACACGATCTCGCCACCCACTAAATCAGATCTCAGTGTGAACAAAAATCAAGCCGCAGCCACTGAAAAAACAGGAAAAAGCAAATGAGCAAATAACAGTGGCTGCAGATAAACTGTGAGGAGCTCAGGCCCCAGGAGGGAACCTGGCTGACCTCCACAAAAGTGCAGAAAACAATGCAAAAAGCAAGCACAAAAAGAAAAGCAAAAAATATCTTATCTGAAAGCCGGAGATCCAGGCAAGACTCCAGCAAACTTCCAAACGAACCAGGAACCACAATTGAGACAAGAACAATTGATCACCGGCAACCATCATAGGAGGGAACCTCCCTTATATCAGACCAGTCAGTGAACCCAGATTGCCACTCCTCGCTGAAAGGTTCAGTACTGTCTGTAACCACCAGAGGAAGCCTCTGCTCAGAAACCATCTCTAGAACATTCATAACATTTAAGCGTGCCCTAAAAACGATTTTGTTCAGACTGGCATACCGCCTCAATGCATTAACCTAACTATCCCTGTTGGCCCATTCAAAAAAAAAAAAAAATTCTACCATAATCAGGTACCTCTTATTATGTTCTCACCCGCTTTATGCATTTAATAGCCCTCTGTGTCTGTACTGTTACATACATTGGCTGTTAACTGGTTCATGCAGAATTACATGAATACCCGATTCTTACACTATGGCTTTGTCCGAACAATGAAAGCAATTGTTACCATCCACCTTTTGTGTATCCCCTTTTTCCTCATAGATGTAAGCTTGCGAGCAGGGCCCTCATTCCTCTTGGTATCTACTTTGATCTGTGTTTATTGTTACGCTGTAATGTCTATTGTCTGTACAAGTCCCCTCTATAATGTAAAGTGCTGCGGAATATGTTGGCGCTATAGAAATAAAAATTATTATTATTATTAAAAGACCCAGAGAAGAGCTAAGCATGTGTCAACTGCCATTCTACTGTAGGAATATAGTCTATGAAGCAGACAGAGGTTACATGTTAAAGAGGTTGTTGAGTTTTAAGTTACAAGTCACTCTGTGACTGCAGACTCATGAATCCTCACAATGCTCGCAGTGCTGTGGTGATTCGGTGGGCGTGTGACTTCAGGTATGTGATTTGCAAATGTAGGAGAGAGATCCCCCGCTGTGCAGGTGGGCCGGTATATGAGATCCAGTCTGAAAAAGAAGGGGACCACCCCATCCGAACAGTGTACCGCAATATGTTATGGCCCTGTATATCCGCGGACCCCGAGCGGGCCGAGGTCTCTCTGCATGCCCCAGATGCTCCGTTAACCATTTGGGATGATGAAGACGAAGAGGAACTTCCTGTAATACCAGCGGACACTCCCAGGGCCAGTGCCCAGTTGGCCCCAGCCACCCAACCACCTTCCGCCACCCCAGAGGACTCCACCCTGACCATCGAACCGCGACGCTTCGAGCAGTCCACAGCAGGAAAACCCCCTGAACGATATGAAAAAGATCAGTTCGTGTGGCAGAGACAACTCCAGCACCACAACAACAACACGAACCCCCCCAAACTCTCGCCCGAGGATGGGCGAGCAAAAAGGATGGGGGAATGTAGGAGAGAGAGCCCCCGCTGTTCAACCGGGCCGGAACTAAGGTGGCTGTCACTTAGGTTCCCAGGAGGTCTGTTCCCGGGGGAAGTAACTACAGGACGATACAGAGACGCTTCTAGAAAGGATGGGGGCGGGGCAACTATAAAAGGAGCTCAAGAGACCAACAGGGGGCACTTGACACGGAGGAAGACAAGAGGCAGGAGGGAGGAGCTTGAGTGGCACTGGAGAGCAGGGGAGGGCCAGCGCCTTTGAGAGAGAAAGGACAGGGGCCCAGATAACCCAGTGAGAGGACGGTACCGAGTGAAGCGAGGAAGAGACGCAATGCTGACACCCGCAGCCGCCACTGCCCCGCTCTACACCGCAGCTGCAGCCTGAGCATTGCCACCTGCGGCCACCACCGCCCTGCTCCATACTGTGGCTGCAGCCTGTGCGCTGCCCCCCACAGCCGCCACCGCCCCGCTCCACACCGTGACCGCTGCCTGCCCACGGCTTCCGCCGCCCCGCTCCTTACCGCGGCTGCGGCCTGTGTGTTGCCACCCGCATCCGCCGCTGCTCCATTGCATCCCGCTGCTGCGGCCTGTACGTCAGGGCTCGCGGCTGCCACTGCCTTGCCTTCGAGGGGGGCAGTCCAGACGCCGGGGAACTCTTCCAGGGCCTGTTGCGCCCCCTCCGCACCTGGGCGTAGGAACGCCAGAAGCCTACGAACGCTCCTCGTCAGCTGGGCCCATCGACTGAACCGCCGAACGGACACCGACCGGACAACAGCTCTACTGGACATCAGAGAAGGATAAGTGACACTCTGTTTATTGTTCATTAATATTTCTAAGACTTGTAGTCAGCCATATCAGGGCCATATAGTTGTCGGCACCTGCCAATTAGCCGTATGCCAAGTTATTTGTGTATTATTGTCTTACTTCCCTGCGAGGAGCACTATTGTCAGCTTACCAGCTATCTGTATAACCCCCTATATAAATGTTGAATTTAAGCTTGCTCCGTCTGCGGCTCGTCACTGCATCCCGCGTACCTGCGAATACTACACATACATGACAACTGGCCTTGCTCGGCCTCACTTATTATACCTGTATTGAGCAAGGCCAGAAACAGTCTAGTTGTAATGTGGCCAGGAATATACATATCACATACTTAATCACATAACTGCCCGCTCCCACCAGCAGCACTAGACAATCCTCACAGCGCACATGATGTGATGATTCACATATAGTGACTTTAGACTTATAGCTTAAGATCGGACAACCTTTTTAACGATGGGCCGCTACTCATGGGCCACAGCTGTGTGCTTGCCCCAGGCTAAAATTTGCCAGCCAGCCCCTGCCTGTCCCTCACTCTACAACATATTCATTAAAGGGAAACATATAGTATAATGACTGAATAATAAACATATTTACATTGAATGCACGGGGGGTCATACAGAAAGAGGAAAGGGCACAACTGAGGGGACCTGCCCCCCCTTACACATGTATCCCCCAACCTCGAAAAACCAGTTCTGTACTTGTCCTGCATGACTGCAGGTTAATTCCATTGGGTATGTCAGGACCACCCTGAATACTTGCCATTCTTTTGTTTACCTGTATACAAAACCTATATTTTAGTCTAAAAATAAACAGGAATTTGCATTGAATATAAAACTGCTGTATCTCTGTGTGTTGCTTCCTCCGAGCTGTCTGTATACATTCATTTATATTCAATTTGGCACAACACTATATTGCAAGCAGATAATTTGGCTCACACCTACTAACTTGAAGAAGTCTCTTTCCTTTCTTTTCATCAACTAACCAAGCTCTGCCCTGAACAAACAGCCTGGTATATATTCAATTTTATAAAAATTACTCTTTTCCCGCTGTTAGATGTGCCGATAATTAGGGAATGAGCGTTCCTAGGAATGCTGATTCCCAGCTATTGTGCCATCTAAAGATGTGCAATCTTATTAAATTGGATTAAAGATCATCATTCTCATCAGTACAATGTCCTAAGATGACATGATGTACTGCTGAGAACAATGATATTCTATGCTTACAGAACAATCATATTAAAGATTGTTCTGAGTGCATAGAATTGCGTCTGGCTAATCTTTACAGCTATTAAAGGGAAGGTGCCGTGTTTTTTATATTATTAAAAAAATAAAAATGTTAAATTCCTTATTTTTATAACATATTTTCAAGTGCACAGTGTTTATAGGTTTTTTAATTATTTTTTTTTTCAGCCACTGGGCAAATTATCCTGCATATAGTTGATAGATGGTTTTCACAGCCCTAATCAACACATAAAGAGCCAGCATTAGATTGGGTGTCAGTCATGCAGGCTTTTTCCAAGCAATTCTATAATGTTGGAAAAGACCATTGATATAGCTGCCAGCTTGGTTGACTGATGAAAATGAATAGATTTAGCTTGAACTCCATAGAAAATCTTTAGTGAGATTTGAATAGGGTGGTTTCAGCATGTAAACCCAAGAATAAATTAGAGGAACAACCTGAAAACGGTGTAGAAAATGGGGCCCTAAATCAATTATCAGCCTAACAAAAAAACCCTAAAAGGATATCTTTAGTAAATATGTGTCGACCCGCCACCACAATTGTGGGTTACCAGGGCAATGGGGTACTCAGAGCCGAGCCCATGGAAGTCTATGGGGATTGTCACAGGTAGCGGTGGCTCGGTCTGTGGCCCTAGCGGTCTGGCGTATGTTGGGGGAATATTTACAGGGATAGATATATTTACAGTTCGTGACGCCACCTGTAGTCTTCTGGTAATTTATACCAGCGCTGCTGTAGATCTCTGAGGGGATGGTGAGGCAGCTAGATGTCGGGTCCCCTACAGGTGGGACTCTTCCCTCAGGTCGGTAGTTAAGGCAGGGTTGTGCGAATGCAAGTAAATAACACAGTCTCACACAGTCAGCGTCTTTCCATACCTTTACTTGTAAGATGTTCAGGCAGGTCCCAGGGAGGCTGATCCAAGGAGAGTGTGTTTTGAGATAGCAGCTGGACAAGTTAGGGGCCTCCTTTCCTTTCACAACAATGAGTACAACCAGCATGAAGCGTAGTTCCCTCTATAACTCCAGCTATTCCATAGCTGTACTGCCCAGTCAGTTTTGTGGTCGGAGCCTTCCTGTGAGAGAGCTGAATTCCTATCTTGCTGATCAGGCTCAAAGTCTTCACTCCCCCTGACCCCAGTTACGTACCGACTATTCGGGGCTGCTTACCGCGACCTAAGGACCGGTAAGTCTCTGGTTTTCTTACCACTATGCTTGAAGCTAATAGTGATCCTTCGGTCCCCAGTGACCGGTTACAACGTGCAGGACTTCTTCAATCCAAAAGCACTTTTCAAATAATCTTTCCACTGTGCCTTTCGCCTTGTCCTCGCTTGTAGCATAAACACTCACACTTGCAAAAAGTCGTATAATCACTCCCTTCTTCTCTTCCTTCAGAGTTAGTTAACAGATTCTCAGTTATCCACTAGGCAGGAGCACGTCTCTGAACCTTTCACTGTCCTTGGGACAGGCGACTGAAGTATTTCTGCACTAAGCTCTTCTTTCTTTGTCAATGTATTCAAGTGAGGTACAGCTCTGACCAGGCTGAGGTGATCTATATCTCGCCCTTACTGGCCTCCACTTGCTGAACTGCTGCAGAACCAGGCTGGACTGCTTCCTCCCTCCAAGTCCCAGCTAGACTCCACACGTCTGCTCTGTCCGAAGACAGGAAACTGACTACTCTGATCACTCAACAAATATACACCGGCCACTCCCTCACAAGTGACTACACTACCCTAAGGGTGTGTCTAGTGTATGTTGAGTGAATGGGTATTGAGCATTAAACTGCCATCTCTCCACACACTCTCCAGGGTACTGCGTGTGCCTAACACCAGGGCTACACATTCCCCCATGGTAAAAGACAGCACTCCCGGGCTGTAAAATACAAAGAGACAGTTTTGTTTATGCATTAAAACATCAACAATAAACATTAATTCGTCCCATCCGGGAGGTAAGGATGTCTTGAACGTTGCAAACAAAAACATTAGATATAGAAAAGTACAAAAAGTATTAAGGCATCAAAACATTCAATAAATACACAGTATTCTTGTGAAGGACCCGCACCAAACCTTCAACGTGGGTCCTGGGTGGGCTGCAGGACTTAGGAATGCAGACCTCACTCAGTGCCACACCACACGGGTTTTTGTATTCAGAGGTAGTTGTGCTGGTTTTATGTAAAACCAAGATAAGGCACCGAAGCGCAACTATATACAAATAAGTTCTGGGCTGGCACAGTCCTCAACCTCAAAGTCCATAGTAAGCAAAACGACATATCTTATATCACATTTTAATAATAATAAAGTGCAAAACTTTTTCTCTGTTTACCCAGCCGGGCATTCTACTGTTAGCAATATATATATATGTTATATACGTTATACTCATTCAACTTGTGCAAAAAATTGGCAAACTTCTTAAACTTTTTACAACTTTACTTATGGTAGACCCCTATCTGGATCTCACCGGTTCTCTTTACTGTTTAATTATTCATTTACTTAAATACACTTTCCACCCCGGGGGCTGGAACAATGCGGTGTTCCCTAGATCCCAGAACTAACAAGTCGTGACCTGCTATTGGGGTTTGAGTTGCCACAGTTCTTGTGCGAACCTCTAGGGGCGCAACGGGTACATTCTCCTTGCGAGACACCGATTGCGTTTCAATCTGAGTCACAGTTAACGATATGGATCGTGTCATGGATTGCGATGGAAACTGGGTCGCATGTTGCGATGTAGAAGGATAACGGTATACAGGTGTCGCTTCCACTTGCGAAGTACCTGCAGGGGGCGATGCTGGGGCACGGCCGGATACTGCTTGTGCTGGAGACGGGGACGCTGCGGTAGTGGTGACGTTACCTGCGTCTGGGACGGGGTCACGGACGATGGTGACGTTAAGGGCATACCATCCCTTCATTCCCCAGTGCCGTGTATATGTGACAATGTCTCCATTAACTAAGTCCCTCCCGGGATGGCCTTGCGGTAGGTGGGATTCTACGTCCCTGCGACTAACAAAGACCCCTGGGTAGAGGCCCGGTTCACGGATGAAGCCCCAGCCCTTCCGAAGCTGGAACTCAGTCACACACCCCTGCCGCCGCGGTTCCCTCAGGGTACCTTTCTCTCTCCGGACACTCTCCTTGTCCGCGATCAGCTCTGCATGTTGCCGCTGACGGTTCCGCTGAGCTTCCGCTCTTCCTCCTGCTGGCGTTTCTGCTTCTCCTCACGACGCTGCCACTCATATTCCCACTGGGCGGTGTAGGCGACGTCATCCAGGCGCGCCATCTCGTCCCAGTCGACGTCTGGTAACGACGGACAGGACCCCTCCGGTGTCCCTGCCGGGGATCGATCATCTGCTGCGGCCTCCTGGCCGGGCGGGCGTTCCGGAACTGGCGGTACCTCCTCAACCTCCTTCGCCTCCACCGCTTCACCGGTGGGATCAGGATTGGTACTTTCGGGGGCAGCCTCCGGTTGCTCCTTTGCCTTAGGCAGCAGAATCTTCGGTAACTCGAATCGTGGGGGGTCGTTGAGGGGAGAGATCACCGCGTCCCACAGCCTCCGCTGCTCCAGGGTACGCCGGCGTCTCTCGATCTCTTCAAATCCAGGTTGGTACTGGACCATCTTCTTCAGGCGTGCATTTTCTTCCTGAATTTCTAGCAACGCTTGCTGCAAGTGCAGGACCACGGATGACTCCGGTGCTGGTGGCAGCTTGGCTGGGGCACGGGGCCTGCCTTCCTCCGCTTCCCTGCTCGGCTGCACACGTCCTGCTTCCATGATGTTCCAGAAGATTCTTTCTTCTTCCTCCAGAGACGTCCGGTCTCTTCCGTGGAGGCGGGGTTTGCGTCTCCTCCTCTTTGCAGGAAAGGTGAAGAGGAGGCGGACCTCCTTTGCTGTAGGGCAGGATCGCATATTGTAATAGCACTTTGAGAGGGCAGGCATTTTCTTCGCGCCACAGGGGGGTACACGCCCACGAAGGTACCCACCTTCTTCTCCAGCGCCTGAGGGCGCGAATATGGCGACAAAGATGGCGATTTTTGGCGCCAAAAGTGCAAACAGTCCTTTTTACAAAAACAACTCCATAGGCACACAGGGCTCGCAATTTTGCGAGTTTCGTATCCTGTTCGTGACGCCAAATTTTTGTGTCGACCCGCCACCACAATTGTGGGTTACCAGGGCAATGGGGTACTCAGAGCCGAGCCCATGGAAGTCTATGGGGATTGTCACAGGTAGCGGTGGCTCGGTCTGTGGCCCTAGCGGTCTGGCGTATGTTGGGGGAATATTTACAGGGGATAGATATATTTACAGTTCGTGACGCCACCTGTAGTCTTCTGGTAATTTATACCAGCGCTGCTGTAGATCTCTGAGGGGATGGTGAGGCAGCTAGATGTCGGGTCCCCTACAGGTGGGACTCTTCCCTCAGGTCGGTAGTTAAGGCAGGGTTGTGCAGGAATGCAAGTAAATAACACAGTCTCACACAGTCAGCGTCTTTCCATACCTTTACTTGTAAGATGTTCAGGCAGGTCCCAGGGAGGCTGATCCAAGGAGAGTGTGTTTTGAGATAGCAGCTGGACAAGTTAGGGGCCTCCTTTCCTTTCACAACAATGAGTACAACCAGCATGAAGCGTAGTTCCCTCTATAACTCCAGCTATTCCATAGCTGTACTGCCCAGTCAGTTTTGTGGTCGGAGCCTTCCTGTGAGAGAGCTGAATTCCTATCTTGCTGATCAGGCTCAAAGTCTTCACTCCCCCTGACCCCAGTTACGTACCGACTATTCGGGGCTGCTTACCGCGACCTAAGGACCGGTAAGTCTCTGGTTTTCTTACCACTATGCTTGAAGCTAATAGTGATCCTTCGGTCCCCAGTGACCGGTTACAACGTGCAGGACTTCTTCAATCCAAAAGCACTTTTCAAATAATCTTTCCACTGTGCCTTTCGCCTTGTCCTCGCTTGTAGCATAAACACTCACACTTGCAAAAAGTCGTATAATCACTCCCTTCTTCTCTTCCTTCAGAGTTAGTTAACAGATTCTCAGTTATCCACTAGGCAGGAGCACGTCTCTGAACCTTTCACTGTCCTTGGGACAGGCGACTGAAGTATTTCTGCACTAAGCTCTTCTTTCTTTGTCAATGTATTCAAGTGAGGTACAGCTCTGACCAGGCTGAGGTGATCTATATCTCGCCCTTACTGGCCTCCACTTGCTGAACTGCTGCAGAACCAGGCTGGACTGCTTCCTCCCTCCAAGTCCCAGCTAGACTCCACACGTCTGCTCTGTCCGAAGACAGGAAACTGACTACTCTGATCACTCAACAAATATACACCGGCCACTCCCTCACAAGTGACTACACTACCCTAAGGGTGTGTCTAGTGTATGTTGAGTGAATGGGTATTGAGCATTAAACTGCCATCTCTCCACACACTCTCCAGGGTACTGCGTGTGCCTAACACCAGGGCTACACAAATACACATTAAAAACACTCGAAAATTTAGAACCATCAAGGATAGACCTGTAAGGGAATGTACAGGTCAACTATGAAGGTAGCCCAGGCCTAACTATCTATCCCAAAATATTTTCTAAATTGACCGTACCTGTTGGCAGATGTTAGCACCCTAGAGTAGATGATGTGGCATCCTTGCTCAACTTAGAGTAACCCTTGCCATAGGGGACCTGGCAGCATGTTTCCCTTAGGTAAATAATGCCCTGCTGACATGCTTTTATATACTTTTGTGACACACTTTATCTCTTCTATTTGCATATTAGCTGCTAACATTGTCACATTAACTTCTCAGTAGAGTTGAGCGAAACAGGTCGGTCAGATTTATAAGTCGCCGACTTTCGCCAAAGTCGGGTTTTGCTGACCGAAACCCGACCACGGCGTGAAGTCGGCCATGCGGTCGGCAAATTGAGCGCCAAAGTCGGATTTGCCAGAATGCTTTCAGGCACCTTTTTTCAGCCAGTGAGCAAGGACGTACACTGTGGGCAACGAGATGACATGTGCAGCGTCCACCACCATCTTAGAGAAGGGCATTGCAGTGATTGGCTTGCTTTGGGGGGCGTCATAGTGTCTATAAAAGCCCTGACCGCAGACCTCCATTTTACTTCTGCCGATCTTAACAGTAGGGAGAGGTTGCTGACGCTGTTTATCAGTAGGGAGAGAGTTAGGGCTGGAAAGAGAAGTTCTTCTGTGCTTATGCTGATAGCAATTGTGCTGTACAGTTAATGTGCAGTGACAGGGGAGGATTTTCTTGTGTGCCGCAGTGCTGGTTATTAGGCTGCCTGATAGCTGTATTGCTGTGTGTACACTGCTGTGCAGACTGCTTTTTACACAGCACTAATACTTTTATTCTATTTTTCTGCACAGTTACCGACCATTCATTTTTTCCCACACCATATAGAGCTGTACGCTCCTCACACATTACCGTGTATCAGCTGGTATCAATGACAAATACATGCTGACTATCTGTGTGTGACTCCGGAAATAAATACGGAGATTAAATTTTTCACTACACTGTATACAGCTGTCCGCTTCTGATACAGTACCGTATATCTGCTCTTTGTATTACGGTCAAATCCATACTGAGAGAGCGTCTGTGTGTGACTCCGGAAATATATACGGAGATTTACATTTTCCCCTACACCGTATACAGCTGTACGCTTCTGATACACTACAGTTTTTCTGTTTTTTGTATTCTGGTCAAATTTATACTGAGTGAGCGTCTGTGTGTTACTCCGGAATATATACGGAGATTTAAATTTTTCCCTACACCTTATAAAGCTGTCTCCTTCTGATACAGTACCATATATCTGATCTTTGTATTCTGGTCAAATCCATACTGAGAGAGCGTCTGTATGTGACTCCAGAAATATATACGGAGATTTACATTTTCCCCTACACCGTATACAGCTGTACACTGCTGATACAGTACCGTTTTTCTGCTTTTTGTATTCTGGTCAAATCCATACTGAGTGAGCGTCTGTGTCTGACTCCGGAAATACATACGGAGATTTACATTTTTGCCTACACCTTATACAGCTGTATGCTCCTCATACAGTACCATATATCTGCTGGTATTTTTGGTACATTTTCCCAAACATGAGGAAGTATGGTGGAAGAGGCCGTGGACGTGGGCGGGGGGGGGAAGCTGGTACTGATGGTGGTGCATCTGCTGGTGGTGCAAAAAGCGCAATAGCACCTAAGGCAGGAGGTGTGGAGCCTGCGTCATCGTCTGGCTCCAGAAGGCCTGGAAGGCTCCCTTTCCTGGGAGTAGGTAAACCGATTTTAAAGGAGGAGCATCAGGAACAGGTTTTGGCTTACATTGCGAAACAGCCTCCAGCTCTATCGCCTCCTTTTCTGAAGTTTCAAAAAATGCAAGCACTGAGTCGTCAGTGCAGGCTTCTGGTCAGGAACAACACCTTTCCTGGAGCTCTATTCACATACCATGCCTGGGTTATCAAGTGAAATCCTGAATTCCCCAGTCCAAGATGAATATGACATGGAGTGCACTGATGCACAGCCACTGCTATATGATTCTGCTGGTGCATTCACCCAGAGCACTGCATTGCCCTCGCAGTTTACTGAGCCAGATTCTGACCCTGATGAAACTCAGGTGCCCCTTCCCGCATACTATACCACCTTACACGGTGACACAGAGGAAGATGCAGATGAAATTGAAGAGGAGGTGATGGATGACTCAGTTGTTGACCCGGATTGGCATCCATTGGGGAAGAGGGTGCTGTTGGCAATAGCTCAGAAGAGGAGGAGGATCCGCAGCAGGCATTGATACCACAGCTGCGGTTATCTGGCAGGCCCGTAGCAGTCCAAAAACATGTTAAAAAAACAAAAATGGTTGCAGGACAGCTTGGCCAGATGGTCAAATTAGCACAGGGTGCAAGCCCTGAAAATTTATCCCATATTAGGAAGAGTGCAATGTGGCACTTTTTTGACCAAAATCCTATTGATGAGGCAAACATTATCTGTAAGAAGTGCGGAAGGACCTTTAGCCGAGGGAAAAATCTCTGAAATTTGAATACCAGTTGCATGCTTAGACATTTAAACACCATGCACTTGCAAGCATGGACGGACTACAAAACCTCAGGTAGCACACGTGCACCTGCTCCGACTGAAGGTAGCCAGCAACGCTACATCGCTTCCCCCACTGTAAGCCCACGGTTAGCACACCACCAGCAAGAAATGTTGAGGCGTCGTCGCAAGGCCAAAGCAGTCAGGGAATCACAATGTTTTTCCAATGAAAGACTGAATCTAGGCCATCAGCACCACCACCACCATCACCAACCCCCTTTCAGTCCGCCATGTCCACTGCTAGTTCCCCCATATGCAGCTCTCAAGTCCAGCTCACCCTAGCAGACACTCTGAGCAGGACAAGAAAGTACTCATCCTCTCATCCTCGTACACTGGCTTTGAACGCCTACATTGCCAAACTGATCTCATTAGAGATGATGCCCTTCCGTTTGGTTGAAAGCGCAGCATTCCGAGAGCTCATGGCCTACGCTGTCCCACGCTAAGACCTACTCAGTCGGCACTTCTTATCTAGAAAAGCCATCCCTGCCCTCCACCTGCATGTGAAAGACCGCATTGTACATGCACTCAAACAATCAGTGAGTGGAAAGGTGCACCTCACAACAGATGCATGGGCCAGTAGGCATGGCCAGGCCCGTTACGTGTCTATCACTGCGCACTAGGTTAATGTGGTGGATGCAGAGTCCACAGGGGACAGCGGCGGTGGGACAGTGCTGCCTTACCCACGGTATAGGCAACAGTTGGCTGTAAGCGTTTGACCCTCCTCCTCCTCCAGAAGCGAAAGCTCGTCGACAGAGCGCAGTCACACAAGCACTCCATCTGCAGCTGCCAGTGTTGTACACGAGGAGTCCCACTATCGAACAGCCAGTGGTAGGCGTCAGCAGGCTGTTTTAAAGATGATGTCTTTGGGCGACAACAGACACACCGCTGAGGTACTGGCCGACTACTTGCAGCGAGAAACTGAGTCATGGCTGGGCAGTCTACATCTTGAGCCAGGCAAGGTAGTCAGTGATAACGGATGTAATTTTGTGGCGGCCATAGCCTTGGCAAAACTCAGACGCATACCTTGCCTGGCTCACACCTTGAACCTGGTGGTGCAGTGCTTCATAAATTATTATGCAGAGTTACCAGCCCTGCTCCATAAGGTGCGAAGACTGTGCTTGCACATCCATCGCTCGCCCGTAGACTCCAGTCGTATGCAGAGGCTGCAGCGATCGCTCCACCTCCCCAAGCACCGCCTAATCATGGACGTTGCAACAAGGTGGAACTCCACCATGCACGTGGTTGAGAGGCTGTGCGAACAGAGGCAGGCTGTAATGCATTTGTGGGAGGATACACGGGCAGGCAGTTTTTCAGGGCAGACATCGAGTTATCGGGTGTGCAGTGGTCAAAGCTGAAAGACCTCTGTAAAGTCCTTCAGTGTTTTGAGGAATGCACACGGCTGGTAAGCGCAGACGACGCCATCATAAGCATGAGCATCCCACTTATGCGTCTGCTCATGCAAACTTTGACGCACATTAAGGATCAGGCGTCTGCAGCGGAGGAGGAGGGAAGCCTTGATGACAGTCAGGCATTGTCTGCTCAGGGAACTGTCCTGGACGAGGTTGTGGAAGAAGAGGAAGAGTTCATTCCCCTTTGACTACTGGGCCTGTAAACTGGACAACTGGCCTGAATTGGCACAATATGCCTTACAGGAGCTCGCTTGCCCTGCTAGTAGTGTGCTATCAGAAAGAGTCTTCAGTGCTGCTGGATCAATCCTGACAGAAAGAAGGACCCGGCTGTCGACCCAAAATGTTGGTGATCTCACCTTCATTAAAATGAACCATGCCTGGGTTTCAAAGGATTTTGTACCACATTCCCCTGATGACACATAGGTTGCCAGCAAAATGGCTCGCTTTGTCCTCCTCTTCCTCCGACTTCTCCAATTCCTCCATTTGCAGATGCTGAACGTCCAGCCTACATCTCAACATATGTCAGTTTTTTCACCTCCCTAACTGGGCTGTACCCCCCAGGGCCGGCTTCAGCACCTGGCTGACCCGGGCAAGTGCCGGGGCCCTGAGCAGGTGGGGGGGCCCACTCGCTGTCAGAGACACCGGTGTACTATGAGGGGCCCTGTGCCAGTGCCGGCGCCCACGAGTGGGTCCCAACTGCTTGCTCAGGGCCCCAGCACTTACAATACTTACCTCTCCCTGCTCCACCGCTGTGATGTCTTCTGCGTTTCCTGACAGTAAAATTCAGGTCAGAGAGGGTTATTGCGTCACATCTGTGCGCCCTCTGCCTGAACAGTCACAGTGCAGAGAGCTGGAAGATGGCGACACTGAGGAGTCCAGAGTAGAGCAGTGCCCAGCGAGGAGAGGTATTTCATTTTTTTAATGTTTGAAGCAATAAATGGGGAGCATTATACACTGGAGAATTTTATATGGGGCCCATCATACACTTGAGCATCATAGATAGGGCTTATTATACACTGGAGCATTATATATGGGGCCCATCATACACTGGAGCATTATAAATGGGGCCCATCATACACTGGAGCATCATATACGGGGCCCATTATACACTGGAGCATCATATGGGGCCCATTATATATGGAGCATTAAATAGGCCCATCATACACTGGAGCATCATCCATGGGGCCCATCATTGGCTGGAGCATCATATGGGGTCCATTATATATGGCGCATCATATGGGGCACATTATATATGGAGCATCACATGGAGCCCATTATATATGGAGCATTATAAATGGGGACCATTATATTTGGAGCATTATATGGGGCTCATCATACACTGGAGCATCATATATGGGGCCCATCATATACTAGAGCATCATATGGGGTTCATTATTTTATGGGGCATCATATAGGGTCATTTATATATGGAGCACATATGGGACCTATTCTATATGGAGCATTATATGGATCCGATTCTGTATGGAGCAATATATGGGGCCCATCATATACTGTATGGAGCTTTACATGCGACTCATTATACTGTATGGAGCAATATGTGGGGCTCATTATATTCTATAGGGACCGTCCTATACTGTATGGCACATTATCTGGGGACCATCATATACTGGAGCATTATGTGGAGCTCATCATATACTGTATGGAACATTATATGGGACCAATTATGTATGGAGCAATATATGGGGCTCATTATTTTGTATGGAGCAATACATGTGGCTCATTATACTGTATGAAGCATTATATTCGGCCCATTATTCTGTATGGAGCATCATATATGGGGCTCATTATTCTGTATGGAGCAATATATGGGGCTCATTATTCTGTATAGAGCAATATATGGGGCTCATTATTCTGTATGGCGCACTATGTGGTGCCCATAATACTGTATGGAGGACTATACTGTCCGGTTTTTGAGCTATTGTAGAATTTACAATAGATATCACTCATGTAATGTAAGAAGTGAAGTATTTGTCATTGTACTATACCTATATTTCTCTGCCGTATCGGAGCATCATGAATTGTGGTATGTGTTAAAGGGGCCCACTGAAACTCTTTCGCCCGGGGCCCACGAAAACCTGGAGCCAGCCCTGCCCCCCCACAACTTTAGCCAAATAACCCCCAGTTTTCAATGCGTAACTATTATTATAAAGTAAATTAAGGTTGCCAAGCTTAAGGAATAAGAATTGATGTTGTTGTCATTGAAATGGGCACTGTAGGTGTGTTTACTGTCCTCTCACTGCCGACTTTTCTTTCCCATTGACTTGCATTGGGGTCGGGTCGAGTTTCAGGCGGAACACCGACTTTTTCCGATAGTCAGTCGATTTCGTTCGACTTGACTTTTGATAAAGTCGGGTGGTCCGAAACCCGACTCGACTCTCCTGAAGGCAAAGTCGCTCATCTCTACTGCTCAGCACTGTTTGCACTTTACATCTTACTTCATTTGCTCACACAGCTTTTGCTGCATTACATATGTTTTTGGAACTGCATTTTTGCACATATTTTTGTACTTACATTATATATATTATTTAAATTAATTTTCACTGCAATTTGATTCTCACTGGTGTCTTTGACATACAGTCATGGCCAAAAGTTTTGAGAATGACACAAATATTATATTTTCACATGATCTGCTGCCCTCTGGTTTTTATGTGTGTTTGACAGATGTTTTCATCACAGACAGAAATATAATAATTGCAAACATATGAGTAACAAAAGCTTATATTGACAGTTAGAATGAGTTAATGCAGCAAGTCAATATTTGCAGTGTTGACCCTTCTTCTTCAGGACCTCTGCAATTCTCCCTGGCATGCTCTCAATCAACTTCTGGACCAAATCCTGACTGATAGCAGTCCATTCTTGCACAATCAATGCTTTCATTTTGTCAGAATTTTTAGGTTTTTGTTTGTCTACCCGTCTCTTGATTGACCACAAGTTCTCAATAGGATTAAGATCTGGGGAGTTTCCAGGCAATGGACCCAAAATCTCTATGTTTTGTTCCCTGAGCCATTTAGTTATCACCTTTGCTTTATGGCAAGGCGCTCCATCATGCTGGAAAAGGCATTGTTGATCGCCAAACTGCTCTTGGAGGGTTGGGAGAAGTTGCTCTTTGAGGAAATTCTGGTACCATTCTTTATTCGTGGCTGTGTTTTAAGGCAAGACTGTGAGAGAGCCGATTCCCTTGGGGTTGAGAATCAACCCCACACATGAATGGTTTCAGGATGCTTAACTTTTGGCATGAGACAAGACTGGTGGTAGCGCTCACCTTGTCTTCTCCGAATGAGGCGTTTTCCTGATGTCCCAAACAATCGAAAAGGGGATTCATCAGAGAAAATAACTTTACCCCGGTCCTCAGCAGTCCACTGCCTGTACCTTTTGCAGAATATCAGTCTGTCCATGATGTTTTTTCTGGAGAGAAGTGGCTTCTTTGCTGCCCTCCTTGAGACCAGGCCTTGCTCCAAGAGTCTCCGCCTCACAGTGCGTGCAGATGCACTCACACCTGCCTGCTGCCATTCCTGAGCAAGCTCTGCACTGCTGGTAACCCGATCCCGCAGCTGAAACACTTTTAAGAGACGGTCCTGGCGCTTGCTGGTCTTTCTTGGGCGCCCTGAAGCCTTTTTGGCAACAATGGAACCTCTCTCCTTGAAGTTCTTGATGATGCGATAGATTGTTGACTGAGGTGCAATCTTTCTAGCTGCGATACTCTTCCCTGTTAGGCAATTTTTGTGCATTGCAATGATGACTGCACGTGTTTCTTTAGAGATAACCATGGTTAACAGAAGAGAAACAATGATGCCAAGCACCAGCCTCCTTTTAAAGTGTCCAGTGGTGTCTTACGTAATCATGACAGATTGATCTCCAGCCATGTCCTCATCAACACCCACACCTGTGTTAATGGAGCAATCACTGAAAAGAGGTTAGCTGGTCCTTTTAAGGCAGGGCTGCAATGATGTTGAAATGTGTTTTGGGGGATAAAGTTCATTTTCTAGCCAAATATAGACTTTGCAAGTAATTGCTGTTAAGCTGATCACTCTTTATAACATTCTGGAGTATATGCAAATGGCCATTAGAAAAAGTGAAGCAGTAGACTTTGTAAAAATTAATATTTGTGTCATTCTCAAAACTTTTGGCCATGACTGTATGTTGTATTATTAACCCCTTCAAGACCCAGCCTATTTTGACCTTAAAGACCTTGCCATTTTTTGCAATTCTGACCAGTGTCCCTTTATGAGGTAATAACTCAGGAACGCTTCAACGGATCCTAGCGATTCTGAGATTGTTTTTTCGTGACATATTGGGCTTCATGTTAGTGGTAAATTTAAGTCGATAATTTTTGCGTTTATTTGTGAAAAAAATGAAAATTTTGAAAATTTTGTAATTTTCAAATTTTTAATTTTTATTCTGTTAAACTAGAGAGTTATGTGACACAAAATAGTTAATAAATAACATTTCCCACATGTCTACTTTACATCAGCACAATTTTGGGAACAACATTTTTTTTGTTAGGAAGTTATAAGGGTTAAAAGTTGACCAGCGATTTCTCATTTTTACAGCAAAATTTACAAAACCATTTTTTTTAGGGACCACCTCACATTTGAAGTCACTTTGAGGGGTCTATATGGCAGAAAATACCCAAAAGTGACACCTTTATAAAAACTGCACCCCTCAAGCTACTCAAAACTACATTCAAGAAGATTATTAACCCTTCAGGTGCTTCACAGGAACTAAAGCAACGTGTAAGGAAAAAATGGACATTTTAATTTTTCCAACAAAAATTTTCTTTTAGCATCAATTTTTTCATTTTTACATGGGCATCAGGATAAAATGGATCCTAAAATTTGTTGGGCAATTTCTCCTGAGTACACAGATACCTCATATGTGGTCATAAACCACTGTATGGGCGCACGGCAGGGCTCAGAAGGGAAGGAGCGCCATTTGACTTTTTGAATGGAAAATATGCTGGAATATTTAGCGGTTGCCATGTCACATTTGGAGAGTCCCTGTGTGCCTAAACATTGGAGCTCCCCCACAAGTGACCCCATTTTGGAAACTAGACCTCCTAAGGAACTTATCTAGATGCATAGTGATCATTTTGAACCCCCAGGTGCTTCACAAATTGATCTGTAAAAAAAAGAAAGTACTTTTTTTTCACAAAAATTTTCTTTTAGCCTCAGTTTTTTCATTTTCACATGGGCAACAGTATAAATTGGATCCTAAAATTTGTTGGGCAATTTCTCCTGAGTACACAGATACCTCATATGTGGTCATAAACCACTGTTTGGGCGCATGGCAGGGCTCAGAAGGGAAGCAGCGCCATTTGACTTTTTGAATGGAAAATATGCTGGAATATTTAGCGGTTGCCATGTCGCATTTGGAGAGTCCCTGTGTGCCTAAACATTGGAGCTCCCCCACAAGTGACCCCATTTTGGAAACTAGACCCCCTAAGGAACTTATCTAGATGCATAGTGAGCACTTTGAACCCCCAGGTGATTCACAAATTGATCCGTAAAAAAAAGAAAGTACTTTTTTTTCACAAAAATTTTCTTTTAGCCTCAGTTTTTTTCATTTTCACATGGGCAACAGTATAAATTGGATCCTAAAATTTGTTGGGCAATTTCTCCTGAGTACACAGATACCTCATATGTGGTCATAAACCACTGTTTGGGCGCACGGCAGGGCTCAGAAGGGAAGGAGCGCCATTTGACTTTTTGAATGGAAAATATGCTGGAATATTTAGCGGTTGCCATGTCGCATTTGGAGAGTCCCTGTGTGCCTAAACATTGGAGCTCCCCCACAAGTGACCCCATTTTGGAAACTAGACCCCTAAGGAACTTATCTAGATGCATAGTGAGCACTTTGAACCCCAGGTGCTTCACAAATTGATCCGTAAAAAAAAGAAAGTACTTTTTTTTCACAAAATTTTCTTTTAGCCTCAGTTTTTTTCATTTTCACATGGGCAACAGTATAAATTGGATTCTAAAATTTGTTGGGCAATTTCTCCTGAGTACACAGATACCTCATTTGTGATCATAAACCACTGTTTGGGCGCACGGCAGGGCTCAGAAGGGAAGGAGCGCCATTTGACTTTTTGAATAGAAAATATGCTGGAATATTTAGCGGTTGCCATGTCGCATTTGGAGAGTTCCTGTGTGCCTAAACATTGGAGCTCCCCCACAAGTGACCCCATTTTGGAAACTAGACGCCCTAAGGAACTTATCTAGATGCATAGTGAGCACTTTGAACCCCCCAGGTGCTTTACAGAAGTTTATAACGCAGAGCCGTGAAAATAAAATATCATTTTTTTTTCTCAAAAAATGATTTTTTAGCCCACTATTTTTTATTTTCACAATGGTTACAGGAGAAATTGGACCCCGAAAGTTGTTGTCCAGTTTGTCCTGAGTACGCTAGTACCCCATATGTGGGGGGGAACCACTGTTTGGGCACACGTCAGGGCTCGGAAGGGATGTAGTGACGCTTTGAAATGCCAACTTGATGGAATGGTCTGCGGGCATCTTGTTACGTTTGCAGAGCCCCTGATGTGCCTAAACAGTAGAAACTCCCACAAGTGACCCCATTTTGGAAACTAGACACCGCAAAGAACTTATCTAGATGTGTGGTGAGCACTTTGAACCCCCAAGGGCTACACAGAAGTTTATAACGCCCGGGCATGAAAATAAAAAAATCATATTTTTTCCACAATCAGGATCTTTTAGTCCCCAATTTTTTTATTTTCGCAAGGGTAACATGAGAAATTAGACCCCAAAAGTTGTTGTCCAATTTGTCCTGAGTATGCTGATATCCCATATGTGGGAGAAAACTACTGTATGGGCACACGTCGGGGCTTGGATGGGAAGTAGTGACCTTTTGAAATGCCCACTTGATGGAATGGTCTTCGGGCGTCATGTTACGTTTGCAGAGTCACTGATGTGCCTAAACAGTAGAAACTCCCCACAAGTGACCCCATTTTGGAAACTAGATCCCCCAAGGAACTCCTCTAGATGTGTGGTGAGCACTTTGAATCTCCAAGTCCTTCACAGAAGTTTATAACGCAGAGCCGTGAAAATATAAAATTATTTTTTTTCCACAAAAATAATTTTTAGTCCCCAATTTTTTTCCCCAATGTTAACAGGAGAAATTAGAACCCCCAAAGTTGTTGTGCAATTTTTCCCGAGTACGCTGATACCTCATATGTGGGGATAAACCACTGTTTGGGCATACGTCGGGGCTTGGAATAAAGCGAGCACTGTTTGACTTTTTGAACGCAAAATTTGCAGGAATCAATGGTGGCGCCATGTCGCGTATGGAGACCCCCTGATGTGCCTAAATAGTGGAAACCCCTCAATTCTAACTCCAACCCTAACCCCAACACACCCCTAACGCCTACACACACCTAACCCTAATACAAACCCTAATCATAACCCTAACCCCAACACACCCCTAATCCCAACTCTAACCATAAACCTAACTACAAGCCTAACCCTAATTCCAACCCTAACCCAAATTCCAACCCTAACCGTAATTCTAACCTTAGCCCTAATGCTAACCCTAACCCTAGTTCTAACCCTAAGGCTGGGTTCATATTGCGTTTTACCAGCCCGTTCAACACGTAGCGTTGACCGGCTGGTAACGGTATAGCATAACGCGATCGCGTTATGCTATACCCGCTAGCGCAGATGAATCAGCAGATAATCACCTGCGGATCAGCAGCAAAATCAGTCGCGGATCAGCAGCGAAATCCGCCGCGGATCAGCAGCGAAATCCGCCGCGGATCAGCAGCGAAATCCGCCGCGGATCAGCAGCGAAATCCCCCCGCGGATCAGCAGCGAAATCAGCCGCGGATCCGCAGCGAAATCCGCCGCGGATCAGCAGCGAAATCCGCCGCGAATCCGCAGCGAAATCAGTCGCGGATCCGCAGCGAAATCAGTCGCGGATCCGCAGCTAAATCAGTCGCGGATCCGCAGCGAAATCAGTCGCGGATGCGCAGCGAAATCCGCCGGGATCAGCAGCGAAATCCGCCGCCGATCAGCAGCGAAATCCGCTGCGGATCAGCATGAAATCAGTCGCGGATCCGCAGCGAAATCAGTCGCGGATCCGCAGCGAAATCAGTCGCGGATCCGCAGCGAAATCAGTCGCGGATCCGCAGCGAAATCAGTCGCGGATCCGCAGCGAAATCAGTCGCGGATCCGCAGCGAAATCCAGTCGCGGATCGCAGCGAAATCCGCCGCCGATCAGCAGCGAAATCCGCCGCCGATCAGCAGCGAATCCGCTGCCATCAGCAGCGAAATCCGCTGCGGATCAGCAGCGAAATCCGCCGCCGATCAGCAGCGAAATCCGCCGCGGATCAGCAGCGAAATCCGCCGCCGATCAGCAGCGAAATCCGCAGCGGATCAGCAGCGAAATCCGCTGCTGATCCGCAGCGAAATCCGCTGCCGATCCGCAGCGAAATCCGCCGCGATCAGCAGCGAAATCCGCCGCCGATCAGCAGCGAAATCCGCTGCGGATCAGCAGCGAAATCCGCCGCGATCAGCAGCGAAATCCGCCGCCGATCAGCAGCGAAATCCGCCGCCGATCAGCAGCGAAATCCGCAGCGGATCCGTAGCGAAATCCGCCGCGGATCAGCAGCGATGTCCGCCGCGGATCAGCAGCGAAAGTCCGCCGCGGATCAGCAGCGAAATCCGCCGCGGATCAGCAGCGAAATCCGCGCGCGGATCAGCAGCGAATCCGCACGCCGGAAATCCGCAGCAAAATCAGCTGCGGATCAGCAGCAAATCCGCTAGGAAAAAAAAAAAAAATTCTTTATTTTTTTTATTTGTCCCTACCTATGATAAAGGGGGGGTTCATTTACTTTTTTTTATTTTGATCACTGTGACAGTTTATCACAGTGATCAAAATAAATTTTTGAACACTGGGGGGCGCACTGCGCATGCGCCGGCCGGCGGGCGCACTGCGCATGCGCCCGCCATTTTCCAATATGGCGGCGCCCATGAAGAGGCCCGGGCGGACGCCGGGCCCGATCGTGGGACATCGGTGGATCGGGAGAGGTGAGTAGGGGGGTCGGAAGGCTGGGGGGGGGGATAGGAAGTGGGGGCAGTGGACCAAAAGAGGAGGGGAGCTGTAAGTGACGGCGGTGACCGATCGCTGCCATCTTTCGGTGGCGGCGGCCGATCACCGCCGTGACTCGGTGTGGGGGGGTCAGGGCTCGGTCTCCAGCCATGGCAGATGCTATTGCAGCATCGGCCATGGCTGGATTGTAATATTTCACCAATTAAATTGGTGAAATATTACACATTGCTCTGATTGGCTGTTTCACTTTTAACAGCCAATCAGAGCGATCGTGGCCACGGGGGGGTTAAGCCAACCCCCTGTGGTGAAGCACAAAGGGGTCCTGTAACTGCGGGTCGGGTGACCTTTCAGTGACCCCGGTCTCCCGGCCCGCAGGGACGAGATCCTTTCATGACGCCACATAGGCGTCATGGGTCGGATTGGCACAGGTTTTCATGACGCCTACGTGGCGTCATGGGTCGGGAAGGGGTTAAGGTGTTATCATGTTACTTATATATTGATTTATTTCGGGCATTATGCAATATTTTACAAACCAGGGGCATTGTGATATTTTTAATATACAGTTAGGTCCATATATATTTGGACAGAGACAACATTTATCTAATTTTGGTTCTAGACATTACCACAATGAATTTGAAACAAAACAATTCAGATGCAGTTGAAGTCCAGACTTTCAGCTTTCATTTGAGGGTATCCACATTAAAATTGGATGAAGGGTTTAGGAGTTTCAGCTCCTTAACATGTGCCACCCTGTTTTTAAAGGGACCAAAAGTAATTGGACAAATGACTCCAAGGCTATTTCATGGACAGGTGTGGGCAATCCCTTTGTTATGTCATTCTCAATTAAGCAGATGAAAGGGCCGGAGTTGATTTGAGGTGTGGTGTTTGCATTTGGAAGGTTTTGCTGTGAAGGAAACATGTGGTTACAGGAGCTCTCCATGCAGATGAAACAAGCCATCCTTAAGCTGCAAGAACAGAAAAAAAACCCATCCAAGAAATTGCTACAACATTAGAAGTGCAAAATCTACAATTTGGTACATCCTGAGAAAGAAAGAAAGCACTGGTGAACTCATCAATCCAAAAAGACCTGGGAGCCCACGGAAGACAACAGTGATGGATGATCGCCGCATACTTTCTTTGGTGAAGAAGAACCCGTTCACAACATCAACTGAAGTCCAGAACACTCTCAGTGAAGTAGGTGTATCTGTCTCTAAGTCAACAGTAAAGAGAAGACTCCATGAAAGTAAATACAAAGGGTTCACATCTAGATGCAAACCATTCATCAATTCCAAAAATAGACAGGCCAGAGTTAAATTTGCTGAAAAACACCTCCAGAAGCCAGCTCAGTTCTGGAAAAGTATTCTATGGACAGATGAGACAAAGATCAACCTGTACCAGAATGATGGGAAGCCAAAAGTTTGGAGAAGAAAGGGAACGGCACATGATCCAAGGCACACCACATCCTCTGTAAAACATGGTGGAGGCAACGTGATGGCATGGGCATGCATGGCTTTCAATGGCACTGGGTCACTTGTGTTTATTGATGACATAACAGCAGACAAGAGTAGCCGGATGAATTCTGAAGTGTACCGGGATATACTTTCAGCCCAGATTCAGCCAAATGCTGCAAACTTGATTGGACGGCGCTTCATAGTACAGATGGATAATGACCCCAAGCATACAGCCAAAGCTACACAGGAGTTCATGAGTGCAAAAAAGTGGAACATTCTTCAATGGCCAAGTCAATCACCAGATCTTAACCCAATTGAGCATGCATTTCACTTGCTGAAATCCAGACTTAAGAGGGAAAGACCCACAAACAAGCAAGACCTGAAGGCTGCGGCTGTAAAGGCCTGGCAAAGCATTAAGAAGGAGGAAACCCAGCGTTTGGTGATGTCCATGGGTTCCAGACTTAAGGCAGTGATTGCCTCCAAAGGATTCGCCACAAAATATTGAAAATAAAAATATTTTGTTTGGGTTATGTTTATTTGTCCAATTACTTTTGACCTCCTAAAATGTGGAGTGTTTGTAAAGAAATGTGTACAATTCCTACATTTTCTAACACATATTTTTGTTCAACCCTTCAAATTAAACGTTACAATCTGCACTTGAATTCTGTTGTAGAGGTTTCATTTCAAATCCAATGTGGTGGCATGCAGAGCCCAACTCGCGAAAATTGTGTCACTGTCCAAATATTTCTGGCCCTGACTGTATTCATTATTATATGTGTTACGTGGTCCAATATCTGACTCAGCTTTTATTGATCTTGATTATATTATACATTATTATTAATAGAATTGTGTTTTTATTGACAATATTTATCTTATTGGTCTTTATTGCACTTTTTTCTTTTATGATCCCTATTTATATGTGTTCTTGACCTTTTATTTTTATACAATTTGTTCTCTCTTTGATAACATTTTACTAACAAACCTACTTTGCAAAGGAGGTAGAATAATTGTGATTGCAACTGTAAAGTTAATATGTTGTTTATAACTCACAATAAATAATGCAGAGAAACAATGATGGAAGTCCTTTTTTCCAGCATTAATTCCAACAAAAAAATTTAAAAGACATATGTACCTCAAAAATGTTACAAATGAAAAATATAACTTGTCCCATAAAAAACAAGCCTTAAAGTAGCTAAGTCAACAGAAAAAAATAAAATAAATTATGACTCTATGGATACAGCAATGTAAAATGTTTTTGTTCTTATGAAAAATGTTTTTATCTGGCAAATATAGAAAAATGTAACAAAAAAAACTAAATATATTATGTGTAATATAACAACCATAGAATAAAGTTGGAATATTATTTATTCTGTAGAATGAACAGTATAAAAGCTAATCAATAAATCATAGGTAAATATATTACCATCATTTTTGAAATTACTTAATTCGCACAAACAAGTCCTCATATAGCTCCTGGAACGTGGATTGAAATGCAAAAATGATAAAATTCATTGATATTTTTTGACAATTGTCATGCAGGCAAAAATCAATATATCCTTAAGGGTTAAAGGTTCAACTAAACAACAAGTCCTCAAAAGACTGGATTTCAGCAACTAAATTATGAGCTGGACAGGTGTATGGATATGTTTCAAGTGTTCCAAAGCAGCTGGCACTCTATTAATTTCTCAGACCTAGCTCTTATATACCGAGTCCTAAGTATGAGACTCCCTTTATGGCACAAATACGCAGTTATCACATATTAACAGGGTATGTCTTGGTTTGTCAACACAGCTACATTAATGTCTTGGTGGCCAAAAAAATTGCTGAGCAGTGTAATATTCTGCTGCCAAAACATCAATCTGATGACCAGTGGGGGTCCCAGAAAGGATATCCCAGTGATCTGTTTTCTCTCCATCCGAGAAAATTGGTCCCATTATGCTAATCAAAAGTCTGATCAGGCATGCCATCAGAGTTTGGTCAGGGTGGGATCTGATTTTCTTGAAGTTGAAAAGAAAAAAAAAGTTTCTCCACTAACTCCATTCAGTCAGTATCGTGAAATTCGAACCGCACTTGGATGTCACCAGAGTGTGGTTCGATTTTTTTCACAGACCCGGAGTGCCATCCGATTGTCGGAAGGAAATTGCTGTGAATTTTTGTTGTCATACAAGTGTGCTGTGCACTGCTTCTATTGTGCTCCATGCACGAGTATAGCGTTCTAAATCTTATTTTTTCAATAGCAAAATGTGAAACAGCATGCCATATCCCACTTTGTCATTTAGTAATGTGGTGACGTAGTTCTGTGATTTGAGCTGTTGTGCATGAAGAACATTGCTAGCATTGCTAGCGTGATTCACCATGCCATATCTCAACTTGTTATTTAGTGGTGGTAAAATTCCACAGTGTGCATAGCTCATGCACATTAAAAAAATATAAATTTTTTCTGTTGCTAAATCTGACACAGCCCGCCGTATTTCACATTGTAATTTTGTGGCGGTGATATAAAGCTGTCTGTATACCTAACACAAATTTAAAATAAATTATTTTTTTTTTCTTTTGCAAAACGTAATATAGCCTGCTGTCTCCCACGTAGACATTTTGTTGGGTTGAAATAAAGCTGTCTGCAGACCTCACGCACATAACAAAGAAAAATATTTCTGTTGCAAAACGTGATACAGCCCACCATATCCTACATTGTAATTTTGTGGCGGTGAAATTATTGTGTGTGTAGAGCTGTTTCACTTAGAAAAAACAAAATTTTTTGGGGTTTTACAAACGTGATACAGCAGGCTAAATCCGAATTTGAAATTGCTTAGAGCATATCTTCTAGGTTATATAGTCGTCACCCACACTAAAAAAAATCTCTTACTAACATCGTACAGTAGGGGACATCTCACTTTCAAATTAGTTGTAGCATTTAGTCTGTTATAGAGGCCTTATCCACAGGCCCCCAAAACTTCTTCTGTTACTAACGTCATACAGTAGTGGATATCTCACTTTCAAATTGTTTGTTGCATCTAGTCTGTTACAGAGGCCTGATCCACAGGCCCTCAAAAAATTCTTGTTACTAATGTCGTGCAGTAGAGGACATCTCACTTTCAAATTGTTTGTAGAATCTAGTCTGTTATAGAGGCCTGATCCACACGCCCCCCAAAAATTCTTCTGTTACTAATGTCGTACAGTAGGGGACATCTCACTTTCAAATTGTTTGTAGCATCTAGTCTGTTATAGAGGCCTGATCCACAGGCCCTCAAAAAATTATTGTGTTACTAACGTCGTACAGTAGAGGACATCTCACTTTCAAATTGTTTGTAGCATCTAGTCTGTTGTAGAGGCCTAATCCACAGGCACCAAAAAAATTCTTCTGTTACTAATGGCTTACACTAGTGGACATCTCACTGTCAAATTGTTTGGTTGCCTAGCCTGGGCCTTTTTCGACATTGCAAAGGATGAGCCAACTCACGTAATTTGCCAACATTGCAAAAAAAAACTGAGTAGAGGTAAAAAGTGCAATTATTTGACTACTACATGTATGAACCTTTACATGTGTAATCAACGTTCGTTACTCTAGGAATCCCACTGCGCTAAAAAGCGGACTAGTGGATCTCATCAACCATCAGCCGTCCCATCAATCACATCTGCTGCTTCTTCCTCCTCCTCTGTTACCGTGCCAATTATTGAGACGCAGGTCTTCGACCGCAGAATCTCGGGTTCTTTATTCGCTCCAGTCATGCTGACTGAGAGTTCGCCGTTAGCTGTAATGGGAGCGGACATGCCTGCTGTTTTTGACCGATGTCAGAAAACGAGCACACCACAACTTTCTCAATCCACCGTAACATCTCTGCCTGCACCTCCATCACGGTCCAGCAGTTTGTCCGGTTCACTGTACTCTGCCCTCTCTCAGCACGGCAGCCAGCCCACGATACTGCAGTTGTGGTCACGTAAAAGATTGTTTCCTCCTACGCATGTAAAAGCTAAGAGGTGGAACTCCCCCATCTCCAATCTTTTGGCCATGGAAACGCTGCCTTTTCGCCTAGTAGATACAGATGGTTTCCGAAAGCTGCCCAGCTGTACCAGTTGCCTAGTTGCCATTACTTTTTCTAAGAAAGCTGTGCCTGCACTACGCCAGCATGTCGCCGACAACATCACACATTCCTTGACTAAATCTATGTCTGCTAGGGTGCATTTCACCACAGACACTTGGATGAGTAAGCATGGCAAAGGGCGTTACATCTCGCTAACTGGGCACTGGGTGACTCTGTTGGTTGTCATACAGGCCTCATCCACACTGAAACAATTCTTTCTTCTGTGAGTTAACGTGAATCATCATGCCATATTTCACCTCATTTTGTTCTGCTGAAATTCAGCCTTGTGCAGAGTAAAAATTACATTTTTAGTTGCTAATAGTGTGCTCCTAGCACACTATCTGAGAAACATGACTGGGAAAAAGCGAGATCGTAGTGGAAGAGGGATTAGGCTTGGTGTTCGAGGTGTATGTGGAGTAGGTGTTAATGTTTCTGAAAGCACTGGTGAACGAACAAATTGATGTCCTATCCAAAGACAATTGACAACATCTGTTACTGGATGTTGTAGTTTTTAGTGTGCTGCATTGTTCTCACGTAATTGCAGTCTCTGATATCTTTAGTGGGGCTTCTGTGCTTGCTGTTGCTGCTGCTGGAGATGTTAACTAATTTGTGGAAATGTGAACAGTCCTGCTTGGGCATCCATCTGCAGGGTTGGGTGTATTGGAAGACATGTTTGTCCCTATTATAATATTTCTACTGTGGTAAAATTGATGCCACTTTGTTGATGTCTGCCCCTAATTTTTGTAAATGTGAAAAGTCTTGGTTGAATGTCCATCTGCTTGGTTGGGTGTAGTGGAAGACCTGTCGGTCCATACTATACTATCTATACTGTGGTGAAATTGATGCCACTTTGTTGGTGTCTGCCACTCATTTTTGTAAATGTGTAGAATCCTGGTAGGCTCTCTTTCATGTGTGTTGTCTGTAGCAGTAGACCTCCTAGATGTCAGGCCTCCCTTCATTGGAGTCAGCTATCCATGTTACTACTATCCTTAGATTTACTAAACTGATATTTGTGCCACCTGAGTGTGGCTCAGCATAAAAGCAGGTTGAGCTGTTGTATGCAGTATCAGGGCTCCCAGCACAGTAAGCCTACACCGATCCCTCACCCACCTCGTCTTACTTTAACATTCAGTTGAAAGCTGTAAATGCTGGCCCAGACCACAATACCTCATGCATGGCTGATTGCTGCCATGCCATACTACAATTTGTACTGTGGGTGAATTGAAGCCACTTTCCTGGTGTGTGTCCCTCATTTGATGTGCTTTGGCAGCTTTTGGGGCCATTCTAAGGTGTTGTGCATGTGTTTGTTTTTGCCTCCCATTGACTTGAATGACGTTTGGTTCTGTTCAGCGAATATTCGATGAAAAAATCAGCGAATATTGCAAATTCGGCAATCGTAATCTGAACCAACATTGAAATATTCGCTCATCTCTAGTTGACAGATTCTTGCCTTGGTTTTCTTTGTATTCATGTGTTACATTTGCATTAGACACTGCATTAGATTTGTTTGCACGGTTCCTTTAAGATATTTATTAGTGCTGAGCAAACGTGCTCAGATAAGGAATTATCCTAGCAAAGTCGTGTGCAAACTGAGTGTCTTCGGCGTCCTCAAAAAATATGTTCGAGTCACCATGCCTGCATGTCTCATGGCTCTTCGACAGCCGCAACACATGCAGGGATTGCCTATTTGTTAAGGTACTGTCACACTAATCGAGATCGCTAACGAGATCGCTAATGCGTCACCGATTTTATGACGCAGTAGCGATCTCGTTAGCAGCTGTATGTGACATGTAGCGGCGATGTGGCCCCCGCTGAGATGTCGCTGATCGCTTATGAACGTTCTGAGCCGTTTTTTGGTCATTGGTGTCCCGCTGGTGAGCCTGAATCGCTGAGTGTGACACCCTTTATGAACGACTTTACCAGCGTCGCAGGCGGGACTAGGTTTTTCCAACGACTGCAGAGGTCGTTATACAGATCGCTGATGAGATGTGTTTGGAAGCTAACTAGCGACCACACAGAGATCGCACTAGCAATCTCGCCAGGTCGTGTCGTTGTCGTGATCGCTAGAGCGATCGCTAAGTGTGACAGTGCCTTTAGGCAGGCGCAGGGACTCAAACATATTTTTCAAGCACACGAGAATGCTCGGATAACACCTTACCCATTATATTCATCTCTGACTCAACATTTATGGCTAAACGTTTTGAGATCAACATCAATTTTGGCTTTTACAAAATTTGATGCTTTGATATTTTTAGATCTTTTAGTCAGATGTTTCTATAGTTACTGAAGCAAATTATGAGCATTTCACAAGTATTTACACATCTAGTGTATGCAAATACTGAATATTTACAGCATTGATCCTTATTTATCAAGAATTCTGCAATTTGCCCTGGTAACTGGATATCAGCTTCTTGGCCAAATCCTGACTGATGGCAACCCATTCTTATCTAATCAGTGCTTGGAGCTTACCACAATTTATTTGTTTTTGTTTGTTCATCTGGTTTTGGAGGATTAACTACAGGTTCTCAATGGGATTGAAATCTGGAGACTTTCCTGGCCATGGACCCAAACAATGTTTTGTTCACCGAGTTATTACTTTGCCTTGTGACATGGTGCTCCATCCGAGAAAATAACTTTGCAGGAAGTACATGGATTGGATTGCAGAGGACAGGTATAAAGTTGTTTTCTCTGATGAAGACCTTTTCAGACTATTTGGGACATCTGGAAGAATGACTATCCAAAGAAGAAAAGGTAAGCGCTACCATAAGTCACGTGTCCTGCCAACAGTAAAGCATCCTGAGACAATTCATGTGTGGGGTTGGCTGTCATGTCATCCAAGGGAGAGGGCTCATTCACAATTTTGTCTAAGAACAATGCTATGAATAAAAAATGGGATTTAAATGTCATCCAAGAGCAACTTCTCCTACTAATCCATGAGAAATTTGGTGATGAATAAAGCTTTTTCCAGCATGATTGGGCACCATGTCACAAGGCAAGATAGATAACTAAGTGACTCTGTAAGCAGGTGACCAGATGCAACACACAGGACAAGGAAATGTGGCGGGAAATTAATCCTCAGGTTCACTGTAACTATTTCAGCAGTCTCTTGTTAAATATTCTTATAACTTTCTAACAGGGATTGTACTCCCGGTATCATGAGAATCACAGTACTATCTCTTCCTATAACACAGGCCCTAGCAGGGATCTCCGGTTCCTCCAGCCAGGCCACAAGTCTTCCTGACAAAGTCTAACAAGGCTGGTTGGGCCTCATTCACTTCAACTGACCCCTACACTGTCTGTTGTCCTAGCCAAGGCCAAGCACTGTGCCATACATCAGTGCGGGAAGCAACGGCCCAGCTCATTCATGCCTCCCATTCATCACCACACGCGTCCACTTCCGGGTGGAGTCTCCTCACGTGTCTTTGGTACTTGACTGATGACGTATATTTTTCGTACCCAGTGGGATGAAGGCTAAGCCTCGGCTCTTGACTGGTGTCATCTGGGCTCCGAGTCTTTACCGGCTAAGGTCTGGTACTTGAGTCTTGATCGGCGTAGTCTGGGTTCTGGTGTTTGACTGGTGACTCTTTGGTTCTGCTTCCAAGCACACCACAACCCGATGGCTCCTACTTCCTGCTGTGGCCTGTCATCTCGACTTCAGCATCTTCTCCAGCACACGTCCAGACCGCCTCTTCTTTTGGCGCCAAAACCCACTTTCTATACCGGGAACCTACATCTTCAAGATCACCTGACTTAGTGTTTCATCCAAACTTGTTTCTCCTGAAACTTTTCATATTCCCGTTGGTTCCGCATTGTCCCATTTGGATGGTAGATGGCAGTCTTCCTGCACCAATGCTGAACTGCACTGTGAATTTTCATGCTTAATGTCACATCTTTTTACAACTCGATGAACAAAGCATTGAAATTTTGGGTCCATGACCAGGAAACTCCTCAGATCTCAATCTAATTAAGAACCTGTGGTCAATCCAGAGAAAGCAGGTGGACAAAAGCAATAAAGAAATTGAGATAAACTCCCAGCACTGATTAGACAAGAATGACCTGACATCAGTCAGGATATGGCCCAGAATCTGATATCAAGCATACCAAGGTAATGGGCAGAAGTCTTGATAAATAAGGGTCAACACATAAATATTGAATCTTTACATAAACTTGATGAATTTGTCAATATAATAAAAAACTTATGAAATGCTTAAAACTATACTTCAATAACCATAGAAACATCTCACTAAAAGATCTAAAATTACTGAAGCAGCAAATTTTGTAATAACTAAAATTTGTGTCAATTTCAAAACTCTTGTTCATGGCTGGACATGTAAATCTGTTTAGATTATTTTTGTATGCTCAATAGAATTAAACAGCAGGATGATAATGATACCCTGAAGTGTTGGCGAAGGACTGTTCAAGCCATTCGTGAAAAGTGATCACTTTCTTTGACCCTCAAAGACAAACACTGGACCTATGAGTTTCTAATTAGGGATGAGTGAATCCGAACTGTAAAGTTAGGGGTTCATACAGGACACCCTGTGTCTGGTGCTAAACTCCGAACACTGACTTTTCCCGGACTAAGTTGTAGAAACTTCTGGAGCCATCATAGCCATGGCAAGCAGTGTCATGTCAGTAAATAAATAAAATATCAGGATTGTAAAAAACAACCAAACTAAAACATATTTGTGTTTTATTACGTCTCTCAGGAAAAAAATATTCCATATATTTTCTTATTCATATATGATCCATAGAGTTGCGCAGTAATATGCACAAATTTTTATTAAATAAATTAAATTAAAACTATTAAATTTCAAGCTCATAAGCATTTCATTTAAGGCAAATACAGTATACCAAGTTATTTGTGATCATTTGCCAATAAAATCAAATAAGGGTACCTGCTTTGTCTAACGATGGAGAAAAAGTAATAGAACCATTTTTTTTCTTTTTCTTTTTAAATAAAAACTTTGTTTTTATGTTTTGCAATCATCTATTAATCAAAATGCAGACGTATGAGATATGGCAAATGTACAATGAAATAAAGGCACGTGAAACATTGATTAAAATAAAATGAAAGGAAAACTTGTAGAGCTGTATACATTGTACAATACTTTTCAATGTACAGAACAGTTATTTGGCTAAACGGATGCAGACATTCAAAATAAGTTATTTCCAATACGAGCTGAGATGTCGAGATACCCTACATAATGTCACAAAATTAGTAGCAGTAAACAAGCTTTAGTAAGAGCAAAAATGTACTAATGAAATAGAAACCTAAAATGCAATATGAAATGGCAAACAGTAAGAAGTGTTTTGTGCTTCAGACATCTTTCAGAATTGATCATTCATCTTTGTTCATGAAGGAAAAATAGTAAAACACAATAATTCATTTGCAATGACATCGGGGTCGGGGAAAGGAGTTTCTATCATCTAACCCTATAATATCAGCATGTATTTCAATATCTCCTAAGAATGGCTTTGTCAGAACCAAGCCAATGAATAAAAGAATCCAAAAAATACGGAATCAAATTGGCTTCAGTTCTTGTCTTTTTTTTGTTTCTGAAATGATGTCCCTCGAAGCAATTTTCATAGACAAGGACACCATATATACAATATACATTATGTAAGTATGTTCACATAACAAGCCTATCATTTAACATCCAAGAATACTTTGAAAAGAAATGTGGAGGCAGAATTTTTTTTTTCATAGTAAACAGGTCAAGTCCATCGTGAAAGAGTTTTTACAGCATTTTGTATGGTTAAGACTGCAGTGACTGGTTTCATATATTATAAATCTTCGTAGCAAAAGAACAACCTGAATGTGATGTGCCAACTGTATGCTTGTCACAACACTATTTCACCAAAAATATACAGAAATCAACATTCTTGTTACATGTGCATTAGATTACTGAAATGAAAGTGTATGTGTCGTGTTGTCACAACTAGCAGCGGGTACAGTCCAATCTTACTCATTTCCGTGGTAAAATTGCTAGCAGCTGTAACATCCTTTTCTTGTAAACATGACCTTATAGATCGAGTTTGGACAGATCAGATTTTTCTACCTTGATACAAAGTGCTTTAGACCGTACAATTAGAGAACAGTACCAGAAAAGTGTAGGGCTGCCAATACATTATGTCTATTTCAATTTGGTGTCATTGACTTTCTAGGTGAGTGGGCATTTAAGCCATCCACTGTATACTGTATTCTATAGTTTATAGGATTAAAGATATAGGAATATCTTTCTTACATTACTAGCCTTCACTTAAAACATGCATTTTCATGCGACCAAAAGAGATTGGCTTGTAGAACTTCCATTCAGGTTCTTTCTAATTCTTGCACTGCTAATTGTAAGGGCTTTCATGCAATGATGTGAATGACTAAGGAAACTGTAAACCCTACAAAGTGTTATTTGTGTATGACATGTGGAGGGCTAAGGGTTTCTGTACCATCCCTACTTTTGCTAATGCTTTGAGATGATCTTGCTGTTCCAGTCCTCATAGAGTCAGATAACAATGTAGTCTCCACCTTAGGCTCAGAGGCAGCATCGTATGTTTCTGTCTCTGTCTCCAGCTCCTCGTCTGCAATAAAAAGTTTTGACTCTCTCCACTGTGGGTACGTGTCCTGGCTGCCTCTTGAGACACTCGAGTCACTGCATGATAGCTGTTCATTTAGTTCTTCTGTAGATTGAATCAGATTTTGTACAGAAATTGATTTGCCAAAATCCTTGTGTGTGAATGGACCTGATGACAAGACCCCACTATTTGTATCAAGGCTTTTCCGCCTTACAAAATTTTTAGGTAAACTGGGTTGTGCAGGCTGTATGCTTTCTTTTGAAGCAACAAGGCAGGCGGTGAGTCACAAACATCCTCTTTTGTGGTCATGGGAATTATATGAATTGGTTCTGGTTTGCAGATATGTGTCAGTGGCGAAACAGCTGGTATCTGTAGTGTTGTTGGTGCTGTTGGCTTCGAGGCCTGGCTTATTTGGTTTGATATACTGTTTGTTACCACAGTTACAGGTCCATCATTTACATTTGCTGACACTTGTGTTGCTTGGCTATCCATTGTCGGACTAAATCCATAATAGGCAGGTGCATTAAATTCATTTGGTGTGAGCACAAACTGTAACCCCCGGGGGATGTTGGCACTAGCTGATCTGGTTATGAATCCACTGTTCTGTGCAGAATTTGACAAATCTTTGCTGTCTATTGGACTTTGATAATCAGAAGTTTGTTCACATTCAAATAGGGGCATCTGGAATGATGCCAATGTCAGTGCTGAGGCAGATCCCTTCTTTAAGACCTGTTGGTAGATATCAAGTAGGCTGTCCAATTTTGACTCAATTGACTGTACCTAGGAAAGAAATAAAAATATAAACATATATCTCATCATTACCAATAATAGTAGTCATGAATTGAGGGCAAAATATATCTTTATCAAATGCTTATATCAAGATGAGCCACATACAGTTCCACTGACACTCCATTTTTTACTTCTGTTGAATGCATATCCCAGTAAAAGCTCCTGAGATATAACTGAACAGAAGTGTTTGGCAGAGGCCATACAATGGCATTTATCATCCTTAGAACTCCCTTTCAACCCCCAAGCTACAGCCACCATACATGTATGGCGGGCTTGTACTGTCACTATATGGACAGGAGTTGACCCAGCTGTATACGGCGCAGATGCCAAGAGTAATTGATGTCAGAGCTAGTTTTGATTGCATCAGTTCAACCCATAAATGCCAGTGTCATACATGGCAGCGGCCTTTCAAAAATATCCAAGATGGCCTCTGCCATATTGCATCCCACTGCTTCCCCCATGCGAAGCGAATACAGGGTGCTGATAAATTGCCTTGGTGGCCGGGGACCTTCTGAAGGCCTCTTTGTCTGCCATGGTATTGTTCTTATAAAGCGCAAGCTTTTGCTGAGCAATATAGGAGACCAGTAATACAATGAAATACTATAATCGTAGGTTCAAGTCCCTTAAGAAGACTTATGAAAACTTTTATAAAAAATGGAAAATAGCAAAATATAAAAATTATGTACATATTTGGCATTGCCACATACTTGTGGATGGGATTGGTATAATTCTGCTTTTTTTTACTTTATTTTAAACTAATCAATACTACGTGAAAATATAATAAACTGCAAAATATGTTGTTAGGGATAGAGGTATCTCCCTTATTTCCAGTCTGTAACTCCCTTTTTCTGCTGAGCAAAACTTTCTCACTTGTCAAAACCCCCTGTCTGCGATAATAGAAAACTATCAGGAACCGTGTGATGGGAGGGTTGCCACCACAGATTCTTTCTTTCATTTTTGTGAAGCTGCATAATGTGACACTGTGAAGGGGAAAGAAGAAGTGGAGAGACATCTGACTGATGGTGAGTGCTGAGTGCTGCACTATAGGATGAGTAGGCAGCAGGAAACAATACCAAAGTAAGCACTATCAGCACACCAGCAGTGGCTGTCCACCTCAGAAACATGCAATGGAATAAATGCACTAATGATAATAATCTTCTATGATTAGAGCTCCGAACTTCTGAAAATCACATATAGTAAACAATCTTTTTCCTCCTCGTCTGTTTTTCTAATAAATATTTGCACATGGATTGTGAGAATGCTTATTTATTATATTATTATTAGTTAACTAGTTACTAAAGATGGGCAGTTTGCTTTGCGGGACGCTAATCAATAGCCGTGTTGCGGATCCCGAAAGATAGGAGATATGTGAGTGTCCTGTCCAGCAGCCATCGACTACTGTCCTGGCTGATGGACTGGAATTCTACAAATCAATTCTCCCATCTCTACTAGTTAACAAAATTTAGATGTGTTTATTAAATGTTTCATTTAAAATTGCGTATTATAGATATATTGCCTATTTTAGTCAACCAGTATTCTAATACCTTATCAAATCAACTCTGTTTCATAAGACATATCAATGGGATTTGATAGAGGATCCTTTGTTCAGGACACTATTTTGAAGTGGATGTACATGATAGATAGCAAATGAAAAATGAAATTCCAGAAGAGGGAGAAATCTTTATAAAACATCTAGTTTTTTTAATGTACAAATCTAGAGCCTGTATCACCGGCTTATACGTTTCAAACAGATATGTCCTTAACCCCATAATGACCGCCAATACACATTAAAATGTTGGCCACTACAGGGGTCTTATTCCCTCATCATCGTTTTAAAACGGCGATTGGAATAAGGGTATAGCGCGCCCCAGAGGCCAAAAATCTCTGGGGTTTCACCTGAAACTCAGGGGAACACGATCAGGGCCGTATTTTCAGATCCCAGATGGCCGTTATCACGTTAAAAAGTGTGCCCATATTAAAATCAATCAAAAGAGAGAAATGATGTCCCTAAGCCTTTCCTGTACCTCCGACATTCCCCATGTCCCTCCTGCTCCATCCCTAGACCCTCTATCTGAAAAAAAATTGCGAAGTGCACACATCAAGACCTGCAAGCATGAACCCGGCAAAAGCAGGTATTTTTCCCTGTGAGGGACCCTATCACAGTGATAAAAAGCCAATAATTAATATGACATCCACCCATGTCATCCCCTTAGTCAGATTTTTTTTTTAAATTTTATAATTTTTCATCATTTTTATTTCTTTCATTCTATGCCGTTAGGGTTTGGCTTAGGGTTAGAGTTGGGCTGAGAGTTAGGGTTGGCCATACTGTTAGAGTTGGGCTTAGGGCTAGAGTTGGGTTTATTGTTAGGGTTAAGCTTAGAGTTAAAATATGAAAAAGGCATCTGCCGAAATGTGTAGTTTTAGGGGGGTGAGGGGTTATTTTTTTGTCTATATGTAACATTATTGGATTCATTAAATATTGAGTGTGACGTCCGTCTGCTGCGAGTCTGAGCTGCAGGTAAGACAACACCCCGAGAAACCCTTTACCCCCATACAGGGATCTGGAATTACAGCGGAGCCCAAGAGGTAGCTGCCTAAGAGAGCAGCGGACCGGAGCAGGAAGGTCACCAGTAGAGTTGAGCGAAACAGGTCGGTCAGATTCAAAAATCACCGACTTTCGCCAAAGTCGGGTTTCGCCGAGTGAAAACCGACCATAGCATGAGGTCGGACATGCGGTCGTCGACCCGAGCGCCAAAGTCGGTCTTCCCATAATGCTTGCAGGCGCCTTTTCTCAGCCAATGAGCAAGGACGCACACTGTGGGCAACGAGATGACATGGGCAGCGGCCACCACCATCTTAGAGAAGGGCATTGCAGTGATTGGATTTGCTTTGTGTGGCGTCACAGTGGCTCTAAAAGCCCTGAGCGCCGATCGCCATTTTACTTCTGCCGATCTTAGCATAGGGAGAGGTTGCTGCTACTTTTTCTCAGTAGGGAGAGAGTTAGGCAGGAAAAAAAGTTATTCTGTGCTTGTGCTGATAGCGATTGTGCTGTACAGTTAGTGTGCAGTGACAGTGGAGGATTTTGTTGTGTGCAGCAGCGCTGGTTATTAGGCTGCCTGCCAGTGACAGGGGAGGAATTTCTTGTGTGCAGCAGCAGAGCTGATTATTAGGCTGCCTGCCAGTGACATGGGAGGAATTTCTTGTGTGCAGCAGCAGAGCTGAATATTAGGCTGCTTGCCAGTGACAGGGGAGGAATTTCTTGTGTGCAGCAGCAGAGCTGATTATTAGGCTGCCTGCTAGCTGTATTGCTGTGTGTACACTACTGTGCAGACTGCGTTTTACACAGCACCTACACAGCACTAATACTTTCAATCTTTTTTTCTGCACAGTTACCGAGCGTTCATTTTTCCCACACCGTATAAAGCTGTACGCTCCTGACACACTAGAGTGTACCGGCTGGTATCACGGACAAATACATGCTGACTATCTGTGTGTGACTCCGGAAATATATACGGAGATTTAAATTTTCCCCAAAACCGTAAACAGCTGGTATCTTCTGATAAAGTACCGTTTTTCTGCCTTCTGTATTACGGTCAAATCCATACTGAAGGAGCGTCTGTGTGTGACTCCGGAAATATATACGGAGATTTAAATTTTCCTCAAAACCGTATACAGCTGGTATCTTCTGATACAGTACCATTTTTCTGCCTTCTGTATTACGATCAAATCCATACTGAGAAAGCGTCTGCGTGTTACTCCGGAAATATATACGGAGATTTACAATTACCCCTACACTGTTTACGCCTGGTATCTTTGGATACATTAGCCTTTTTTGCCTTTTATATTCTGGTCTACTCCATACTGAGCCTGTGAGCGTGTGTGTTACTCCGGAAATATATATGGAGATTTACAATTACCCCAACACTGTGTACAGCTGTACGCTTCTGATACAGTACATTTTTTCTGCTTTTCATATTCTTGTCTAATCCATACTGATCCTGAGAGCGTCTGTGTGTTACTCCGGAAATATATACGGAGATTTACAATTACCCCAACACTGTATACAGCTGTACGCTTCTAATACATTACCCTTTTTCTACTTTTTATATTCTGGTGTGATCAAAAATCTCTGGGGTTTCACCTGAAACTCAGGGGAACACGATCAGGGCCGTATTTTCAGATCCCAGATGGCCGTTATCACGTTAAAAAGTGTGCCCATATTAAAATCAATCAAAAGAGAGAAATGATGTCCCTAAGCCTTTCCTGTACCTCCGACATTCCCCATGTCCCTCCTGCTCCATCCCTAGACCCTCTATCTGAAAAAAAATTGCGAAGTGCACACATCAAGACCTGCAAGCATGAACCCGGCAAAAGCAGGTATTTTTCCCTGTGAGGGACCCTATCACAGTGATAAAAAGCCAATAATTAATATGACATCCACCCATGTCATCCCCTTAGTCAGATTTTTTTTTTAAATTTTATAATTTTTCATCATTTTTATTTCTTTCATTCTATGCCGTTAGGGTTTGGCTTAGGGTTAGAGTTGGGTTGAGAGTTAGGGTTGGCCATACTGTTAGAGTTGGGCTTAGGGCTAGAGTTGGGTTTATTGTTAGGGTTAAGCTTAGAGTTAAAATATGAAAAAGGCATCTGCCGAAATGTGTAGTTTTAGGGGGGTGAGGGGTTATTTTTTTGTCTATATGTAACATTATTGGATTCATTAAATATTGAGTGTGACGTCCGTCTGCTGCGAGTCTGAGCTGCAGGTAAGACAACACCCCGAGAAACCCTTTACCCCCATACAGGGATCTGGAATTACAGCGGAGCCCAAGAGGTAGCTGCCTAAGAGAGCAGCGGACCGGAGCAGGAAGGTCGCCAGTAGAGTTGAGCGAAACAGGTCGGTCAGATTCAAAAATCACCGACTTTCGCCAAAGTCGGGTTTCGCCGAGTGAAAACCGACCATAGCATGAGGTCGGACATGCGGTCGTCGACCCGAGCGCCAAAGTCGGTCTTCCCATAATGCTTGCAGGCGCCTTTTCTCAGCCAATGAGCAAGGACGCACACTGTGGGCAACGAGATGACATGGGCAGCGGCCACCACCATCTTAGAGAAGGGCATTGCAGTGATTGGATTTGCTTTGTGTGGCGTCACAGTGGCTCTAAAAGCCCTGAGCGCCGATCGCCATTTTACTTCTGCCGATCTTAGCATAGGGAGAGGTTGCTGCTACTTTTTCTCAGTAGGGAGAGAGTTAGGCAGGAAAAAAAGTTATTCTGTGCTTGTGCTGATAGCGATTGTGCTGTACAGTTAGTGTGCAGTGACAGTGGAGGATTTTGTTGTGTGCAGCAGCGCTGGTTATTAGGCTGCCTGCCAGTGACAGGGGAGGAATTTCTTGTGTGCAGCAGCAGAGCTGATTATTAGGCTGCCTGCCAGTGACATGGGAGGAATTTCTTGTGTGCAGCAGCAGAGCTGAATATTAGGCTGCTTGCCAGTGACAGGGGAGGAATTTCTTGTGTGCAGCAGCAGAGCTGATTATTAGGCTGCCTGCTAGCTGTATTGCTGTGTGTACACTACTGTGCAGACTGCGTTTTACACAGCACCTACACAGCACTAATACTTTCAATCTTTTTTTCTGCACAGTTACCGAGCGTTCATTTTTCCCACACCGTATAAAGCTGTACGCTCCTGACACACTAGAGTGTACCGGCTGGTATCACGGACAAATACATGCTGACTATCTGTGTGTGACTCCGGAAATATATACGGAGATTTAAATTTTCCCCAAAACCGTAAACAGCTGGTATCTTCTGATAAAGTACCGTTTTTCTGCCTTCTGTATTACGGTCAAATCCATACTGAAGGAGCGTCTGTGTGTGACTCCGGAAATATATACGGAGATTTAAATTTTCCTCAAAACCGTATACAGCTGGTATCTTCTGATACAGTACCATTTTTCTGCCTTCTGTATTACGATCAAATCCATACTGAGAAAGCGTCTGCGTGTTACTCCGGAAATATATACGGAGATTTACAATTACCCCTACACTGTTTACGCCTGGTATCTTTGGATACATTAGCCTTTTTTGCCTTTTATATTCTGGTCTACTCCATACTGAGCCTGTGAGCGTGTGTGTTACTCCGGAAATATATATGGAGATTTACAATTACCCCAACACTGTGTACAGCTGTACGCTTCTGATACAGTACATTTTTTCTGCTTTTCATATTCTTGTCTAATCCATACTGATCCTGAGAGCGTCTGTGTGTTACTCCGGAAATATATACGGAGATTTACAATTACCCCCACACTGTATACAGCTGTACGCTTCTAATACATTACCCTTTTTCTACTTTTTATATTCTGGTGTGATCAATACTGAGCCTGTGAGTGTCTGTGTCTGTGTCTGGCTCTGGAAATATATACGGAGATTTAAAATTACCCCAACACTGTATACAGCTCTACGCTTCTAATACATTACCCTTTTCCTACTTTTTATATTCTGTTGTAATCCATACTGAGCCTGTGAGTGTCTGTGTGTGACTCCTGAAATATATATGGAGATTTACAATTACCCCTAGACTGTATACAGCTGTACACTTGTGATACAGTACACTTTTTCTTTTTTTTAATTTTCTTGTCTAATCCATACTGAGCCTGAGAGCGTCTGTGCCTGACTCCTGAAATATATACGGATATTTACAATATTTTCACTATACTATATATACCTGGTATCTGGTGATACAGTACCCTTTTTCAGCTTTTATATTCTTGTCTAATCCATACTGAGCCTGAGAGCATCTGTGTCTGACTCCTGAAATATATATACGGAGATTTACAATTATCCCTAGACTGTATACAGCTGTACGCTTCTAATACAGTACCATATATCTGCTGGTATTTTGGGTACATTTTCCCAAACATGAGGAAGTATGGTGGAAGAGGCTGCGGACGTGGGCGTGGGGGGCCAGCTGGTACTGATGGTGGTGGTGGTGCATCTGCTGGAAGTGCAAAAAGCACAAGAGCACCTAAGGCAGGTGGTGTTGAGCCGGCGTCATCGTCTGGCTCCAGAAGGCTTGGAAGGCTCCCTTTTTTTGGAGTAGGTAAACCGCTTTTAAAGCCTGAGCATCAGGAACAGGTTTTGTCTTACATTGCCGAAACAGCCTCCAGCTCTATCGCCTCCTCTTCTGAAGTTTCAAAAATGCAAGCACTGAGTCGTCAGTGCAGGCTTCTGGTCAGGAACAACACCTTTCCTGGAGCTCTATTCACATACCATGCCTGGGTTATCAAGTGAAATCCTGAATTCCCCAGTCCAAGATGAATATGACATGGAGTGCACTGATGCACAGCCACTGCTATATGATTCTGCTGGTGCATTCACCCAGAGCACTGCATTGCCCTCGCAGTTTACTGAGCCAGATTCTGACCCTGATGAAACTCAGGTGCCCCTTCCCGCATACTATACCACCTTACACGGTGACACAGAGGAAGATGCAGATGAAATTGAAGAGGAGGTGATGGATGACTCAGTTGTTGACCCGGATTGGCATCCATTGGGGGAAGAGGGTGCTGTTGGCAATAGCTCAGAAGAGGAGGAGGATCCGCAGCAGGCATTGATACCGCAGCTGCGGTTATCTGGCAGGCCCGTAGCAGTCCAAAAACATGTTAAAAAAACAAAAATGGTTGCAGGACAGCTTGGCCAGATGGTCAAATTAGCACAGGGTGCAAGCCCTGAAAATTTATCCCATATTAGGAAGAGTGCAATGTGGCACTTTTTTGACCAAAATCCTATTGATGAGGCAAACATTATCTGTAAGAAGTGCGGAAGGACCTTTAGCCGAGGGAAAAATCTCTGAAATTTGAATACCAGTTGCATGCTTAGACATTTAAACACCATGCACTTGCAAGCATGGACGGACTACAAAACCTCAGGTAGCACACGTGCACCTGCTCCGACTGAAGGTAGCCAGCAACGCTACATCGCTTCCCCCACTGTAAGCCCACCGGTTAGCACACCACCAGCAAGAAATGTTGAGGCGTCGTCGCAAGGCCAAAGCAGTCAGGGAATCACAATGTTTTTCCAATGAAAGACTGAATCTAGGCCATCAGCACCACCACCACCATCACCAACCCCCTTTCAGTCCGCCATGTCCACTGCTAGTTCCCCCATATGCAGCTCTCAAGTCCAGCTCACCCTAGCAGACACTCTGAGCAGGACAAGAAAGTACTCATCCTCTCATCCTCGTACACTGGCTTTGAACGCCTACATTGCCAAACTGATCTCATTAGAGATGATGCCCTTCCGTTTGGTTGAAAGCGCAGCATTCCGAGAGCTCATGGCCTACGCTGTCCCACGCTAAGACCTACTCAGTCGGCACTTCTTATCTAGAAAAGCCATCCCTGCCCTCCACCTGCATGTGAAAGACCGCATTGTACATGCACTCAAACAATCAGTGAGTGGAAAGGTGCACCTCACAACAGATGCATGGGCCAGTAGGCATGGCCAGGCCCGTTACGTGTCTATCACTGCGCACTAGGTTAATGTGGTGGCTGCAGAGTCCACAGGGGACAGCGGCGGTGGGACAGTGCTGCCTTACCCACGGTATAGGCAACAGTTGGCTGTAAGCGTTTGACCCTCCTCCTCCTCCAGAAGCGAAAGCTCGTCGACAGAGCGCAGTCACACAAGCACTCCATCTGCAGCTGCCAGTGTTGTACACGAGGAGTCCCACTATCGAACAGCCAGTGGTAGGCGTCAGCAGGCTGTTTTAAAGATGATGTCTTTGGGCGACAACAGACACACCGCTGAGGTACTGGCCGACTACTTGCAGCGAGAAACTGAGTCATGGCTGGGCAGTCTACATCTTGAGCCAGGCAAGGTAGTCAGTGATAACGGATGTAATTTTGTGGCGGCCATAGCCTTGGCAAAACTCAGACGCATACCTTGCCTGGCTCACACCTTGAACCTGGTGGTGCAGTGCTTCATAAATTATTATGCAGAGTTACCAGCCCTGCTCCATAAGGTGCGAAGACTGTGCTTGCACATCCATCGCTCGCCCGTAGACTCCAGTCGTATGCAGAGGCTGCAGCGATCGCTCCACCTCCCCAAGCACCGCCTAATCATGGACGTTGCAACAAGGTGGAACTCCACCATGCACGTGGTTGAGAGGCTGTGCGAACAGAGGCAGGCTGTAATGCATTTGTGGGAGGATACACGGGCAGGCAGTTTTTCAGGGCAGACATCGAGTTATCGGGTGTGCAGTGGTCAAAGCTGAAAGACCTCTGTAAAGTCCTTCAGTGTTTTGAGGAATGCACACGGCTGGTAAGCGCAGACGACGCCATCATAAGCATGAGCATCCCACTTATGCGTCTGCTCATGCAAACTTTGACGCACATTAAGGATCAGGCGTCTGCAGCGGAGGAGGAGGGAAGCCTTGATGACAGTCAGGCATTGTCTGCTCAGGGAACTGTCCTGGACGAGGTTGTGGAAGAAGAGGAAGAGTTCATTCCCCTTTGACTACTGGGCCTGTAAACTGGACAACTGGCCTGAATTGGCACAATATGCCTTACAGGAGCTCGCTTGCCCTGCTAGTAGTGTGCTATCAGAAAGAGTCTTCAGTGCTGCTGGATCAATCCTGACAGAAAGAAGGACCCGGCTGTCGACCCAAAATGTTGGTGATCTCACCTTCATTAAAATGAACCATGCCTGGGTTTCAAAGGATTTTGTACCACATTCCCCTGATGACACATAGGTTGCCAGCAAAATGGCTCGCTTTGTCCTCCTCTTCCTCCGACTTCTCCAATTCCTCCATTTGCAGATGCTGAACGTCCAGCCTACATCTCAACATATGTCAGTTTTTTCACCTCCCTAACTGGGCTGTACCCCCCAGGGCCGGCTTCAGCACCTGGCTGACCCGGGCAAGTGCCGGGGCCCTGAGCAGGTGGGGGGGCCCACTCGCTGTCAGAGACACCGGTGTACTATGAGGGCCCTGTGCCAGTGCCGGCGCCCACGAGTGGGTCCCAACTGCTTGCTCAGGGCCCCAGCACTTACAATACTTACCTCTCCCTGCTCCACCGCTGTGATGTCTTCTGCGTTTCCTGACAGTAAAATTCAGGTCAGAGAGGGTTATTGCGTCACGTCTGTGCGCCCTCTGCCTGAACAGTCACAGTGCAGAGAGCTGGAAGATGGCGACACTGAGGAGTCCAGAGTAGAGCAGTGCCCAGCGAGGAGAGGTATTTCATTTTTTTAATGTTTGAAGCAATAAATGGGGAGCATTATACACTGAAGAATTTTATATGGGGCCCATCATACACTTGAGCATCATAGATAGGGCTTATTATACACTGGAGCATTATATATGGGGCCCATCATACACTGGAGCATTATAAATGGGGCCCATCATACACTGGAGCATCATATACGGGGCCCATTATACACTGGAGCATCATATGGGGAGCATTATACACTGGAGAATTTTATATGGGGCCCATCATACACTTGAGCATCATAGATAGGGCTTATTATACACTGGAGCATTATATATGGGGCCCATCATACACTGGAGCATTATAAATGGGGCCCATCATACACTGGAGCATCATATACGGGGCCCATTATACACTGGAGCATCATATGGGGCCCATTATATATGGAGCATTAAATAGGCCCATCATACACTGGAGCATCATCCATGGGGCCCATCATTGGCTGGAGCATCATATGGGGTCCATTATATATGGCGCATCATATGGGGCACATTATATATGGAGCATCACATGGAGCCCATTATATATGGAGCATTATAAATGGGGACCATTATATTTGGAGCATTATATGGGGCTCATCATACACTGGAGCATCATATATGGGGCCCATCATATACTAGAGCATCATATGGGGTTCATTATTTTATGGGGCATCATATAGGGTCATTTATATATGGAGCACATATGGACCTATTCTATATGGAGCATTATATGGATCCGATTCTGTATGGAGCAATATATGGGGCCCATCATATACTGTATGGAGCTTTACATGCGACTCATTATACTGTATGGAGCAATATGTGGGGCTCATTATATTCTATAGGGACCGTCCTATACTGTATGGCACATTATCTGGGGACCATCATATACTGGAGCATTATGTGGAGCTCATCATATACTGTATGGAACATTATATGGGACCAATTATGTATGGAGCAATATATGGGGCTCATTATTTTGTATGGAGCAATACATGTGGCTCATTATACTGTATGAAGCATTATATTCGGCCCATTATTCTGTATGGAGCATCATATATGGGGCTCATTATTCTGTATGGAGCAATATATGGGGCTCATTATTCTGTATAGAGCAATATATGGGGCTCATTATTCTGTATGGCGCACTATGTGGTGCCCATAATACTGTATGGAGGACTATACTGTCCGGTTTTTGAGCTATTGTAGAATTTACAATAGATATCACTCATGTAATGTAAGAAGTGAAGTATTTGTCATTGTACTATACCTATATTTCTCTGCCGTATCGGAGCATCATGAATTGTGGTATGTGTTAAAGGGGCCCACTGAAACTCTTTCGCCCGGGGCCCACGAAAACCTGGAGCCAGCCCTGCCCCCCCACAACTTTAGCCAAATAACCCCAGTTTTCAATGCGTAACTATTATTATAAAGTAAATTAAGGTTGCCAAGCTTAAGGAATAAGAATTGATGTTGTTGTCATTGAAATGGGCACTGTAGGTGTGTTTACTGTCCTCTCACTGCCGACTTTTCTTTCCCATTGACTTGCATTGGGGTCGGGTCGAGTTTCAGGCGGAACACCGACTTTTTCCGATAGTCAGTCGATTTCGTTCGACTTGACTTTTGATAAAGTCGGGTGGTCCGAAACCCGACTCGACTCTCCTGAAGGCAAAGTCGCTCATCTCTACTGCTCAGCACTGTTTGCACTTTACATCTTACTTCATTTGCTCACACAGCTTTTGCTGCATTACATATGTTTTTGGAACTGCATTTTTGCACATATTTTTGTACTTACATTATATATATTATTTAAATTAATTTTCACTGCAATTTGATTCTCACTGGTGTCTTTGACATACAGTCATGGCCAAAAGTTTTGAGAATGACACAAATATTATATTTTCACATGATCTGCTGCCCTCTGGTTTTTATGTGTGTTTGACAGATGTTTTTATCACAGACAGAAATATAATAATTGCAAACATATGAGTAACAAAAGCTTATATTGACAGTTTAGAATGAGTTAATGCAGCAAGTCAATATTTGCAGTGTTGACCCTTCTTCTTCAGGACCTCTGCAATTCTCCCTGGCATGCTCTCAATCAACTTCTGGACCAAATCCTGACTGATAGCAGTCCATTCTTGCACAATCAATGCTTTCATTTTGTCAGAATTTTTAGGTTTTTGTTTGTCTACCCGTCTCTTGATTGACCACAAGTTCTCTTGTGTGCAGCAGCAGAGCTGATTATTAGGCTGCCTGCCAGTGACATGGGAGGAATTTCTTGTGTGCAGCAGCAGGGCTGAATATTAGGCTGCTTGCCAGTGACAGGGGAGGAATTTCTTGTGTGCAGCAGCAGAGCTGATTATTAGGCTGCCTGCTAGCTGTATTGCTGTGTGTACACTACTGTGCAGACTGCGTTTTACACAGCACCTACACAGCACTAATACTTTCAATCTTTTTTTCTGCACAGTTACCGAGCGTTCATTTTTCCCACACCGTATAAAGCTGTACGCTCCTGACACACTAGAGTGTACCGGCTGGTATCACGGACAAATACATGCTGACTATCTGTGTGTGACTCCGGAAATATATACGGAGATTTAAATTTTCCCCAAAACCGTAAACAGCTGGTATCTTCTGATAAAGTACCGTTTTTCTGCCTTCTGTATTACGGTCAAATCCATACTGAAGGAGCGTCTGTGTGTGACTCCGGAAATATATACGGAGATTTAAATTTTCCTCAAAACCGTATACAGCTGGTATCTTCTGATACAGTACCATTTTTCTGCCTTCTGTATTACGATCAAATCCATACTGAGAAAGCGTCTGCGTGTTACTCCGGAAATATATACGGAGATTTACAATTACCCCTACACTGTTTACGCCTGGTATCTTTGGATACATTAGCCTTTTTTGCCTTTTATATCTGGTCTACTCCATACTGAGCCTGTGAGCGTGTGTGTTACTCCGGAAATATATATGGAGATTTACAATTACCCCAACACTGTGTACAGCTGTACGCTTCTGATACAGTACATTTTTTCTGCTTTTCATATTCTTGTCTAATCCATACTGATCCTGAGAGCGTCTGTGTGTTACTCCGGAAATATATACGGAGATTTACAATTACCCCAACACTGTATACAGCTGTATGCTTCTAATACATTACCCTTTTTCTACTTTTTATATTCTGGTGTGATCAAAAATCTCTGGGGTTTCACCTGAAACTCAGGGGAACACGATCAGGGCCGTATTTTCAGATCCCAGATGGCCGTTATCACGTTAAAAAGTGTGCCCATATTAAAATCAATCAAAAGAGAGAAATGATGTCCCTAAGCCTTTCCTGTACCTCCGACATTCCCCATGTCCCTCCTGCTCCATCCCTAGACCCTCTATCTGAAAAAAAATTGCGAAGTGCACACATCAAGACCTGCAAGCATGAACCCGGCAAAAGCAGGTATTTTTCCCTGTGAGGGACCCTATCACAGTGATAAAAAGCCAATAATTAATATGACATCCACCCATGTCATCCCCTTAGTCAGATTTTTTTTTTAAATTTTATAATTTTTCATCATTTTTATTTCTTTCATTCTATGCCGTTAGGGTTTGGCTTAGGGTTAGAGTTGGGTTGAGAGTTAGGGTTGGCCATACTGTTAGAGTTGGGCTTAGGGCTAGAGTTGGGTTTATTGTTAGGGTTAAGCTTAGAGTTAAAATATGAAAAAGGCATCTGCCGAAATGTGTAGTTTTAGGGGGGTGAGGGGTTATTTTTTTGTCTATATGTAACATTATTGGATTCATTAAATATTGAGTGTGACGTCCGTCTGCTGCGAGTCTGAGCTGCAGGTAAGACAACACCCCGAGAAACCCTTTACCCCCATACAGGGATCTGGAATTACAGCGGAGCCCAAGAGGTAGCTGCCTAAGAGAGCAGCGGACCGGAGCAGGAAGGTCGCCAGTAGAGTTGAGCGAAACAGGTCGGTCAGATTCAAAAATCACCGACTTTCGCCAAAGTCGGGTTTCGCCGAGTGAAAACCGACCATAGCATGAGGTCGGACATGCGGTCGTCGACCCGAGCGCCAAAGTCGGTCTTCCCATAATGCTTGCAGGCGCCTTTTCTCAGCCAATGAGCAAGGACGCACACTGTGGGCAACGAGATGACATGGGCAGCGGCCACCACCATCTTAGAGAAGGGCATTGCAGTGATTGGATTTGCTTTGTGTGGCGTCACAGTGGCTCTAAAAGCCCTGAGCGCCGATCGCCATTTTACTTCTGCCGATCTTAGCATAGGGAGAGGTTGCTGCTACTTTTTCTCAGTAGGGAGAGAGTTAGGCAGGAAAAAAAGTTATTCTGTGCTTGTGCTGATAGCGATTGTGCTGTACAGTTAGTGTGCAGTGACAGTGGAGGATTTTGTTGTGTGCAGCAGCGCTGGTTATTAGGCTGCCTGCCAGTGACAGGGGAGGAATTTCTTGTGTGCAGCAGCAGAGCTGATTATTAAGCTGCCTGCCAGTGACATGGGAGGAATTTCTTGTGTGCAGCAGCAGAGCTGAATATTAGGCTGCTTGCCAGTGACAGGGGAGGAATTTCTTGTGTGCAGCAGCAGAGCTGATTATTAGGCTGCCTGCTAGCTGTATTGCTGTGTGTACACTACTGTGCAGACTGCGTTTTACACAGCACCTACACAGCACTAATACTTTCAATCTTTTTTTCTGCACAGTTACCGAGCGTTCATTTTTCCCACACCGTATAAAGCTGTACGCTCCTGACACACTAGAGTGTACCGGCTGGTATCACGGACAAATACATGCTGACTATCTGTGTGTGACTCCGGAAATATATACGGAGATTTAAATTTTCCCCAAAACCGTAAACAGCTGGTATCTTCTGATAAAGTACCGTTTTTCTGCCTTCTGTATTACGGTCAAATCCATACTGAAGGAGCGTCTGTGTGTGACTCCGGAAATATATACGGAGATTTAAATTTTCCTCAAAACCGTATACAGCTGGTATCTTCTGATACAGTACCATTTTTCTGCCTTCTGTATTACGATCAAATCCATACTGAGAAAGCGTCTGCGTGTTACTCCGGAAATATATACGGAGATTTACAATTACCCCTACACTGTTTACGCCTGGTATCTTTGGATACATTAGCCTTTTTTGCCTTTTATATTCTGGTCTACTCCATACTGAGCCTGTGAGCGTGTGTGTTACTCCGGAAATATATATGGAGATTTACAATTACCCCAACACTGTGTACAGCTGTACGCTTCTGACACAGTACATTTTTTCTGCTTTTCATATTCTTGTCTAATCCATACTGATCCTGAGAGCGTCTGTGTGTTACTCCGGAAATATATACGGAGATTTACAATTACCCCAACACTGTATACAGCTGTACGCTTCTAATACATTACCCTTTTTCTACTTTTTATATTCTGGTGTGATCAATACTGAGCCTGTGAGTGTCTGTGTCTGTGTCTGGCTCTGGAAATATATACAGAGATTTAAAATTACCCCAACACTGTATACAGCTCTACGCTTCTAATACATTACCCTTTTCCTACTTTTTATATTCTGGTGTAATCCATACTGAGCCTGTGAGTGTCTGTGTGTGACTCCTGAAATATATATGGAGATTTACAATTACCCTAGACTGTATACAGCTGTACACTTGTGATACAGTACACTTTTTCTTTTTTTTAATTTTCTTGTCTAATCCATACTGAGCCTGAGAGCGTCTGTGCCTGACTCCTGAAATATACGGATATTTACAATATTTTCACTATACTATATATACCTGGTATCTGGTGATACAGTACCCTTTTTCAGCTTTTTATATTCTTGTCTAATCCATACTGAGCCTGAGAGCATCTGTGTCTGACTCCTGAAATATATATACGGAGATTTACAATTATCCCTAGACTGTATACAGCTGTACGCTTCTAATACAGTACCATATATCTGCTGGTATTTTGGGTACATTTTCCCAAACATGAGGAAGTATGGTGGAAGAGGCTGCGGACGTGGGCGTGGGGGGCCAGCTGGTACTGATGGTGGTGGTGGTGCATCTGCTGGAAGTGCAAAAAGCACAAGAGCACCTAAGGCAGGTGGTGTTGAGCCGGCGTCATCGTCTGGCTCCAGAAGGCTTGGAAGGCTCCCTTTTTTTGGGAGTAGGTAAACCGCTTTTAAAGCCTGAGCATCAGGAACAGGTTTTGTCTTACATTGCCGAAACAGCCTCCAGCTCTATCGCCTCCTCTTCTGAAGTTTCAAAAAATGCAAGCACTGAGTCGTCAGTGCAGGCTCCTGGTCAGGAACAACACCTTTCCTTGTGTCCTTCACCCCCACCAAAAGTGAAGGATGCGGCAGGCCACACTTCAGATTACTCCATGGAGCTCTTTTCACATACCATGCCTGGGTTATCAAGTCAAATCCTGAATTCCCCAGTCCAAGATGAATCTGACATGGAGTGCACTGATGCACAGCCACTGCTAGATGATTCTGCTGGTACATTCACCCAGAGCACTACATTGCCCTTGCTGTCCACTGAGCCAGAATCTGACCCTGATGAAACTCAGGTGCCCCTTCCCGCATACTATACCACCTTACATGGTGACACAGAGGAAGGTGCAGATGAAATTGAAGAGGAGGTGATGGATGACCCAGTTGTTGACCTGGATTGGCATCCATTGGGTGAAGAGGATGCCGCTGGCAATAGCTCAGAGGAGTAGGACAAGAAAGTACTCATCCTCTCATCCTCGTACACTGGCTTTGAACGCCTACATTGCCAAGCTGATCTCATTAGAGATGATGCCCTTCCGTTTGGTTGAAAGCGCAGCGTTCCAAGAGCTCATGGCCTACGCTGTCCCACGCTATGACCTACCCAGTCGGCACTTCTTCTCTAGAAAAGCCAACCCTGCCCTCCACCTGCATGTGAAAGACCGCATTGTCCATGCACTCAAACAATCAGTGAGTGGAAAGGTGCACCTCACAACAGACTCATGGGCCAGTAGGCATGGCCAGGGCCGGTACGTGTCCATCACTGCGCACTTGGTTAATGTGGTGGATGCAGGGTCCACAGGGACCATATCAGATCCTAATTGAGCATGCACCTTTTGGTGGGGGGCAAGGCGCAGAAGGTTACGGGGTGAGAGCTGCCACCTCTCAAGGAATTGAAACACCTCATATGGTCTATTGGGGGGTGTGCATGCATCAATTAGGATGTACATTGATCCTCGCACACGAAGCCCCAGCTCACGGGGTAGGGGACGAAGGTAGCAGGCAAGGCTACGGGCATAGTCCTCCTCACCCTCATACACAGCTGCCCTTGAAAGGTAATTGAGTACCCCAGTGTCCACATGCCTACGTGTGCTGACCCAGTGATGTCTCGCTGTCTTCTCCCACGGCGGGATATTGCAGTAGGCTGGGGGGAGGCCCCCAGAGGTACAGTGGGGCTGCTGCTGTTTCCAGCTTCATCCCCAATGGCGGATGCTGCTGCAGCTGGTGCCTCTGGTACAGGTAGAGGAGGAAGGGGTTGCTGTGGTCCTTGGGAACCTTGAGGGATGCTGATGGGAGGTTCAGACGATGGGCCAGCCACCTCTTCACCTCCTCCAACCGGGTCAATAATGGCCTCTGGGTCGGAGGCTGTCTCCCTCTCAGTGAGGTTGGATTGAGTTCTGTTGGGAAATGAAAGGGGATTAGAACATGTAGGAGAGGTGAGGCTAAACTGCATATGTGTTATGTGGTGTGATGTATGTACTTACGGCCTCAGATCCAGAATAGGAGCCAGAAAGCCAAGGTGGTCAAATTAGACATATTTTCTTTTTGTCGGTGCCACAGACCCGCTCCTGGACCTCTGCTGCCGTTCCCGCCGCTACTGGTCGCGGATGCTTCTCCATCTTCTCATAACATCATCAACTGCAATGACACATATAATGTAATCAATTAGCTAGCTGCACACAGCCTAATTCTTAGACATACACGTAATATAGTCATGGTATACTAACATTTTTGCGCCCAAAAAAAACCCAAAACATTTTTTGGGCAAAGTCTGCGCTAGAACTACGCTCTGACCGTTAAGAAGTTTGAAAAAAAAAAGTAACTTACTGATTCGCTGCTGCTCCTCGCGTGGGCTATCGCCAAAGTGTGGAAACATCTGCCCACAGATACGCCTCCATGCCGCCTCTTTCCTTGCGCGGTCTGCGTAATGTGCATCTCTTTGGTCCCAAATTTCAGGCCTCTCCTGCACCAATACAATCAACATCTCCACATTGATGAGGGTGGACATCATGGCCAACTCCATGGAGGCGTTCTTCCGGGATGTCTGGCTCTCTTTTTGAGCTAATTTGCATGTGTCAGCTTCCTCTTGCATGTGTTGCACCATTTCCTGTGAGCTGCAGAAGTCTTGCGTATTTCTCGCAAGTCACACGTCTGGCCGTGTGTAATCCGTTGTTTTCTCGCACCAATAGACTTTCATTGGCGTACAACGGGCGTAATACGCGTACAATCGCAGCATGCTGCGAGTGTCTCGCACCGTAAGATACGCCTGAGAAAAATACACATAATCAGAGCTGCCTCATAGAGAAATATGGGTCCGTGTGTAATGTGTGGTTTTCACGCCTCTCACTCGTCCGTATTCCTCCTTAGTGTGACGCCGGCCTAAATAGTGATGTATATGTGCACATGGAAGAATGGCAGACCATTCGGATTAAATAGTGAACCCAAAGGAAGAATTAACAAACAAAGGTCAAGAGGTATAAGCAAATAAAGGATAGGTGAAACAATAGATTTTTACATTAACCCCTTAACGACCGCCGATACGCCTTTTAATGGCAGTGGTTAAGGGTACTTAAACCACAGCGCCGTTAATTAACGGTGCTGTGGATACAGTATATAGCGCCCCTCAGAGTCGGAATTTCTCCGAGATCTCAGCTACTGGGGGTAGCAGAGACGCCAGAGAACACGATTTGGGTCGGTTTTTACCGACCCCGCTTATGCGATCGCCGTTATTAACCATATAACGGCGAACGCAAAAAAAGCCGCGATTCTGCGTTATCTTTCTCTCTCCTCTGATGTGATCGCACATCAGAGCAGGGTGGATAAAAATCATGATTTTTTTAAAAAAATAAAAAAAAAATCGGATTTTTGATTTAATCGGATTTTTTTGATTTAAATCGGATTTTTTTGATTTAACCCCTTCACCCCAAGGGTGGTTTGCACGTTAATGACCGGGCCAATTTTTACAATTCTGACCACTGTCTCTTTATGAGGTTATAACTCTGGAACGCTTCAACGGATCTTCGCGATTCTGAGATTGTTTTCTCGTGACATATTGTACTTCATGTTAGTGGTAAAATTTCTTCGATATAACTTGCGTTTATTTTTGAAAAAAACGCAAATATGGCGAAAATTTTTAAAATTTTGCAATTTTCAAACTTTGAATTTTTATTCCCTTAAAACAGAGAAACATATCACACAAAATAGTTAAGAAATAACATTTCCCACATGTCTACTTTACATCAGCACAATTTTGGAACCAAAATTTTTTTTGTTAGGAAATTATAAGGGTTAAAAGTTGACCAGCGATTTCTCATTTTTACAGCAAAATTTACAAAGCCATTTTTTTTAGGGACCACCTCACATTTGAAGTCACTTTGAGGGGTCTATATGGCAGAAAATACCCAAAAGTGACACCATTCTAAAAACTGCACCCCTCAAGGTACTCAAAACCACATTCAAGAAGTTTATTAACCCTTCAGGTGCTTCACAGTAACTAAAGCAACGTGGAAGGAAAAAATGAATATTTTACTTTTTAGCCACAAAAATTATCTTTTACAAACTTTTTTTTATTTTCACAAGGGTAAAAGGAGAAAATGGACAGATAAGGTTGTTATGCAATTTCTCCTGAGTACGCCAATACCCCATATGTGGGGGAAAACCACTGTTTGGGTACACGGCAGAGCTCGTAAGGGAAGGAGCGACGTTTGACTTTTTCAAACTAAAATTGGCTGGAATTTAGATTGGATGCCATGTCGCGTTTGGAGAGCCCCTGATGCGCCTAAACAGTGGAAACCCCCCACAAGTGACACCATTTTGGAAACTAGACCCCCTAAGGTACTTATCTAGATCTGTTGTGAGCACTTTGAACCCTCAAGTGTTTCACAAAAGTTTATAAAGCCTGGGTGTGAAAAAAAAAAATCAATTTTCCACAAAAATGATTTTTTAGTCCCAAATTTTTGAATTTTCCCAAGGAAATTGGACCCCAAAAGTTGTTGTCCAATTTGTCCTGAGTACGCTGATACCCCATATGTGGGGGGGAAAACTGTTTGGGCGCACGGCAGGGCTTGGAAAGGAAGTAGTAACGTTTTGGAATGCAGACGTTAATGGGGGTCATGTTCCGTTTGCAGTGCCCCAGATGAGCCTAAACAGTGGAAACCCCCATAAGTGACCCCATTTTGGAAACTAGACCCCCTAAGGAACTTATCTAGATCTTTGGTGAGCACTTTGAACCCCCAAGTGCTTCACACAAGTTTATAATGCCCGGGCATGAAAATAAAAAATCCTATTTTTTTCCCACAAAAATTATCTTTTAGTCACTAATTTTTTATTTTCCCAAGGGTAACAGGAGAAATTGGACCACATAAGTTGTTGTACAATTTGTCCTGAGTACGCTGATACCCCATATGTGGGGGGGAACCACTGTTTGGGCGCACGGCAGAGCTCGGAATGGAAGGAGCACCATTTGACTTTTTCCAACCAAAATTGGCTGGAATTGAGTTTGGATGCCATGTTGCATTTGGAGAGCCCCTGATGTGCCTAAACAGTGGAAACCCCCCACAAATGACCCCATTTGGGAAACTAGACCCCCTAAGGAACTTATCTAGATTTTTGATGAGTAATTTGAACCCCCAAGTGCTTCACACAAGTTTATAACGTAGAGCCGTAAAATTTAAAAATCATATTTTTTCCACAAAAATGATCTTTTCACCCCAATTTTTATTTTTCCAAGGGTAACAAGACTCCAAAAGTTATTGTGCAATTTGTCCTGAGTGCGCTGATACCCCATATGTGGGGGTAAACCACTGTTTGGGTGCATGGCAGAGTTTGGAAGGGAAGGAGCGCCGTCTGACTTTTTCAACGCAGAATTGGCTGGACGCCATGTCGTGTTTGGAGAGCTCCTGATTGCCTAAACAGTGGAAACCCCCATAAATGACACCATTTGGAAACTAGACCCCTCAAGTAACTTATCTAGATGTGTGGTGAGAAGTTTGAACCCCCAGGTGTTTCACTAAAGTTTATAACGTACAGCCGTAAAATAAAAAATCTTTTTTTTTTTTTTTACAAAAATGATTTTTTCGCCCCCAATATTTTATTTTCACAAGGGTAACAGAAGAAATTGGAACCCCAAAGTTGTTGTCCAATTTGTCCTGAGTACACTGATACCCAATATGTGGGCGAAAACTACTGTATGGGCACACGTCGGGGCTCGGAAGGGAAGTAGTGACGTTTTGGATTGCAGACTTTGATGGAATGGTCTGGGGGCGTCATGTCACATTTGGAGAGCCCCTGATGCACCTAAACAGTGGAAACCCCCCACAAGTGACCCCATTTTGGCAAATAGACCCACAAGGAACTTATCTAGATGTGTGGTGAGCACTTTGAACCCCAAAGTGCTTCACAGAAGTTTATAACGCACAGCCGTAAAAATAAAAAATCCTTTTTTTTTTTACAAAAATGATTTTTTCGCCCCCAATATTTTATTTTCACAAGGGTAACAGGAGAAATTGGACCCCAAAAGTTGTTGTCCAATTTGTCCTGAGTACGCTGATACCCAATATGTGGGAGAAAACTACTGTATGGGCGCACGTCAGGGCTCGGAAGGGAAGTAGTGACGTTTTGGATTGCAGACTTTGATGGAATGGTCTGGGTGCGTCATGTCGCATTTGGAGAGCCCCTGATGCGCCTAAACAGTGGAAACCCCCCACAAGTGACCCCATTTTGGAAAATAGACCCCACAAGGAACTTCTCTAGATATGTGGTGAGCACTTTGAACCCCGAAGTGCTTCACAGAAGTTTATAACGCACAGCCGTAAAAATAAAAAATCTTTTTTTTTTTTGCAAACATGATTTTTTCGCCCCAATATTTTATTTTTACAAGGGTAACAGGAGAAATTGGACCCCAAAAGTTGTTGCCCAATTTGTCCTGAGTACGTGATACCCAATATGTGGGAGAAAACTACTGTATGGGTACACGTTGGGGCTCGGAAGGGAAGTAGTGACGTTTTGGATTGCAGACTTTGATGGAATGGTCTGGGGGCGTCATGTCGCATTTGGAGAGCCCCTGATGCGCCTAAACAGTGGAAATCCCCAACAAGTGACCCCATTTTGGAAAATAGACCCCACAAGGAACTTATCTAGGTGTGTGGTGAGCGCTATGAAGCCCCAAGTGCTTCACAGAAGTTTATAATGTACAGCCGTAAAAACAAAAAAATAATTTTTTTTGTACAAAAATGATATTTTCGCCCCCAGTTTTTTATTTTCCCAAGGGTAACAGAAGAAATAGGACAAATTGCACAATAACTCTTGGGGTCCAGAGTACGCTGATACCCCATATGTGGGGATAAACTACTGTTTGGACGCATGGCAGAGCTCAGAAGTGAAGGAGCACCGTTTGACTTTTTCAACGCAGAATTGGCTGGAATTTAGATCAGACGCCATGTCACATTTGGAGAGCCCCTGATGTGCCTAAACAGCGGAAACCCCCCAATTCTAACTCCAACCCTAACCCCAACACACCCCTAACCCTAGTCCCAACCCTAACCACAAACCTAACTCTAACACACCCCTAATCCCAACCCTAACCCTAATCCTAACTTTAGCGCCAACCCTAACCCTAACTTTAGCCGCAACCCTAACCCTAACCCTAATGGGAAAATGGAAATAAATACATTTTTTTAATTTTATTATTTTTCCCTAACTAAGGGGGTGATAAAGGGGGGGTTTGATTTACTATTTATAGCGGGTTTTTATGATTGGCAGCTGTCACGCTAAAAGACGCTTTTTATTGCAAAAATAGTTTTTTGCATCGCCACATTTTGAGAGCTATAATTTTTGCATATTTTGGCCCACAGAGTCATGTGAGGTCTTATTTTTTGCGGTACGAGTTGACGTTTTTATTTGTACCATTTTTGAGCAGGTGACATTTTTTGATCGCTTTTTATTTCGATTTTTGGAAGGTTAGAATGAACAAAAATCAGCAATTCATGAATTTCTTTTGGGGGAGGCGTTTTTATTGTTCCGCGTGTGGTAAAATTGATAAAGCAGTTTTATTCTTCGGGTCAGTACGATTATGGCGATACCTCATTTATATCATTTTTTTTATGTTTTGGCGCTTTTATAGAATAAAAACAATTTTATATAAAAAATAATTATTTTTGCATCGCTTTATTCTGCGAGCTATAACTTTTTAATTTTTTCGCTGATGATGCTGTATGGTGGCTCGTTTTTTGCGGGACAAGATGACGTTTTCAGCGGTACCATGTTTATTTATATCAGTCTTTTTGATCGCGCGTTATTCCACTTTTTGTTCGGCGGTATGATGATAAAGCATTGATTTTTGCTTCGTTTTTTTTTTTTTTTAAGGGGTTCACTAAAGGGGTTAACTAGTGGGACAGTTTTATAGGGGGGGTCGTTACGGACGCGGCGATACCAAATATGTGTACTTTTATTGTTTTGTTTTTTTTATTTACAGGAAGAAATGAATTTATTGGGGAATATTTTTTTTTTTTTATTTATTTTGGATTTCTTTTTATAACATGTTTATTTTTATTTTTTTAACTTTTTTACTTTGTCCCAGGGTGGGACATCACTGTATTTGAGCAGATCGCTGGTGTGACAGTGTGCACAGCACTCTGTCACACCAGCGATCCGCTCAAGGCCAGTGCAGCTCTCAGCAGGCACTGAGGAAGCCGCCTCCCTCCAGGACCCCGGCGCCATCTTGGATCCGGGTCCTGGGAGGGAGGAAGCCCTCAGAACAGCGCGATCACATCGCGCTGGTCTGAGGGTCTCAGGGGGGCGCGCAGGGAGCCCCCACCCTGCGCGATCCTCCCCTGTGCCCCCAGTACACCGCGATCATGTTTGATCGCGGTGTGCTAGGGGTTTATGTGCCGGGAGCGGTCCGTGACCACTCCTGACACACAGTCACGGGTGTCAGCTGTGATAATCAGCTGACACCCGGCGGCGATTAGCTGCGCTCCCCTCAGGAGCGCAGCTGATCGCCTATGACGTACTATCCCGTCCATGGTCAGAATGGCACGGGTTTTATGGACGGGATAGTACGTCTAATGTCAGAGAGGGGTTAAATAGGATTTTTTAATCAAGTTGTACACAAGCAAAACTTTGTCTTTTTGCAAATCAAATTATTTTACACAAATAAAAATATTAAAACAGTTGATGATTATGAAACCTAATAATTTTTATTTGCACTATTAAACAATCAGAATTGAACTACAGAGAGTAAGTACTTTTTAACAATAGCCTATCTCTAACGTTTGAAGCAAGCAAACATCTTCAGTGAATACATCAGTCCTTTAAGCCTACTGTTTATTTAGGACTTTTAATAGGAAAACTAGTCCTGCTTTAGCAGTTCCTAAGCGGTTTCGGACTGTTGTGTGCACAAAACCAAATTAAGAAAACAATCTCTCTACTCCTGCCGATGAAGCCGATGCAGTCAGTAGCTGAGTAGCTACATTTATTATCTTCGCTGGAAGAACAAGTGATTGTGACTTCCACCAGTCCAGTGGTTTTAGTTAATTAACGACGTTATCTGCAAACATGTATTTTTGAAATGGTGCAGATTCACACTTCAATTTCAGCACAGTTGCCACAATGTCATGGTTAGTATTGGCGAGCCACTCCATTGCAGAGTTGATTTCCGCCTCAGATAGTTTTTTCCCTCTGTAGATGGGATGCAAGATATTGGCTAAATAGTGTTCTTCTTTTAATGCTTGGTCCTTGCAGTGGTGTATTGCAACCTTTACATTGTTTGAGAGGTTCAAGCGATCTAGCGAACCTTCTAAATCTTTCCAAACTTCTGTGGCATCAGCTATGGTTGCAGTATCTTTCTGCATTTTATCCAACGCAATAGATATTGGCTTTAACCTTTCCAAAAGGTCCTCGGCATTTCTCTTCACACCAAGATTTAATACTTTGCTTCGTATATTAGCATCAATTTTATCCCGATGTGTTTCGCAAATGGACACTAATTTTGACCAGTTGTTAATAAACAGTTCCAAGCATTCAGCCAAGGTATTCCATCTAACATCTTGTGGTAGAACCAACTTCAGTCCTCCCATTTCCTTGTAGGTTGCATGTGCAAAATGATTATTGCGGAAATATTTAACAATTTCTACAACATGTTCCTTGACACCCGAAATATGCAGGTCTTTTGCCAAAAGATGCAACAAATGGGCAGAACAACCGTATGTAATGACATTTGTGTCATCCTCATGTGCCAGTTCCGCTCGCATTTTTGCCACATTGCTTGCGTTATCAGTAACTAAGCTCCTTACTTTACATCCAAACTGTTCTTGGCATTGGTGAATTGAGTTCTTAGCAATTTCAAGTAAATGTTCAGCAGTATGTGAATTTCCAGATGTGTCGATTGTGTCTGTAAGGTAAGTTTCACCATCTTCTGTTGTGACACAAGTGCAAATTATGGGGTCGTTGTGGATGTTGCTCCAACCATCCAAGCTCATGTTAACAACTTTGTCTTTCAAATATTTTGTACAAGCCGCTCTTTCTTTGTCGTATACAGCCTGAAGATGTTTTCCTGAGATATCAAATCTACTTGGTGGTTTGTAGCCTGGTCTTATTCCTTCGATCATTTGTACAAACAATGGGTGTTCAACTAGTCGGAAAGAAGAATTGGTTGCAAATATGAATTTAGCAATTAATTCATCAAAATGTTCTTTCTGGCTCATCGTAGTCTTTAAGAGGAATTTTTCTACACTTTGCACGCAAAGTTTTTTGTTGGGCTGCTTTGTTGAAGTTGTACCCAGATATTGATTGTCACGTGCAGCACAAGCCATATTTGACCTGAAAGCACAGTAATTAAAAATATAATTCGACTGCGTATTTGAAGAAATATAACGAAAATATTTTGAAACAAACTTTTTGAACAATGTAATGGACCTCGTCCTATAAGGGCTGTCTCAAAAGTTATGCTACTCAAGTTTCCGGTGAAGTTGCTGTAATACTAGTAATATCAGAGCAACTGAAAAAAATTATGTCACAAAAGTTTTAAAAATGTTTTTTTTAAAAAATGGTCAATTTGGCAGACTTCAAAAGTGAATTGTAGCCTACAATAAAAAAAAAATAGGCGTATACACACTCTTTTATTTTTACTTAACGTTAATCTTCTGTGAAATATTGCCTTAACATAAATTTAAATTCTATACTCCAGAACTAGTGCTAGAAATTTTTATTTTCATAGACTTTAACCATCCCAGTAAAACGTCTGTTAAAATAGGTTGTAATTGCCAGACTTACCACTAGTGCTAGGGTCCTGGTGCATAAGAAGCTGTGGGGGTTCATTGACATTAGTTGTATCACTATCAACATCTTCATTTCCCTTCTGGTTGCAGTTTTCATAATGTGATTTCAAACGGCAAACAAGTCCTTGGATATCCTTTTGACAGTATTTGCACTTTGCTCTCCCACTTTTCTTTCCAAGCTCTGCTGGCATCTCAACAAAATGAACCCAAATAGGGTCTCTCTTACGACCTGCCATGGCTCACGCAGATCACTTCAGAAGTTTGATTGTTACTACAGCCAAGTACTGCTGACTGACTATCCAACAAGTTTGGGCATGTCAACTGAATGGAAAAAGAAACTGAAACCAAGCTACAGAAAGTGAAACCAAGCTAGAAGTGTGGAGTTAATTGAACAATGATTGAAAGTTTTAGATTTTAATCGTGATTTATATTAAAAAAATCTTTTGATTTAAATCAGTGATTTAAATCATGATTAAAATCACGATTTAAATCGATCTGATTTAAATAGAAAAAAATCATTTGATTTAAATCATGATTTAAATCGTTGATTTAAATCGGCGTGATTTAAATCAATCCACCCTGCATCAGAGGGGAGAGAAATAGGGTCCCCGGGTCCCCTGATATGTCCCCTGTACCTCCAGGAGTCCCCCCTGTCCTCCCATGGCTCCCGAAGCTCCCAGCGTGTTTTTCTTGTAAAGAAAATGGCGGGCGCATGCGCAGTGCGCTCGCCGAATCTGCCGGCCGGCAGATTCATTCATTCATTGCTGGTACATTTTGATCACTGTGATAAACCCTGGGGGTTGGGATTAGGGTTAGGGGTGTGCTGGGGTTAGAGTTGGAGCTAGAATTTAGGGGTTTCCACTATTTAGGCACATCAGGGTGTCTCCAAACATGACATGGCGTTCAAAAAGTCAAATGGTGCTCCCTCCCTTCCAAGCCCTGCCGTGCGCCCAAAAAGTGGTTTACCCCAACATATGGGGTATCAGTGTACTCAGGACAAATTGCACACCAATTTTGTGGTTCTAATTTCTCCTGTTACCCTTGGGAAAATAAAAATAGCTGGCTAAAAAATCATTTTTGAGGAAAAAAAATGATTTTTTTATCTTCACGGCTCTGCGTTTATAAACTTCTGTGAAGCACTTGGGGGTTCAATGTGCTCACCACACATCTAGATAAGCTTCTTGAGGGTCTAGTTTCCAAAATGGTGTCACTTGTGGGGGGTTTCTACTGTTTAGGCACATCAGGGGCTCTCCAAACGCGACATGACTCCCGCAGAACATTCCATCAAAGTCTGCAATACAAAATGGCACTCCTTCCCTTCCAAGCTCTCCCATGCGTCCAAACAGTGGTTCCTCCCCACATATGGGGCATCAGCGTACTCAGGAAAAATTGCACAACAACTTTTGGGGTCCAATTTCTCCTGTTACCCTTGGGAAAATAAAAAAAGCGGGCTAAAAATAATTCTTGGGGAAAAAAATGATTTTTTATTTTCACGACTCTACGTTATAAACTTCTGTGAAGCACCTGGAGGTTCAAAGTGCTCACCACACATCTAGATAAGTTCCTTAAGGGGTCTAGTTTCCAAAATGGGGTCACTTGTTGGGGATTTCCACTGTTTAGGCACATTAGGGGCTCTCCAAACGCGACGACATGGCGTCCAGCCAATTCTGCGTTGAAAAAGTCAAACAGCGCTCCTTCCCTTGCTGCCGTGCACCCAAAAAGTGGTTTACCCCCACATATGGGGTATCGACGTATTCAGGAGAAATTGATCAACAAGATTTGTGGTTCATTTTTTCTTTTAACACTTGTGAAAATAAAAAAAATTGGTTCTGAAGTAAATTTTTTGCAAAAAAAGTTAAACGTTTATTTTTTTCCTTTCTATATTGCTTCAGTTCCTGTGAAGCACGTAAAGGGTTAATAAACTTCTTGAATGTGGTTTTAAGCACCTTGAGGGGTGCAGTTTTTAGAAGGGTGTCACTTTTGGGTATTTTTTATCATATAGACCCCTCAAAGTGACTTCAAATGTGATGTGGTCTCTAAAAAAAATGGTGTTGTAAAAATGAGAAATCGCTGGTCAACTTTTAACCCTTATAACATCGTAACAAAAAAAATTTTGTTTCCAAAATTGTGCTGATGTAAAGTAGACATGTGGGAAATGTTATTTATTAAGAAATTTGTGTGACATAGCTCTCTGATTTAAGGGCCTGAAAATTTAGTTTGAAAATTGCTACATTTTCAAAATTTTCACCATATTTCCATTTTTTTCATAAATAAATGCAAGTCATATAAAAAATTTTTTACCGCTAACGTGAAGTACAATATGTCATGAGAAAACAATCTCTGAATCAGAAAAAGAGTTATAACCTCATAGAGTGACAGTGGTTAGAATTGTAAAAATTGGCCCAGTCATTAAGCTGCAAATTGGCTCTGTCACTAAGGGGTTAAAATAAATTTATTAAAGAGACATGGTGAAGTGATGGCACGAATAACAAGGGGTGCCTAGTATATGCAAACAACAAGGGTACAACATATGAGTTATATGCTAAAAATATGTTAAACCAAAGTAGTTACAAATAGAAAAGTCCAGGCAAAAACTACAACAGGGAAGGTATAGTATGCAAGTACCAGAGCAAATGGCTGGGGGTGCAGTAAAATAAACAATCCAAGATAGAGTGATAAAGTGCTAAAAAGTGTGGATGAAGTAATAGTGGCACAGTGAAGGAAGCAAAGGGAATCATGCTTGAAGTAGTTCATTATATAAAGAGGTTTAGTGCTGAAGTGTAATAGCAGCATAGTAGCCATGGTGTTAACCTATACTTGAATAGCTAAAATAAGTCCAAAGAAAGGAGAGGGTAATCAAAGGGTGCAGGGTATTACCTGGTCGGCTGTGTATCTATGGCACGCAGGACCAAGAACACTTGTCCGAAATGCGCGTCGGGGTGATATTACCTGGTCGGCTGTGTATGTATGGCACACACGCGCATTTTTTATTTTTGTTTTATTCAGGAGACGAGGGCTTCAGTGGAATTGATGTTACGTGAGTATAACTGTGTTTGTTATTTTTAAATAAAAAGAATCAATGGCTCCTTACCAGCCTGAGAATAACATTCTGCTTTAGCTTGTCTGGTTGTCAAAAATGCGAGGGACCCCACAACTTTTTTAAATTATTTATTTAAATAATTAAAAACTACGACGTGAGAGCCCCTCTATTCTTGATAACCAGCCATGCTAAAACTGACAGTAGAGGATTGCAGCCCGCAGCTTGGCTGGTTATCAAAAATACAGGGGAACCCCATGTCATTTTTTTTATTATTTATTTACTTATAGCGCAGGCGGTAGCTGATGAATACTTCCATCAGCCGCCACAGCGGACATTAATATGAGCTGTGTTCAGCACCCGGTGCTGGGAAAAACGGTACCGCTGATTCCTAGGCGCCGGTATGTGTGATACTGATGCGGCACACGGGCAGCACATAGCTGCCACATGTATGCCAAAAGTATTAAACACATGTACACACAGACACAGATATCTCCGTACTAGTTTTTCGTGTGAAAGAGCCCTTAAACAGCTTTCATTACATGCAGGAAGCATACAATAATATTTCTGTAGAGGAAATTAGTATCAGATCACATAGATAAACAACAAATCTCAAGGTATTCCTGCTCCTAGACCCAACAACGATGTAATCATTTGTGGTATTTTACATAGAATGGACTCGTCTAAGCCAGATGGCTCATTTATTCATGAATAATAAAAATGTGCAAGTTTCTAATGTAGTTTATCTTTCAATTTATTGCCATTTTCAATATTTTGGTCTACTTTTATTGAATGAAAACGTTTTTTGTTTAAACAGCCTCCAAACCTGTACTGAACAGGTCCTACTCACAAAATTGTACATTATTACATATTATCTGTAGTTGAGAACTGCTAGGGACCATTTATTTTAGTCAATAATTGGAAACAAACGTGTCTGAGGCTATGTGCACACGTTGCGGAATTGCCACGGCAATCCCGCACCTCCCTGCCGCGGGAAATACGCATTTTTATAGGTATGCGTATTCCCGCCAGAAACTAGCGTTTTGCAAGCGTAATTAGCTTGCAGAATGCTAGCGTTTTCCAAGCTATCTGTAGCATCGCTGGGAAAACTGATTGACAGGTTGGTCACACTAGTGAAACAAGTGTTTGACAAGTGTGACCAACTTTTTACTATTGATGCCGCCTATGCCGCATCAATAGTAAAAAGATCTAATGTAAAAAATAATAAAAAAAATAAAAAATCATGATATTCTCACCTTCCGGCGGCCCCCGCACCCTTCCCGGCCAATCTCGTTCCCAAGGATGCATAGCGACAATGACCCCAGATGACGTAGCATCACGCGATACCGCTACGTCATCTGGGGTCATTGTCGCAAAGGACGCCTGGGAACGGGATTGGCTGGGAGCGTCGCTGAGAGGCGGGAAAGCTGCAGGGGCCGCCGGAAGGTGAGAAAATATCATTATTTTTTATTTTAATTATTGTTTTTACAGGGATATAGTACCCAGAGCCTGGAGGAGAGTCTCTGGGTACTGGGTACCATCCGCACATGAATCGCTTACTTTGCGCATGTTGGGCATAGCCACATGCAGAAAGTAAGCAGTTCAATGCATTCCTATGGCAGCGGAATCGCCGCGATTCCGGAAAAAGAATGAACATACTGCGTTTTTTTCCGCGATGCAATTTGGCCGCAGAAAAACACGCAGCATGTGCACAGCATTGCGGAATCCCATAGGATATAATGAGTTGCGGTGGGTAAGCGTTATTGCCGCGAAAAACCAAGGCAAAAACGCTAACAATCCACAACGTGTGCACATAGCCTGAGATTGCTCATTTCCTAATTATCGTGGCTTCACATAGACTTGTGTGAGCAGGACATGTGCTGCCGAGATGTTCCATGTGAAAAGAATGATTGTATTAATGATCGTTCTGTGTGATTGGAAGTGTTGTCTGTCTAAACTGGCCTTTAAAGGGAATCTGTCACCAAGTTTCTAGTACCCCATCTGAGAGCATCATGATGCAGGGGCATTTACCATGATTCCAGTGATGTACCACTTACTGGGCTGCTTGTTGCATTTTTGAGAAAATTAGTGTTTTATCTGCTGCAAATCTAGCAGTTCTCTAAATGCTGAGGTCTGTATAACCTGCCCACACCACTAATTGCCATTTTTCTATGTACACTGTGCATAGGCAGAAACTTGACAATCAGTGGTGGGAGCGGGGTTATAAAGAGCCATAAATATAGAGGACTACATGGTAGATTTACTAGTCGTCTAGTGAATATCTCCTGCTGACAAATCAGTGATTTTATCAAAACTACAGCAAGTAACTCAATAAGTGACACATCACTGGAATTAGGGTCTCTATCTCTACATCATGTTGCTCTCAGATTATGTTGCAAAAACCTGATGCCGGATTCCCTTTAAACGACTGCTGATTGGTTTCCATTTAACTGATCAGCGGTCAACTAATAGTCGCAGTCAGCTAGTCTAAAGGGATACTTTAGTCTGAAGTCCCGAACAGGAGAGGTATTTGTGATGCTGCAATCTTTAGCCCCAGGGGATTGTCAAAATTTACATACTGTAACAAAACTGCAGCTGTGTAAGTAGGAGCTAGTCTAGACAGGATTTCATCTTCTGAGAATGAAATGTAAGGGATTCAACTACAAGTTTATTAGGAGGTTGCATTCATTTTCATTACAAAATACTTTACCTGTTTTTCCACTTTTACTACTCGGCCCAACATACTGAGGTCATCCCCTGCCTCAATTTCATGTACAGTTTTCTCACGACTCTTTTTATCTGTTGCTATTTGACCTTTGCCAAGAATCTGATCGACCCTGTACATGAGAAATAAAGCACATTGCAATTAATTCAGCAACAACAGAGGAGAAGAAACTAGAAGACAACAAATTTTAAGGAATACAAATGAGAATATTACAGTTTTCACCTTAAGGGCTTGTGCACATTTTAGTAAAAATCGGACGAGTGCTATCTGTCATTTTGATGGATAGCACTCGTCTTCTTGCTATTCAATGAGGCTGTGCACATGCACAATGTTATAATCGGGACACACTCGGCCATTCAAGTCTATATGTGAGAAAAATCAGCCGATTTTCATGGACAGACTAAATGGAGCAATTCTAGAAACTTTTTTTTAATTCTCCACATCCAAGAAAACCTGATCACACTCTGATTAAACTCTGATCAGAGTGTGAATAGCATAATCGAACTGATTTTCTCAAATGAGAGAAAAATGGTCATGTGACCCTAGGGATACAATCAAGGCTGTATTCCTAGGTTGTGCTGCATTAGGCACTGATAGTTAACATGAGAGTCTCCTGAATATTTTGGAATTAGCAGGTATTGTATTAATTGTATTCATATTATTGTACGCTGCTCAAAAAATAAAAGGAACACTCAAATAACACATCCTAGATCTGAATGAATGAAATATTCTCATTTAATACTTTGTTCTGTACAAAGTGGAATGTGCTGACAACAAAATCACACAAAAATCATCAATGGAAATCAAATTTATTAACCAATGGAGGCATGGATTTGGAGTCACCCACAAAATTAAAGTAGAATGCAATGTCCTTACAACAAGTCAAAATGATGCTCAGTAGTGTGTGTGGCCTCCATGTGCCTGTATGACCTCCCTACAACGCCTGGACATGCTCATGATGAGGCGACAATGCCTGGGCATGCTCCTGATGAGGGGGCGTATGGTCTCCTGAGAGATCTCCTCCCATACCTGGACTAAAGCATCTGCCAACTCCTGGACAGTCTGTGGTGCAACGTGACTTTGGTGGATGGAGCGAGACATGATGTCCCAGATGTGCTCAATCAGATTCAGGTCTGGGGAATGGGCGGGCCAGTCCATAGCTTCAATGCCTTCATCTTACAGGAACTGCTGATACACTCCAGCCACATGAGTTCTGGCTTTGTCCTGCATTAGGAGGAACTCAGGGCCAACCGCATCATCTTATGGTCTCACAAGGGGTCTGAGGATCTCATCTTGGTACCTAATGGCAGTCAGGCTACCTCTGGCGAGCACATGGAGGGCTGTGCGGCCCTCCAAAGACATGCCACCCCACACCATTACTGACCCACTGCCAAACCGGTGTTGCTGAAGGATGTTGCAGGCAGCAGATTGCTCTCCACGGTGTCTCCAGACTCTGTCACGTCTGTCACATGTGCTCAGTGTGAACCTGTTTTCATCTGTGAAGAGCACAGTGTGCCTGTGGCGAATTTGCAATCCTGGTGTTCTGTGGCAAATGCCAAGCGTCCTGCTGTGAGCACAACCCCCATCTGTGGACGTCGGGCACTCAGACCATCCTCATGGAGTCGGTTTCTAACCATTTGTGCAGACATATGCACATTTGTGGCCTGCTGGAGGTCATTTTGCAGGGGTCTGGCAGTGCTCCTCCTGATCCTCCTTGCACAAAGGCGGAGGTAGCGGTCCTGCTGCTGGGTTGTTGCCCTCCTATGGCCCCCTCCATATCTCCTGGTGTTGTGACCTGTCTCCTGGTAGCGCCTCCAGCCTCTGGACACTACGCTGACAGACACAGCAAACCTTCTTGCCACAGCTCTCATTGATGTGCCATCCTGGATGAGCTGCACTACCTGAGCCACTTGTGTGGGTTATAGAGTCCGTCTCATGCTACCACCAGTGTGAAAGCACAACTAACTTTCAAAATTGACCAAAACATCAGCCAGAAAGCATTGGAACTGAGATGTGGTCTGTCGTCCCCACCTGCAGAAACACTCCTTTATTGAGTGTGTCTTGACAATTGCCAATAATTTACATCTGTTGTCTATTCCGTTTGCACAACAGCATGTGAAATTGATTGTCAATCAGTGTTGCTTCCTAAGTGGACAGTTTTATTTCACAGAAGTTTGATGTAATTGGAGTTATATTCTGTTGTTTAAGTGTTCCCTTTATTTTTTTGAGCAATGTATTAATTTAAAGGAGTTTTCGTGGATTTAAAGGAGTTGCCTGCTGTTGTGGAAATTTTTAGCCAGCCCCGCAGCTTGCCAGATATAAATGGTGTGCAATATGCACACTGCAAGGATTCGGCTCCACTTGCCAGTTCCAGTAGTCATCATGAGGCAGCAAGTCTGCCATTTGCATACTTGTTGTTCAGTGCGGACTAAAGTCTCAGCCACTCCTCTAAATAGTTTCTATTTAGAAGCAGATGAGACATTAGTTGGCTCTTGATTAGTATGCAAACCGCATCCTTGTGGTAACATGTCAACTGCTAAAGGTGCCAGAAAAAGAACTTTACACAATCAAGGATGAGGAATCATTTAATAGTGACGTCAAGCTGGCTCATCCCCCTCCTAATTTGGTTGATGGCCCAAAGGCCAAGTACCTAATCAGAAGCTACTTTTAGTGGTATCTAGCACATGCGTAGTGAGCTGGGGTGTACTGGGCTCATCTTTATAGTGTGAATGCCACAGGTACTGCTACCATAATGCTCGAGACTGGCTGGCCTGACCTCTATGAAGAAATGATCCACCTCATCGACTGTATACATAACACTGCACAACAAATTTCAGGGAAGTTCTTGTCCCCTGTGAAAATTTTATTGTATCTTATAGATTTTGATATGCTGAACATGAATATGTGCTCCAAAAGTCTGTATCACTTAAGGTTTTTAAGAAACAACAGTTTATAGTCTACATTATGATGTCCGAGACACTACATACATGTGCATCGATGTCAGTAGCAATAGCAATTGTTCAAAAGTGTTTTGCAGGCGACTTTCGTCTATATAATCCGTGTCAGATGCTTCTCGAATAATATTCCAACAATAATCAGCCAGCATTGACGTACTCCACTTTCCCTGGTACCTTTTCTCCATCAGCGTAATGTATTGGTGAAATCTTTCACCGTGTTTATTGCTAATGGCACCAAGATTGGCTGGAAAAAAGTGAGAATGTAGAAAATGCAGTTTTAGTGACATTTTGCATTTCATCAAATGATATGCTGTGAGCATGTTGTCCACGAGTTGTTCAAAGTTCGGTGCCCTGCTGTTGCCAAGGAAGTTGAAGGTCACATCTTTAAAGGCTCTCCATGCCACTTGTTCAGCACCTTGCAAAAGACCATCAAAGCTACTGTCATTCATTATATCTCTGATCTGTGGGCCAATAAAAATACCTTCTTTAATCTTTGCATCACTTATTTTTGGAAATTTCTGTAGCAAGTAAGAAAAGGCTTCCGATTCTTTGTTCATTGCTTTGACAAAATTCTTCATAAGCCCAAGTTTAATATGCAAAGGAGGGAGAAATATCTTTGCTGGATCAACGAGAGGATTATATTTAACAGTCTTCTGTCCAGCAACCAGGTTTTCGCGGAGTAGCCAGTCCTTTCTGAAATAGTGCATTTCTCGTGCAAGACTGTCCCACTCACAAATAAAACAACAATACTTGATATATCCAAGCTGAAGTCCAAGAAGAAGTGCAACAACTTTTAGATCACCACATATTTTCCATTTATAATTTCTATAATTAATGTGGGTCAACAGTAACTCCATATTCTCATACGTTTCTTTCATATGTACGGCATGTCCAATAGGTATAAGGATAGATATTTCCGCTGTGTAGTAAAACAGCGTTCAGACTTAAAAATGATGAGTCAATGAACAGTCGCTATTCCTTCGAGTCATGTTCACATTCAAGAGCACCAAACAACCCCAAGACATCATTCCAAAAGGTTAACCTGTCAACATGGTTGAAAAATTGATTAAGGTCTTCTTGACGACTGCAAAAAACAGAAACTCTTGTTCCTGGTAATAAGAGGTTCCATTCTTGTAGCCTTGATCCCAATAATTCTGCCTGCCTCTTTGACAATTTCAAATCTCTGACCAAGTCACTCAGATCAGCTTGACTGAACAGATGTGGATTAGATGTAGAAGGCTCAAAGTCTGGGTCTGCAGCTGTTTCATTTTCAACTGACATTGTTAGTTCATCTTCGTCGTCCTCCATTGTTTATACTTTGGGCGGCTTTGGAACACGAACACTTTCATCGTGTGGCACTGGTCTTATGGCTGAAGGAAGATTAGGATATTCTATTGATTTCTTGTTCTTTGCTGAATATCCTGTTACATTTGTAAGGCAGAAGTAGCAATCTGTTACATGATCTCTCTGCTCTCTCCATATCATTGGGACAGCGAATGGCATTGAAGGTCGTGATCCATTCAGCCATGCTCTAAGACTTCTAGAACAAGATGCACAGCATATATGAGGTGCCCACTGTTTGTCCTGATCTCCAATTGAACATTTAAAGTATAGTTCATATGCTTTCTTAATAAGTGGAGTCATATCCTTCTTTTGTGCTTTCATTGTATATTCTCTGCATATGTAGCAGATATTATCACTGCTGATGAGACTCCGATGCGACATTTCGAAATAAATCTTCAGGTTTTACAATGAAAAGTATTCAGGTGAATCGCATATATGATAGTAACTAGATGGAGGCCCGATGCTATCGCATCGGGAGGGCGGTAATGTCACGACGAGGGCAGGCTTTGCAGCATTGAAAATCTCTCCCTTCATGTGCTCACCCACCTATCCACTCTCTCTTTCCTCATGTGCTGACTTCTCCTGTCTGTGCTCTCTTGAGATCGCAGAGGATACATTTTGTGAGCTAAAATATTGTTTACAAACAGTCAGTGAAATATTTTACATCACAAAATGAATCCTCTGTGATCCCCTGCTGTAATGTCAGTATTGTCTTTTGATTCCTCCCCTGCCCAGGAGATGTGGTATGCTCCGTACACGGTCAGCCCAATGATTCACTGCGCCTGCGCAGAATTCGCATAATAATTGCTTGCATATGTGTAGATCAGTGATTTATGTTATGTCAGTGGAAAATTCAGAATATACTGTTTCAGAAAAAGTTCATAAATGAGTTTTTAGAATTAAAACAGAATATTATAATGTTACGTATCATTTCTCAAAAACATTATGTGGTAGGAAAAATCTGAAGTCATTTCTGAAATCAGCATAAAAAAATCTATCAGGAACACTCAAAATTGTCCGAGGGACAAAACCTTGTTAACACAGTTAAAAAAAACAGTTTTTAAAGTTCTTTTCATGTGAACAGCACATATTCTAAAATGTACTTTATTCATATTTAAACAAAGCGATACTTATGCAGTTAAAGCTCCTTTTATGTTGAATTCTTGTATGGAGCCTCAGAAATCATAAAAAAATATACCTATCATCAAAACACATTTTTTAGTATGCAAAAGAATAGTAAAATGGACAGGTGTATTGTAATGACAGAGCCTTTATTTTGTTATTATAACACATATACTGTTCTTACCTAAGAAAGAAAACATGCTAATTACTAACCTTGTTTGAAGGCTCTTTATCCTGCATAGCATATCTAAATGTCCAGCAGAATATTGCTCAATCACATCTTTCACATCATAAGGACGTAAAGTTTCTTTAAACTTCCTCTTTGCAACGTGGAACTTCATAATTCTGTGGGAAAAATGTTATGGTTAACTAATTTCCCATGTAAATCATGGATGATTGATAGTCAGAAAATTAGTAAAATGATCCCACTTAGGGACTTTTAACATTCATGGTCATTATAAGTAACCTGTCATGAGGATATTATACCTTACTCTAATGGCATGCACAGTGGGTGAAATAAGTATTCAACACATCAACAATTTTTTATGTAAATATATTTCTAAAGGTGCTATTGACATGAAATTCTTACCAGATGTCGGTAACAACCCATCCAATCCACACAGGCAAAGACATCAATTCATAGATGTCCATAAATTAAGTTATGTGTAATAATGAGAAATAACATACGGACAAAGTGTTGAAAATGCTTACTGAAATGTAATTAGTACTTCGTACAAAAGCTTTTGTTGGTGATGAAGCTTCAAGATGCCTCTGTATGGAGAAACTAGTCGCATGCATTGCTCAGGTATGATTTGTGCCTATTCCCACACAAACACTCTTCAAATCCTGAAGGTTCCATGGGCTCCTTCTATGAACTCTGAGCTTTAGTCCCTTCTATAACGTTTCTATCAGATTCAGGTCAGGTGATTGGCTGGGCCATTCTAGTAGCTTTATTTTATTTCTCTGAAACCAGTTGAGAGTTTCATTGACTGTGTGTTTAGGATCATTGTCTTGCTGAAATGTCCACCCTCATTTCATCTTCATCATCCTGTTAGATGAAAGCAAATATTTTTCTAGAAAGTCTCGGTACATTTGTCCATTCATTCTTCCTTTAATTGCATGAAGTTTGCCAGTGCCATATGCTGAAAAACCGCCCCACACCAGGATATTCCCACCTCCAAACTTCACTGTTGATATGGTGTTTTTGGGGTGATATGCAGTGCCTTTTGACCTCCAAACATGGCGTGTATTATGGCATCCAAAGAGTTCAATACTTATTTCACCCTCTGTATGTTCAGGCACCTTCATGCTGATTAAACCCATACCTTGACTGTAGAAACCAGTTTTGTCATTTCTGAGAAACACTGCATGAAATTTGTGCGCAAATGAGAGAGCCACATGATCTTTGAGGTGGGACATTGCCCACCTCCTTATTCCTCACCGGTCACCTGCCTCCTGTGTCTGATTAACAAGTCACTCTTTTTTCAAAGACTTAAGCCCGGGTCTCACATAGCGATACACCAGCGATCCCGACAACGATCAGGATCGCTGGTGTATCGCTACATGATCTCTGCTGAGCTGCCAAACAGGCAGCTCAGGCAGCGATCAGCACAGCGACACTGCGGGTAACATCGCTTAGTTACCCGCAGTGTACGTTGGATACCAGCGCCCTGATGCAGGGAGCTGGTAACCAAGGTACACAGCGGGTTTCCAGGCGCTGCGCGGTGCCTGGAAACCCGCTGTGTACCTTGGTTACCAGCTCCCTGCATCAGGGCGCTGGTATCCAAGGTACACAGCGGGTGTCCAGGCACAGCCCCGCACCTGGAAACCCGCTGTGTACCTTGGTTACCAGCGGATCGCTGGTCTCCCGCCTGTCACACACAGCGATGCGTGCCTGCCAGCGGGAGACCAGCGATCCAAAAAATGTCCAGGACATTCAGCGACGATCAGCGATACCCAGCAGGGGGGCTGATCGTCGCTGAATGTCACACACAGCGATATCGCTGGGGAGCTCGCTGCTGCGTCACAAAACTAGTGACTCAGCAGCGAGATCGCTGTGTGAGACGGGGGCTTTACACTTTTTCACTGCTGCTTGTTGCTGCACAGTTCAATTCTTCAGATGGGTATGACACATGCTCTGGTAAGAACCCTGCTACCAGCGATGTAATGAGTAACTTATTGTGCAGGATATCAGTCAGGAGAGGCAAAGTCACTGAAACAAGATTGATTTGTCAATCAGACTCAGGAAGAAGACAGAAGGGGAATAAGGATGGAGGGCTGGAGCGCTGTAAGAACAATGTCTGTCCTTCACCCAAATCACCTGTGGATTTACATATGATACATTTACAATGCCATGAAAAAGTATTCATACCCTGTGAACTTTTCCACATTTCTTCACATTACACTCACAAATTTAAATGTATTTCTTTATGATTCCATGTGATATACCAACACTATGCAGCAAGTATTTGTGAAGTATAAAGGAAATATTACTTGATTTTAAAAATATTTTAAAAATGTAAATCTGTAAATTAGTAAATTTAGTCCATCTGCCTGTAATTTATTCTCAATGTAACTACAGCTGTTCTGTTAAGGCATAAGAGGTTTGTTTGAGAACATTAGTGATCAATCTGCAACATGTAAACCAAAGAACTGACCAGACAGGTCATGGACAAAGTTGTTGGGAAGAGTAAAGTAGGGTTAGGTTCTAAAAAGTAGACCAAGCTCTGAACATCTCATGCAGCACTGTTCAATCCATCGTCCAAAAAAGGAAGGAGTATGGCCCAACAGCAAACCAAAAAAGACATGGTCCTTTACCTAAATTGACATCCCAAGCAAGTAGAACACTAATTAGAGAAGCAGATAAGAGGCCCATGGTAATTCTGTAGGAGCTGCAGAAATTCACAGCTCAGGTGGTAGAATCTGTCCACAGGACATGTATTAGGCTGGGGTCACACTTGCGTATGGCATCCGATGTGAGAGCATCGGATGCGATATGCTAATGATCGTCGGCTCCTGCTCTGCTGCATGCGGGTGCCGAGTGTCATGCTACTGTGCTCTGAGCCTCTCACACAGAGCGGATCGGCACACAGCTGCGGAGGAGGCAGAGAAACTAATTTCTCTATCTCTCTATCTCCTTCATTGCCGGCGTCGGCGCATATCGCACAGCACTCGGATGATATCCGAGTGATGTGCGCTGTGTCACTCGCACCCATAGACTTATATGGGTGCGAGTGCGCCGAGACTCGGCCAACTGTTGGTGACAATCGCAGCATGCTGCGATTTCACTCGCACATAGAATGCTGCCGAGAAAAAAACGGTGATGGGAGCTGCCCCATAGAGTAATACTGGTCCGAGTGCTATGCGATGTTTTATCGCATAGAACTCGTCCATATTCATCGCTAGTGTGACTCTGGGCCAGTTGTATACTCCACAAATATGGCCTTTCATTTTTGAAAGCAAGCCCTAGGAAGTTCTGTTTGCAGTTTGCTAAAAGCAATGTAGGGGAGACAGCTAGCATTTGAGAGAAGGTGCTCTGGTCACATGAGACCAAGGTAGAACTTTTTGGGCTAAATGCAAAACGCTATGTGTGGTGGAAAACTAACACTGCACATCACCCTCAAAGGATCAACCCTACCTTCAAACATGGTGGTAGCAGAATCATGCTGTTTGGATGCTTTTCTTCAGCACGAACAGTAAAACTGGTCAGAGATGATTGGAAGATGGATGGAGCTAAATACAGGGCAAAAAGAGCCTATTGTGCTCTAATTAGTAACACGGAGGACCGAAAAGGCTAAGAACATAAGGTAAAAAAGGATCGTCCAAACACAAAATGGTGTCTAAAAAGTATTGATTTTTATTTAACAATTATTTTAAAAAAGGACATAATAAAAAAAGAAGATGGCAACACATACAAACAGAAAACAAAAAAATACACTGTGCAGAGGTGATATTAAGAATTACTCCATTTATAGGGGTTCATATATAGAGAGCCTTTAAACTAGTAAGTACCTATTGATGATGGAAATATATGCTGCAGTCCTAATAACACTAGCAATGCAATCTATGCAATGCAAGTGATGGGTGTCTCAATATGGAAACAGCTGCTGGTACCAACCTATTGCGTGGTACCACCAGTGGTACACCATCGCACCACCACACACACACACACACACACACACACCACACCACACACACACACACACACACACACACACACTCTATACGCAGTACGCACCAAACACACACCCACACACTCACATACTCTCTCACACTCTCACACACTCTCACACACTTTCAACACACACACAGACTCACACTCACACACACACACTCTCATACTGACACTCTCACACTGACACTTTCACACGGATACGCACACACACACTCACACCCTCATACACTCAGACACACACTCAGACTGGCAGAGCTCCAACATGCAACAGGTGTCCACTCCATTCATTATCTGTGAGACTGTTGGAAATAGCAGGGGACTGAACTCGGCCGTCCAATAAAAATGAATGGAGTGGATGTCGAGCATGCGCACCTCTATCCCGTTCAAGATGAGCTGCAGAGACTGGTTCCTGGGTTTCAGATCCCCTACTTGATATCGCTGGTTTTGCACAGTTATGTCCAATCAGCAGGATTTGAGATTAATTGCTCTTTTGGGAATAACCCATTCTCTGTGCTTACCCCATGATAGTAATTTGGGCATGGGCGGACATACCGCCGGTTCAACCGATGCGGGTGCAACGGGGCCCCGAGGCTCCATGGCGCCCCTGCAGGGTGGCTAATAATGAGGGCTATCTGGCCGGTTTCTCCGGGTCCGGGGCTCCGGGGGCCCCTGGCCAGTTTGGCCTCATGTGCGGCGGGCAGGGAGCGATCCCAGCAACTCCCCTGCCTGCAAGAGAAAATAGCAGGAGCGGAGCTGCAAAGATCTGTCCTGCTTCCTGCCGGGCGCCTGCACTTTCTGTCTCTGACACAAAGAGCAGCTCCGCTGAATGACGTCGTGATTCAGCAGCCAGCTGTGCCAGAGCGAGGAAGCGCGGGTGACGGTGATGCTGCGGCTGCGGACAGGTGAGAGGTGCTGTGTGTGTGTTTTGTATGTATGTGTGTGTTTTGTATGTATGTGTGTGTGTGTTTTATATGTATGTATGTGTGTGTATGTTTTGTATGTATATATGTATGTGTGTGTGTTTTGTATTTAAGTGTGTGTGTGTTTTGTATCTATGTGTGTAGATATGAGTGGTGGTGTGTGTGCGTGTTTGCATGCATAGATCTGCAGGGGAATATGCAGAGAGGTCAATGGTGCTGTGTGTGTCTGTGTGTAGGTGGAGAAGAGGGGAATGATGGGGGTGATAGGGAGAAGGCAATGATGGGGGTGATGGGGAGAAAGCAATGATGGAGTGATGGGGAAAAGGCAATGGTGGGGTGATGGGGAGAATAATAATAATAATAATAATAATTTTATTTCTATAGCGCCAACATATTCCACAGCACTTTACATTATAGAGGGGACTTGCACAGACAATAGACATTACAGCATAACAATTAACACAGATCAAAGTAGATACCAAGAGGAATGAGGGCCCTGTTCGCAAGCTTACAATCTATGAGGGAGAAGGCAATGATGGGGGTGATGGGGAGAAGGCAATGATGGGGTGATGGGGAGAAGGCAATGATGGGGGTGATGGGGAGAAGGCAATGATGGGGGGTGATGGGCAGGAGGCAATGATGGGGTGATGGGGAGAAGGCAATGATGGGAGTGATGGTGAGAAGGCAATGATGGGGGTGACAAGGAGAAGGGAATGATGGGGTGATGGAGAAGGCAATGATGGGAGTGATGGGGAGAAGGCAATGATGGGGTGATGGGGAGAAGGCAATAATGGGAGTGATGGGGAGAAGGCAGTGATGGGGAGAAGGCAATGATGGGGTGATGGGGAGAATGCAATGATGGGGTAATGGAGAATGATGGGAGTGATGGGGAGAAGGCAATGATGGGGTGATGGAGAGAAGGCAATGATGGGTGATGGAGAAGGCAATGATGGGGATATGGGGAGAAGGCAATGATGGGGTGATGGGGAGAAGGCAATGATGGGGTGATGGAGAAGACAATTTAAGGGGTGGTAGGGGAGAAGGCAATGATGGTGGTGGTGGAAAGGGCAATAATGGAGGTGGTGGGTGAAGAGGAAATGATGGAGGTGGTGTAATGGGCAATGATGGGGTGGCAGGGGAGAAAGCAAAGATAGTGGTGGGGTAGAAGGCAATGATGGAGGTGGTGAAGAGGGTAATGATGGGGTGGGGAAAGGACAATAATGGGATGTGGGGGGAGGAGAACAATGAGGGGTATGGGGGATTGGGATGGAAGAAGGGTGACTTATAATGGCCTTAGGAACAGGGGGAGGTGGAGGAAAACATTATCACTTATTATGTCTAACACAGTCCCTTAGTATATAGTGTACTCACTTACTACTGTATGTCTAACACAGTCCCTTAGTATATAGTGTACGTACTTATTATATATAACACAGTCCTTTAGCATATAGTGTACTCACTAATTCTGTATAACATCATCCTTAGTTACATAGTTTCCTCTTTTATTATGTATAACACCGTCCTTTATTACATACCATCCTCTCTAGTTATATATGGTGCCGTCCCTTATTATATAGCTTCCTCTGCTGTTATGTATAGTGCTGTCTCTTACATTGTGTATTCTTGTTAATTTTGTTATTCACAACGCCCTCTTTTATTACATAGTCCCCTCTCTTTTTAGATATAAAATGACTGCTGATCAAGGAGCCAGTGACCAGATTACCAGTCCATCAGCTCCTCCATTAGAAAGGAAGCTTTCCCATGCGCCATCAGCCATCATTGCATTATACAGCTAACAAGACAGGATGGTATGTAATAAAAAACAGGGCTCTATATAATCCAATATGTAAAGGTATAGTACTGTACATAACAAGAGAGGGCACTGTAAAAGGGACAGGAATATACATAATAAAGGAGACAATGTAGTATATGTACATGTATGTGTGTGTGACTATATATATATATATATATATACAGTGCCTACAAGTAGTATTCAACCCCCTGCAGATTTAGCTGGTTGACACATGCGGAATTAACTTGGCATTGTGACATTTTTACTGTAGATCAGCCTGGAAGTGGGAAATGCACTGCTGCAAAAATATTTGTTTTAATTTTTTTTTTTTTTTTTTTTAAAAACGTTAAAAGTTAATTCAGAGTGTCATTTATTATTCAACCCCTCAAACCACAAGAATTCTGTTTGGTCCCCCTAAAGTATTAAGAAGTAGTTCAGGCACCAAGAATAATGAGCTTCACATGTGTGGATTAATGATCTCTTTTGCCAGCCTTTTCTGACTATTTAAGACCCTCCCCAAACTTGTGAACAGCACTCATACATGGTCAACATGGGAAAGACAAAGGAGCATTCCATGGCCATCAGAGACAAGATCGTGGAGGGTCACAAGGCTGGCAAGGGGTACAAAACCCTTTCCAAGGAGTTGGCCCTACCTGTCTCCACTGTTGGGAGCATCATCTGTAAGTGGAAGGCTTATGGAACTACTGTTAGCCTTCCACGGCCTGGACAGCCTTTGAAAGTTTCCTCCCGTGCCGAGGCCAGGCTTGTCCGAAGAGTCAAGGCTAACCCAAAGACAACAAGGAAGGAGCTCCGGGAAGATCTCATGGCAGTGGGGACATTGGTTTCAGTCAATACCATAAGTAACGTACTCCACCGCAATGGTCTCCGTTCCAGACGAGCCCGTAAGGTACCTTTACTTTCAAAGCGTCATGTCAAGGCTCGTCTACAGTTTGCTCATGATCACTTGGAGGACTCTGAGAAAGACTGGTTCAAGGTTCTATGGTCTGATGAGACCAAGATCGAGATCTTTGGTGCCAACCACACACGTGACGTTTGGAGACTGGATGGCACTGCATACGACCCCAAGAATACCATCCCTACAGTCAAGCATGGTGGTGGCAGCATCATGCTGTGGAGCTGTTTCTCAGCCAAGGGGCCTGGCCATCTGGTCCGCATCCATGGGAGGATGGATAGCACGGCCTACCTGGAGATTTTGGCCAAGAACCTCCGCTCCTCCATCAAGGATCTTAAGATGGGTCGTAATTTCATCTTCCAACAAGACAACGACCCAAAGCACACAGCCAAGAAAACCAAGGCCTGGTTCAAGAGGGACAAAGTCAAGGTGTTGGAGTGGCCTAGTCAGTCTCCTGACCTTAACCCAATTGAAAACTTGTGGAAGGAGCTCAAGATTAAAGTCCACATGCGACACCCAAAGAACCTAGATAACTTGGAGAAGATCTGCATGGAGGAGTGGGCCAAGATAACTCCACAGACCTGTGCCGGGCTGATCAGGTCTTATAAAAGACGATTATTAGCTGCAATTGCAAACAAGGGTTATTCCACGAAATATTAAACATAGGGGTTGTATAATAATTGACCCACACTTTTATGTTTAAAATTTATTAAAATTCAACTGAGCAACATAACTTTTTGTTTTGTAAGATTTATGCTTCTGTTAATAAATCCTACTCTCGTTTGCAGTTTGAAGGCTCTAACGTATTTGCATCTTATCAAACCAGCTAAATCTGCAGGGGGTTGAATACTACTTGTAGGCACTGTATATATACAGTATATATATATATGTAGCTTTGTCGCCATAAAAGGAAGGGGCCCAGACACATTTCTTGTACAGGGGCCCCAAGCTGTCAGTGTCCGCCCCTGAATTTGGGTGATGCTTTTTGAAAAAAAAACATATTAGGAACATTTAATTCAATAGAGATGTGCAGCAATATTTTCTTGCATAATTTTTTTTTTTATCTAAGAGATGATGCATATTTTGGCTGTGCTATATAGTTCCTGGAAAAAGAGCCTGAATTATAGATATCTAATAAAGTAGACACTTGAATGCTATAATATTTATACCAATTTTTATTTCCACTGTAACTACGCATAAACCGTAAGCCCAACTAAAAATGTTAAAACAGAAGATTTTCCAACAACGTCAAAAAATTGTGTAACATTAAGTCAATTGTCTTTTTCTAAACTACCACTAGAGGGCAGCAAAACAATCCTAACATTTTTACCATGACTCAGAAAGTAAGTAGTGAATGACTGGCAGCTAAATACATTCTGACAATACTTTTATTTATAATCTGTGTTGTCCTAAGAGCCAAAAACAAAGACACGGATAAGTACATGACTCCTCAGATGAAAGAAGCAGCAGATTGGCATGGTGACAGCAGCAGCACAGAGCCTAGGTGATTTGTAACAGTTGCAGAGAAATGAACTAGAATAGGTCAAAACATTTTCAAGAAAGACAAGCAGGCTTTGACAGTAAACGCAAGCTCAGTGATCAAGTGGTCACTGCTGTTCCAGCTTCAGAAACTGTTCCATTACATGCCAGTTATTCAAATAGATGGGGCAAGATGATATAGCTCAGCGAGCGCAAGGTGCTCAAGTTCAAGGAAGACAGTCTTCAGCAGACAAGCCTCCTCTATAACATTCATGTGTCCTAACTGGACATAAACACGGTGACTTGTGGTTAATTATGAAGTAGTAATCATGTGATTGGTTCATTGTATCAAGGACAGATAGCTATAAAAAGGTCACCTTACCGGACACATCAAATAATCCTTTACTGCACCCAATATTACCCACTTACCCTTGCTCTCCTGGTCAGGTTTGGACCGTCTGATCCAAAACTCTAAACCAGTCGATGTAACCACAACATCCCTAGCTATGAGCCCTCCTAGTTTACTTTTGCTATGCAATACCACTTCTACAACTCTCAACGCCCCAAAGAAAGCAAGGGAAAACGCTAACTGGAAAAGACAAACTTCAAACTCCACACTACACATTGATCTCAAACCTCTCCCCAATCTCTCTAAAACACTTAAAGAAACAGGATGCCTACAATCCACACAACTATTTCCCCTCCTAAAACCCCTTACCGCCTGCTTCACCAAAAACATTTTAATCAAATCCTGCTGACCTCGTAACTTAAAACCAAAAGCTAACGCCGTGATAATCCGCAATACCTTCGCCGATGACGAGCCCTACGCTGCCCCACGACTTAACCATAAAAGTAACACTCCCAACTGATCCTCAACAGTTGATCGATTCACACTTACTGCCAAAAAACCCTTGCATAGATATCATACCGACTGGTAAGGCTTCCCAAGTGCTGGGAGCTAAAGTAGACCTAATCAGGGACTCTACAGCTCAGAAACCACACTCCAAAGCTCCACCGGACACTCCAACCCCTTGTCCTCCGCCTCCGTGGCCAAGACTGAAAACGTTCCCACTGTAAATGAGAAAGTGAATCAGAGAACCCCAAACCACCAAATCTGCTCTATGCTCAGCAGACAGCAGAACAAAGTGATGAGGAGCCCGAACTCCCGCAGTAGCATTGGCCAGCCGACTGGAAAAGACTCTTCCCATCAGGATAATCCAGCAAGGCAAATTAAGTTTTCCGAGAACCGACTGAACTTCCAACAAGGACAATTTCTTTAAGCGCTGTGCCTTAGTCACCTCCTCCCTCAGTGCTACCACCTTCTTCTCCAGTAATCTGAATTCCCAGTTAATGTTATCAATTGTGATGCCCAAAAAACAAAGACACGTACTTTGACCTTCTGTTTTTCCCAGAGCTAATGGCACTCTGAAGCGTTCAGCCACCCACTTCACTGTCCTCAAAATGACTTTCCAACAAGCAGAATCACCAGGACCAGTGCACAAAAAATCATCCAAATATTGTATCAGGGGATCAAAACCTGACACATCACAAACAACCCATCCAACATGCAGAATCACCAGGACCAATGCACAAAAAAAATCATCCAAATAATGTATCAGAGAATCAAAATCTGACACATCACAAACAACCCATTCCAAGAAGGAACTAAAAGCTTCAAAGAAAGCACAAGACAGAGAACAGCCGATTGGCAAACATCAACGAAAAACTCCCCCATCCAATATCAGCCCAACAACCTAACACTCTCTGGATGAACCAGTAACAACCAAAATGCCAGTTTAATATCCGTCTTTGCCATAAGTGCCCCCTTCCAAAACTCCTAACCTAACGTGCAGCTTCTTCAAATGACATATAGACAATGGAGCAAAGCTCCGGAACAATCCTGTCATTGACCAACATGCCCCAGGAATAAGACAAATGATGAATGAGCTGAAACTTATTTGGCTCCTTCTTAGGCACCACCCCCAAGGAGAAACCACAAAATTTTCAAATCGAGGGTCCCTAAAGGGTCCCGATATCCAGCCCAAAGCAACTTCCTTACCCAACTGTTTCAAAACAACCTCCCCATATTGCTCCGCCGACCGCAGATTTTTCAGAACCCGGGGATATCAAACGGCGGAGCAGGAATTACAAAACTGTCCTCAAAACCTGACAACTACAATTCCACCTTGCCTCTGTCCGGATATCTATTTAGATAGGGGACCATCTCTTCTAGTCTCACTGGCATCTCCCCCTTGGGTATTATTGCTCCCTTGCTTTGATTTGTTTTTCTTAAAACATCTGCTGGTCCCGTGGGAGGAACCACTGCAATGCAAGCAGAGATGCTTGAATTTACAGTTGACTCCAAACTTACACTGGCTATTGTTGAACTGCCAGCATAAGCCCGGCTTTTGCACACCCAATTGACATGATTGTCCTGCATTCCCTTGCATACTGGAATGACTATTGTATTGGCTGGCGCCCCCAACAACCCCGTAAAAGCAAAGACTGAACCTAGTGGGACCATAACTCATAACCAAAGGTCTATGTCTATTTGATCCCACCGTATCACAGATCTAACAGATTTCCTCTGCCAGAACTGCTCATCATATCAGAGCCACGCTTATCCCCCATAAATCCTATGGGCCTCACCAATAGAGTCCATGTAGCAAAATGGGGGAGAGCAGTTCTCTGGCTCCTTCTCACCTATAACACTTTTCAGAATGGCGAAAGCTTGAAGCCAATTGACAAATGTTTGAGGGATCAGGCACCACTGGCACTTCTCCTCATCCTCCTTCTTACTATCATCCTTCCTGCTTTAATCCAAATTGAACTTTTCAAGTGTAAGTGTGGAGCCCCAGCTGCGCTAGGATTCCCACATCTCCTGGAAGGGTGCACTAAAAGATCTACCCACTAGAGGTCCTAATGCATACACACACCTTCACCCATCCCCTAAGACCACCAGAGGGAGCCGGATAGGCATATAAAAGGAGGCTGAAGATAGGAAGAGAGTGGAGATTTGAAAGACTGCAGAGTAGTGCAGCTCAGTAGCCTTGAGCAAAAGGCAGAAGGCTGCAGTCTGCAGCAGTGTGAGTTCAGTTCCGTTCAGTTCAGTTTAGTGGAGTCTAGTAGAGTGGAGTCCAGTCCAGTCTAGTCAGAGCTCAGACAAGACAAGCCTGCAGAGCAGAGTGGAGTTTGCAGTGAGGGACTCTATAGCTCAAGTTGAGAGCCAGGAGCGTGCCGACGCTCTGAGAGCGGCAGAGGAGGCAGCACACCAACTGCCAGTGTGTGTAATTGTGTGAGGGTCCGAGTAGGCCGAAGGCAAGTGGAAAGAGTAGTAAAAGGAGGCAGAGGAGCCTTACCAGCTCACCTCAACACGTATTTACCGGACGCCGGGGTCCGAGCCTATAGAGATCTCAACGACCCATTAGGAGAACACCGGAGTTCCTGGGGGACTACAGGTCCCAGGAGCACCACAGAGCTGATACGCAACCGGGCAAGGAGGACGGAGTCTGGCAGGCAGTGCACTGCAAGCAGGGACTGTGTACTTCAAGAAAAAGGTCCAACCACAAGGTCAGCCAGGTGCAGGACGGAGACTAAGTTAGGCCCAGCTACATGCAGGCCATGACTTCATTACAGAAAGGCAAGGACAGGAGGCCACACACTTACTCAGTGGGAGAATCTGGATGTGCACCTTTCACCCTACAGTGCTCCGGGATGTGCCTGCAACATCTTCAGTAAAGGTACCAAAGTGACCGAGTTCCCCTCCGTCCTGCATCCCTCCACATTTACCTGCCCTGAAGGACTCAGCCTCACCTGTGGGAGGCCTAACACCTATAGCTGCACAACACCAACCCTTCAGTGGATCTGCACCGCAGCGCTGGTCACCCTGACCAGGTACTACAGGTGGCGTCGCGAATCATCCTATAAACATTTATTCCCCTGTAAATATTCCCCATTAAGGGTGAGCGCCCAGGGCCACGGACTGAGCTGTGTTACCGTGACATCCCCCATAGGGGTTAATGGGCTCGGATCCGAGTACCCCCACGGCCCTGGGAGGGCGGCTCATCTAACTTGGCGTCACAAACAGGATTGCGTGCCCTGCAGCAACGGAGTAACTCGTGCCCGTTGCCACCGGGTACTGTGTGCCTTAGTAAAAGACTGTGTATCGCATAGTGGTGAAGATTTCCCGCCACTGCCCGCCATTTACAGTATTACCGCGCGAAAAAGAGGAGGCGTACCTGCAAAAAGTGCGCTGAGCTCTGGACACGCCCCCAGCGATGACGCGGCGGCAGGTCCTGCAGAGAGCCTTGGTGAACGCTCTGACGTAAGGGCGCCGGCGACACAGGTCCTGCTAGCAACTGTGCCCTGCGGAGCTGCGGCCTACAGGAGAAGGTAGGCCACGTTTCACTAGGGGGCGCAGAGATGTCGCAGCAGCAGGCTGACGGTGCGGCTCAGGCCGACAGTCCCTATAACTTACCCACGGGCGCTGCCGCGCAGGCTGGAAACGCTGGCCCCTCACCTGGGCCTGTGGCCTCGATAGTACCGCTGACACTGCCATATATGCCCGGAGCAAAGTGGCTTCCCCAGTACAGCGGCAAGCCAGACACCCTGTCAGGGTTCCAGCGAAAAATATGCAGCATACTGGACATGTACTCGATGTCAGAGAAGCAGAAAGCTGCAGTGGTAGTGGGACAACTGACTGGTGCTGCAGAGAGAGAAGTAGAGACATGGTCAGCTGCAGACCAGGAGTCAGTGCTTGCAATTTTCTTAAAGCTACAGACTATCTTTGAGGACCGCACCAAAACAGACCTCCGAATGAGGTTCTACCAATGTTCTCAAAAACCGAAGGATAGCATTCGGGACTACACCTGCCGACTACAAGGGGCCCTGCGAGCTCTCAGACAGGTTAATCCCATGAGCGTCACCAATGAAGATAAAATGTTAAAAGAACAATTTGTACAAGGACTGATGTCCAAAGCGGAAAGCAGGACTGTGCGTTGGTGGTCCTTGGATCATCCTGATGCTACTTTTGATGCCCTTAAGGATATGGCTATAAAAGGACTGCGGCCCCTGGAAACGCCCAAGATGGTAAACCAGCGTCACCTGGGTGAGGCCACTCTAATGCCAGCAGCATCCACCTTTTCCCCGCTGGTTGCTGAAGCCAAAATGCAGGCGGCACCCCCTACTGAGCTGGACTGTCTACGCTCAGAAGTGCGCCAGCTGACCAAAAACCTGGCCACCGTAATGAGTGCCCTGCAACTGCTGGCGGAACCGGAGACAGAAGGAAAGATCCTGCTAGCCGACTGCCCTGAGGATGTCCCCTTGATGAGCCGGAGGAGAAAGAGGACGTCACCACCCCAGAGGAGGACAACACCACCACCAGGAAGGACTAACGACCAGCACCAACCTCGCCGAGGATCGTCTGATACCGCTGCCAGAAGGAAGGTCACATCGCACGCCAGTGTCCTTTAAACGAGCAAATCCTGGGTCCGAGGGCCAGAACCCAGGAATAGACTCATCATGCCCCTCAGACTGGAACCGCAGGTTTGTGGGAGGAAGACCTTTCCTGTCCATCATACTGGACGAGATCGCAATCCCTGCCCTGCTGGAAACCGGATGTCAGATAACCATCATACCTGATATCCTTTACAATAGATACTGGTCCATGGACGGTCTCCAACCCCCAAACCCCGACTTTGCAGTATACACCTCTAATGGCCTCCCTCTTGACTTACTGGGGGCTAAAAACATAGACGTAAAAGTGGGGAGAGTGGAGCTAAAGGATCAGGGACTTCTTGTAGTGAAGACTGTTAATGAGGAAAATGGGTTGAATGTGGTTTTAGGCACTAACATTATTAGTAACTGTTTGGAGGAGGTTGTGTTTTTACTCCAACAGCTTATCGATGTTGCCAGACCAAAGCAAAAGGGAGCGATCCAGAAGGAGATCCAGGCCTTGATGTGCCAGCAGCAAGTGAAACTGACCGGTGGTGAGATTGGTAATGTACGGGTGACAGACCCGAACCCCATTGTGATACCCCCAATGAGTGAAATGCTTATTTGGTGTAGAGCAGCAATAGGTCTGAGAGGACAGAACTACCAAGCAGTAGTAGACCCCATTGTTCAGAACACAGACCTACACTCTTGACTGCCAGAGGGGTAGTGGAGGTACGTAATTGGAGGGTGCAAGTGCGTCTTCTCAACTGGGGAGAGGATGAAGTCAAATTACCACGTTATGCCACTGTTGCCAAGTTACATGCTGTAGATAATAACTCCATTCACCCGACGGAGCCCTTAACTTCCCCACAACCAGTGGAGGATAACGGCCCGGCAACCAGGGTGGAGGATTGGTGTCAGCAGCTCCATGTCAGGACGGACACCACTCCAGCCCACCAGAAACAGGGAGTACACCGAGTAGTTCGGGAGTACGCACAGGTATTCAGCAAACACCCACTTGACTTTGGGAAGATTAAGGGGGTCCATCATCACATTCCCACAGGCAACCATCCCCCCATTAAAGAACGGTACAGGCCTATACCACCAGCACACTACCAGAAAGCCAAGGAGATGTTGCGTGACATGAAGGAAGCAGGAGTGATAAGGGATAGTTGTAGTCCCTGGGCAGCTCCCCTAGTCCTAGTCAGGAAAAAGGATGGAAGCATGAGAATGTGTGTAGATTACAGACAAGTAAATCGCATTACACATAAAGATGCATACCCTCTACCACGCATTGAGGATCCCTAGCTGCCTTAAAGTCTGCTAATTACTTTTCCGCCCTTGACCTCACTAGTGGGTACTGGCAAGTAGCTGTGCTTGAGGAGGATCGGGAGAAGACGGCTTTCACCACCCCGATGGGACTCTGTGAGTTTGACAGAATGCCGTTTGGACTCAGCAGTGCCCCTGGAACGGCAGAGGAGCCTTACCAGCTCACCTCAACACGTATTTACCGGACGCCGGGGTCCGAGCCTATAGGGATCTCCACGACCCATTAGGAGAACACCGGAGTTCCTGGGGGACTACAGGTCCCAGGAGCACCACAGAGCTGATACGTAACCGGGCAAGGAGGACAGAGTCCGGCAGGCAGTGCACTGCAAGCAGGGACTGTGTACTTCAAGAAAAAGGTCCAACCACAAGGTCAGCCAGGTGCAGGATGGAGACTAAGTTAGGCCCAGCTACATGCAGGCCAGGACTTCATTACAGAAAGGCAAGGACAGGAGGCCACACACTTACTCAGTGGGAGAATCTGAATGTGCACCTTTCACCCTACAGTGCTCTGGGATGTGCCTGCAACATCTTCAGTAAAGGTACCAAAGTGACTTGTGTGTGTGTGTGTGTGTCCATCTTCTTACCCCTAACTGCCGAGTTCCCCTCCGTCCTGCATCCCTCCACATCTACCTGCCCTGAAGGACTCAGCCTCACCTGTGTAAGGCCTAACACCTATAGCTGCACAACACCAACCCTTCAGTGGATCTGCACCGCAGTGCTGGTCACCCTGACCAGGTACTACAGGTGGCGTCATGAATCATCCTATAAACATTTATTCCCCTGTAAATATTCCCCATTAAGGGTGAGCGCCCAGGGCCACAGACTGAGCTGTGTTGCCGTGACATCCCCCATAGGAGTTAATGGGCTCGGATCCGAGTACCCCCACGGCCCTGGGAGGGCGGCTCATAAGCAGGGAAAAAATCTCGACATATTCATCCTTCATCCTGGGCAGCACGGTGGCTCAGTGGATAGCATTGCAGCGCTGGAGTCCTAGGTTCAAATCCCACCAAGGACAACATCTGCAAGGAGTTTGTATGTTCTCCCCGTGTTTGCGTGGGTTTTCTCCGGGTACTCCGGTTTCCTCCCACACTCCAAAAAAACATACAGATAGGGAATCTAGATTGTGAGCCCCTTCGGGGACAGCAATGGTAATGTGTTCAAACTGTAAAGCGCTGCGGAATATGTTAGCGCTATATAAAGATTATTATTATTGTCTCCTTCCCTAACTTAGTTTTTAAGATGAGCCCCCAATGGACCCTCAAAACACATATACACCTCCCCATGTGCCCTATCATCCAAATGGATCCTACACTCCTCTTTTTCCATCTGCACCGACACAGAAACAGGATCAGAAAACCTACCCAACACCTCCGACACCCTACCCGGCAAACCGTACCCACTAAACTGCGGACCAACCCATGCCGCTAAATGCCCAGGAGCTGCCCCTCCCCTTTTCAAACAAGTGAGCAAATCTCTTACACTTACTAGAATACCCCTAACCTCCTCACTAGCCAAATCTGACCGAACACTGACCCCGAGACCTATGCCCCTGACTCAACTACCTGACTTCCACCCAACCCGGGAGACATCAGAATCTGAGGAAACAGACAAGACATGGAGTCATACTCAGTGGCTGCAAGGGAGCTGTGACCCCTCCAGCCGGAAATCCAGAATCCCAATGTCCGTCTTAATGGACCCTCAGGTGCCTGAGGTCTGAAGCCCGGTGACCCCGTAGATGCCAATACCAAAGCCCTTGGAAGCTGTACCACACTGGGAAGGGCAGATCTGGATACTCATCTTGAACCAACTAGCTGTGTCTGCGCTAGGGACCCTGCAGCCCACAGCCCACTGCCAGATCTTCTCCTTAGCAGCAGAGGGGGTGGTCACCAAAGGTAATCCTGTGGGGGCAGGTGTATACACCACATGAGGAAGTGAAATGGCTGATAACCCTGTACGCAGAGACATACCGCCCGCTGGCGAATCCTCCGTTCCCATACCACTGTTAGCCATCGCTGAGGGGCGGGCCGCCTGACAGGAGCATCGCCATGGTGACCTACCATAACTCCTCACATGATGCATGACGCGCACAGGCCCCGCCCCAACACAGGCTGAGGTGGAGGCCTGTAACCACCATTGTACCCAGCCTGGCAGGTGGATTCCTCTCAGACCGGGGCCTGCTGACATGTTTTTTTTCCTGGTGCCTAGCCTGTAGGGTCCTTCGAGGGACTCCTACACCTGCGCTGGGTCTGGGGAGCTGCTCCAGAGGCCTCACCTGATGGGGATGCCGCTTGTGTGGGGATCCCCGCCACCTTACCTGCTCCCTCACAGATAACATTGGCCGCTTGCCTCTCCAACCATCCAGGAGGCTGCAACAGCGCCGCAACCCTGAGGCTCTCCAGGATCTACTCCACAACTGCTATGATAAGCTGTGATATGCGGTGACTATTCTTGACCTCTGTGAACTGAGAGGGTCCCACCCCTGACCTGGCCATGTAACTAACCCCACACGATACCCTCCCCTAATATGATGCCCCCACCCCTCCAACTTATTGTCATGTCGGCCTAAGCACACACCGTGGGGGGTGCAGCTCTGCTCTGGCCTTTACTCATGACAGAACATACGCTAGTGTGAGCAATCCCAAAAGGAAGCTGTGCAGTAACATTGCACGGGGTAACAGCTGTGGGCGAGATACTCGTCTTCCATGCCCTGGAACGCTACATGAAGATGGGGGTCCTGGCTGGGAGTGTGGGTTTTGGCTATTGCAGGTTACATGATGCCGGTGACTTCAGCTGGCCAGCACCATCAACAAAGGGGAACGTGGGCAATATGTCCATCACCTTACAGTGCAGTTAGTTTTTAAAGTATTAACTGAGTCCAAAAGATCAAAAAGTACCAGAGTGATGTCCTTTTCATACTGCTAATTTTAGGAAGAATAGTGCTGCTTTTCTGAACTACACAATCTATTGGCAGAATACCTAAACTTTTTGATAAAAAATTTAATTTTTTGTTCCTTTGTCAAAGGAATTATTAAATATATTCTTTTAAAAAAGATTGATAATATTGTTGCCCAATGATTCATTAGAACTCCAGTTCTGCCAGTGAACTAATTCCACTAAATTGGGCTAATTTGGACTAATATTATAGGGTAATCTTGGAACGATAAATATGCACCAGATCCAATTTTGTGACTTTAGTGGGCAGCACGGTGGCTCAGTAGTTAGCACTGTAGCCTTGCAGAACTGGGGTCCTGGGTTCAAATCCCACCAAAGACAACATCTGCAAGGAGTTTGTATGTTCTCCCCGTGTTTGCGTTTCCTCCGGGTTCTTCAGTTTCCTCCCACATTCCAAAGACATACTGATCAGTATTCTAGATTGTGAGCACCAGTGGGGATGTATTAAAGCGCTGTGGAATTAATGGCGCTATATAAATGAGTAAAATAAATAAATAGTGTTGACGCAAATAAGTTTAGCCAAATTTGGACACCATAGATATGTGCAATCCCAAGCATATTTAACCGCTTTCCGACATCAGACATAATAATCCGTCCATATGACCTGGGCCAATTTGACCATGGACGGATTATTACGTCTGCGTGATCGCAGTGGTGTGTCAGCTGATTCTGACAGCTGACACCCGGCACTAAGTGCCAGGAGCGGTCACAGACCGCTCCTGGCACTTTAACCACCGAAATGCTGCGATCGAACACGATCGCAGCATTCCGTCTGTCCGCAGACTGCTGACAGCCCCTCTGCCTTTGGATCAGAGATAACGTGGCATGGCGATATCCGGGTCACCAGAGCTAGGAAACATGCTAGTCATGTGCAAGCTTCTATGCCAGTGCAGAGCTGACAGTTTCTACAGCATGGGTATGCTGCTACATCTCCATGCTATAGAAGCGATTAGCCTGCAAAAAATGATTGTCCCATAGTGGGCCAAAATAAAAAAAGTAAAATTTTTTAAAAAAATAGTTGTAAAAATATATATATAAAAAAAATCTAAAATAATAATAAAAAAATCAAAAGATATTGTATCTACAAATAAATATTTGAATGAAAAAAATAATATAAACAATAAAAGTACACATATTTGGTATCACCATGTCCGCAACGACCCAACCTATTAAACTGTCACACTAGTTAACCCCTTTAGTGAACAGCATAAACAAAATAAATAAAAAACAAGGCAAATCATCATACCGCTGAACAAAAAGTGGAATAAAACACGATCAAAAAGACAGATATAAACAAACATGGTACCGTTGAAAACATCATCTTGTCCAGCAAAAAAACAAACTGCCATACAGCTCCATCAGCAAAAAGTAAAAAAAATTAGAACTCTCAGAATAAAGGGATGCAAAAATAATTATTTTTCTATAAAATAGTTTTTATTGTGTAAAAGCGCCAAAACATAAAAAAAAGATATAAATAGATATTGCTGTAATCGTACTGACCTGAAGAATAAAACTGCCTTATCAATTTTACCACACACGGAACGGCATAAACTCCCCCTAAAAAATAAATTCCTGAATTGCTAGTTTTTTGTCATTCTGCCTCTCAAAAATCGGAATAGAAAGCAATCAAAAAATGTCATGTGCCTGAAAATGGTACCACTAAAAATGTCAACTCGCCCGCAAAAAAACAAGCAATAACGTGATTGTCAGCTGAAATATGGAAAAATTATAGTTCTCAGAATGTGGTAATACAAAAACTATTTTTTGCAATAAAAAGTGTCTTTTAGTGTGTGACAGCAGTTAAAAACCCGATATAAATTTGGTATCGCTGTATTCACCCTGACCCGAAGAATAAAGTCGCCTAATCACTTATATATAATCACTTATACCACAAGAGGAACGGCATAAAAAATAAAGAAAACCAATTCTACACCTACTGTTCATTTTGTCATTTTGCCTTCCAAACATCGCAGTAAGGCTCGGCGCACGTTTATCCAGCGTTTTGCGTTGAGCACTTATACCGGGGTTTCCGTGTAAATCTCTGAAATACGTGATTCAGAAAGAAGCTCTGGTGGAAGATTCCCAATAATGAGGCAGATGGAGGCACTGTGGATGCCACCTGACCTGTGATCCGGCGGTGTCCATCTTTTTAGGATTGAAAGTGAAAGTGATGTCAGACACAGTTTTCTGCACTTCTGAAAAGAAGTACACCACTAAACAGAGGCCAGACGGACTCGAGAGTAACTCTGCTGCCTCATTATAGTGAATGGATCCCATGGGGGGTTTCATCTGAATAATGTCACTCAAAGATTTCGATGGAAACCACAAAGTAAGTGCTCAGCGCAGAGCGACAGATAAATGTGATCCCAAACGTCATGTAAAATGTTCCCAATAAAAGCTTCAACTCAATCCACAAAAAAACAAGTCCTCACTCAGCTCTGTCATCTGTTAATGGAAATATAGGGGGCTTGCACATTACAGGTAGCACAAAGGAAAAGCAAAATGGCTCCTCATCCACTAAAAGAAGTTCAGCAAACTCTGTGCTCCCAAATTAAAATGCCCTCCCTTCTGAGCCCCACAGTGTACTGTTGTGAACACTATTGATCTGGCTTCTGAGTTTGGGCTCCCTCTGGTGGTTGCTGCTGGTAATGGAGCTGGTCAGAATTCAATCACCTGAAGAGGATGAGTGGAGGTCAGGTGTTACAGACTGGAGAGATTTAAGTGAGCAGCCTTCCCTTAGTTGTTGCCGGTGATTTGGTTTTCTTCCTGAGCTTCTGGAAGTCTCCTTGCTTCTTGCTTTGTCCTGCATCTTTCAGATAAGTTATTTGTCTGTTTTAATCTGTGGCATTTTTTCCCTTTTTGCTTTTCTCTGCTCCCTGCCTTGCTAGTGTGAGTTCAGCCGGGTTCCCTGCTGGGACCTGTGCTGGACTCTGTTTTCCTTTGCCACAGCTTATGTCAGTCTTTTCTGTATTTCTAGTCCCCTGTTATTTCAGTATCTGTTGTTTTGCGTCCAGTTCACACCAGAGTTCTGATTTAGTGGGGGAGAGGTCGTGTGGCCTCAGTATTTTTGCTTATCAGACGTGTTGGAACTTTTCTTAGGGTTTTAGCGGGATTGCAGACAGTATCCTTTCCTGTCCTGTTCTATCCAGACAGTTTGGGCCCCAGCATTTGCTTACTCTATGTTTTGCACCTCATCTGTCTCACCGGCAATATATGTTTGGCGGCTATCTATTCCTTTGGTGCTCTACTCCAGGGCAGTTTAGCTTTCCCCTTTCTCTCTTTAGGCTTAGTTAACTCTTTGGCTCTGTCGAGGCGTCTAGGGCATCGTAGATACGTCCCACGGCTAATTCCAGTTGTGTTGTCAGTTTAGGGGTCTGCAATCCGCTAAGTTACCAACCTCTCTGGGTGTCTGGTTGCCTAGCCTATTTCCCTATTATCCTCCTCAGTTACTGAATCATAACAGAATCACCGGCCACACTGTAGATTCTAGGGTACTTTAAAGAAGGAAAGAATAGTTAAAAAAAAAAGTGTCAGAATTTTTTATATATGTTTTCCTCTTTTTCTCTGGGGGCCGTAGGAGGATTTTTCCTTTGTTAATGGAGACTAAGCATTTGTCTGATCGTGTTGAGCAGCTCGCTGCTGAAGTTCGGAGAATTTCTGCCTCTCTTGCTCAGTTGTCTACTGTAGAACCTAAGATCCCTATTCCTGATTTATTTTCTGGGGATCAGTCTAAATTTTTAAACTTTAAGAATAATTGTAAATTGTTTTTTGCCTTGAAACCTAATTCCTCGGGGAACTCGGTGCAGCAGGTTAAAATTGTCATCTCCCTGTTGCGCGGCGACCCTCAGGACTGGGCTTTTTCCCTGACACCTGGGGATCCTGTTTTGGCTAATGTGGATGCGTTTTTTCAGGCTCTGGGGTTGTTGTATGATGAACCTAATGCTATTGATCAAGCTGACAAAAACCTTATTGGCATTGAACCAGGGTCAGGAAGCGGCAGAGTTATATTGTCAGAAATTCCGAAAGTGGGCAGTCCTTACTAAATGGAACGATGATGCCCTAGCGGCTCCTTTTCGGAAAGGTCTGGCAGAGACCGTAAGAGATGTTATGGTAGGATTTCCTGTCCCTCTGGTCTCAGCGACTCTATGTCATCAGCCATTCAAATTGACAGACGTTTACGTGAACGTAAAATTATGCAAGAGGCAGTGTTGCCTTTCGAACAAACCTCTGAGCCCATACAGTGTGATAAGGTTGTTTCTAGGGCTCAACGTCAAGAATTTAGAAGGTGTAATAAGTTGTGCTTCTTTTGTGGGGATCCCTCTCATACTATTTCCATCTGCCCTAAGCGGGAAAAACGTTTTGGTCACTCATTTGTTTTGTGCAATGTACAGCCTAAATTCCTCTTGACGGTAACCTTGATCTGCTCCTTATCTTCATTTTCTGCTAAGGCTTTTGTTGATTCAGGAGCAGCCTTATTTTGTCTCCGTCCGCTATTGAAATGGACCCGGTCAAGGTTCAGGCCATTTATGATTGGGTTCAGCCCTCTTCCTTGAAGGCTCTTCAGAAATTTTTTGGTTTTGCTAATTTTTACCGTAAATTTTTCTGGTATTGTGAAACCACTGACGGATTTGACCAAAAAAGGGCGCTGATGTGGTGAATTGGTCTCCAGAGGCAGTTTCGGCGTTTCAGGAGCTTAAGCGGAGATTCACTTCTGATCCTGTTCTATGGCAACCTGATATTTCTCTCCCTTTTCAGGTGGAGATAGATGCTTCTGAGATTGGTGCAGGAGCAGTTTTGTCTCAAAGAGATCCGGTAACCTCTAAGATTAACTTTTGTGCCTTCTTTTCTCAAAAATTTTCACCATCTGAACATAATTATGATGTGGGGAATCTGGAATTATTGGCAATGAAGTGGGCGTTTGAGGAGTGGAGACATTTGTTGGAGGGAGCCAAACATCAAGTTGTGGTCCTTACCGACCACAAGAACTTGATCTATCTCGAATCAGCCAAGCGATTGAATCCTAGACAGGCTAGGTGGGCCTTGTTTTTCACACGTTTTAATTTTGTGGTCTCCTTTCTTCCGGGCACTAAGAATATTAAGGCGGATGCCCTCTCTAGGAGTTTCTTTGCGGATTCTCTTGATGTGACTGAGCCTACTACCATTCTAAATTAGGGTGTGGTTATTTCCGCTATCTCACCGGATTTGAGACTTGCCCTGGAGGAATTTTAGGAGGATAAACCAGAACGATGCCCTATGGGGAAATTGAATGTCCCGACCAATGGAGGAGGAAAGTAATGTCTGAAATTCTTTGCTCTGCGTTGGCTGGTCATCTCGGTATTTTTGGTACCAGAGATTTGGTGAGTCGGTCTTTTTGGTGGCCTGCTTTATCTCATGATGTCAGGAATTTTGTGCAGTCCTGTGGGACTTGTTCTCGGTCCAAACCCTGTTCTCGATCTAGCGGATTGTTAGTGCCACTGCCGGTGCCCAGGAGGCCATGGACACATATCTCAATGGATTTTATTTCCGACCTCCCTGTCTCTCTGAGAATGACTTATCTGGGTGGTCTGTGATAGATTTTCCAAAATGGTCCATCTTGTACCACTGCCGAAGTTGCCATACTCTTCCGAGTTGGTGCCCTTGTTTTTCCAGCAGGTGGTTCGTTTGCATGGCATTCAGGAGAACATTGTGTCTGACAGAGGAGTCCAGTTTGTTTCCAGATCTTGGAGAGCCTTTTGTTCTAAACTGGGAATTCAGTTGTCCTTGTCCTCTGCGTTTCACCCTCAGACCAATGGGCAGGCTGAGAGAGCAAACCAGACTTTGGAAACTTATTTGAGATGTTTTGTGTCTGCTGATCAAGATGACTGGGTCTCTTTTTTGCCCTTGGCTGAATTTGCTCTAAATAATAGGGCTAGTTCTGCCAATTTGACGTCCCCTTTTTTCTGCAACTTCGGGTTTCATCTTCGGTTTTCTTCAGGGCAGATGGAGGCTTCAGCCAGCCCAGGTGTTGATTCTATGGTAGAGAGAATGCAGCAAATTTGGAATCAAGTAGTGGATAAGGGTTCTCACTCTCAGAAGAAGGTCCAACGGTTTGCCAACCGGCATAGGACTGATGGTCCCCGGTTTAAAGTAGGTGACATGGTTTGTTTGTCCTCAAAAAATATTCCTATGAAGGTTGCGTCTCCAAAATTTAAACCAAGGTTCATTGGACCTTATAAGATTTTGGAAATCCTTAACCCCATTTCTTTCCGTTTGACTCTTCCAGGAACGTTCAGGATTCACAACATCTTTCATAAATCTTTATTGAAAAGGTTTGTTGAGCCAGTAGCTCCCATGGCTGCACCCCCTGATCCTGTATTGGTTAAGGGCAATCTGGAGTATGAAGTTGAGAAAGTATTGGATTCTCATCTGGCTAGACAGAGACTCCAGTACTTAGTTAAGTGGAACGGTTATGGTCAGTAGGATAGTTCTTGGGTGTATGCTTCTGACATTCATGCTGAGAGATTGGTTCGCGTCTTTCACCGGGCCCATCCTGATCGGCCTGGTGGCTTGGGTGTGGGTTCGGTAACCCCTCCTCAAGGGGGGGTACTGTTGTGAACACTTTTGATCTGGCTTCTGAGTTTGGGCTCCCTCTGGTGGTTGCTGCTGGAAATAGAGCTGGTCTGGCTGACAGAAGTCAATCACCTGAAGAGGATGATTGGAGGTCAGGTATTACAGACTGGAGAGATTTAAGTGAGCAGCCTTCCCTTAGTTGTTGCCGGTGATTTGGTTTTCTTCCTGAGCTTCTGGAAGTCTGCCTGCTCCTTGCTTTGTCCTGCATCTTTCAGATAAGTTATTTGTCTGTTTTAATCTGTGGCATTTTTTCCCTTTTTGCTTTTCTCTGTTCCCTGCCTTGCTGGTGTGAGTTCAGCCGGGTTCCCTGCTGGGACCTGTGGTGGACTCTGTTTTCCTTTGCCACAGCTTATGTCAGTCTTTTCTGTATTTCTAGTCCCCTGTTATTTCAGTATCTGTTGTTTTGCGTCCAGTTCACACCAGAGTTCTGATTTAGTGGGGGAGAGGTCGTGTGGCCTCAGTATTTTTGCTTATCAGACGTGTTGGAACTTTTCTTAGGGTTTTTGCGGGATGGCAGACAGTATCCTTTCCTGTCCTGCTCTACCCAGCCAGTTTGGGCCCCAGCATTTTCATACTCTATTTTCTGCCTGTGTTTTGTACCTCATCTGTCTCACCGGCAATATATGTTTGGGGGCTATCTATTCCTTTGGGGCTCTACTCCGGGGCAGTTTAGCTTTCCCTTTTCTCTCTTTAGGCTTAGTTAACTCTTTGGCTGTGTCGTGGCGTCTAGGGCATCGTAGGTACGTTCCAAGGCTAATTATTGTTGTGCTGTCAGTTTAGGGGTCTGCAATCTGCTAAGTTACCAACCTTTCTGGGTGTCTGGTTGCCTAGCCTATTTCCCTATTATCCTCCTCAGTTACCAAATCATAACAGTGTACCTAAACTACATATAGCGTCCAAGTTTGGCATTTCTGAAGTGACGAGAGCCCACCTAACTTAACAGGTGTATGCCTCCAGAAGCGCGGGCTGAGCTTAACGTACTGGTGACTGCAACATACTGACCAGTACAGCATACTGGTCACTACAGTGGCAGTTTGCAATTTTTACTTGGCAACATTCACTGCTGCTTGTTTCTGGAAAATACCCACTGAGTAAAAATCAGCACTACACCTGTAGATAAATTCCCAAAGGTATATAATTTCCAAAATGGGGTCACTTGAGGGGGGATTCTGCTCTTCTAGCGATTAGGCGATGTGTATATGGAGTCCACAAACTCTTCTAGGAAAATCTGCGATCCAGGAGGCAAATAGCTCTCCGTTCCTCCTTGAGCCTCTCAGTATGGCTAAGTAGTACTGTACAGCCACATATGCAACATTCAGTAGAAATTGTGGGACAACTTTTGGTGCCATTTTTACCCACCATGTGTGAAAATGTAAAATCTGAGGCTAAAACTAAATTTTGGTGGTTAAAAATGTAGTTATTTTTTCTTCACTGCTCAATGATATAAAATTCTGTGACACACATGTGGTGTAAATATGATCACTGCATCCCTAGATGAATTCATTGAGAGGTGTAGTTTGAAAATGGGGTCACTTATGTTTTTTTTTTTGCTGTTCTGGCACCTCATGGGCTGTCCCAGTGGGTCATGGTACAAGCAAACCATAAAAGTAAAATCTGGCGCTCCTTGTCTTCTGAGCTTTGCACTGTGCCTGAAAAATATTTCCCGATTACATGTAGAGTATTAATACACTCAGGAAAACATGGACCTCAGTTTGTTGTAAAAAAAATCCTGTTAGCCCTTAGAAAAATAAAAAACTTGGGGCTAAAACAACATTTTTGTGAGGAAAATATGATTTTATTATTTTCACGTCTCAACATTATAAACTTCTGTGAAGCACCTGGGGGTTCAAAATGCTTACCGTGCATCCAAATACATTCCTTAAGGGGTCTATTTTCCAAAATGGGGTCACTTGTGGGGGTTTCCACTGTTTAGGCACATCAGGAGCTCTCCAAATGGGAGATGATGTCCACTAATGATTCTAGGAAATTTTACATTCAAAAAGTCAAATGACGCTCCTTCCCTTCCGAGCCTTGCAGTGTGCCCAAACAGTTTTCTCCTGCATATTAGGTATTGGCATACTCAGGAGAAATTGCTCAACAAATTTTATTGTGCATTTTTTCCTGTTACCGTTATGAAAATGCAATATTTTGTGCTGAAAAAATATTTGTGGGTAAAATTTGATTTTTTTTATTTTTACGTTTCAACATTATAAACTTCTGTGAAGCACCTGAGGGTTTAATGTACAGTCATGGCCAAAAGTTTTGAGAATGACACAAATATTATATTTTCACATGATCTGCTGCCCTCTTGTTTTTATGTGTGTTTGAAAGATGTTTTTATCACAGACAGAAATATAATAATTGCAAACATATGAGTAACAAAAGCTTATATTGACAGTTAGAATGAGTTAATGCAGCAAGTCAATATTTGCAGTGTTGACCCTCCTTCTTCAGGACCTCTGCAATACTCCCTGGCATACTCTCAATCAACTTCTGGACCAAATTCTGACTGATAGCAGTCCATTCTTGCACAATCAATGCTTTCATTTTGTCAGAATTTTTAGGTTTTTGTTTGTCCACCCGTCTCTTGATGATTGACCACAAGTTCTCAATGGGATTAAGATCTGGGGAGTTTCCAGGCCATGGACCCAAAATCTCTATGTTTTGTTCCCTGAGCCATTTAGTTATCACCTTTGCTTTATGGCAAGGTGCTCCATCATGCTGGAAAAGGCATTGTTGATCGCCAAACTGCTCTTGGAGGGTTGGGAGAAGTTGCTCTTGGAGGACATTCTGGTACCATTCTTTATTCATGGCTGTGTTTTTAGGCAAGACTGTGAGAGAGCCAATTCCCTTGGCTGAGAAGCAACCCCACACATGAATGGTTTCAGGATGCTTAACAGTTGGCATGAGACAAGACTGGTGGTAGCGCTCACCTTGTCTTCTCCGAATGAGGCATTTTCCTGATGTCTCAAACAATCGAAAAGGGGATTCATCAGAGAAAATAACTTTACCCCAATCCTCAGCAGTCCACTGCCTGTACCTTTTGCAGAATATCAGTCTGTCCATGATGTTTTTTTCTGGAGAGAAGTGGCTTCTTTGCTGCCCTCCTTGAGACCAGGCCTTGCTCCAAGAGTCTCCGCTTCACAGTGCGTGCAGATGCACTCACACCTGCCTGCTGCCATTCCTGAGCAAGCTCTGCACTGCTGGTAGCCCGATCCCGCAGCTGAAACACTTTTAAGAGACGGTCTTGGCGCTTGCTGGTCTTTCTTGGGCGCCCTGTAGCCTTTTTGGCAACAATGGAACCTCTCTCTTTGAAGTTCTTGATGATGTGATAGATTGTTGACTGAGGTGCAATCTTTCTAGCTGCGATACTCTTCCCTGTTAGGCCATTTTTGTGCATTGCAATGATGACTGCACGTGTTTCTTTAGAGATAACCATGGTTAATAGAAGAGAAACAATGATGCCAAGCACAAGCCTCCTTTTAAAGTGTCCAGTGGTGTCATTCCTACTTAATCATGACAGATTGATCTCCAGCCATGTCCTCATCAACACCCACACCTGTGTTAATGGAGCAATCACTGAAAAGAGGTTAGCTGGTCCTTTTAAGGCAGGGCTGCAATGATGTTGAAATGTGTTTTGGGGGATAAAGTTCATTTTCTAGCCAAATATTGACTTTGCAATTAATTGCTGTTAAGCTGATCACTCTTTATAACATTCTGGAGTATATGCAAATTGCCATTAGAAAAAGTGAAGCAGTAGACTTTGTAAAAATTAATATTTGTGTCATTCTCAAACTGTTGGCCATGACTGTACTCATCACACATCTAGATTAGTTCCATGAGTTTAGGCACATCAGAGTCTCTCCAAACACGTCATGGCGTCCGCCAATTTTTCCAGCAAATTTTGCATTCAAAAAGTCAAATGGTGCTTCTTCCCTTCCGAGCGCTGCCGTTCATCCAAACAGTGGTTTTCTCTCTCATATGAGGTATCGGCATACTCAGGAGAAATTATACAACAAATTTTGGGGTCCATTTTTTCCTGTTACCCTTGTCAAAATAAAGAACTGGATCTGCAGTCAATTTTTTGTGAAAAAAGTTAAATGTTAGCTTTTTTTTTTCAAAAAACTCCTGTGAAGCACCTGAAGGGTTAATAAACTTATTGAATGTGGTTTTGAGCACCTTGAGGGGTGCAGTTTTTAGAATGGTGTCACTTTTGGGTATCTTCTTTCATATAGACCCTTCAAAGCGACTTCAAATGTGATGAAGTCACTAAAAAAATGGTTTTGTAAATTTTGTTGGAAAAATGAAAAATCGCTGGTCAATTTTCAACCCTTATAACTTCCTAACAAAACAAATGCTGGATCCAAAATTGTGCTGATGTAAGTAGACATGTGGTAAATGTTATTGATTAACTATTTTGTGTGATATATCTCTGTGATTTAAGGGCATGAAAAATCAAATTTGAAAATTGTGAAATTTTCCAAATTTTCGCCATATTTCTGTTTTTGTTCACTAATAAATGCAAGTAAACTAAAGAAATTTTACCACTATCATGAGGTACAATATGTCATGAAAAGACAATCTGAGAATCACCGGGATCTGTTTAAGCTTTCCAGAGTTGTTACCTCATAAAGTGACAGTGGTCAGAATTGCAAAAATTGACCCAGTCATTAAAGGGAATCTGTCACCCTAAATTGGCGGGATATATAAATGATGGCAGTCAGGTCAGATGGGCGGTGTTTTGGGTACTTGCCTTAACATGTTGTTCGCCGCTGTCTCAATTATTTCTGGGAATTGTAGTCGTTGCCCTCGATATAACGCGCCTGCGCATTGCAATCTGCGGGCAAAGCATACTGCGCGTGCGCAATTCAAGATTGCAATGCGCAGGTGCATTATATAGAGGACAACGACTGCAATTCCCAGAAATAATGGAGACAGCGGCGAACAACATGTTAAGGCAAGTACCCAAAACACCGCCCATCTGACCTGACTGCCATCATTTAAATATCCCGCCAATTTAGGGTGACAGATTCCCTTTAACATGCAAACCACACTCAGTGTAATTGACAGAGGCGTATCTACCACAGTCGCAGGGGTTGCAGCTGTGACGGGGCCCAGAGTGCTTAGGGGCGTGACCAGTCCAGCAAAGAAGCAGCCGACTCCTGTCTCACTAAATTGCCCTTTGACAACATGGCGATTCCTAAACTTATCATGGGTGCACGTGCATTCTTGCCTCCCTCGCCCGGTGTCCTATTGAAACTCCCTTCTGCCGGATGTGAAGTGACGCGCTGTGGGTGGCATGTGTGCGCCCAGTCACATGATGAGTTATGCTGGTGCGGAGTCATCAGATCCTCCCTCCCCCTGCCCGACGTCCAATATGGATTCCCGCCTTGCTGACATGCAACGTAGGCAGAGGTGTATCTAGGGGGGGCAGCCAGGGCATATGCCCCGGGCGCATCTGGCAGGGGGCGCAGTTGGGCCGCCTAATGCGGTGGTCCGCAGTGTCTCCCCCGGCAGCTGCATTCTGCCACCCCCCCCAACTGTGAGTCAGCCATTCTCTGTGTTGGCTGTCAAGCTGACAGCCGGCAAAGAGAAGCTGCAGCAAGCCAGCTCCCAGGGATTAATTGTACTTGCATCTGTACAGACGTGAGTACAATTGAAGCTCTGACCACTGGGTCAGAGCGACGCCAGCGTGATCAGATCATGTGATCACGCTGCTGAAGTCACTCACCGGTGCCCAGAAGCGCACATTGGTGGTAAGTGCTCCAGTGGAGCTGAAGACACCGAAGATTAATTGTGGGGGGATATTTAATTTGTGGGGGGAGATTTGGAGTGGGGATGGGGGTACTTAATGTGTAGGGGGATTTGGAATGGGGATGAGAGGTACTTAATGTGTGGGGGGATTTGGAGTGGGGATGGGGTACTTAATGTGTGGGGGGATTTGGAGTGGGGATGGGGGTACTTAATGTGTGGGGGGCTTTGGAGTGGGGATGGGGTTACTTAATGTGTTGGGGATTTGGAGTGGGAATGGGGGTACTTAATGTGTGGGGTTATTTGGAGTGGGGATAGGGGTACTTAATGTGTAGGGGGATTTTGAGTGGGGATGGGGTACATAATGTGTGGGGGGATTTGGAGTGAGGACGGCAGTACTTAATGTGTGGGAGATTTGGAGTGGGGATGGGGATACTTAATATGTGGGGAGATTTGAAGTGAGGATGGGGGGATTTAATGTGTGTGGGGAGATTTGGAGTGAGGATGGGGGATTTAATGTGTGTGGGATGATTTGGAGTGGGGATGAGGGGTACTTAATATGTAGGTGGATTTGGAGTGGGGGTGGGGTACTTAATGTGTGGGGGGATTTGGAGTGAGGACGGGAGTACTTAATGTGTGGGGAAATTTGGAGTGAGGATGGTGGATTTAATGTGTGTGGGGAGATTTGGAGTGGGGATAGGGGGATTTAATGTGTGTAGGGGATTTGAGGACACAAAATGAGGAGCATGTATGTATGAGGGCATGTATGAGGAAACAGTATGGGGGATGAGTGCAGACACTATGGGGAGTGAACGGGTGTATGTGGACACATTATAGGAAGTGAGGGTGATGGGATGTGTGCAGACACGGTATGGGGAGTCAGGGGTATGTGTGAGCAGACAGTATAGAGAGTGAGGGGGTAAATATATGAGGAGACAGTATGGTGAACAGGGGGATGTGAGAGGAGACAGTATAAGGAGGGAGAGAAATAGTGTGAGGCGACAGTATGGGGGAAGAAAAGTGAGTGGGCACAGAATAGAGACTGAGTAGTGGGGGCGTAGCATGGGGGGACAGTGTAAGGGTACAGCCAGGAGAGGACGGTATACCAAGGAGGGGGAGTGTGATGAAAGGGTACAGTATAGAGACTGAGCCCTACAGGGAGGACACAGTGTGAGAGGACAGTGTGAAAAGGTGTCCCAGTATGGAAAGGAGAGGACAGTGTGAAGAGCATGTACTATAAGAGGGACAGCGTGGGGTCATATTTTGTGCAGACAATATAGTCAGTGGCAGTTATTTATTCAGGGGCTCAGCGTACTGCAGACATTTTTATTCGGGAGCATTATAATGACACTTTTATCTTTAAGGGCATCATGTGGAAATTTGCTGCAGAAAACTGGAGAAGATGGAAGTCTACAGAGACTGGCTGTGGATGAGAAAACTCATCATGGGGTCTGGACAAGATGAAGAGAAGAAGGAGAACGACTCCAGTGATGATGTAATCTATAAGGTGCCTGGATGTAAATATTATTTGTGACTGAAGACTTCTGAATTCTCACAGTGCTCACTGAACGCTGCTAGGATTCTCTCGTGCCGGTGATTTACATGCATGCGGTTACATGCTGACTAGACATGTGTGGCCTCACTCAATGAAAATGAACAGAGCCACCAGCAAGGGAGAACCCTAAGGCTATGTGCACACGTAGCATTTTTTAAGCGTTTTTGCCGCGTTTTTATGCAGCGTAATTGCTTACTGTAGAAAACGCATCGCATGCAATCCTATGGGATTATGCATTGCTGTACACATGCTGCATATTTTTGCGGAGCGTAATCGCTTCGCGCAAAAATAAGCAGCATGTTCATTCTTTTTGCGTAATCGCGGCGAATACGCAACCATAGGAATGCATTGAAACGCTCACTTCACGCATGTGACTATGCCCATCATGCGTGAAGTGAGAGCTTCATGTGCGCTTGGTACCCAGGGTCTGGAGGAGAGGAGACTCTCCTTCAGGCCCTGGGTACCATATCACTGTAAAAAATAGAATTAAAATAATAAATATTGATATTCTCACCTTCTGGCGGCCCCCGCAGCCTTCCCGCTCCTCAGCGACGCGGCCGGCAAGTTCCGTTCTCAGGGATGCATTGCGAGAATGTCCTTTGCGACGTCGGACGTTGCTAAGGTCATTCTCGCAATGTATCCCTGGGAACTTGCCAGCAGGATCGCTGAGGAGCGGGAAGGCTGCGGGGGCCGCCAGAAGGTGAGAATATCAATATTTATTATTTTTTTTATTATTTAAGTTGCTCACACTTGTCAAACACTATGCTTGACAAGTGTGACCAACCTGTCAATCAGTTTTCCAAGTGATGCTACAGATCGCTTGGAAAGCGCTAGCATTCTGCAAGCTAATTACACTTGCAAAATGCCGGTGTTTTGCGGGAAAACGCATACTAGTTATGTATGCGTTTTACCCGCGGTGGGGAGTTACGCAAATGCTCCGCAAAATTGTGGAGCATTTGCGCAACGTGTGCACATAGCCTAAAAGGTGTGCAGTGCATTTGTTGTGAGTATTCAGAAGCCTGCAATGTCAGGATTCAGCTCTGCAGGTTCCAGTAGTCATCACATGAACACTTCACTCATATGCGATTTTCATACTTATGGTCCTGTGACAACGAGCTTCTCTTCCTGCTTCTCTCAGTTTTTCACTGACCATTGAGAGCATTAGGAAGAGCAGCTCCTCGGTACATGACTAAGTGTGCAAATCGCATGTGTGCTTGGGGGAGGGGGGCGTCAAACTGAATTCTTGCCCCGGGTGCCAGAAAGCTTAGATACACCTCTGGCCGTGTGATCCCTGTTTGTGAAGGGCACTGGGAGTGACGTGGTGGGCCGCACTTGGGTACGTGTGTGCCGTGTCATTGACCTCTCCCTCCCCCTGCCTGACACCAATTGGGGCCCTTGCCTCGCTCACTTGCGTGGTGGGATGTCCGATGGCGTTGACCACGGAGAATGACAGGCGATGGGCACGCAGCACAGGCACAGTGCTGAAGCTCGTGGGCTACAGGTGTAAAACTTTCTCTACCATCTATATGTACTCACAGGAACACTGCCCCAGCACCCCCTAATGAAGCTGTACGTGAAACAAGGGTTGGGGTACTGGACAGCTGGCATGGGGTGGCCCCATTTGAAAGTTCGCACTGAGGCCCATAACTCTGTAGTTACGCCACTGGTAATGGGGTTAATTGTGGCATTAATCCTAATAAATACGCTATTATTAGTCTTGGTACAAAAAAAAAACACGTATTATTGTACATTATGAATGCATTTTAGCTTGTGATTCCAGGTACAAAATACACTCGTATAGTGCGTCATATTATTGCGTAGTTCTGCGTGTGATGTTGTTCCACAGTTTGAGTTTTCCTCTACAAGCTCAGTCCATGTGTGCCCCGGAAGCTCCTGCGCTTATGAGTACCATTCATTTCAAAACCATAATCATGCATTCACAGCTATAACGTATGGTGAAATGTAATGTAATAGTGCATCCAGAGATGTGTGAAAATTGTGCAATATGATTTAAAAATGTTGCAAAATATTAACTTGTCTTTGTCTAGATACAGAACTCCTCCTTTTCAGTTCTAATATCACTTTTGCTATAATGGCTAATAACATCTCTATACTAAATGTGGAAAAGTGTTAATAAGGTTGTTTACTACTAGACAAGCCCTTGTCAAAAGGAAATTTGTCACCAGATTTTTGCTACCCCATCTGAGAGCAGCAGAATGTAAGGGCTGAGACACTGATTCCAGCGACGTATCACTTATTGGGCTGCTTGCTGCAGTTTCGATAAAATCACAGTTTTATCTCCTGCAGATAATCCAGATGTCTGAATGTTGAGCTCTGTATAACCCTGAGCACACCACTGATGGATAGCTTTCTGTGTACGCTGTGCATAGGCAAAAAGCTGAGCAGTGGGGTTATACAGCGCTCATAAATCCGCAGGACTATGTGGCAGCAGGTTTACTAGGCCTCTAGTTATAATCTCCTGCTGATAAAACAGTGAGTTTGTTTAGATCCCATTCTTTTTTCATGGCAGTGTTCTCTGGCAAAATTGTAAGTGAGCCCTCTCCCGTGTATGAAAAGCAACCTCACACATGAATGGTTTCTGGATGCTTTACTGTTGGCTTTAGAGATAAGTGGATCTTTTGAAATTCGCTGATTTCACGAAATTTTCCCCAAAAATTTGATTTCCAGCGAAAAAACTCTCACGTATCTCAGTACTGGAAAGCTTATATTTGCTTGTTAAATACATGTGAGGGAGAGGAGAGAACCTCGCTGACCATAAGCCCTTACACTTTACAGCCGATAGAGAGGACCCCACTGACCATAAGAGCTTGCTCTTTACAGGTGAGAGAGGACCCCACTGACCATATACTCTTCTGAAGAGAGAGACCCAGTGTCTCTGTAGATGGCAAACGACTTTGCCATACAATTGGGCTTTGCTGGGACCCTCTGAGCTGTGATGGCCAGCTACTGACCACCACTGCACAAGGTATGATAATTCGTAAGATGTCACAACTGCAGGGCATTATGTGAAAGCCCGTGTTCAATGACATTTGCCTGCTGTACGATGCCTCAGCAATGTGAGAAAATAGTGCTGGGCAAGGTTTTTTTTTTTAAGAACTGCAAATCGAATCTCAAAATGTTTGAATTCCCTTGGAATGGATTTCAGGAAATTCGATCCGCTGATCTATCTGTTCATCTCTAGTTGGCATGACACAGTAGTTCTTACCTTTTCTCCAGAAAATAATTCTATTAGATATTCCAATCAGTCTGAAGGGGATTTCATCAGAGAGAATAACTTTACCCCATCCTCGGTAATCTAAAACTTGTTTTTCTTGCAAAGTTATTTCCTCTGACGGAGCCCCTTTCAGATCTGTTTGGGACATCTGGAAGAATGATTGTCCGGAGAAGAAAAGGTGAGAAGTGAGTCCTGTGTCCTGCAAACAGTAAAAGCATCATAAGACCATTAATGTGTGTTTTTATTTTTCATCCAATGTTAGTGGGCTCACTTGCCATTCTGCCTAAGAATACTGCCACGAATAAAGAATGGTAACTAAACATCCTCCAGAGCAACTTCTCCATGACAGGAACAATTAATGGTGACCAATGCTTTTTCCAGCATGATGGAGAACCATGTCACAAGGCAAAGAAAGTGATAACTAAGTGCTAAGTGAACAACATTGACATTTTGAGTCCATGGCCAGGAAACTCACCAGATCTCAATCCATTGAGAACTGTGGTCAATCAATCCTGAAATAGCGAGTGGACAAACAAAATCACAGAACTTCTAATAAACTCCAAGTGCTGATTAGAGAAGAATGTGTTGTCGTCAGTCATGATTTTCCCCAGAATCTGATGCCCAGCCGCCAGGACGAATCGCAGACAGTTTGAAAATTAAGGGTCAACACTATGAATATTGAGTCTTTATATAAACTTTATGTATTTGTCAAAAAAAGTATAAAAATGTATGAAATGCTAATAATCGTACTTCAGTAACCATAGAAACATCCAACTAAAAGATCTAAAAACACTAAGGCCTCTTTCACACATCAGTTTTTTGCTGTCAGGAGCGATCCGGCATTTTTGTAAAAAAACTGATCCGTTTTTTTTAACCGCTGGATCCGTTTTTTGTCATTGACATGCATTAGCGCCGATGGCGCCGCATGTCATTGCGTTTTGTCCGTTTTCTGCCGGATCGGTCCTAGATATTAATTCGGCGGCCGGACAGAACGCATCATGTAACTTTTTTTTTTCTGGCGGAAACGCATCAGGCGGCCGGAAACAATAGAACTGTATGGGACCGGATCGGACTTTTGTACAATCCGGGAAAAGACTGATCCGGATTCTGGAAATCAAGGACTACTACTACCACTACTACTACTACTACTACTACTGCAACTCATTTTTCCAGGTTAAAAAGACCAGGACGGATCCAGCTAAAAAACGGATCCGGCACATCAGTTTTTTACAATCTACGTCGGATCCGTCTTTTAAACAATTGCCGGATTGTGCCTGATTGTAAAAAACTGATGTGTGAAAGAGCCCTAAAGCAGCAAACTTTGTAATAGCTAAAATTTGGGTCAGTCTCAAAACTTTTGGCTAGGACTATACAGTTAGGTCTGTTACTGTAACAGCTGAACACTAGGTGGCAGCCAATAAGCATGTCTACTAATACAAGGGTTACTGCTATATCCAATTATTGGGTGACAAGGAAACAGCAATGGCATAGTGTCACAGCGTCATGTTTTACCAGCATTGTGTCATGTCTATTAATCCACTCAGAACTACAAAAAAAAGTTGCTCATCTACCCTAATGTGAGTTTACTTTTCATTTACTAACGTTTTTGCATGAGCTGGTATATTGTTGTCATTTAGGAAGGCAAATACCGTATTCTTGCATATTAGAAATGTAACTTTTAACTGTAAATCTTGTATTTTTTACTTGCCTGATTGCTCGGATGACTGTCTTTAGAGCTGGGGTTAGATCCTCTACTGATACATCGCAGTGACACCCTTTGTCATCGTGTACTTCCTCTGTTCCAAGATTTACGTCAGCTAAAAAGATAAAAATCAGATGCATCTAAGAAGATATTCACGGGAATTCAAATCTACAGCCTTTTAAGGATAAGGCTGAAATAGGCATGTTTGGTATTGGATTCAGTTCTTCATAGTGCCCTCCTAATAAATGCTGTTAACTGGTAAACATTGATATTTTGCTGATCTGTAACTCTCAGTACTTATCTTGTCTGATAAATCTTGCATCTCGGTGGACCCAGTTCATATGGTAAATAATAATTTCAAGGGACAAACAAGTGCATACATATAGTCTTTTAAAATGCTAATATTTACCGTAATAAAAAAAAATTCTAAAAAGCACCTAAATCCCAATAGTGCACAACAAGAAACAAAAAATAGAAACAACTAACAGCAATCTGTTGGATCAGACCACTAAGAATAGTTTGTTGGAACAGACCAAAATTGGACTCATAGAGATAATAAATAAATTCAATCTATACTGTCTCTCCCACTTAAAGCTATATCATTGTTACCATAGAGGGAGACAGGAAAATATACAGAGAAAAAAGATAATGTATGCTTATCCCAGGTGATGCAACATAGGGCCTACAAATCCCTGAGATATCCTTAAATTGACTGGCAGCGGAGGTTGGCACCCTAAATAACTTGGTTTTTGGCGCCCCTGCTCAACAGTGACTGACCATAAATATCCCTGTTATATCCGATAGTCCTAAGGGATCCTATACTAGACATAGACCAACTGTCTAGTGGGTAGAAAGGGAAAGCTAAAGTATATCAGATAAGATAGAATGTTACTTATCATTATGATGTTAAAGAGTGGAGATAGGTTCCATGCCTCTGCCTCAATGCGTTTCCCCCAAAAAGGTTCATGAGGAGGCCCAATTCATGTGAGGTACAGATTCTCTGATGGTCACAGGTCCGTTGTGGTATTCTTGTGGCATTCTGGTTCTTGACGGACCCAATAGTTGTTCAACTCACCAACATCTCACTTGTGTTTATCTCATAATATTGGTTCCCATATGTCTAAGATAGCTATCAGCCTAACATTTGTTCACCTGACACGTTTTTTTTCTCCATGCACATGAATTCTTGGTTTGGCAGAACTTTCATGTATTTTCAATAGGGCAAGAGGAGAATGCCACAGTCAAATACTGGCAACGGCTTATCTCCTGGAAGAACCTCATTTGTCATGGAAGGGTCATATAGTATGGTGGGACTAGCCCAATCAAAATCGGCAGGCTGAGTGCACTTTAATCTAATGTGTATGGAGGCTTAGGGCACTGATTGTTTATCACACTTGTAACTATGGCTTCTTCTTATGGTAGTGTAATTTTTTTTTAGCATTTTACTAGTAGACGATCAGTACCTAATAAGGCAAAATGACTACATTTCTCAGTTTACTCACTGTTAGAATTCTTCTGTCACTGTTCATGTCACTCGCTATATCTGCTTCCCCTCTTATGTGCAGATATGTCACACGAGAGGGCTAGTCAATTATGGCCCACTGCAGCGAGGTGCTGACTGTAATTACATCACTAAAGAGACTATGACTGCCTTGGCTATTGGCATGCCATGAGCATAAATAGATTTAGCAACAAAATAGTGTCAGCTATCATTATATTGGTCACCTTCTTTCTGTCACCTTCTTTCTGAGAGTGTACAGCCCCCAAACATAGAATAATGGTCATTCTCATGTACTGCTGCTCAGCTCCCATTAAAGTGAAGACATTTTCTTTTTCCATGCCGATTGATATTAGAAATAAATGTTTATTATAATTATTTTTCATTTCAATATGATTTTTTCTTGACACGTTTGCAAATATCAAATTCTTATGTCAGAACCTGGCAATTATGGAGATACAGTGGGGTAAAAAAAAGTATTTAGTCAGCCACCAATTGTGCAAGTTCTCCCACTTTAAAAGATGAGAGAGGGCTGTAATTGACATCATGAGTTTTCAAACTACTAGCAAGAAGAAATATTTTCTCACATTTATTGATGACTACTCCAGATATACAGTCGCCTACCTGCTTCACAGTAAGGATGAAGTTCCATAGAAACTTGAAGAATATCTTGCTGTAGTGTTTAACAAATTTGGAAGAATGCCAAAAGCCCTGTGTGCAGATAATGGAACCAAATATACAAGTGGTAAGGTGCAAACCATTTTGAAAAAGAATGGAATCATGTTCCAGACTACCATTCCATACAACCCAGAACAAAATGGCATTGCAGATTGAAAGAACCGTACTCTCTGTGAAAGTGGAAGAATTATGTTGTTTGATGCAAATCTACTTACAATATATTAGGGAGAAGCCATCATGACAGCTTGCTATCTTCAAAACAGAGTGCCAGGTAAAGCTACAAATAAAACTCCATATGAGCTATGGAACTGCGAGAAGCCTAACCTGAAGCACCACAGGATATTTGGAAGCAAAACGTTTATGTTCCCAAAGAAAAACATTCTAAGTGGGAATCACACGCACAGCAAGGAGTCCTGGTGGGCTATAGCGAAACTCAAAAGGGATACAGAATCCTGCACCCAGAGACCAACACAGTAATAATCAGCAGAGATGTAGTGATTGATGAAAACTCTGTATGGCTCAAATTCCATGAAGTTACACCAGTTATTCAACCTAAGAAGCAAGAACAAGAATCTCAATCACCAAACCCAGACACCGAAAAGGAAAACACTGAAGTGTGGATAAGCTCTGAAGTCACCAAGGAAGACATAGATGAACCAAGTCAATCTTCAGTCAGGAGATCAGAAAGGCCAAACAAAGGTATCCCAGCTAGACATCTTTCTTATATGTTCAGAACACTTCCTGAACCAGAGCCACAGTCAGCGTCGGACTGGAGCACCTTGGGCCCACCAGAGAAAATCATTCTTGGGGCCCGCTATGTAGTTACATAGAAATAAATACGAGACCACCAACTGTGCGATATAACACGCTAATATCAGGGCATAACATAAGGTAGCACACGTCTTAATGATATAGCAGGGGTTGGCGGCCACATTTTTGTTCAAAATCAATTATAAATTTTTCCTGTACTTTATTAACCACTAGGCCAATGTGTTATAGCACCAGTGTAGTGGAGGGGATTTTATGACATCTCATCTATAAACTGAGAAAATCCACGGCGGGAATTGACCGATGCAGATTTAACATATTCACCACGATTTCATCCTTTGCAACTAGCATGTCCAAGACCTATACTCACTTTAGGCTGCATTGCAACCACAGCTGCGCCTGTGACTGCAATGCCCTCTCATGGCCACAATACACCTCCGTGCACATCCTGGGGGAAACAAACAGCGACCTTACATGTAACACCAGTCACTACCTCACAATATATATGTACAGTGGGGAAAAAAATGTATTTAGTCAGCCACCAATTGTGCAAGTTCTCCCACTTAAAAAGATGAGAGAGGCCTGTAATTGACTTCATAGGTAGACCACAACTATGAGAATCAAAATGAGAAAAAACAAATCCAGAAAATCACCTTGTCTTTGTCATGGTTTGGCTGGCTTGGTTATTCTAGGGTTAATTCGTGTAGCCTCACTCTGACCAAGGGTAGACTTTTTATGGCCTCCATTTGGAAATTTCCCTTGTCAGTGATACTTTCGCCCTTGGCTGAGTGTATTGACCCCTGAGTGTGTTTTGTGCCGTGTTCTGGTTTGCCTGATACTTTGGTTTTTGACTCGGTCTGATCTCTGGATACTGCTTGTTGGATTCTGTTTCTGTACCTTCTCTGTCCGTTTAGTATTGACCTCTGCCTGGCCCCGACTATCTGTTCTGTCTAATCCTCTGGTACTGTCATGCTATCTCGTGCTTTGACCCTGGCCTGATCTGACTTACGCCCCTGTCTATGCCCCTGGGTAACTTTGTCTCGTAGTTACCTTTCTAGGAGTTTTCCTTCAGTTCCTAGCTCTCCGGAGCTTATGCCATGCCCCCAACAGTCAGGTGCTTCAGGTCCTAACTGGCCTGAAGCAATCTCTCTCCTGTCCTGCTGTTCCTAGGAGCCTGAGGCTGTCTTCTGTACCCGTCTTCCGGGAGATTGCACTGGTGAATCTCTTGCAACCCTTCCCATGACAGTCTTAGGCTGGTTTCACATTTGTGTGCGCATCGTTTCATCTGCAGCAATCTGAATGCGTCATGTTTACCTATCTTTAACATGGTGTACGCAGTGGCATGCGTTTGCATCAGTTCGCATGCGTTAGCGTACACATGGGTCGTTTTGCGGCGGGTTCCGGCGAATGCAACATGTTGCACTTTTGGAAGTGGCAAAAATCCATCAAATATGTGCAGTCTTGCGCATGTGAATGAGTGCATCAAAAAACCCATTACTATCTATAGGAACGCATGCGTACGCAAGGACATGTGTACGCCCATGCGTTCAATACTCATGCGTAATTTTAATGAGTTGTTCCAGGAAGTGATTCAACCACCTGCTAATTGCTAGCTCTATAAAAGGAAGTGTGGACTCTGCAAGGCCATAACTCTGGACGCTGGACGATACCACAACACTGGCTATGTAAGTATAGAACCTTAGAAAATGTCTGTCTCTCTCACTGCTGTTTGTACTTTGTACTAATTTTTTTTCTGTTAGTTTTAGACGTGTCGACTGTCCTGGTGCTGTGGTTGGCTCCTGGTTGTCTCCTGGTGAATGATTTTCTCCTGGTTGTCTCATAGTGCTGCTTTCAGTCGTGGTGAGGACAACACTGTCTATGTAAGTATAGAAGCTTTGTAAATGTCTGTCTCTCTGAATGCTTTTTCTGTTCCTTGTAGACTGGTCGACTCTCTGGTGCAGTGGGTGCTGCCGTCTGTCCCTGGCCTGTGCTGACTGCTGTGCAGTTAGACTACTGCCTGTAATGTAAGTATTGGTGTCCATTTTTTTTTTCTCTACATTGTTTTTGGATCTTTACAAATTTAATTTTTCTTCTCTGATCTTTTCTGTAGTGTTTCACTTGACTGCTGCCTGCTCTTCAAAATGTCCTCAAACGAAGAACTGACTTCTTCCCAGGGTGGACCGACAAAGATTATGTAATCACATTTGCTATACTTAATGGTATGTATTGACTGGCAATACTACACATGTTAAATCATGTAATTTCTTTACAGGCACCTGCCACTGATGAAGAGCAGGAGCAGTTGAGTGAAGATGATTCTCCCAGGGTCGTCGTGGTCATGTGTCTCAGGAGGAAAGACGGGGTGTAAAGTAGTCTTTTCCTCAGAGTTGTAATAAATTTTTTCTGTTGGCGATCGATGAAGGACCGCTTCAACAAGGACATGAGAGAGGAGATTCAGGTTCGAAGCGGTGCTGCTGCAAGGTTCCGGAAATACAAGTACCACCGGAACCTTGCCTTTCTGAGGCCTGCGCTGGCTCAATGAACGTAAGTATATACACTGAGGGATCTCCTCCCAGACCTGGACTAAAGCATCCGTCAACTCCTGGACAATCTGTGGTGCAACGTGACGTTGGTGGAAGGAGCGAGACACATGTTCCAGATGTGCTCAATCGGATTCAGGTCTGGGGAACGGGCAGGCCGTTCCATAGCTTCAATGCCTTCATCTTGCAGGAACTGCTGACACACTCCAGTCACATGAGGTTTGTCATTGTCCTGCATTAGGAGGAACCCAGGGCCAACCGCACCAGCATATGGTCTTACAAGGGGTCTGAGGATCTCATCTCGGTACCTAAGGGCAGTCAGGGTACCTCTGGCGAGCACATGGAGGGCTGTGTGGCCCTCCAAAGAAATGCCACCCCACACCATTACTGATCCACTCCCAAACTGGTCATGCTGAAGGATGCTGCAGGCAGAAGATCGCTCTCCACGGCGTCTCCAGACTCTGTCACTTCTGTCACATGAGCTCAGTGTGAACCTGCTTTTATCTGTGAAGAGCACAAAGTGCCAGTGGCGAATTTGCCAATCCTGATGTTCTGTGGCAAATGCCAAGCATCCTGCATGGTGTTGGACTGTGAGCATCACCCCATCTGTGGACGTCGAGCACTCAGACCATCCTCATGGAGTCAGTTTCTAACCGTTTGTGCAGACACATGCACATTTGTGGCCAGCTGGAAGTCATTTTGCAGGGCTCTGGCAGTGCTCCTCCTGTTCCTCCTTGCACAAAGGCGGAGGTAGCGGTCCTGCTGCTGGACTGTTGCCCTCCTACGGCCCCTCCACATCTTCTGGTGTACTGGCCTGTCTCCTGGTAGCACCTCCAGCCTCTGGACACTACGCTGACAGACACAGCAAACCTTCTTGCCACAGCTCGCATTGATGTTCCATCCTGGATTAACTGCACTACCTGAGCCACTTGTGTGGGTTGTAGAGTCCGTCTCATGCTACCACGAGTGTGAAAGCACAACCAACATTCAAATGTGACCAAAATATCAGGCAGAAAGCATTGGTACTGATATGTGGTCTGTTGTCCCCACATGCAGAACCACTCCTTTATTGAGTTTGTCTTGATAATTGCCAATAATTTCCATCTGTTGTCTATTCCGTTTGCACAACAGCATGTGAAATTGATTGTCAATCAGTATTGCTTCCTAAATGGACAGTTTGATTTCACAGAAGTTTGATTTACTTGGAGTTATATTCTTTTGTTTAAGTGTTCCCTTTATTTTTTTGAGTAGTGTGTATATATATATATATATATATATATATATTTTTTTTTTTTTTTTTTAATAATGTTTTAAATTTTTTCCTCACACAGAACCTGGTGCAGCACAACACAACCCGGATTATCCTCTGTTGAAGCGGCCCATCATTTACCAGCCACTGAACAGACGCAGTCATAATCATCCACCAGCGATGGAGCAACCTTGCAGGCTTCACAGGCTGGGGAACAGGCAGCCGGTCGATCAGGTTTTCCCCTCTCCCAGCCTTCTGCTGCTGATTTTGGTGGGTCTTCTCATCAGCGGTAGAGGGCCTGGGAGAGATCAGGCATGCCCGAGTTTATGCAATTAAGCTCGGTCTTTCAGGATGGGATTAGGTTGATTGCTGAACCCTGATGCAAAAAACAATCACCCCAAGCTTAACCCTTCTTTATTGTTAAAGTTTTGAAAATAAAAGTTGGATTTTGTTTGCACTATATCTTGTTTTATTTGTATCTTTATGCGCCGCTGCCGCCACAAACACACCTTATTTTTGAGGGAAGGTAGTTTATTATTTAACTCAGCAAACATTAGGGGTCAATTTTAACATTACATGTGCATTTTAACATCACAGATACATTTAAACATTATCTGAAACAAAGTAAGCGGCAAAATTATCCCTCATCTGGGCAACTTCCACTGTGGTTCTCAAAGGGTGAAACTGGTAATCATGCAATGTAACAGGTTCCTCAGGTTGTAAGTTTGGTCGCTCTTTTAACAGGATGTAGTTGTGCAGAACAACACAAGCATTCACAACCTCATCAATAGTGTCAATTTTTTGATTAATGGATGTGCACAAAATGCGCCATTTCGATACCAGCAATCAAATTGCACACTCCACAGTTCTTCGTGCCCTTGTCAGTCGATAGTTGAAATTTTTTTCTGTATGATTTAAGTTCCGACTTGAGTATGGTTCAATGAGGTTGGCACACATTTGGAATGCCTCATCCCCAGCAACAACAAAAGGCATTGGCTGTCCATCAGTGTTGCGAATAGGTTGTGGCAGCGGAAAATTAAAATCATTCCCATACAGACGTTGGCCCATGTCAGAGTTTTTGGAAGTCTGCGAGTCATTTCCTCGTCCAAATGAGCCAATGTTCATGGCAACATGTCTACACTCGGCATCCGCAATAGCCATTAGAACAATGGAAAAGTATTTTTTATAATTGAAGTACTCTGTTTCACTTCCAGCTGGTGTCATAATCCTAATGTTTGCCGTCCACAATCTCCACACAGTTATGAAAAATACAAATTTCCTGGAATTTGGAAGCATTTTCAAGCCAGAGTTCATACGTGGGTTGGGGGAGGAATTCTTGCCACAGAATGTCAACTAAAGCAAGACAAGTATCTACAATAATCCCAGAAAGGGTGGACACTCCAATCCTGAATTGAAATGGAGTGATGATAACGTCTCTCCGGTAGCCAGGCATCTGCAGAACAGAAAATGAGAAAAAAAAATCAGTACATGGCTTTTATAGCAATAATATTAATGACAGGTGTTTCTTTTTCCAAATTACGTACATCAGGGTGACCAAAAGACGCTCCTCAGCAGGAATTGCTCGACGGAGCTGTGTGTCCTGCCTGGCAATGGATCCTCGTACACGTAGCAGCAAGTCTTGGAAGCTCTGTTCCGACATCCTCGTGTAGTCAAAAAACTTCCCCGGGTTTGCTGCTGCTCTGTGTACAAAGAGTGGTAGGCTTCATGGCTCCCTCGGAGTTCAAGGATGGGGTGTTGCCAATAGCGATGATGACGTCTTCTCCGTCTTTCTCTTCTTTGTTCTTGACAAGCAAAAGCAAAGGCAGCAGCTAATTTCAGCTATAAATCCAGATCTTCTAGGAAGCTGTCCAGGTCAATATCCATTTTGCAGCTAGATACAGCAGCCAAATATGAGGCTTTCCTCTGTGCAGTGTGTCTATATATATAGAAATAACATGAGACTCGCCTACTGGGTGTCTGATGTCAAGGAAAAGCTACTGCAAAACATTGGAAATTTCTAACGCATGAGCATAAACAACACAAACGCATGCAAAAACGCATACAAACACATACAAACGCAGCGGTTTTTTGGAGTCATGCGTAAGATGATGCAGATAAAAAAATCTGCGTAAACATTCGTTTGCATGCGTTTCGGGATGCGGATGATACGCTGCGGACTCAAACGCTAATGTGAACCTAGCCTTATTTGGCAAAATTTATTTTGCAAATTATGGTGGAAAATAATTATTTGGTCATTATCATAAGTTCTTCTCAATATTTTGTTATATATCCTTTGTTGGCAATGACAGAGTTAAAACGTTTTCTGTAAGTCTTCACAAGGTTGGCACACACTGTTGGTGGTATGTTGACCCATTCCTCCATGCATATCTCCTCTACAGCAATGATGTTTTGGGCCTGTCGCTGGGCAACACGGACTTTCAAATCCCTTCAAAGGTTTTCTATGGGGTTGAGATCTGGAGACTGGCTAGGCCACTCCAGGACCTTCATATGCTTCTTACGTAGCCACTCCTTCATTACCCTGGCGGTGTGCTTACGATCATTATCATGCTGAAAGACACATCAATGTTTCATCTTCAATGCCCTTGCTGATGGAAGGAGGCTCGCACTCAAAATCTCACAATACATTGCCCCATTCATTCTTTCATGTACATGGATCAATTGTCCTGGTCCCTTTTCAGAGAAAAAGCCCTAAAGCATGATGTTTCCACCCCATGCTTCACAGTAGGTATGGTGTTCTTTGGATGCAACTCAGCATCCTGTCTCCTCCAAACACAATGAGTTTTGCTTCTTCCAAACAGTTCTACTTTGGTTTCATCAGACCATATGACAATATCCCAATACTCTTCTGGATAATCCAAATGTTCTCTAGCAAACTTCAGACGGGCCCAGTCCCGGCGGCGTAGTGTGTTACTGATGGTAGCCTTTGTTATGGTGGTACCAGCTCTATGCAGGTCATTCACTAGGCCCCCCATGTGGTTCTGGAAGTTTTGCTCACCGTTATTGTGATCATTTTGACCCAACGGGGTGAGATCTTGTGTGGAGCCCCAGGTCGAGGGAGATTATCAGTGGTCTTGTATGTCTTCCATTTTCTTATTATTGCTCCCACAGTTGATATCATGACACCAAGCTGCTTGCCTATTTCAGATTCAGTCTTCCCAGCATGGTGCAGGGCAACAATTTTGTTTCTGTGTCCTTCGACAGCTCTTTGGTCTTCACCATAGTGGAGTTTGGAGTGTGACTGTTTGAGGTTGGGGACAGGTGTCTTTTATACTGATAACAGGTTCAAACAGATGCCATTACTACTGCTAATGAGTGAAGGACGAGAGGCCTCTTAAACAAGAAGTTACAGGTCTGTAAGAGCCAGAAATCTTGCATGTTTTTAGGTGACCAAATACTTATTTTCCACCATAATTTGCAAAATAAATCTTACCAAATCAGACAAGATGATTTTCTGGATTTGTTTTCTCATTTTGACTCTCATAGTTGTGGTCTACCTTTGATGTCAATTACAGGCCTCTCTCATCTTTTTAATGGGAGAACTTGCACAATTGGTGGCTGACTAAATACTTTTTTTCCTCACTGTAAATGTCAGTGGCACACACACATTTACACTGCTCAAAAAAATAAAGGGAACACTCAAATAACACATCCTAGATCTAAATGAATGAAATATTCTCATTAAATACTTTGTTGTGTACAAAGTTGAATGTGCTGTCTACATAATCACACAAAAATCATCAATGGAAATCAAATTTTTGAACCAATGGAGGCCTGGATTTGGAGAGACCCCCCAAAATGAAAGTGGAAACAAGTCAAAATGAAAATCAAAACAAGACAAAATTAAAATATAAACAAGTGCAAATGATGCTCAGTATTGTGTGTGGCCTCCACGTGCCTGTATGACCTCCCTACAACGCCTGGGCATGCTCCTGATGAGGTTGTTCTCCTGAGGGATCTTCTCCCAGACCTGGACTAAAGCATCAGTCAACTCCTGGACTGTTTGTGGTGCAACGTGACGTTGGTGAATGGAGCGAGACATGCTGTCCCAGATGTGCTCAATCGGATTCAGGTCTGGGGAACGGGCAGGCCAGTCCATAACTTAAATGCCTTCATCTTACAGGAACTGTTGACACACTCCAGCCACATTAGGTCTGGCATTGTCCTGCATTAGGAGGAACCCAGGACCAACCGCACCAGCATATGGTCTCACAAGGGGTCTGAGGATCTCATCTCGATACCTAAGGGCAGTCAGACTACCTCTGGCGAGCACATGGAGGGCTGTGTGGCCCTCCAAATAAATGCCACCCCACACCATTACAGACCCACTGCCAAACTGGTCATGCTGAAGGATGTTGCAGGCAGAAGGTTCACACTCAGCACATGTGACAGACGTGACAGAGTCTGGAGACGCCGTGGAGAGCGATCTGCTGACTGCAACATCCTTCAGGATGACAGGTTCCATTGATGATTTATGTGTGATTATGTTGACAGCACATTCAACTTTGTACACAACAAAGTATTCAATGAGAATATTTCATTCATTTAGATCTAGGATGTGTTATTTGAGTGTTCCCTTTAATTTTTTGAGCAGTGTATAAATGAGCATTCGGGTGCCAAGGAAATGCATGATAAAAATAAAGTATCAAGTTTTTGAAGGTCTTACCTCCTAATTTTATTCCTTTTTGGTCATAGATATTTTATAATTTTCTTTTTTTAAGATTAGTTATCATTTACTGGTTGCTCAATGGCACATCATATTGCACTTTTAAATGTTTGTTTAGTATTTATTGTCATGCATATCCCGCGTTATGTATGGTATGTTATGCCGTTTACCGATCAGATTAATTGATTTTATATTTTGACAGATCAGGCGTTTCTGAACTCGGCGATACCAAATGTGTGTATTTTTTTTAACCCTTTCATTTTCAATGGGGCAAAACGGGGGTGATTTGAACTTTTAGTTGTTTTTTTTTTTAATTTTTTTAAATGTTAGTGGTTAAATTTTAATGGTTATTGTGAGTACAATATTGTGGAAAATGAGAAACATGGAATAATTCACATGCCTTGAGCAAGTGGTAAATCTAAATTTAATGTCAACATATTTTACATGGTGAATCCTTATGCCAAAAGGAACAAATTTGAGGGTTAAGTGTTGTGAATGTGCTAGAGATTGTTTATGAGCAGAGGCTCCCTCTGGTGGTTACTGACAGTACTGAACCTTCCAGCGAGGAATGGCAATCTGGGATCACTGACTGGACTGATATAAGGGAGGTTCCCTCCCATGATGGTTGCTGGTGATTAATTGTTCTTGTCTCAATTGTGGTTCCTGGTTCATTTGGAAGTTTGCTGGAGTCTTGCCTGCGTCTGCTGCTTTCAGATAAGATATTTTTTGCCTTTCTTTTTGTGCTTGCTTTTTGCATAGTTTTCTGCACTTTTGGAGTTCAGCCGGGTCCCCTCCTGGGGCCTGTGCTCCTCTCAGTTTATCTGTAGCCACTGTTATTTGTTCATTTGCTTTTTCCTGTTTTTTCAGTGGCTGCGGCTTGGTTTTGTTACACCAGAGATCTGATTTAGGTGGATGAGATCGTGTGATCTCAGGTTTTTTTGCAATCAGAAGTGTTGGTATTTTTTAGGGTTTTTTTGGATTGCAGTCAGAATTCTTTCCTGTACTTTTATGTCTAGACAGATTGGGCCCCAGCGTTTGCTCATTCTATTTTCTGTCTGTGTCCATGCTTTCTTCTTGTCTAACCGCCATTACATGTTTGGGGGCTTCCTATTTTCTTTAGGGATCTGCTCCGGGGCAGATAGCTTTCATCTTTCTGCCTTTAGGTGTAGTTATCTCTCAGGCTGTGACGAGGCGTCTAGGATCAACGTAGGAACGCTCCACGGCTACCTCTAGTTGTGTGGTTAGTTCAGGTCACTGCAATCCAATAGGTTCCAGCCTCTCTGGTGTATTACCGTTTTTGCTATTTCTCCTCAGCTACCTAACATAACAGGTAAGATTTACCAATTTGCAAGGTTCATTTTTCCTTGGCACCCTAATGCGCATATATATATTACATTTACATAGATAGATAGATAGATAGATAGATAGATAGATAGATAGATAGATAGATAGATAGATAGATAGGCTTTCCCTCTGCTGGTTACGAAAATTACACGGGAGCCCACACCATTTTTTTCAGATAAATAATATTTTACTAATTAAATACATGTACAGTAAGCTGCACACACTGTACACTACGTGGCTGCTGACTTGCCGGGTTTCTTCTATCTATCTATGTAATATATATACATATATACTGAATATGTGTGTGTCACTGACATCTATATATCTATGTATTCTATGTGTATGTATATATTTAATGTATTCTATTCTAACCAGTCACGCTGTGATTTTACTGAATGCTGCACATGAATCTTTTACCGAATGTTACCGACTTTTTCTGATTTTAAGAAAAATGCTTGCGTTACGATCACGAATCCGAATGTACCATATTCATGCCAAATTTATGTTTGGCGATTGTTTTCCGAACATATTCGCTCATCTCTAGTGTCCACACGGGTTATTCTGAAAATGTGTAGAACAGCACAAACAAAGGGCTAATAGAACCGCTTAAATACCCTCCCTCGAGTGCCTGTCCTCCCTCAATACTTGATTGGAGAGGCTCACATCCTACAAGCTCCTGCTATCATCAGGTCCTCATCGTCCACGTGACTTACATCCTATAATATGCTACAGAGCTGCACTTTCACTGTACACTCTGTATTTCAATGTTTGTTAACCTAAATTGCACTGACTGTGCCTTTCATTCCACTTAGCTTAAGGTCTGTGTGCAGACTGTGCAATCTAGATATCCGCACATTTAGGACTCCATTTATCAAAACTGGCATTTTGCACACCAGGTTTAATGAAAACATCACTGGAGTGAAATGGGCCAAATTCATGAAGAAGAATGCTATTCTATAATAAATATGGTAATCTTTCAACTGCCATGTGCCAACCCCAGAAATTTACATCTGTAGATATTAGTAATAATTTACACCATTTTTGTGTACTTGGCTCTACTCCATACTGCACAAGTTCCACACACTTTTCCAAAAGAAGGAATATTCATAATATTCGAAGTGTGGTCCTGCTGCTATTCTGGTGTAGTGATGTATATATGCATGAATAATTATATACTTGCTCTAATATATAGTCTATATTAATTTGACCATCTAAACCTCACTTGCATGGCTGCAAATAATTATAGTGTATATTTGTATTACCTGCAGTCTGATACATCTACATACTTCATCCTGTTCCAAACTGGACATACAATTTTTCTATTACTTATGCAGCATTCCTCATGTTTCATTTTGACACTTGTCAATTTGTATGTCACCCCACAGTTTTTATACTTGTATACTAATAAAATATTTAATTTTATAATGATTTTTTGCCTCACTGACTTTCTATCGGTTTTCTTGTGGTTTGTTTATATGATATAAATTATTCAGACATGTGAACATAGCTATAACATTATCTTTCTGTATAACTATATCCCTATGTTTTGTGCATATTGATTCTGGAGGTTCCTTGCAATCCTTTTTACTATACTACAACCTCTGGCAAAAATTATGGAATCACCCGCCTTGGAGGATGTTCATTCAGTTGTTTTATTTTATTGAAAAAAAACAGATCACATACATAGCACAAATCTGAAGTAATTTCAAATGGCAACTTTCTGGCTTTAAGAAATCAAGAACATATAATGTGGCAGTCAGTAATGGTTAATTTTTTAACCAAGCATAGGGCAAAAATTATGGAATCACTCAATTCTGAGGGAAAAAATTATGGAATCATGAAAAACAAACAAACAAAAAAAACACTCCAACACATCACTAGTATTTTGTTGCACCACCTCTGGCTTTTACAACAGCTTGCAGTCTCTGAGGCATGGACTTAATGAGTGTCACACAGTACTCCTCATCAATCTGGCTCCAACTTTCTCTGATTGCTGTTGCCAGATCAGCTTTGCAGGTTGGAGCCTTGTCATGGACCATTTTCTTCAACTTCCACCAAAGATTTTCAATTGGATTGAGATCCGGACTATTTGCAGGCCATGACATTGACCTTATGTGTCTTTTTTCAAGGAATGTTTTCACAGTTTTTGCTCTATCGCAGGATGCATTATCATCTTGAAAAATGATTTCATCATCCCAAAACATCCTTTCAATTGATGGGATAAGAAAAGTGTCCAAAATATTAACATAAACTTGTGCATTTATTGAAGATGTAATGACAGCCATCTCCCCAGTGCCTTTACCTGACATGCAGCCCTATATCATCAACGACTGTGGAAATTTGCATGTTCTCTTCAGACAGTCATCTTTATAAATCTCATTGCAACGGCACCAAACAAAAGCTCCAGCATCATCACCTTGCCCAATGCAGATTCGTGATTCATCACTGAATATGACTTTCATCCAGTCATCCACAGTCCACGATTGCTTTTCCTTAGCCCATTGTAACCTTGTTTTTTTCTGTTTAGGTGTTAATGATGGCTTTTGTTTAGCTTTTCTGTATGTAAATCCCATTTCTTTTAGTTTTATTTTTACTGTTCGGTCACAGACGTTGACTCCAGTTTCCACCCATTCGTTCCTCATTTGTTTTGTTGTGCATTTCCTGTTTTGGAGACATATTGCTTTAAGTTTCTGGTCTTCATGCTTTGATGTCTTCCTTGGTCTACCAGTATGTTTGCCTTTAACAACCTTCCCATGTTGTTTGTATTTGGTCCAGATTTTAGACACAGCTGACTGTGAACAACCAACATCTTTTGCAACATTGGGTGATGATTTACCCTCTTTTTAGAGTTTGATAATCCTCTCCTTTGTTTCAATTGACATCTTCTCGTGTTGGAGCCATGATTCATGTCAGTCCACTTGGTGCAACAGCTCTCCAAGGTGTGATCACTCCTTTTTAGATGCAGACTAAGGAGCAGATCTAATTTGATGCAGGTGTTAGCTTTGGGAATGAAAATTTACAGGATGATTCCATAATTTTTCCCCTCAGAATTGAGTAATTCCATAATTGCAACAGCAATCAGAGAAAGTTGGAGCCAGATTGATGAAGAGTACTGTTTGACACTCATTACGTCCATGCCCCAGAGACTGCAAGCTGTTGTAAAAGCCAGAGGTGGTGCAACAAAATACTAGTGTTGTGTTGGAGTGGTTTTTTTGTTTGTTTGTTTTTCATGATTCCATAAATTTTTCCCTCAGAATTGAGTGATTCCATAATTTTTGCCCTATGCTTGGTTAAAAAAAAATAACCATTACTGACGACCACATTATTTGTTCTTGATTTCTTTTAGTGTTTTTTAAAGCCAGAAAGTTGCCATTTGAAATGACTTCAGTTTTGTGCCATGTCTGTGATCTGTTTTTTTTCAACAAAATAAAACAACTGAATGAATATCCTCCAAGGCCGGTGATTCCATAATTTTTGCCAGGGGTTGTATTAGTAGTCTATACTATACTATACCATAGTATATTATAATTTGCCAGCTAAACTATAATGATTAGGGATATTTAAAAAATATATGCATACTGAAATTGCATCACTAAAAATGAAAAAGTAATGGGATTATGAAAATCACAGGATCGATATACATGTAAATGATATGCAAATGATTAAAAAATTGAAATAATAATTAAAAAATCTTGAATTATTCAGTATCACATGGAGAAATATGAACATTTACACTTTGTCATGCTATCAATGTGGTTCTCTGAGGAATTTTATGGCTCGCTGAATGCACTTGGTCATGCAGATCATGAAGATCTACTATTGGAAGCTCCCAATGCAATTGCAACCAATGAAGTCACAGATGTGTTTGATAACAGACAAATCTGTAGATGCTGCAGGCCATAGTAGCATGTTGAGGCCATGTAGACTGCTCACATTAGCACAAGCAACATAGGGTCTGGATTGTCATGTTAAAAGACTGCTCTTGGGACACTTTAGTCAAATGGCCACTCCACTACAGCTACAAAAAAATCAATGTAACGCTGAGCTGTTAATGCACCTGGATTGAAGACTAGAGTGGTTCCTCTACCATATATTATGTCCCCACACACCATAATTCCAGGAGTAGAATGTTCCCTTGTGAAGGCCTTCACAGTGTTGCCCACATGTTCTCCAGACTATGGATTATTGCATCAAATACAAAAAGCTGGACTCAACTCTGAAGGGGATAGACGTCCATTCCAGCCTCCATTACCATCTTGCTCTGCACCATTTATAGAATTTGAGAACAGTGGAGTGTGGTGAATGGAACACCTGTAGCCTGACTTCTGGGTTTTAGCCCAATTTCATGCAAATGCCTTCTAATAGACTGTGAAGACACTGTATGATGCTCTAGGCTTGGAGAATGTTTGATTTCACTTACAATACAGAATGCATCACAACTTGCCAGTTTTCATATCGTACGATCCGTTCATGCAGAAGTTCGTCCAGGTGAACTCTAGCTGTCTTTCCAGTTCATTATTTTTCTCCCAACCAGTGGGACTTTGTAACCTTGAACAGTGCTAACATATCGGTCCATGGAGTCCCTTCATTTAGGAAACCTCTTTGAATGTCCTTTGGGATTGCCTTTTGCACAGGGCTTGTTGGATACCCCGGAGCGTGAACTCAAAAACTCTGAATCGTGGAGGAGCCTATTATATAATTCAGTACTAAAGTGCTCTATTCTGTGGGGTTCATTCAATTGGAACCATCCAGGAGGTCTGGCAACTTATCAAGGTTTTAAAGACGCTCCTTGGCTTGCCATGAATTGGCTCATTTTGAAAAGGGACACCGTTTCCATCGGACCACAGCAGAATGATGCACAGCCTGCTCAGAGACTATTCTTAGATGGTTCGGATGTCGTATTCTCTCTATAAAGCCTAGGGCCTGCAATTTCTCCTTCCATACCTCCTCTTTAAAACTTCCTTTTCCCTATTATTATTATTTATTTATATAGCACCATTGATTCCATAGTGCTGTACATGAGAAGGGGTTACATACAAATTACAGATATCACTTACAGTAAACAAAATAACAATAACAGACTGATACAGAGGGGAGAGGACCCTGCCCTTGCAGACTTACATTCTACAGGATGGTGGGGAAAGAGACAGTAGGTTGGGGGGTTGCAGCAGCACCGGTGTTGGTGAGGCGATAGCTCCGGTAGTGGTGAGGAGACAGTGGGGTCATTGCAGGCTGTAAGCTTCCTTGAAGAAGTGTGTTTTCAGGTTCCATCTGAAGAATCCGAATGTGGTTGATAGTCAGACATGTTGGGGCACAAAATTCCAGACGATGGGGCATATTCGGGAGAAGTCTTGGAGGCTGATTAGGTGAGGAGTGAATAAGTGTGGAGGAGAGAAAGAGGTCTTGGGTGGACAGGAGATTACGTGAGGGAAGATATCAGGAGATTAGTTCAGAGATATATGGAGGAGACAGGTTATTGATGACATTGTAGGTCAGTATTAGTAATTTGAACTGGATACCCTGAATGAATGGGAGCCAGTGAAGAGAATTGCAGCGGGGAAGAGAAGTAGCGAGGAGAGAGATGAATTAGTTGGGCAGCAGAGTTAAGCATGGACTGGAGAGTTGCGAGAGTGTTAGCAGGGAGGCCACAGAAAAGGATGTTGCAGTAGTCGAGACGGGAGATGATGAGGGCATGCACAAGATTTTTAGTAGATTGAGGGTGGAGGAAAGGACGGATTCTGGAGATATTTTTGAGCTGGAGGTGATAGGAGGTGGAAAGAGCTTGGATGTGCGGTTTGAAGGACAGGGCAGAGTCAAGGGTTACTCCGAGGCAGTTCACATTGAGGAAGCGAGAGGAGAAAAAGGAGGATATGGCTGATAGACACTCTGGGATTCTGGACAGCAGAGAGGTGACGTCTGGGCCAGAGAGGCAGATCTGAGTGTCATCAGCATAAAGGTGGTACTGGAATCCATGGGACTTTATGAGTTGTCCCAGGCCAAGTGTATAGATTGAGAAGAGTAGGGGTCCTAGAACAAAGCCTTGGGGGACTCCAACAGAGAGGGTGGGATGAGGAGGTAGTGTGGAAGTGGGAGACGCTGAATGTGCGGTTGGAAAGGTATGAGGAGATCCAGGATAGGGCAATGTCTTTGATGCCAAAGGAGGAGAGGATCTGTAGTAGGAGGCAGTGGTCAACTGTGTCGAAAGCAGAGGACAGGTCTAGAAGGAGGAGTATATAGTATTGTCTGTTAGCTTTGGCTGTAAGTAGTTCGTTAGTAATTTTGGTCAGGGCAGTCTCAGTGGAATGATGGGGATGGAAATCAGATTGTAGATTGTCAAAGAGCAAGTTAGATGAGGGTTGGGAGGAAAGTTCAGCGTGGACATGCTGCTCCAGTAGTTTGGAAGTGAATGGGAACAGCGATATTGGGCGATAGCTGGGCATAGCGTTGGGTCGATGGTTGGCTTTTTAATGATAGGCGTGATTGTGGCATGTTTGAAAGCAGAAGGGTAGGTACCAGAAGTTAGTGATAGGTTGAAGTGGTGGGTTAGGGATGGGATAAGAGTGGTGGTGAGGCTGGGGAGGAGGTCGGATGGGATGGGGTCGAGTGAACAAGTGATGAGGTGTGAATTGGAGAGGAGACAATTAAGCTCCCCTTCAGTGATGTTGGAGAGGGAGGTTATGGGGTTTGGGCATTGGTCTGGTAAACAATAGGGTTGTGGTGGTTTGAACAATAAAGACTTGCCTTGTTTGGTCGATCTTATTTTTGAAGTGTGTGCCAAAGTCCTCAGCAGAGATGAGGGAGGTTGGAGGGGGCAGTAGTGGGCGGAAGAGGGAGTTATTATGGTCTTGTATGCTTTGTTGGATGATATGTAGTAATAAGCTGGAGTGATTGTTTAGCGTTAAGGTATGATGCATTGTTTTGTTGCTTTTCCAACCCATCTTCTTCTATCCATAATTGTACTCCATTCCTCTTATCTTTACCACACATCTGAGTGGTCTGTGTAACCCCTTCCCCCTTTAATGACCTTTGCTTAACTCTGTGCATCTGGCCTGGGCAGTCACACACCACTTTTCACTCATACCTGATTTTCCTTAGCTGCACATATATTCAGTACCATGGGTCTGCCCCAGACGAAGTCTTCGCCATCTATTTCAAATTCCATCTTTCAAATTACAGATTTCTAATTACACTACTCTGAATTAGACTAGAATTGGACTGGAATTTGACTGTAAGGTAACGGAATATAACACCACTACAATGTTTCAGCTTCTTTCCACTATCAACCCCATACTACTTTATTTTTCCCTAACTCCTGTAATCCCCCAACCTAGAAAGGAACTAGTCATTTCCCCTCCATCCTCCCAGCAATCTCACCTCTTCATCAGAACTGTTCCTCCACATACAATCCTTCTTCTCCAGACACACACGGCCACATCATGTCCTATCCTGCTCCCACCTTCTAACACTCTGTCTGCTACTCCTCATTGCTGGCGATGTATCCCCAAATCCTGGCCCTCCTCAACGCATCCCCACACTCCTTTCTAACATCCTGCCATGATCCGCTACACATTTTCACAACCATAATAACCTCATACCTATTCATCAAGCCCCCACTCCCCCGGTCCCCTTACCTGGAGCTCTATGGAACGCATGCTCTGTCTGCAACAAGCTGTCGTTTATCCATGGCCTCTTAATCACCAACAAACTCTCCTTCCTTGACATCACTGAAACCTGGCTCACTCCCTCTGACATAGCCTCTCCAGCTGCGCTTTCCTATGGCGGATTCCATCTCATGTCCCTCGCCCCAACAACAAACGTGATGGAGGAGTTGGCTTGCTCCTGTCTGATACCTGCTCCTTTACCCAATTCAACTTACACCCTCCGCTACTCTTCCCTCGTTCGAGGTGCACTCTGTCCGTCTCTGTTCCCTCACTAATCTACTTACTCACACCTCCCCTGTCTGACCACAACCTACTGACATTCTCTTCCCTCTCCTCTCCTACTGCGCAACCCCCACTCCACAAGCAGTCCCTCGCCAGCTTCAAGTCCACGCTCCCTGCCGCAAAACAAACTTTTGCATCTCTCATATCCTCCCTGTCTCACAACCCTAAACAGCTCTTCAATACTTTCAATTCTCTACTCTGTCCCACAGCACCTCGTACCTCTCCTCTCATTTCTGCTGAAGACTTTGCCTCCTTCTTTAAGCAGAAGATCGATGCGATCAGAGAAAGCTTTGCCCAGCAGCCCTCAATGCCCCTCTTAGCCGCTCAGTCCTGTTCTTCCAAAACCAGCTTCTCCACCATGACAGAAGATCAGCTCTCCATCCTCCTGTCAAGATCACACCTCACCACTTGTGCACTTGACCTGCTCCCATCCCACCTCATCCCTAACTTTGCCACAGTCTTCATCCCAACTCTAACACACCTCTTCAACCTTTCACTTACAAATGGTGTCTTTCCCTCAACCTTCAAACATGCCTCAATCACACCAATCCTCAAAAAGCCCTCCCTTCTGACCCATCCTCTGTGTCTAACTATCACCCGATATCTCTTCTCCCTTACGCCTCAAAACTACTGGAACAGCATGTATATCTTGAACTGTCCTCCCACCTCTCCTCCTGTTCCCTCTTTGACCGGTTACAATCTGCCTTCCACCCCATCACTCAACTGAAACTGCCCTAATTAAAGTCACTAACAACCTACTAACCGCCAAGAGCAAGCAACACTTCTCTGTCCTCCTTCTCCTGGACCTGTGTTCGGCCTTCGACACCATGGACCACTCCCTCCTGCTACAGATTCTCTCATCTCTTGGCATCACAAACTTGGCCCTATCCTGGATCTCATCATACCTAACAGACCAAATATTTATTGTCTCCCTCTCACACACCACCTCCTCACCTCACCCCTGTCTGTCGGTGTACCTCAAGGCTCAGTCCTAGGACCCCTACTCTTCTCCATCTACACCTTCAGCCTAGGACAGCTCACAGAATCCCACGGTTTGCAGTACCACCTCTACGCCGATGACACGCAGATCTACCTATCTGGACTTGACCTCACCTCCTTACTGACCAAAATCCCACAATGTCTGTCTGTTATCTCAGCCTTCTTTTGCTCGGTTTCTCAAACTGAACATGGACAAAACAGAATTCATCATATTTCCCCTTCTCACTCTACATCAATCATCCATCAATGTCAATAGCTGCTCGCTTTCCCCAGTCCCGCACACTCTGTGCCTTGGGGTGATCCTTGACTCTGACCTCTCTTTCAAACCACATATCCAAGCCCTTGCCTCCTCCTGCCGCCTCAAACTCAAAAGTATTTCCCGGATCCGCGCATTCCTCAACCATGAAACCACAAAAACACTAGTGCATGCCCTTATCATCTCCCGCCTCGACTACTGCAACCTCCTACTCTCTGGCCTCCCCTCCAGCACTCTGGCACCACTCCAGTCCATCCTACACTCTGCTGCCTGACTAATCCACCTGTCTCCTGTTATTCCCCAGCCTCCCCCTTTGTCAGGCCCTTCACTGGCTTCCTATTGCCCAGAGGACTCCAGTTCAAAACCCTAACCACGACATGCAAAGCCATCTACAACCTGTCTCCTCCATACATCTGTGACATGGTCTCCAGGTATCTACCCACACGCAACCTTCGATCCTCTCAAGATCTCCTTCTCTTCTCCTCCCTTATCTCTTCTTCCCACAACCGCATACAAGACTTCTCCCGTGCTTCCCCCATACTCTGGAACTCTCGCCTCAACACATCAGACTCTCACCAACAACGGAAACCTTCAAGAAGAACCTGAAGACCCACCTGTTCCGACAAGCCTACAACCTGCAGTGACCCTCAGTCTACTGAACCGCCGCATGACCAGCTCCACCCTCTCCTAGTGTATCCTCACCCATCCCCTGTAGACTGTGAGCCCTTGCGGGCAAGGTCCTCTCTCCTTCTGTACTTGTGTGTCCCTTGTCTTGCACATGTTTATTGTACTTGGCTATATATCCCTTTTTCACATGTAAAGCACCATGGAATAAATGGCGCTATATAAATGTATAATAATAATAATGTGTAGTGTGGGGTAATCAGCAATGTGTGTTGTACTCTCATGCTATGTGCAGTAAATGTTATACTTTATTGTGTGCTGCTTCCTAGCCAGGTAAAAGTTATATTTCAATTCATTTTCCAATCGGAGGAAGGAAGGTAGTGTTTTGCTGATTGGATATACAGATCAACCATTTATGGGGTTCATTATTTCTTGTTTCACCTATTACTCAACAGTTGAGGAACATAGTATTTTGTCAGTCGGCACCTTCTCCTCAATCAGTTGGCATCTGGTAAATGTCTGGATTTAAAGCGCCTTTTTCTTATGGCTTGGGTACTTTAGATAGCAATTCTCTCATAAAATGTATGGTAATTAACATCTGAACAGAACTTGTAGGTCATTCTGAAAATACTTCGCCAGCTCCAAATGAACTTAAATTCCCTAAGATTTCCTTCCAGCTCCATTAATGGACAGTTTATAACAGAATGTTGGCTATTTCTGGATGGTTAGAGATGAGAGGGCAGACTCTAGCCATTATTTTAGTGTCAGATACAACAGCCTTTTTTACAAGTGTTAGTGTTGCTGAAGTGCCAGTATTGGTTTTATTGTGCTAGCTGGATAAAAGCAAGGCTTATTCATTTGGGCGCTACAGGTCTATATTAGTCATTTGCCCTGATAAAATCGTAGCTGTAAGCAGATGGCATTGCTTTGTATAATGGAGCTCTTTTCCTGTAATTCAAAGTCTCTTTTTCTCTCTAATAGTAGCCTTTTTCGTATATGAATAAGTTTATTTAGAAAGTGTCTATGTAGTAATTAGTCACGTAAGAGTAGAAAAAATACGGGAACTATATTTTATGTGGCATGGACGATTTATGTATGTCTTTGGCACCGGTGTTTTACCAGCATTGCCTTATTCAGTAATGTTTTTAAGTGTTTCTTGACAACACTCTTTGCAAGCAGTGGGACTATCACGCCAGTCTAATCTTGCCTGTAGTGGTGTCGTTTTAACAGTATTTACGATACCATCTGTTTACTAGTTGCAATAGCTGCCTTTAACTTCTAGTTTCTTTGTGTTTCTTGGCAATATATTTCAATGTAATCTCACATCTATAAAATGTAACTGAAATGTCTCATCAGGAAAAAAAATGACACGTGGAAGTCATAATTATTATCAAATACTATGAAAAAACACAAAACAATCCACAGAATGGAAATGACAGCAGTGAATCAAATCAGCATGCAAATGATTTAAAATATTTCTACTTTTTAAACTCCTGCGGCTGATCTACATTACAGTAGAAAGCATCTGGCAATGCAGATGAGACATGCCGCAGAGCAACAGGCTTGGAAAAAAAATGAATGCACTGTAAGGGAGCAGCAGTGTAGCAATTTAAGAAGATTATAAACCAGAAATTATGTTAACCATATCTTAACTGTACGCATACTTTTCCTACATTTATTAGGACAGAGACTTATACTGAATTTGCAAAAGCGTTTTAACAGTAATTCAAACCTCGGATGAATTCGTTTTCTGTAAAAACTAAAACACCATACACTGGATGTGCAGCTGCACAGCAGCCTTGTAGGGCGATATTTCCATGGTTTACATCAGTTGGTGAATTAGTATAACAGTGATATATTTTTTTAGTCAGTTGCAATGGAAATGGTGAGTAGGGGGCTGGCACACTTTACTATTGGCCCCTAAAATCCCAAAGCTATCAAAACTATGGCTAAGGGTATGATTGCTGTGCAAGGTGGTGGACTGTAGTTGTCGCATTCCAATCGCATTATTGTGATATAATGTGAATAATTTAATGCATTAATGACAGTGTAGTTTAACCGTAGGGACAGTTAGAGCTAATATTTGGGACTAGCCCATACTGGGAGAGGTGAGTCATAGGGAAAGTGCCAGGTTCTTGTTGGAGAGGCAGAAAGGGCCTGGAGTGTGTAGTGAGTGGACCAAAATGTCCAAGGTGAGCAGTGCAATTCTGGGGTGACCCTAAGTGTAAAGAGAACGAGAGTAGGGATAGTGGATCAGGATTACAAGTGATTAGGGACAGAGTGGCCTTCCAGAAACAGGTCCTAGGAGAGATGCTAGCCACGGACCCTGAGTGATAACGCTGGAGATAACAGACATACACAGGACTGATTACGTGGGACTGTAAAGTGTCCTGAGTTAACCAGGGGAGGAGTACCGAGGAGATAATTTGCATATTCCCAGTGCCTTCTGGGATAAGTGAAGAGTCTCCGCGAGCTCAAGGAACACTGGATTTTGGCTGTGCAGCTGAAAGGAGGGCATCGGTAAACCAGGGGAGGAGTCCCGAGGAGATAATTTGCATATTCCCAGTGCCTTCTGGGATAAGTGAAGAGTCTCCGCGAGCTCAAGGAACACTGGATTTTGGCTGTTGCAGCTGAAAGGAGGGCATCGGTAAACCAGGGGAGGAGTCCCGAGGAGATAATTTGCATATTCCCAGTGCCTTCTGGGATAAGTGAAGAGTCTCCGCGAGCTCAAGGAACACTGGATTTTGGCTGTTGCAGCTGAAAGGAGGCATCGGTAAACCAGGGGAGGAGTCCCGAGGAGATAATTTGCATATTCCCAGTGCCTTCTGGGATAAGTGAAGAGTCTCCGCGAGCTCAAGGAACACTGGATTTTGGCTGTTGCAGCTGAAAGGAGGCATCGGTAAACCAGGGGAGGAGTCCCGAGGAGATAATTTGCATATTCCCAGTGCCTTCTGGGATAAGTGAAGAGTCTCCGCGAGCTCAAGGAACACTGGATTTTGGCTGTTGCAGCTGAAAGGAGGGCATCGGTAAACCAGGGGAGGAGTCCCGAGGAGATAATTTGCATATTCCCAGTGCCTTCTGGGATAAGTGAAGAGTCTCCGCGAGCTCAAGGAACACTGGATTTTGGCTGTTGCAGCTGAAAGGAGGGCATCGGTAAACCAGGGGAGGAGTCCCGAGGAGATAATTTGCATATTCCCAGTGCCTTCTGGGATAAGTGAAGAGTCTCCGCGAGCTCAAGGAACACTGGATTTTGGCTGCTGCAGCTGAAAGGAGGACATCGGTAAACCAGGGGAGGAGTCCCGAGGAGATAATTTGCATATTCCCAGTGCCTTCTGGGATAAGTGAAGAGTCTCCGCGAGCTCAAGGAACACTGGATTTTGGCTGCTGCAGCTGAAAGGAGGACATCGGTAAACCAGGGGAGGAGTCCCGAGGAGATAATTTGCATATTCCCAGTGCCTTCTGGGATAAGTGAAGAGTCTCCGCGAGCTCAAGGAACACTGGATTTTGGCTGCTGCAGCTGAAAGGAGGACATCGGTAAACCAGGGGAGGAGTCCGAGGAGATAATTTGCATATTCCCAGTGCCTTCTGGGATAAGTGAAGAGTCTCCGCGAGCTCAAGGAACACTGGATTTTGGCTGCTGCAGCTGAAAGGAGGACATCGGTAAACCGCGCGCGCTAGCGCGCGAGTTTTGGCTTATATTTCACCGCTTGATTATCTCTTGAACAATAAGAACATGGAAGAGGCCAGGAGCCATGTGGTGAGCTGCATTTCTTGCTACATGTTCATAGACTTACCAGTGGAAAAGCCAAATTTCACATGCCACAAATGCAAACTTGTGTCCCTGTTGGAGGAAAAGTTGCAAAATCTGGAAGAGAGGTTATCTACATTGAAGACCATTAAGGAAGGTGAAGAGTTCTTAGACAGAGCAGAATTATCTCTTCATGGTACAGAAAGAGAAAAATTCGAAGTGCAACTGAAGAAACAGAGGAATGGAAGCATGTGACCCAGAGAAGCAGGAGGATCAGGAGGCAGTCAGCACCAATTCTGCTCAGAAACCAGTACCAGGCTCTTACACAGGAGAACGATGAAGAAATACATCAGGATAAGACTTTGCCCACAAAGAGTAACCTTGTACGCCCTCAGAGTCCTCCTGAATGGAGAAAGAAAAATGTTGTGAAGAAGAAACGGAGAGTTGTTGTCATGGGGGATTCCCTGTTGAGAGGAACAGAGGCTGCTATCTGCAGACCAGATATAACCTCAAGAGAAATGTGCTGTCTTCCAGGTGCAAAAATTAAAGATGTGTCTGACAGGATATCAGGACTCTTCAGACCTAAAGATGACTACCCATTCCTGCTAATACATGTGGGGACAAATGACACCACAAGAAGTGACCTGGAAACCATCTGCAGTGACTTTGAAAACTTAGGTAAGAAAGTGAAAGAACTAGGAGCGCAGGTGGTCTTCTCCTCCATCCTTCCAGTGGATGGCCATGGAACAAGGAGGTGGAATAAGATTCTGCAGGTGAACAACTGGCTACGTCGATGGTGCCGTCAGCAAGGATTTGGATTTCTGGATCACGGAGTGAATTACCTGTACGATGGACTACTTGCTAGAGATGGGGTGCACCTTACGAAGACTGGAAAACATGTATTTGGAAGTCGCCTTGCTACACTCATCAGGAGAGCTTTAAACTAGAACAATGTGGGAAGGGAAGCAAAACGCCAGCAAAAGCCATACACCTGACAAATGCTATTGAGAACTCTGCTATTAGAAGTGAAGGGGAAGAACAAAGACAAAAAAATCTACATAATAAAAATATAGAAGAAAGAGAAACCAATCACAAACTAAAGTGTTTCTATACGAATGCACAAAGCATGGGCAACAAACAAGGAGAACTGGAGCTACTAACGCAGGAGAAGAAATATGATGTCATTGGAATCACTGAGACTTGGTGGGACGATACACATGATTGGAATACAAGGCTAGAAGGTTACAACTTATTTGCAAGAAATAGACTTGATAAACGAGGAGGAGGTGTTGCATTGTATGTTAGAAAAGCGTATATCTGCACAGAGATTGAAGCTTCAGAGACTGGGAGTTCTGTGGAAACTGTTTGGGTAAGAATACAAGGACAGAACAATGGAAAGGACACCATTATAGGCATTTACTACAGGCCGCCTGTGCAAGCTGAAGATATGGATGAACTCTTTATGCATCAAATGGCCAAGTTCTCCAAAAAATATGACATAGTGGTCATGGGAGATTTCAACTATCCAGACATTTGTTGGGAATCTCTCTCAGGCAAAACTAACAGGTCCAGGAAATTCTTATCCTCTCTTGCTGACAACTTTATCTTCCAAAAGGTAATGGAGAAAACAAGGGGATCTGCTACCTTGGATCTAATCCTCATAAACAGGGAGGAAATGGTGGAGGAGGTAAGAGTGGCTGGGACCCTAGGAGGTAGTGACCATGCTATTTTAGAATTTTGGATAACAAGAGGAGGAAGACCTGTGAAGACTCAGACGTCAAGGTTAGATTTCAGAAAGGCAGATTTTAAGGAACTCAGAAAGAGAATTGGAGGGATCCAATGGCTGGATATCCTTAAGGACAAAAATGTCCAAGAAGGATGGAAAATCTTGAAAAATTAGATTCTCAAAGCACAATCGTTAACAATTCCGAAAAGAGGGAAGAATGGGAAGCATTTAAGGAAACCAGGATGGATGAACATAGAACTTAAACACATGCTAAAAAGGAAGAAAGAAATGTTTATCAAATGGAAAGAGGGAGGCATATCTAAAGAAGAATATAATGCCGTCTGCAGAACCTGCAGGGCACAAATCAGATTATCTAAAGCTGACAATGAATTAAGGCTTGCAAGTGACGTCAAAAGCAACAAAAAAGGATTTTGGGGATACGTCAAAAGTAAAAGAAAAGTCAAAGATGCTATAGGATTTTTACAGGATGAAAATGATGAAATGGTAAGTCAGGATGTTGAGAAGGCTGAACTTTTAAATTCCTATTTTGCATCTGTTTTCTCTCAGAAAGGAAATGTAACATCAACTGATCTTCACTGTCCTATTAAAGGAATAGAAGAATCCAGGATATCTATAAACAGAAAGACAGTGAGGAAACACTTAGCTAACCTAAATGAATTCAAGTCTCCAGGTCCAGATGAATTACACCCCAGGGTACTGAAGGAGATAGCAGAAGAAATTCTTGAACCACTGTCCATAATCTTTGAAAATTCTTGGAGAACAGGAGAAGTCCCAGAAGACTGGAGAAGAGCAAATGTTGTTCCTATCTTCAAAAAGGGGAAGAAGGTGGACCCAGGGAACTACAGGCCGGTGAGTCTGACTTCTATACCAGGAAAGATCTTTGAACAAATTATTAAAGAACATGTATGCAAGTACCTGGATAAGAATGAAGTGATTAAACAGAGTCAGCATGGGTTTGTAACTAATAAGTCATGTCAGACTAACTTAATTTCCTTCTATGACAGAATCACTGACTGGGTGGATCAGGGAAATGCTGTAGATATAGTATATCTTGACTTCAGCAAAGCATTTGACAAAGTATCTCACACAATCCTTATTGAAAAAATGACTAAGTATGGAATGGACAAGGCAACTGTTAGTTGGATTCATAACTGGCTTAGTGATCGGACCCAAAGAGTGGTTGTAAATGGCTGCACATCCAGTTGGAAGAATGTCTCAAGTGGGGTACCACAAGGCTCTGTTTTGGGCCCTGTATTGTTCAACATCTTTATCAATGATTTAGATGAAGGAATTGAGGGTAAACTGATCAAATTTGCTGATGACACAAAGCTAGGAGGGGTAGCTAATACTAGAGAAGAGAGAGAGAGGATTCAAAAAGATATACATAAACTGGAGCAGTGGGCAGCAACTAACAGAATGGATTTTAACAGGGAAAAATGCAAAGTACTACATCTGTGCAATAAAAATGAAAAAAGCATATACAAAATGGGAGGAATAGGGCTAAGTAACAGCACATGTGAAAAAGACTTGGGTATACTAATTGATCACAGACTTAACATGAGTCAACAGTGTGATGCAGCAGCAAAAAAGGCAAATGCAATTCTAGGATGTATCAACAGAAGCATACAGTCTAGATCACGTGAGGTCATTATTGCCCTCTACTCCTCTTTGGTCAGACCTCATCTGGAATACTGTGTCCAGTTTTGGGCACCACATTTTAAAAAAGACATCAACAAACTGGAGCAAGTTCAGAGAAGAGCCACCAGAATGGTGACCGGTCTGCAAACCATGTCCTATGAGGAACGGTTGCAGGATTTGGGAATGTTTAGCTTGCAAAAAAGAAGACTGAGAGGAGACTTAATAGCTGTCTACAAATATCTCAAGGGCTGTCACATTGTAGAAGGATCATCTTTATTCTCATTTGCGCAAGGAAAGACTAGAAGCAATGGGATGAAACTGAATGGGAGGAGACACAGATTAGATATTAGAAAAAACTTTTTGACAGTTAGGGTGATCAATGAGTGGAACAGGCTGCCACAAGAGGTGGTGAGTTCTCCTTCAATGGAAGTCTTCAAACAGAGGCTGGATAGACATCTGTCTGGGATGATTTAGAGAATCCTGCTTTGAGCAGGGGGTTGGACCAGATGACCCAGGAGGTCCCTTCCAACTCTACCATTCTATGATTCTATGATTCTAACCTTAGTTTAGTTCAAATGGGTGTTATTAGATACATTTCTAAGGGGGATGTATTCTTCTCCCTGTATGAGTTGCTATCTGATAACACCTACTTGGACATAAAGGGAACCTGTCACCTCATTTTTCACATATAAGCTGCGGCCAACGCAATTAGAGGCTTGTCTACAGCATACAGGTGAGTATAATGTAAGGGCTCCGTCACACATAGCGACACACCAGCGATCCCGACAACGATATGAACTTGTCAGGATCGCTGGTGTGTCGCTACATGATCGCTGCTGAGCTGCCAAACAGGCAGCTCTCAGCAGCGATCAGGACAGCGACTATGTGGGTAACAAGCGAAACACGTCGCTTAGTTACTCGCAGTGTACATTAGATACCAGCGCTCTGGTGCAGGGAGCTGGTAACCAAGGTACACATCGGGTTTCTAGGCACCGCGCGGCACTTAGAAACCTGCTGTGTACCTTGGTTACCAGCTCCCCTGCACCAGCGCGCTGGTATCTAACGTACACATCGGGTTTCTAGGCACCGCCCGGCGCCTAGAAACCCGATGTGTACCTTGGTTACCAGCTGATCGCTGGTCTCCCGCCTGCCACACGCAGCGATGCGTGCTGGCCAGCGGGAGACCAACAATCAAAAAAATGTCCAGGACATTCCGCGACGATCAGCGATACCCAGTAGGGGGGCTGATCGTCGCTGAATGTCACACACAGCGATATCGCTGGGGAGATCGCTGTTGCGTCACAAAACTTGTGACTCAGCAGCGATCTCGCTAGTGATCTCGCTATGTTAGACGGGACTTAACTTGTTTTTTTCTTATCTTTCAGGTTACATTGGGGGCTTATCTACAGCATTACAGAATGCTGTAGATAAGCCCCTAATGGCGGTGGCGCAGCTTATATGCGAAAACTGAGCTGACAGGTTCCCTTTAACAAACTCATTAGGTGCCAATACTTTGATTGCTAATCTGGAGAAGTGAAAAAACCCAAAACAAACATATTATCCGCTCCTCACCCAGTATTACATTGTGTATCCATTGTAACATGAAAAATGTGGTGAAAGGTCCTACTTCACCCAGCTAACCAGTATTCTACTCTGCGCTAATGAAGGGCAAGAACTTTGAAACAGTTGCTTGCAGAAAAAGATATTTTCCTCTTGGACCATAAACTTGCCCTTAAAAACAGGGCATACAAGTCAATAGAGAGTGAACTTACTTCTTGTGAAAGGCTAATTTACATCTCTTTTCCCAGGGAGCATTGCATGGTCTACTAGATTCCTTAAGACAGCTTGGTACTCTCCTTAAAGAAGTTGACGGGCATTTTATATTCTTAGGATAGGTCATCAATATAAGATCGGTGTGATGTGACTCCCAGCATCCCCGCCAATCAGCTGTTTCCCCGCCCGCAGCTGGATATGATCAGCTGGGGAACAGCACAGCTCCGTCAACTGAATAGTGGCAGTAGCCTGATCTGTGGGGTTGCTGGTTGACGCACTACCACTAATTGGATATTGATGACTTATCCTGAGGATAGGCTACCAATAAAAAGTACAAACCAATCCTACATGGTGGAACTCTGTAAGAAACCTTTGTAAAAGGTTCCTCACCCAATTAACCAATGTGCTACTCTGCACTGATGAGAGGCAAGAGTCTTGAAACAGCTGCCTGCTGATGGAGGTGTTTCTTTTTGGAGAAGACTCTGGTTTGGCTAAATATCTAAAAACGTGTGCCAAGGTGTACATTGATGTATATAGATTGGTTATCTCTAATAGGTGGTAGTGCAGATTTACACAGCCCATATCTATGAGCATGCAAATATAAAGGACCATACTAATCTAAAAGACTTCATGCCTAATTTAAACTGTTTCTAAATAGGTATTTTGAGAACTCTTAAAAGTACTCAGATAAAAAATATACTTGCTGGAATGGAAAAGAAAAAGTCATTCTTTGTCCAGTAAGTGAAGTAGGCTATATGGCTGCACGTTGCTAGCAAATGACACCCAAGTGGTCGACCACAAACATCAGACTAATTCTAGAATTTCTCTATGAAGAATTTAAAAGGAATTAATAATTTGACATATTGATTAAATTAGGTTATGCAGACATTATAATCTAATATAAATTATTAATAAAATGAAATTAATAATTATTAGAATGTCATTAAAATTATTTAATATACAGTAGGTTATTTTAGACAATAAAAATGATATTTTTTTCACTATCCATGAGAAAATACATACTGAAATAATCCACTTTTCATATTAACTATATAAAATAGTTTTCAGCTAACAGTGCTTATTAAATGATTTAATGGACTCACAATTATAAGCCCGCTGTCGTCATGAGGGAAGCAATCCCCTCCCTCCACACCCCCATAGCCTTAGCAGTGACTCTACTGGCTATACTAACAATGAAAAAAAATAATGTATTCCACATTATTTTTCTTTTCATTTAACTGGCATCATAGCAATATATGGATTAAACAATCTTAGTTGTCAGCCCAGGCGAAATTGAGATATCAGAGCTGCTATTATGATCGATATTAACAAAGAAGAAGTAGTTTAGCACTACACAAAAAGAGGAATACCCCACAAAAGTCATAGACAAGGAATAAAAAAAAGTAGAAATGGGATAGGATGTCTACATAACAACTGCATTATTATATCTCTGCCTGTCACTTGCACAGTGCTCAAAATGACAGCAACGTGACCTCCGAACCATATATACCTAAGTAAAAAAAATACAGATTTTTTTCCCAAGCTTTTTGCCAATCAGTATGAAATACAAATCCATTGTGTGTAATTTTTCTTCCTTAATACTTTTTCTTTCACCATGCTCTGAACATCCTCAGAAAAGAGGCCAAGATTATATCTTGATTATAATACATGATAAATATGGCTTATAGAATGAATCTGTGCACTTTGAAGAAAATGCGATATACATTATGTGTCTCTTATAGTTTATTCATTGATTAACTGTGAGGGCTGCAAGAGAAAGGCACTCCCATTAAAACCCTCTTAATATATTAATGCAATTTATCTAATATATATTTTATATCATAATTTGTATTAATATATATCTTAATATAATTTTATCTTAATATATTGCAGTCATCATATTATATAGCATTGTGTACTGACAATTGCTCATTTTGCCTTTCTACCCATTTAGTTCTTCTCTTTTCCATTAGGTCTATGATATCACATGATGAAAAACTTGACTAGCTGAATCACTGTAAGCTCTATGTAGAAATAGGAAGTCTTTTTTTCCCTGCATGAGTCATCATTGCAAAAGTTTCTCGCAGTGGGAAGGAGCGAAGCACCTGGGTCAGGAGTTAAGGAGGGGGGATGACTCATGCAGGTAAAAGAGTCCTTTTGTTTATACAAAGATCAGAGAAAAGAGAAAAATTAACTGGCTAGAAAGGTAAAATAAGCAATTGTAAGCACACAGTGTTGTATAATTGACATATATTAATAGGATACAAACTTTGATTAGAGTGCTTCTTTAGGTGATAAATAATAGTCAGAAAGATGAAAAAGGTGCTAGAGAGAGTGTGTCCAGAAATAATGACAAGTTCTAATTCAGGATTTTATCCTTTAAGCAGTGACAGAAACTGGATAACAACAGTATATGAATCCTTTGCAGTCCAATAGTTCTGTCTATACTTTCAGCTGCTTGCTGCTTTGGAGGTAAAATTGGCCCTCTTACCTCTTGAGCCCGATTGCACCAATAATAGGTTCACCCCTGCCTTTAAATATATGCTAAATATGAGTATACTGGCATGTGTATTGCACATAACTATTACATTAACAGTTCAGTTACTCCCATTAGGGAAAACTACACAGAAATATTCTGCTGTTTGGCAAATATGATCTGCGAAAGAAAGCAGTGTACACATAGTTAAAGGTCTGCTCCACTGACGAGGGAAGCATCACCTCCCGCCTCTGAAATTGATTTATCGGCTGCTTTATATGATATGCAGATACACAGCTGCTAGCCGCATCGGGGATCCATACCTATCCCTAAAACCGAGGCTCACCAACCCGATTCTGCCTCGTGAGCATTTAGGCAAAATATGAATGGAGATAATGCCATTAATGTGTGCTTGGCTTTTTCCATAAGTCCTAAAGAAATTAATGGAGTAGGCTGAGCAACTAATTGGACCCCTTAAACTCTAAAAAGATATGCACCTGTTTTGCCTCCTCTCATTTCATTCCCCGCTGCAACAGGTGGGATGGGTTTGAACCACCTCTATTCTGCAGATAAGAGTGGGTCCTAAAATTGGGACCCACACCTATCAGCCATTTATAGCATATCCACATGGTATAATTAATTAATTATAATTATGGCAGAAGGGTGAATTTAAGGAAGAATATTTCTGCATATACAAAGTCTGATGGGGCTGTTGTATTGATTGAATATGGTATTAGTTTGTCTGTGACTATTTTCTTCACCTGGTTAGCAGATCATGCTCTTTGGGCACCCCAAAATAGCAGACTTCTGGGATTGTGTGTCTTAAATGTCACTGTCAGAAACTGACAGCGCTATTTAATGGGTTGATTGTAGCGATCAGATCCCAGCTTCTGCAAGCTGACATGTGACGTATATGTACTGTGGATGAGGGTGTAGTGTGAAGATAAAAATAGATATTTTGAGTCCATATTGAAATATGCAGAATGCATTCAGACCATGACAGAGCAGCACTGCTGGTAATACATTTGCAGACAGACAATGCTCATAATGACACAATCTTGAGAACTGTTTACTTATTGTCTGAAAGCCTTTACCTCACAATTAGTTCTATGTTTCTCTATGTTTGTTGTTTGTTATTGTAAAACATGGATGTTTATTTAACCTCTGTCTGTTGTGGATTGATGTGAGTCCTTTAGAGTTTTTGATTTGTCAGGGTTTATTGCCCATTGAATAATGTTTGCCTGGTATCTCTGATTCATCTTATTTTGAAAGTTGGCAACTCGAGGGGGAAGGTGAAACCAGAGTTACTACATAGTGTAAATCACTATATAAGGCCAGAGAAACATGACTAAGATAGAAGCAGAAACTTGGGTACCTGTAAATATACATGTACAGTGTCGTGATACCTGCATAAGTGGGGACACCCATGCAGTGTTGTGAATTTTCCAGGGGTTCTCTGTTTTGGTGCATGCTTCTCTGATACTCCAGACGGATGATGTTTAAAAGCTCCTTGGTGATGATGTGAGTATATGTACTTAATCATTATATGTATTTAATCTTTAGATGTACTTAACCTTTGTATGTTAAAATATACAAAAGTGTACTCAATCATACTATTCCTTTAATTTTGTACCTTGAAATAAAATTGTGTTATATCGCAAGTAGAAGTCTTCTTTAAAGCATGTCTTGGCAATACAGAGGGGCAGAGGTTAAAAGCAGAGATTAGCGAATTATTACGATGCCAATCAAATTCGTATTGAATTTTTAGGAAATTAAACAGTTGCCATTTTCCTTGCTTGAATTGCCAAAAATGTCCGCCGCCATTTTACACATTGCACAAGACTGCATTAGCTAGAAAAGGATCATATGACCTCAGGTGGACTTTTCATTAATACACTGCAACCATCGTATCAAATGGTGTAGCAGAGCCATTCAGGAGGGGTTATAAAAGCCCAAGATGGCAATGCAACAGCTATTTTGCGGTGAATCTGGATAGTGACAGAACACTACAGCTCACAGCTTTGCAAACGAGATAGTGAGTGAAATCCATAAAATAGTGACAAAACTGAACATATAGTGTGTGACAGCACAGCACTGAAGAAGGGAAAGAGAATACTGTCATACATGTTTTTCAGGGCTACTGGAGCATTTAGGGTACTTTCAATTTGCCAAAAATCAAATTTGCTGGAAAATTCATTGAATCTGGCAAATTCAAATTTCAAAAGATTTGCTAAACTCTAGTTTAAAGGGTAGGTAGACCACTACTTTGATGAATTTATGGTATGTCATCAATATCAGATGTTAAATATCAGATGTCACCGATCAGCTGCTATCACCTTCACGAGCAGCCAAATCTAAACAGCATACAAAGCTGAACAGCACAGCTCCGCACACTGTATAGTGGCCACTCTCATGTACTGCAGCTGAGTTCCTATTCAACTATAGGACATTAATATCAAGGAAAAACCTTTTAAGTCTGATTATGCTAATGGCATAAAAACTGAGAGAACATTCTTAAAATGAAAAAGAAGCTGAAATGATTTATTTTCAGTATATACGCCCTCGTTTCTTAAAATGGAATCATACCATCTTCACCAACTAAATAACCATACTGAAAATAATACTACAGATGTCTATTTGTAATAATACTGCACATATACACAGGCTCAGCTTAGCATAATATACCCGTATCATTTTGAAATAATCATATTTTGAGTTGGGTCTGACCTCTTTTATAAAAATATATACTTTAATACTGTATAATGCATTATTGCCATTATTCACCATTCTTTGCACATTAATTGCTATTCTTGAATGTTTCTGTTTAGAGCTCATATGTCTGTTGACTAGATACTGATAGATTTGTGAATGGAATATAAAACTTCATGCAAATATTTCACACTACAATTATAGTTTTAGAAAAGCAAACACTCTTACTATCAGTCACCGGTTTAGGTTGTGAACTCTTCAGTCTCAGAGAAGGTCTAAATCTGGTTCTGTCATTGAAGCTCCAGCTTTTTTGCACTTTAGTAGGACTTGCTTCTGAGGCCATATCAGTGCTCGGGGAACGTCGATCTCCAACAGATGTTTGCCTGCCTTTTATACTTTGACCTCTTGGGCTTGCCATACGAACTCTCTCCTTGAAGCTCAATTTCTGGCTGTGAAAAGGAGTTTAGAGTTATTCAAATTTGAGGCCAGATCCATCAATCACTTTCTCAAGTGGGCAAAAAATAGTTAAGGTTTGCTTATATTTTTTTTTAAGAATTTATGATCAGATGGGCTTAATATATATAACTCAATAAAACAAAGAATAATGTAATGAGAAAAAAACTTTAGTCCAAACAGGAAGCTTAGATAGACACATTATAATGAAAGCAATTTAAAAACAGATTCCGTTATGGCTCACAATGTAGAAAAAAGAAGATTAATTATCACGGGTATTATAAGTAAACATGCAAGTTAGTTCACAGCAAGCAAATTGTCTATTTACTGAAAACACGTCCTCATGCATGTGCACGACCTTACTATGCAGACAGTGAATGTAATTTATGTTACATGTCATATTTGTTATCTGATAGCTATATATATATACACAATGCTGTTCTTCAAGGAAATTGTGTTACTTATCAAAGTTTGCAACGGTATGGAAACCAATAATAAAATGATCTTCTTGTGTGGTATGACATTTTCTGTTAATGAGATTTGCCAGGATTTTATACTGATGGCCTTTACTTTGAATAGGTAATCCAAGTAAAATGGTTAGGGTCCAACCATCCGGATCCCAACAGACCAGCAAAGCACAAAGGCAGGAGCGCTTTTTGGAACACCATGATCCTTCTTAAAAGAGTTGCCTCCAATTTTTTTCTTATACTCAATTAGACCATAGTGGTTTAAGAAAAATAAACTACTAATACTCACCTCCCAGATTGTCTACTACTAGTTTTTGTCCTGATGAAGAGGTCCTGAGTTGACCTCGAAATGCATTGACTTTGTAAACTTGTTCAAATAAAGTTTTCAAGGAAATCATCTGCTCGTCAAATTTTATCAGCAGTGCATCCAGTGCCACTTCACCCGGATATGTATTCTCCCTAATCGTATCGTGCAGCAGCTGATATATGTGATTTTTACATGTTGCTTAGGAGCAACTTTACCTGGTGAGCAGATCCCTTGTCTGTTTTTCCGCATGTTTTACAGTTAAAACCCTATTTGGCGCTCTTCTTTCTCCCAGCTTCTACATTTACTTAGTTAAATTAGAGCTGAGTTGTGGGAGGTCATCTTTTGAGCTTGCAACTTAGGTTGCCCTTTCTACACCAGTCGAAAAGATGCCAAATTGACTGGCATTTTATCTTAATCATGACAATTTGATAGCAAATGTAATTTGCAGATAACTACTGCTATTGTAATTAAGTACTGAAAATTTCATATTCTAAAATTTTTATGTTAAACATTTTTAGGATTTTTTTCAGATTCTTTTAATGTCACTATCTTTTTGGTAGTCATCTCAATATCAATATTTGGTAGTCATCTATAATATCTCAATACAAACAGTATTGCAATGAAAGTAAATAAGTAACACAGGATCCACCATTCACAAAATGTGATGGTCACAACTCAACTTCTTGACCTCCCTACACAATGACCTGTGCACAGGTCACAGAAGCATCCATACATTCCTATTGAAGTCAATGAAACTATTCAGTCTATTGTGTTTTATGGTCCATGAGGTTATTACAATGCCTATCTGTAAATGCAGTTATCAGCAAATTGAATGCCACCATAATCATGTACATAGAACAGAATAAAACATCTTTAATAAGAAAAAAACAGACTATAAAAATGAATGTCCACACAAATCTCATCTTAATTAATAAGCAAAATATTGATTATTCAATCTCTTGAACAATTCACTGTTGTGTACTACACATACATTCAGTGTAAGGTTTATGTGACTGAAATCACAATATTGCCACTTGTATACACTGCAATAATTTGCAGCGTTAAGTGTTTTGATCCCTAGATTTCCTAATCCCTAATGCCTCATTCAGAAAGCCATGATTTTTCTCATACATAAAAATATGGACTTTTGTTCATCAGTGATTTGGATCCGAGTTTCATCAGTATTTTCAGTGTGGCAGTTTTTACTATCAATATTTCAGCAGTGATTTTTCACTGATGAAAAAAAAATTAAACTGCAAAGCTTCTCCCACCCATTACAATGTTAAAAAAGAACTGCCATGAATTATTTTATGCCCTAAAAAGTGTCATTGTATATGTAAAGTCCTGGTCCTTTTTTCACTTATGTGACTACAACTCTGACTCGATGGATCACACTGAGGTTTATGTGTGATCCGGTAGTCGTTTTTACAATATAAACCTATCCATAGGCTTAGGATTGCTACCCCAATAGGTGACACTAGATTTCTAGTCTCTACCTCTCTGATGGCTCTAGTTCTCTTCCTCTCTGAAGAGGATATTTGATTATTTAATTTCCCAGATGAGGACTGCATGGCCAATAAGTCTCCTTTCACCAACTAGCACAATCAACAATGAGAAATGTTCCCCAGGAAGACCTCCCTGTCAGAGGCTTCTCAATGAGATAAATCAGACCAACTTCCCATAACACAAAAAAAATATCAGTGTCTGTCTGGCTTGGCTTTTTTTTCTAAATCATGTGGCAAAGCTTGTTAAAGGCTTAACACTGACTTTTAGGATTGCTACCCCAATAGGTGGCACCAGAGTGCTAATTCTCTTCCTCTCTGAAGAAGATATTTGCATAATAACAGATAGGACTCAAACGAGACACGCGAACGTCTGCCTGAATGAGGGGTTAAATTGTATCATGTCTTCTGTTCCAGTCAAGTTTTAAGCATCCTATGAGGGGTCCAGGCAACCTTGATTTTGCTGCAACCTAAGCGTTAAGGAGGATTTCCATCCAAACATAAAAATGCCATATAATGGTAGATCAGAAGTTTGATTTATAGTCTAGGTTTGTAAATATGTTTCTTTTCCTAACAGTGATATTATTTTTCTGTTCAGTATCAGAGAAAATTTGTGAAGACTACATGAAGTGCAACCACATTGGCTATCACTTAAAAATTAGCTTCTCAGTAACTTTATATTTGATAAAACACGTTGATGAAATCATAATTTGTAATGGTGGTGGGTCTCTTGACACAAACGCAACAAGGCATATGAGAGGCTTTCAATTATGGATGTGGAGAGTCTGTGCATTGTGGTCTATACATGGACCATGGTACAAGGATCTGAATGAGGCCTTAATATGAAGGTGATTAGAAACTAAAAGGAACAATGCTTTCCTGTATGATTCTTAACCCTTACTTCATAATATACAGTAGATATATTCTGAAATAAATGAGCTCCCTATTGAAGGGGTTGTTCACTACTAGGACCTTTTCTCTATCTGAATATTTGGCCGCGTAAAAATAAAAAATCTTCTACTCACCTCCTGTGCCGACGTCGTTCCAGCAGGTGTCGGCACTTGAGTTCTTAGGGCTAACATGCAATTGTTATAACATGTTAGCCCTATACCCAATCAGTGCTGGCATTACTGTCCCCATCTACAGACATATTAGTAATAAATGTGCAGATGTGCAGCTAGCCGCTCACTTCCTCTTGATTACTAATACAGGAGTGAGTATAAGCTTTTTTATTTTCACGGGGCAAATATTCATAGCGAGAGGGGGTTGTCCTAGTAGTTGACAACCCTCTAAACATACTCCTGAAAACAGAATGATTTAGAAAAAAAGCAAGACACTTTACACGTTCTGTGCATGATCCCCAGCAACCATTAATATTGGATAAGCCATTGACCTATTCATCTGACTTTTTTAGATGACAAACGTCTCTAAAATTTTTATACACTACTAAGCCTAAAGCATACTGTCATTAAAATGAAGTAAATATAAATATCACCATTTTGCATCATTCCATGTTATAGCAGCATGGACTTTCTTTGGTCCATACTGATACCATCACTGTTTCTTATGGTCCTGTTTTCTTTAGAGCAGTATTCCCCAACTCCAGTCCTCAAGGCCCACCAACAGGTCATGTTTTCAGGATTTCCCTAGTATTGCCCAGGTGATAATTGCATCACCTGTGCAATACAAAGGAAATCCTGAAAACATGACCTGTTGGTGGGCCTTGAGGACTGGAGTTGAGGAACCCTGCTTTAGAGAAGCATTTGCTCTAGGCATTATGTTCTTTTAAATACTATAAGAGCCAAATAATGTTTTCACACTTTCTTTGTGCTGTTTATAAAAGAGCAATTCTGGAACTGAGCTGGAAATGTTACCATTTGGTATTGGATTTTTGGAAATAAACTTGACACCTGTTATTACATCAGCCAGGACTTTAGGAAAATATAGCCATATAGCTTTGTTATATCTGGCAAAAGTTTCAGACAAGTGACAACTCAATGATTTTCAAACTAGTGAAGAATGAATATAGCAACCTAATTATCTTATGGTATTTTAAGCTGTCTGTGGCTGATCATTATCCTATACCATTATCATTAAAGTAATTTGCATGAAATATCGCCATTAACTTTATTCAATAGTTAACGCCACATGGCTTGCTTACTTTGCAGTTTTTCTCCTGCAGTATATTGCCAAACTGTGCATATGTGTAATATTTCTAAATGAGATTTCATTAAATTTATAGTCACAAACTACAGTGTATTGTCATTGTGGTTTTGCTACAAGCCCTAGGTGTTTTTCTGAATTTTTTTTTTGTGATTAGAATAGCTTTCTTTGAAGACACGTTCTTCGAGACCAATGAAGCCAAGCAAAGGCATCCCGACAGTGCAGGCATTACCTCTGGAGTTGTCACAATCATATGTCGTGGTCTTTTCTGGATCCACAGAGATAATGTAATTTTGTTATTTTGAAAACATCCATGTCTGAAAAACAACTTCAGTGTCGGGCAACCCCTTAAGGCCCTTTAATACATTTATTGTCTCCAAGTATCAGCAATCCAATAGAGCATTTTACAATTTTCCATGATTTGTTTACAGTATGACCTAGGCTGGCTTCACACATCCACACTTCATGGTCAGTATAGGGATCGTAATTTCTGGACAACTTACAGATCTTCTGACCCAAACTAACAGCTTCAAAAAGAAGAAAAGCTGGCCTTATTGACAACTATTACTTAAAGTACTAAAGAGTTTTTTTTATCTAATCTCTGGAGTGGTATTACTAATCTAAGTTCCCTGACCCTAGTAATATACAGGTGCTTCTCACAAAATTAGAATATCTTAAAAAAGTTAATTTATTTCAGTTCTTCAATACTAAAAGTGAAACTCATATATTATATAGAGTCATTACAAATATAGTGATCTATTTAATGTGTTTATTTCTGTCAATGTTGATGGTTATGGCTTACAACCAATAAAAGCCCAAAAGTCATTATCTCAGTAAATTAGAATGATTAGAATGATTTTAAAATCTGAAATGTTGGCCTACTGAAATGTATGTTCAGTAAATGCACTCAATACTTGGTTGGGGCTCCTTTTGCATCAATTACTGCATCAGTGCAGAGTGGCATGGAGGTGATCAGCCTGTGCCACTGCTGAGGTGTTATGGAAGCCCAAGTTGCTTTGATAGCAGCCTTCAGTTTGTCTGCATTGTTGTGTCTGGTGTCGCTCATCTTCCTCTTGACAATATCCAATAATTTCTCTGTGGGGTTAAGGTCAGGCGAGTTTGCTGGCCAATCAAGCACAGTGATACTGTTGCTTGTAAACCAGGTATTGGCACTTTTGGTAGTGTGGACAGGTGCCAAGTCCTGCTGGAGAATGAAATTTCCATCTCCAAAAAACTTGTCGGCAGAGGGAAGCATGAAGTGCTCTAAAATTTCCTGGTAGACGGCTGCGCTGACTTTGGTCTTGATAAATCACAGTGGACCTACACCAGCAGATGACATGGTTCCCCAAACCATCACTGATTGTGGAAACTTCACACTAGACCTCAAGCAGCTTGGATTATGTGCCTCTCCACTCTTCCTCCAGACTCTGGGATCTTGATTTCCAAATGAAATGCAAAATTTACTTTCAAATGAAAACAACACCTTGGACCACTGAGCAAAAGTCCAATTATTTTTCTCCTCGGCCCAGATAAGACGGTTCTGGCATTGTCTATTGGTCATGAATGGCTTGACACAAGGAATGTGACACTTGTAGCCCATGTCCTGAATACGTCTGTGTGTGGTGGCTCTTGAAGCAATGACTCCAGCAGCAGTCCACTCCTTGTGGATCTCCTACAAAATTTTTTTAATGGTCTTTTCTTAACAATCCTTTCAAGGCTGCAGTTATCCATGTTGCTTGTGCACCTTTTTCAACAACACTTTTTCCTTCCACTCAATTTTCCTTTAATATGCTTGGATACAGCACTCTGTGACCAGCCAGCTTCTTTAGTAATGACCTTTTGTGGCTTACCCTCCTTGTGGAGTGTGTCAATGACTGCCTTCTGGACATATGTGAAGTCAGCAGTCTTCCGCATGATTGTGGAGCCTACTGAAACAGACTAAGGGACCTTTTTTAAATGCTTAGAAGCCTTTGCAGGTGTTTTTTCTTAATTATTCAAATTTACTGAGAAAATTACTTTTGTGTTTTCATTGGCTGTAAGGCCTGTATCACACATCCGTTTTTTGCCGTCAGGCGCGATCCGGCCATTTTTTAAAAAAACGGATCAGTTTTTTACTTCCGCCGGATCCGTTTTTTTTCTCATTGAGTTGCATTAGCGCCGAATCGCGCCGCATGTGCTTCCGTTTCGTCCGTTTACGCATCTAGGAACATTTTTTTGTCCGGCGAAAAAAACAGACAGCAGCGGATGCAGCGCATGGGTACAATGCAAATCAATGGGCGAATGCGGCCACCGGATCAGTCTTGTGCCTGATCCGGCCGCCGCATTCCGTTTATCTGCTCTGAGCATGCCCAGACCATTTGCTTTTCTGGTCTCTCTCTCTCTCTCCCCTCGTTCCAGACATGCGCACACTCCATTTCTCTAGTTCAAAAGTTCAGGACGGATCCGGATAAAAATCGGATCTGTTGCATCAGTTTTTTCGCAATCTGCGCCGGATCCGTCTTTTTACATATTGGACGGATTGTGCCTGATGGTGAAAAACTGATGTGTGAAAGTAGCCTAAGCCATAATCATCAACATAAACAAATAAACACTTGACATAAATCACTCTGTTTGTAATGACTCTATATAACATATGAGTTTCATTTTTGTATTGATGATATTCTAATGTTGTGAGAAGTACTTGTAGTTACCAGCTGTCTTTAGCTTTTCCCAAAGTCAGTCTGGCAGTGCTCTGCCATCTTGTGACTGCAATTTCTGACTAAAGTCAGAGGTAACGGTCACAAGCTCTCAATGCAAGTCTATGAGAGCAACGTTCTGGCCTTGTTCTGGCACTCAGACTTACATTGAGTTGTGACTTTTCGATCGCCCAACAAACACTGGCGCTATCTGACAGAAGACCGACTGGGCGGCACCAATAACAGATGAAGATGGTGGTTGTTTAGTATAATACTAAGGGCAGGGAACTTACATTAGTGACACCACTCCAGCGATAAAATAAAATAAATGCTGAAATAGTAATTTAATGCGACAGTGCTCTACCTAATGATAATTACCGGTAGTAATTTTTCCAATTTCATGAAAAGGATGTCTTCATATTATAAGGAAATAGTGGTTAAAGTAATACCTTAAGTAGACTATTACCTGGTGGATCCATATCAAGGAGGCTTGTAATATTTGAAGTGATCACAACTTTTACATAGCTATATTAATCTATATTTTGGAGTTCGAAAATACTAAATGTAAAGCTAGTCAGGCTAGTTGTACATCCCTTTTGGAGATTACATTTAGTGGGGTTGTTTGAAAGATATGCATTTCTTTTTTGTTTTTTTTAATTAGATAGAAAAGCATATTAAGGGTAGAATCAGATGTCTGTAGAAAGAAAGAGAGAATCAGAGCACACTGTGAGAAGAAGACGGAGAACAAAATTTCTCCACCTTCTCTATTGTGTCATTGCGGGGAAATCGGATAGCACTCCAATGTCATCCAAGTGCAGTTTGATGTTTCCCATGCACTCACTGACTTGCATGGCTGAGTGTGATCCCAATATTGCCTCAAACTCGGGCATGCTGTGATTTTCTCCTTGGACTGAGCTGGTCAGAGAAAAAAATCGGACATGTGTGTGGCCCCATAGAATATTATTGCACATGCGATCGATGTTTTGTCAAATTGCACTCGGGCAATAACATGTTTGTCTGAGGTATGTGCACAATTTGTGTTTTTGCCGGGTTTTTCCACATTTTTGCCATGAAAACAGTTTAATTTTACTGCCTCAGCAAAGTGAATGAGATTTTGCTTATTTTTTCCTTGCAGATTTGAAGCAGTTTCATATCTGCAGCATGTTAATTCTTTCAGCTTTTTCAAAACGTTTTTCACCCCGTTAAATAAATGGAGAAAAGCGCATTAAAGAAAGTGTCACAAACGCATGCAAAAATGCGTGTTTTTTACGCACCGTTTTTCCTACCAAGAGACAAGTTTTCGTTACCAAAATGTCTGCAGCAAACACTTAACGATTGAAATACCTGCCTTTGTGCAACTGCAAAAGACGTTTGGGACCCGCTTAGCTGCATTGTTTCTCGCACGCCTTGGCTGATATTACCACTTCAGCCACGAACGGCTGAGAAGGCAATACCCCATAAACTGATGAAAGAGTCAGAGAATTACTGTATAGTGATACAGAAATAATTTCATTCCACTATTTCAACATTTTAGTAAAAAGCTACAAAGTTGTACAAAAGAGAGGCTTTTTTGACAGATGAAAATATAGTATAAAGTAATAACTTACAATATAAAGCCTGAGATGTATTAAGTCTTTTCCATCTGTGGAATTCAGTATTTACAATTAGATTTGTTTTATGGAGAAATCAGAACAGTCCAAAATATGATGGATATTGGAATTGCTGATTGTATACATAACAGAGCTTAACAAGACTTTGAATTTCTATAGGTCAATCAAAGCAAACACATTTCCAAGGACTTAGAAATCCAATAAAATATAAAGCTTATTCGGGCAGAGTGTGAAAGCATAAGAGGATGCTACGGCCGCGCTGGTGCCTTGGACATTTCTTCACTGTTTGTGTGTCAGTAAGGTAGAAGATAGCAGTAAGATAATCACACAAATTGGAAAAAGAAGGGCCAATAAAAAAACACAACAGGTCCATAGTTCAATCAATGGTCACTTTCTAAACTTATCAAGCTCAATTTGTAATTATCCATTATTAAATTATATAATATTAAATACAAATAACTTGTCAGCTTTTGCCAGAGAGGAAGTGACCTCTTCTCCCTTATAGTCTCACCTACATGGTTCCCGCCAATTGGAAGATGCACAATTGTCTTCTAGCAGCATAACCAACACGCTCAGGATCTGGACAGCTATTGTCATAGAACTTATATAGGAAATCTATTACCATGATTGCTCCCCATGCAGGCACAGTGTGTTATTCTTTATACAAGTCCCCTAGTGGGTCATGACAACTGCTGCCCATGAGTGAGCCAGTAGAATGGTCAGTCGTGAATCTTCTGATCTGTGAGCTCCTTGTAGTTAACATTTTAGGGCTGCGTTGGCTACCTCCGCTCCAGGCACAAACTGGATTTTTAGCTTTTGTCCAGTGCATCACTTTAAGTTAAATTTTACAGCTTTTCTATTTAGATTAAAAAACTCCTCCAATGTATAAATATTTCTGGTTAAAAATTTTTTTATACAAACTACATGCATTACACATGCACTTAATAAATATTCCACATGCAAAGTATTACATGAAAATATATTCTGCATGCTGCAATTATTAACAAAAAACATACAAATATACAAGATCTAATTCTGTTAATTAATTAACACTGCACCTGTGCCAAATGCAATTTAATACTAATACGTTATAAAGAAAATGTAAACATTTTATTTAAAATCATTTTATTTCCAAGCTAACAACTGATATCTGATTGAGAAAACAAATGCATCATTTTTAACAACACTTTTCAGTCACCCTCATGATGTCATATATTTACTCTTACAGTAAAAGTCATCATTTCTGCTGGTATTAAAAGGGTTCAATGACAGGGCCAATTTTTACAATTTGACCACTGTCACTTTATGAAGTTATAGCTCTGGAACGCTTCAACGGATCACACTGATTCTATGATTGTTTTTTTGTGACATACTGTACTTCATGTTAGTGGTAAAATTTGATATGACTTGTGTTTATTTATGAAAAAAAAGGCAAAAAGTTTGAAAATTTTGCAATTTACAAAATTTTAATTTTTATGCCCTTAAATCAAAGAGTGGTGTCATACAAAATAGTTAATAAATAACATTAACCACATATCAACTTTACATCAGCACAACTTTCGAAGCATAATTTTTTTTTGTTAGGATGTTATAAGGATTAAAAGTTGATCAGCGATTTCTAATTTTTCCAACAAAATTTACAAAACTATTTTTTTAGGGATTACATCACATTTGAAGTGAGTTTGTGGGGTCAATATGACAGAAAATACCCAAAAGTGACACCATTCTAAAAACTGCACCCCTAAAGGTGCGCAAAACCACATTCAGGAAGTTTATTAACCCTTTAGGTGCTTCACGAGAACTAAAGCAATGTGGAATGAAAAAATGAACATTTTACTTTTTTTCACAAAACATTTACTTTGGAACCAAACTTTTTTATTTTCACAACAGTATCAGGAGAAAGTGGACCACAAAATTTGTAGTGCAATTTCTCCAGAGTACGCCAATACCTTGTATGTGGGGTAAAGCCACTGCTTGGGCGCATGGCAGGGCTCAGAAGGGAGGGAGCACCGTTTTTACTTTTTGAGCATAAAAATTGGCTGGAATCAATGGCAGGTGCCATGTCGCGTTTGGAGACCCCCTCATGTACTTAAAAAGTGGAAACCCCACAATTCTAACTTCAACCCTAACACAGTCTAAACCCCAACCCTAACTCCAACACACCTGTAACCCTAATCCCAATCCTAATTATAACAATAACCACAACCCTAACCCCAACACCAACCTAATCCCAACACCTAGCTATAACCACAACCCTAACCCCAACACCAACCTAACGCCAACACCACAAACCCTAACCCCAACACAACTCTAACCCTAACCCAACCCTAACTCTAGCCCAACCCTAACCCTAGCCCAACCCTAACCCTAGCTATAACCCCAACTACAACCTCAACCATAGCCCTAACCCTAGCCCAACCCTAACCCTAGCTATAACCCCAACCCTAACCCTTACCCTAGCCCCAACCCTAACCCTAGCCCAAACCTAACCCTAGCTGTAACACCAACTATAACCCCAACCATAACCCTAACCCTAGGCCAACCCTAACCCTAGCTATAACCCCAACTATAACCCCAACCATAACCCTAACCCTAATGGAAAAATGGAAATAAACACTTTTTTTAATTTTATTATTTTTTACCTAACTAAGGGGGTGATAAAGGGGGTTGATTTACTATTTTTTTTATTTTGATCACTGTGTTAGGGTCTATTACAGTGATCAAAATGAATAGGAAAAATTTCCTATTGTTGCCGGGTGCCGGCCTGCAGATCTTGGCAGGTGCACTGCGCATGCGCCAGCCATTTTCTTCCAGGAAGAAGATGCCGACGGCCGGGGGACATCACTGGGAGATGCAAGAGGGTCCAGGGACACCGGAGGTACTGGTAGACCCCATTTCTCTCTCCTCTGATGTACTAGATCACATCAGATGAGAAAGAAATTAAATGGGAAATCTGACTTTTTTTTGTGGTCGCCGTTATTTAGTGAATAACAGTGATTGCAACACTGGGGTAGGTAAAAACCATCCCGAATCATGGTCTCTGGGGTCTCAGCTACCCCCGGTAGCTGAGACCCTGGAGAAATTCGATGCTGAGAGGCGCTATGCACTTATTTCTCGGCGCCGTTAGAAAGGGGTGCTGAGGAATAAGTACCCTTAACTGCTGCCGTTAAAAGGTATATCGGCTGTCTTTAAGGGGTTTAAAAAGTTTAATTACGCTTAAATAAATAGAAACTTGTGCGTTAGAAAAATCTTAAAAAAGTTATTTGTTATATGGAAAGTTTTAAGAATCTACATGCTTATTATGCTTAAATATTATGTATCAGTTTGACTACCTTAGCTTTAAGGGGTTGTCTGGTCTTAGGCTAAAAGTCTGCAGTCACTCTATGTCACTCTATGTGTCTGCAAACTTGTGCATCCTCACTGCGCACCATTAGGATTCTGTGGTGCCGGCTGCAGGCTTGTGGCTGTAAGTATGCGGTCACGTGCCAACTAGATGGACACAGCCTTGCTCAATGCAAGTGTGTTGAACGAGACCGGACATAACCAGTCAGAATTTGGCTGGGAGTATGCAAATCACATGGTCACCCATTGTCGGCGCCAGTGCATGTGATGTGAGGATTCACAAGTCTGCAGTCACACAGAGTGACATAGAGTGACTGCAGACTTGTAGCCTAGACCGGACATCTCGTTCAATGTTACAACATTGCATGATGATAGTTCTATGGGAAAACTTTAACTCGTATTTGTCTTTTATTTGGTTATTCATGTCATCTTAAGAAAAAAGCATCTTAAGAAAAAAAGCAATTAAAATGCTAATGAAGGAAACCATAAGAACATGATTGCGGAAATGTTGGACAGCTGTAGTAGCCAACCTTTATTGCAGACAGAAATGTAGTCTATGGAGCCACAAGGACTACCCACTTAAGGTGGTATAACATATATGCTCTATATATGGGACAGTTTGTTGTTGTGCGGGGATCGATATTTTTAATTCCTCCTACAATCTTACTTGTACATACTTGCAGCTGCAGGTTTAGCATTTTTTTAATCTTACCATAAAGTTATCTGTGGAAGGAATAGAAAGCAGAAAACCAGCAAAGACAAGCACATTGTAAATGTAGTAAAAGGCAATAAAAGACATGTACAGGACAAAGAAGAAGAGAAGGAAACAATGCAGAATAGCTCCAAAATACTCTTTTCATCAGATTATCAGTGCTAAATGTGCCATACATTATCTGTGTTGAAAAGGAGAATTCTTGAAATAAATGTATCAAGCATGAATGAACATGAAGTAACAAGTTGGCAGAATATCATCTTTTTGGCTCAAAAATGCATAAATCCATATACACATCAAATCTAGTACTGCACATACCCAGCAGAGCGCAGACTGCTGTTTAGCATACTGTAAAAGGCTTATCCTGTTTTTTATCTTTCCGGACACCAGTCAGTTTAATTATCCCATCTGTTCAGTATCAGTTTTAGCTACTAATAAGAGTTCATTAGAGGAATAGGATGGCGATTCAGTTTAGACGAGCCGGCATGTTCGGTTATTCAGTCAAGTATCAAATTCTATTTTTAACGTTAAGTAGCAACAACAACCTTCCGGCGTACAATACTTCATTACAGGCAGCAAGCAGCGGTGAATCTTGCAAGCAGTTTGATAGTAAAACAAAAAAAATAAAGTCACAGCAAAGATTAGGCAAAGACAGATTAGATTACAAAGCACAGGAAGAGGAAGTCACCCATCATGCACCTTCTCTCAGCTGGCATTCTCAGATATCATATGAGCAGACAGGATGCGGAATACCTAAGGTTCCGAGAGCTGTACATCCTGAAGAGCTTCTGCTTATTACTACAAAGCTTACTAGGAGTGAGGGGAAATAGAGGATCAGATTACTAAGCATGGCACGCTCAGGACATGTGTTAGGCCTCATTATGTACTATTATTACAGATTATTTAGGATAAACAGACAACCAGAGACACTAGTATTCACAAATAAAACCATCTGAAATTGCAGATAAATTATGAGATTGTGATTTATGATTTTTTTACATTTTGTTAGCATCAACTATTGAGCCAGTAAAGCACTGAAGCTACACAATTAAAATTATGATCAAAAAGTGAGTAAAGATGTACATGTATCTTTGTACTGACAGACATAGCAAAGGATAGTATTAGTGGGGCCTAGGAACTGAGAACTCCACCAACCACTAGAATTGTTCCCGTAAACCTCTCATGGCTTCATTAGGTAAAGACAGATCAAGCTATTACAGTCCATGACCCAACCAAGGCTGATGGAAGCTAAATGGACAACACATCACCTTATAAAGGCGTACTCAGACCCCAACCAATATTATCTGCTAAAACAGGGCTTCTCAAACTTTTTCTACTGGTGTTTCATTAAACAGATCAAGATAATGCTGGGGCTTACCAGACAGACCCAGGCTATGCTTGGGCCTCTACTGGTGCATCATCAGACAGATCAAGAAAATGCCTGGACCTGCCAGATAGACCAAGGTTATGCCTGGGACTTTACTGGTGCTTGATCATGCAGATCAAGGTAATGCCTATGTCTCACCATCTGTAGTGGAAATACTTATTAAAATTACAAAATATTTCTCAATTTTTTAGTTTGTACATTCTAATGTAGATGATGAATAATTATCCTATTAAACTAGACTACTGCAGTCATATGTAGCACTTGCTTATTTTTAGGATAAAACTGCCTTCCCAGCTATTCTTCACCAACAACTAGCTGGGGCCTCATTGGGGAGACCAGACTCACAGTTTGAGAAGCACTGTTATAAAATGTACTTATGCCATTTATAGATTAGAATAAAGAAAGTGCACATTTAATTTTAAATGGAATTCACACAAAGCAGATCTGGTGTGATCGCAGCATGCATTTTTCTTTATGACATCAGGTATCTAAGAGGATAAGTGTAATAGAAATAGAAAGCCTTAAATGTAGCCTCAATTTTCCTATATGACTCCAGTTTTCAGCAGGGAAAACACACAAAACAAAACTCTCCTGTAGTGCATATAGCCATGCAGGAAAGCGACAGCTGTAAAAGTATTTAGACCTGTAGATTAGTAAAAGAGTATTTTGGAAAATGTTGCACTTGTGTATTACTATGGTGTGACGTACTGAACTTTCTATTATGACTTGCTTAGGCTACTTTCACATTTGCGCTCGGGCGACCTGCGCCTATCTGCGCACGGCCGCCGCTAAGCTCCGCCCCGGCCGCGCCTCCTCCCGGCGGCTCCGCCTATGGGTGCATGACGGCGCATGCGACCTGTGTACCCTATCTTTATCATTGGGTACGCAGGCCGTGCGCAGTATGCGTTTGACTGCGCATGCGTCCTTTTTGACGGTGCGCCGAGCGCACAAAAATGCAACATGCTAAGTTTTGGTGCGCTCGGCGCAGCGTCAAAAGGACGCATGCGCAGTCAAATGCATACTGCGCACGGCCTGCGTACCCAATGATAAAGATAGGGTACACAGGTCGCATGCGCCGTCATGCGCCCATAGGCGGAGCCGCCGGGAGGAGGCGCGGCCGGGGGCAGAGCTTAGCGGCGGCCGTGCGCAGATAGGCGCAGGTCGCCCGAGCGCAAATGTGAAAGTAGCCTTAGACCATACTGTTACACTAAATAAGCAAATTGTAATGTCTTACGATAGGGAATTCTTAACACATTTTATGTACTGTATATTTATTCTCACTGTTGCATAGGAAAGAATAACCATTTTTCTAATACATTGTAAATTGATAAAAAATGTATACTGCTGCTTATTCAACAAACTTTGATTCTTACACCATGTTTAGTGAGAAAATACTCAATGCATTTATATACTATTGCTCAAATAAATTGATGACCTTTCAAACAGGCTTTAAAGGTTGCAATACTATGAACATGTTTTAAATGTTTGTGTTTTGCTATTACTAGAGATGAGCAAGTCGATTTGTAGGACTTTGATCCAGTGACCACGTCAGTATTCCGTGATCATTGGACAGGAAAGCCTGCAAACCGCCTCCTACCCGCTGACCTCCTCGGTGTTTCTTTTTGTGTATATGTGAAAAGGTAATCGTGTGCACAGCCAAAGAGAGAGGTGCCCGAGTAGGTTCCCACACCGTAACTAAATATGAAATGAACTCGGCACTCAACTTATGTGTATGAGATATCAGGTTTTTATTCACAGTAGTAGCGAAACGTTTCGGTCCTATATCATGGACCTTCATCAGTCACTACATTTATAACAAAAAAGGAAAAAGGATAATATTAACATCAAAAGTGAAAAAAAGTATATACATATAGCAACTTGGTCATTTCAGAGCGAGAAATAGGGAAAAATTATTCAGATCCAATGCTAGAGAGATCAGGGAGAGGTCATAGATCAGAGTAAAATAGAGGTATCAGAAACAACGACAAGAGTGGGGACATACCACAAACTACTGCATAAAGGGTTAATCCACAATGGGAAAAGGAGAAGCTGGATGCAGCTGTAAAGTGAAAATAGGAATATAATGCGTGCTGTTGCAAGATACAAACGGTCTATGTGCATAGAGATATACATATGAAACATACCCAGTGGTGGTAGATAAGAATGAAGCCAAATGTCTCTATTTGAGCCGATATCCTGAAAAAATGGCCAGGTGTAAGTATCTGGATAATGGAAGAGCAGTGTGACCGCAGCATGTGTCAGAGACTGACCTGTGGGATAAAGTCCAGCGGTGAATGTGATCTCTGCATGGGACGCGGTGTCCACCGCAAGTCTGAGTGCAGGGATAGCTGAAATCAGCATGTATAAGAAAGGAAGAGGCGGGACTAAGCGTCCGTCAGTGAGAGCACAGAGCGTCAGACAGGAAGTGAGGTGGCAGGAAATCAATGGATGTGAGTTCCACCACTAATAGTTTGCGTTCCAGTGGGTGCTTAGGAACTGGAGGACGTCCCACAGATGGGAGGAGTAGAAAGGACGACGTGCTGAAGAAGTTGTTGTGGGATATAAACATCAGAGTGGCGTGGCAGCATATTAGTATTAATACAGGCGGCTCTGAAGAGGAAAGAGAGACATATTAATAAAAGCACAACATGTTATCTAATATATAAAGTTGAATGTATGTATGTATGTATGTGGGTATGTTTGTCCGGGATTGGAATCCGCACCGTCGCACTTACGGGTATGAAATTTTGCACGCCCGCACGTCTCGACCCCGAAGGAGTCCTAGGCTATGTTTTGAATCGAAATTTTAACCCCGCGCGTTCCAAATCGCCAAACAATTTTGGCCCTATCTACATAATGGGGAGAAAGCTGAATGCTTGTGTGTATGTCCGGCATAGGAATCTGCATTTACGGGCATGAAATTTTGCACACCCGCACGTCTCGACCCCGGGAGCGTCATAGGCTAGGTTTTGAGTCGAAATTTTAACCCGCGCATTCCAAATCGGCAAATAATTTTGGCCCGGGATAGGAATCTGCACCGTTGTACTTACGGGCATGAAATTTTGCATGCCCGCACATCTCAACCCCAGGAGCATCATAGGCTATGTGTTGAATGGAAATTTTAACCCCGCGCGTTCCAAATCGCCAAACAATTTTGGCCCTATCTACATAATGGGGAGAAAGCTGAATGCTTGTGTGTATGTCCGGCATAGGAATCTGCATTTACGGGCATGAAATTTTGCACACCCGCACGTCTCGACCCCGGGAGCGTCATAGGCTAGGTTTTGAGTTGAAATTTTAACCCCGCGTATTCCAAATCGGCAAATAATTTTGGCCCGGGATAGGAATCTGCACCGTTGTACTTACGGGCATGAAATTTTGCATGCCCGCACATCTCAACCCCAGGAGCATCATAGGCTATGTGTTGAATGTAAATTTTAACCCCCGCACATTCCAAATCGCCAAACTATTTTGGCCCTATCTACATAATGGGGAGAAAGCTGAATACTTGTATATAGATATAATCATTACAATTTGTTATAACTAACCGTAGTTAGGTACTATGCCCGGGCAGCGCCGGGCTCTTCAGCTAGTAGCATTATATAATGTAATCCTATATATTGATATGGGGAATAGCTTAAACTGTCATTTTACATAATATTAAACAGAATGGGAAAATTAAGGTATTCACGGGTGTGAGTATTGTGATGTTATATATTATAAAATGTCACATAGCTTGTGAAATAGCAAGGATGGTTATACAGTCAGGCATCTGATATTCAGAGTATATATGGACAGCGAATAATGTTCATATAAGAATGCAGAGTAAAAAGAGGCACCTGTAAATATCAAGAAAAAGTAAGCCGGGGTAAAACAAGGTTACATGAAAGAGAGTAAATCGTATTCACGATTGAGGCCCTGGGTGATAGAGTATCCAGGGTATGTATCCAATAAGCTCTCTCTTTTTTAATTGTCGTATGCGATCGCCGCCTCGTCGTGAATGTGGTATCTGTTCCAGAATTTGAAATTTAAGTTGGGCTATAGTGTGTCCCATTGTGATGAAATGATATGGGATGGGGAGTAAAGTGTTTTTACACCTTATGGTCGATTTGTGTTTTGAAATGCGATGTTTCACTGGTTGGCTTGTCTCTCCCACATATAGTAGCCCGCACGGGCACTTTATCACGTATATCACGAAGGCGGTGTCACAGGTGAAAAAACCACGGACTTTGAACGCTTTTCCCGTATGTGGATGATAAATGGTCTCACCCCTGAGTACATTGTTACATTGGGTGCATCCCAAGCAAGGAAATGTGCCGATTTTAGGTCTTTTCAGAAATTGTTGTGAAGTTACAGGTTTTTTGGGGCCTAGATCGGCTCTAATCAGGGAATCTCTCAAGTTGGGAGCACGACGGAAACATGGGAGAGAAAGGTTTAGAAAATTCTCTGATGTCAGGATGCGCTGTCTGTAGGAGTGGCCAATTTTGGCGAATAGATTTATGTGTAAGGTTCTTTGTACATGTTCTTGAAACTCAGTTTTTCCGTCAGCCATTTTGCTTTCTGTCTTGCTGCAGCTATCTTGCCCTCAGTCAATATGGAGTTTCCAGCTTTCATGTTTCCGCCCTGATTCTCTCCTCTTGCTTCTTAAGCAGCCACAGCTGAGCAATCAGTGCTTCAGAATCTAGCCTGCAGTGAACCTGTGACCTGACTCCTGGAAGCCTTGGACTTTGTACTCCAGCTATTCCTACTGAGGAACTCTGGAACACTTGTGGACTCTGGAACCCTGCTCTTTGAAAGATCCACTGTAATATATGTAGTACAGTTCATATAGCGTCTTGTGCTTGGGTGCGATGAACATACATGAGACACAGGTTTGATATAGAAAAGTCCTGTATTACTTCATACAAGTTGGCAGAAATAGTCACACAGTTTGCAGACACAGAAACAGGAGACACAGCAGGCCAGAGTAATCCAAGCTCAGCAATCACTCTTCAATACAGATTCAGGATCTTCTTCTCTGTTACCGTAAGTCCATGCAAACGTGGGTCTTTCAAAGAGCAGGGTTCAGAGTCCACAAGTGCTTCAGAGTTCCTCAGTAGGAATAGCTGGAGTACAAGGTCCAAGGCTTACAGGAGTCAAGTCACAGGTTCACTGCAGGCTAGATTCTGAAGCACTGATTGCTCAGCTGTGGCTGCTTAAGAAGCAAAGGAGAGAATCAGGGCGGGAACATGCAAGCTGGAAACTCCATTTTGACTGAGGGCAAGATAGCTGCAGCAAGACAGAAAGTAAAATGGCTGACGAACAAACTGAGTTTCAGGAATATATACATAGAACCTTACATTACTCCCCCTTAAGGACAACCTCCGGATGACCTCAGACCAGGCTTGTGTGGGTACCTCTGATGAAACTGACGGAGCAAGCGAGGAGCATTAACGTTATTGACCGGTTCCCATGAGTTGTCCTCCACTGGGTAGCCCTGCCATTTAATCAGATACTGTAACTGATTTCTATACAACCTGGAATCTAAAATCCTTTCCACCACAAATTCTTCCTGACCATCGACTAGCACTGGGTCAGGGCAAGGAGAGGAACATCCAGGAAACGTATTGGGTGTCGCAGCCTTTAGTAGGGATACATGAAAGACAGGGTGGATTCTCATAGTTCTGGGCAGTTGAAGACGACAAGCAACGGCACTTATAATTTTACTGATTTTATAGGGTCCAATGTACTTATGTCCCAACTTAGACGATGGAATCCTTAACTTAAGATTTCTGGTTGACAGCCAGACCAAGTCTCCTACCTTGAAAGCTGGTGCAGGTTTACAAAATTTATCTGCTGCTTTCTTGTACCTTTCTTGAGCCGATTCCAGATTTTCCTCTAGAAGATCCATATTCTTCTGTAAAGACGTGATTCTTTCAGCCACTGCTGGTAAAGGCGTTTCTATGGGAAATCGTGGTAGAATGTTAGGATGATAACCTAGATTAGAGTAAAAAGGAGACTGTTTAGTGGAGGCACTCTGAGAGTTGTTATACGAGAACTCAGCTAATGGAAGTAGATCCACCCAATCATCCTGTAGGTGGCAGATAAAGCAGCGGAGATACTGCTCCAGGGTTTGATTGGTTCGTTCGGTCTGTCCATTAGTCTGGGGATGAAAAGCAGAAGAAAGGTTTACTTTAATGTCCAATGCTGCACAGAAATTTTGCCAAAACCTAGAAGTGAATTGCACCCTCGATCCGAAATAACCTCATCCGGTACTCCATGTAAGCGAAACACATCTTTAATCATCAAATCTGATGTCTGTTTTGCAGTGGGTAAGCCGACACAAGGGATAAAATGAGCTGCCTTTGTTAGACGGTCAACCACCACTAGAATGGTGTTCTTCCCCTGAGAGGTTGGTAACTCCACAATGAAGTCCATAGAAATGGATCCCCACGGGCGGGACGGGGTGGGAAGAGGCTGTAACAGACCAGTTGGTGAGGAGCGAGGTGTTTTGCATCTTGCACAGACCTCACATGAAGTGACATAATTCAAAACATCCTTCCTGCAAGTGGGCCACCAAAAGAAACGAGAAAGAAATTCCTGTTTCTTTAGAATTCCTCTATGCCCAGCTATCTTGGAATCGTGAATGAGTTGCAATACTCTCAATCTGACTGTTTCAGGAATATACAGGCGTTGTCCCTGAATCCACACACCATTCTTAAAGACAAGACTTACGTCCCTTGGGGGTTGTGCCAAAAAGGAATCCGCATGGTATGCTTCCTTGATGTCCTTAAGTAGGTCTTGATTATGAATTACTCCTAGGAATCTAGAGTCAGGAAGAATAGTCTTAGGAGGAGTAATTGGACGTGTCTCTGCTGAGTAAATCCTAGAGAGTGCATCAGCCTTTCCATTGCGCGATCCTGGTCTATAAGAGATGATAAAATTAAATTGGTTTAAGAAAAGATTCCAGCGAGCCTGGCGAGGAGTCAGGCACTTAGCCGACCTGATAAACTCAAGGTTACGATGGTCTGTCAGGACGATTATTTGCTGTGCAGCTCCCTGAAGAAGGTGTCTCCATTCTTTGAAGGCGGCAATAATGGCCAACAACTCTCTATTGCCCACATCGTAGTTCCTCTCAGCCGAAGACAACTGCTGGGAAAAGAAGGCACAGGGATGCAAGACATTCTTCTCACCTGTTCTCTGAGAGAGTATAGCTCCAACGGCACAGTCTGAAGCATCCACCTCTATTATGAAGGCAAGCTCGGGGTTGGTATGTACTAGGATAGGTGCAGTGGTAAATTTATCTTTTAGACGGGAAAATGCTTCCTGGGCTTGGGGAGTCCAGGAAAACCTAGACTCTTTCCGGGTAAGTTGAGTGAAAGGTGACACTACCTCAGAGAAATTTCTAATGAAACGTCTATAGAAGTTGGCAAACCCGATGAAGCGCTGTACCTCCTTCACATTTCTAGGACTTGGCCAATCCTTGATGGCTTGGGTTTTGCTTCCATCCATACTAATTCCTTGTGTAGACAGTACATACCCCAGAAATTGAATTTCGGTCATATGGAATTCACACTTTTCAAGTTTGATGTAAAGATGATTTTGTCTTAGACGTTCCAAGACCATTCTCACATGTCCATGATGTTCCTCTGTGGAGTTAGAAAAAATTAGAATATCATCCAAATAAATTACCACGAATGTATCTAGGAGATCCCTGAAGATGTCATTCACCAATTGTTGGAAAGTGGCTGGGGCGGTACTCAGACCAAAAGGCATAACTAGATATTCAAAGTGTCCATAGCGTGACCTGAATGCAGTCTTCCATTCATCCCCAGGTCTAATACGGACTAAGTTATAGGCCCCACGAAGATCTCGTTTAGAAAAAATTTTGGCATGTCGCACTCTCTCCAATAACTCAGGGATTAAAGGCAATGGATAACGGTTTCTAATAGTAACCTTATTGAGTTCCCTATAGTCTACGCATGGTCTCAGAGATCCATCTTTCTTCTTTACAAAGAAGATGGGTGCACCTGCAGGAGATGAAGAGGGGCGTATGAAGCCCTTGGCTAGATTTTCATCTATGTAATCCTTTAAAGCCTTTAGCTCGGGCCCCGCCAGGGGGTAGATCTTACCAAAAGGTATCTCTGCTCCAGGCAATAATTCAATTGGACAATCATATGGACGGTGAGGAGGAAGCTGGTCAGCGTTCTTCTTGTCACATAAATCCACATAGTCCTGGTATACAGCTGGTAGTTCAGGGACTGACATGATTCCTTTAGGAACAGAGCAAGCTGAAACTTTTGGACTCATCTGTTTCTCTGGAAAGTGTAATTCCTTGGTCTCCCAGTTAATGGTAGGATTCTGAGCCTGCAGCCATGGTAGCCCTAGAATAATGGGAAAGTGGGGAGAAGAGATAAGCATAAAGGACAGTTTCTCTTGATGATCTTTACCCATAAGAACCCTCAAAGGCTCTGTTTCCTGATCCACTGGTCCAGAGGTCAGCAGGGAGCCATCCACAGTTTCCATCTGTACTGGAGTAGCCTTCTTCACTGAACGTATTCCCTGTTTCAGAGCAAAGGAGACATCCATAAAATTTCCACTTGCCCCTGAGTCGATCATAGCAGAGCTAGACACCCAAGCTGAGTCAACCCAGAGTTTAATGGAAAGAAAGCAATGAGAATTGTTTTTCTTACAACTCAGCTGGGACACCGCTGAGGAAACTTGAAAAATGGCAGCGTTTACACAGTCAACGTCCTCAGAGGTAACGGAGTTTAAGTCCGAGAAATCAAGATCTGTTGCTGCAGATCTCTCTGGAGCCTGAGGCTCGGACCTGACAGGTCCCCTCTCGCAACACTCACAATGAATGAGTGCTGCAGTAGTCTTACGAGAACGGCTGGGGCAGTTTATAATGAAGTGCCCTGACTTACCACAATAGAAACATAGATTCTCCTTAAAACGATGTTCCTTGCGTGCATCACTAACCCGTCGTTGTAAAGAGTCTACCTGCATGGGTTCAGGTTCAGGTTCCCGTGTAATCCTACTCAAAGGTTCCTTAGCTGGAGAGGAAGGTAGGAAAAGGTTAGTACGATTGCTTTCGAACCATCTCTCTTGCCTGCGTTCAGTCAGACGAGTATCAATACGGATGCAGTAGTTAATAAAGTCACCTAACGCAGTGGGAGGGTCGGCACGAGCAAGTTCATCCTTAATCAGTGGAGATAACCCCTTTCGAAAAATAGATTTTTTGGCGGAACTGTCCCAGGTGGTATCAAGGGCCCATCTCCTGAAATCCAAGGCATATTCAGCTACCGAGTGCTTACCTTGGCGCAAAGCTAACATGGCTGCTTCAGCTGTTGCACCTCGATTGGGGTCATCAAACACCTGCCCCATGGCTGAAATAAAATCATCAAGGTGATTCAAACAATCATCCTCAGTCTCAATCAGAGGGTTTGCCCACATTAAAGCCTTGTTGGTAAGCAACATAATTATAGTAAGCACCTTAGATCGTTCAGTGGGAAATTGTGAAGCATGTGCAGAAAAAAAAAGATTGCATTGATTAATAAATCCCCTGAATTTCTCACGTTCACCGCCAAAACGAAAAGGGGGCAACTTGGGAATCCCAGCACTCGGGGCTACGGCAGGAGCCTGGACTCGCCCCTCTAGAACCTCAATCCTGGCTCGCAAATCCTGGGTAGTCTGTCCAACCACTTGCAAATTGTGATTATTGAGGTCCTGTAGATTCGTAAAACGGGTCTTTATATTCTGCAAATCTGCAAGGATATTATCAGTCACTCCGCAAAGTTCCTTTATGCGGGCCTCCATTTTCCAGATCTTTTAAGACAGGATTACTGGAAGAAGAGGAGAGAAAAAAAAACAATAGTGTTCACCTGTGGCAACACTGCAGAGAGAAAAAAAAATTAAGGGAACTGCTCACCTGGAATGGTTGTGAGAAGTCACAACCACTATCATCACAGAAAGTTTCAACCAGACATCTGATATCCAGAGTTACAGCAGACAAAAAGAGAAAAGAAAGGGAAAAAAAAAAAAAACAATAGTGTTTACCTGTGGTAACACTGCAAAAAAGAAAAAACTTAAGGGAATTGCTCACCTGGAATGGTTGTGAGAAGTCACAACCACTGTCATCACAGAAAGTACAACCGGACGTCTGATATCCACAGTACAGCAGACACAGCCTTCCAGACCCAGCAGACACTAACGTTTTGGCTTCAGAATCTTGTAATGTATGTAGTACAGTTCATATAGCGTCTTGTGCTTGGGTGCGATGAACATACATGAGACACAGGTTTGATATAGAAAAGTCCTGTATTACTTCATACAAGTTGGCAGAAATAGTCACACAGTTTGCAGACACAGAAACAGGAGACACAGCAGGCCAGAGTAATCCAAGCTCAGCAATCACTCTCCAATACAGATTCAGGATCTTCTTCTCTGTTACCGTAAGTCCATGCAAACGTGGGTCTTTCAAAGAGGAGGGTTCAGAGTCCACAAGTGCTTCAGAGTTCCTCAGTAGGAATAGCTGGAGTACAAGGTCCAAGGCTTACAGGAGTCAAGTCACAGGTTCACTGCAGGCTAGATTCTGAAGCACTGATTGCTCAGCTGTGGCTGCTTAAGAAGCAAAGGAGAGAATCAGGGCGGGAACATGCAAGCTGGAAACTCCATTTTGACTGAGGGCAAGATAGCTGCAGCAAGACAGAAAGTAAAATGGCTGACGAACAAACTGAGTTTCAGGAATATATACATAGAACCTTACATCCACGTTTGCATGGACTTACGGTAACAGAGAAGAAGATCCTGAACCTGTTGTGGAGAGTGATTGCTGAGCTTAAGTTACTCTGGCCTGCTGTGTCTCCTGCTTCTGTATCTGCAAACTGTGTGACTATTTTTGCCACTTGTATGAAGTAATACAAGACCTTCTATATCAAACCTGTGTCTCATGTATTTTCATCGCACCCAAGCACAAGACGCTATATGAACTGTACTACATACATTACAAGATTCTGAAGCCAAAACGTTAGTGTCTGCTGGGTCTGGGAAGGCTGTGTCTGCTGTAACTGTGGATATCAGACGTCCGGTTGTACTTTCTGTGATGACAGTGGTTGTGACTTCTCACAACCATTCCAGGTGAGCAATTCCCTTAAGTTTTTTTTCTCTGCAGTGTTACCACAGGTAAACACTATTTTTTTTTTTTTTTTTTCCCTCTTTTGTGTCTGCTGTAACTGTGGATATCAGATGTCCGGTTGAACTTTCTGTGATGATAGTGGTTGTGACTTCTCACAACCATTCCAGGTGAGCAGTTCCCTTAATTTTTTTTTTCTCTCTGCAGTGTTACCACAGGTAAACACTATTGTTTTTGTTTTCTCTCCTCTCCTTCCAGTACTCTTGTCTTAAAAGATCTGGAAAATGGAGGCCCGCATAAAGGAACTTTGCGGAGTGACTGATAATATCCTTGCAGATTTACAGACTATAAAAACCCGTTTTACAAACCTACAGGACCTCACTAATCACAATTTGCAAGTGTTTGGACAGACTGCCCAGGATTTGCGAGCCAGGATTGAGGTTCTAGAGGAGCGAGTCCAGGCTCCTGCCGTAGCCCGAGTTCTGGGATTCCCAAGTTGCCCCCTTTTCGTTTTGGCGGTGAACGTGAAAAATTCAGGGGATTTATTAACCAATGCAATCTGTTTTTTTCTGCACATGCTTCACAATTTCCCACTGAACGATCTAAAGTGCTTACTATAATTATGTTACTTACCAACAAGGCTTTGATGTGGGCAAACCCTCTGATTGAGACTGAGGATGAATGTTTGGATCATCTTGATGCTTTCATTTCAGCCATGGGGCAGGTGTTTGATGACCCCAATCGAGGTGCAACAGCTGAAGCAGCCATGTTAACTTTGCGCCAAGGTAAGCACTCGGTAGCCGAATATGCCTTGGATTTCAGGAGATGGGCCCTTGATACCACCTGGGACAGTTCCGCCAAAAAATCTATTTTTCGAAAGGGGTTGTCTCCACTAATTAAGGATGAACTTGCTCGTGCCGACCCTCCCACTGCGTTAGGTGACTTTATTAACTACTGCATCCGTATTGATGCTCGCCTGACTGAACGCAGGCAAGAGAGATGGTTCGAAAGCAATCGCACTAACCTTTTCCTACCTTCCTCCCCAGTTAAGGAACCTTTGAGTAGGATCACACGGGAACCTGAACCTGAACCCATGCAGGTAGACTCTTTACAAAGACGGGTTAGTGATGCACGCAAAGAACATCGTTTTAAGGAAAATCTATGTTTCTATTGTGGTAAGTCAGGGCACTTCATTATAAACTGCCCCAGCCGTTCTCGTAAGACTACTGCAGCACTCATTCACTGTGAGTGTTGCGAGAGGAGATCTGTCAGGTCCGAGCCTCAGGCTCCAGAGAGATCTGCAGCAACAGATATTGATTTCTCTGACTTAAACTCCATTACTTCTGAGGACGATGACTGTGTAAACGCTGCAATTTTTCAAGTTTCCTCAGCGGTGTCCCAGCTGAGTTGTAGGAAAAACAATTCTCATTGCTTCCTTTCCATCAAACTCTGGGTTGACTCAGTCTGGGTGTCTAGCTCTGCTATGATCGACTCAGGGGCAAGTGGGAATTTTATGGATGTCTCCTTTGCTCTGAAACAGGGAATACGTTCAGTGAAGAAGGCTACTCCAGTACAGATGGAAACTGTGGATGGCTCCCTGCTGACCTCTGGACCAGTGGATCAGGAAACGGAGCCTTTGAGGGTCCTTATGGGTAAAGATCATCAAGAGAAACTGTCCTTTATGCTTATCTCTTCTCCCCACTTTCCCATTATTCTAGGGCTACCATGGCTGCAGGCTCAGAACCCTACCATTAACTGGGAGACCAAGGAATTACACTTTCCAGAGAAACAGATGAGTCCAGAAGTTTCAGCTTGCTCTGTTCCTAAAGGAACCATGTCAGTCCCTGAACTACCAGCTGTATACCAGGACTATGTGGATTTATGTGACAAGAAGAACGCTGACCAGCTTCCCCCTCACCGTCCATATGATTGTCCAATTGAATTATTGCCTGGAGCAGAGATACCTTTTGGTAAGATCTACCCCCTGGCGGGGCCTGAGCTAAAGGCTTTAAAGGATTACATAGACGAAAATCTAGCCAAGGGCTTCATACGCCCCTCTTCATCTCCTGCAGGTGCACCCATCTTCTTTGTGAAGAAGAAAGATGGATCTCTGAGACCCTGCGTAGACTATAGGGAACTCAATAAGGTTACTATTAGAAACCGTTATCCATTGCCTTTAATCCCTGAGTTATTGGAGAGAGTGCGGCATGCCAAAATTTTCTCTAAATTGGATCTCCGTGGGGCCTATAACTTGGTCCGTATTAGACCTGGGATGAATGGAAGACTGCATTCAGGTCACGCTATGGACACTTTGAATATTCAGTTATGCCTTTTGGTCTGAGTACCGCCCCAGCCACTTTCCAACACTTGGTGAATGACATCTTCAGGGATCTCCTAGATACATTCGTGGTGATTTATTTGGATGATATTCTAATTTTTTCTAACTCCACAGAGGAACATCATGGACATGTGAGAATGGTCTTGGAACGTCTAAGACAAAACCATCTTTACATCAAACTTGAAAAGTGTGAATTCCATAGGACCGAAATTCAATTTCTGGGGTATGTACTGTCTACACAAGGAATTAGTATGGATGGAAGCAAGACCCAAGCCATCAAGGATTGGCCAAGTCCTAGAAATGTGAAGGAGGTGCAGCGCTTCATCGGGTTTGCCAATTTCTATAGACGTTTCATTAGGAATTTCTCTGAGGTAGTGTCACCTATCACCCAACTTACCCAGAAAGAGTCTAGGTTCTCCTGGACTCCCCAAGCCCAGGAAGCATTTTCCCGTCTAAAAGATAAATTTACCACCGCACCTATCTTGGTACATCCCAACCCCGAACTTGCCTTCATAATAGAGGTGGATGCTTCAGACTGTGCCGTTGGAGCTATACTCTCTCAGAGAACAGGTGAGAAGAATGTCTTGCATCCCTGTGCCTTCTTTTCCCAGCAGTTGTCTTCGGCTGAGAGGAACTACGATGTGGGCAATAGAGAGTTGTTGGCCATTATTGCCGCCTTCAAAGAATGGAGACACCTTCTTCAGGGAGCTGCACAGCAAATAGTCGTCCTGACAGACCATCGTAACCTTGAATTTATCAGGTCGGCTAAGTGCCTGACTCCTCGCCAGGCTCGCTGGAATCTTTTCTTAAACCAATTTAATTTTGTCATTTCTTATAGACCAGGATCGCGCAATGGAAAGGCTGATGCACTCTCTAGGATTCATTCAGCAGAGACACGTCCACTTACTCCTCCTAAGACTATTCTTCCTGACTCTAGATTCCTGGGAGTGATTCATAATCAAGACCTACTTAAGGACATCAAGGAAGCATACCATGCGGATTCCTTGTTGGCACAACCCCCGAGGGACGTAAGTCTTGTCTTTAAGAATGGTGTGTGGATTCTGGGACAACGTCTGTATATTCCTGAAACAGTCAGATTGAGAGTATTGCAACTCATTCACGATTCCAAGATAGCTGGGCATAGAGGAATTCTAAAGACACAGGAATTTCTTTCTCGTTTCTTTTGGTGGCCCACTTGCAGGAAGGATGTTTTAAACTATGTCACTTCATGTGAAGTCTGTGCAAGATGCAAGACACCTCGCTCCTCACCAACTGGTCTGTTACAACCTCTTCCCACCCCGTCCCGCCCGTGGGGATCCATTTCTATGGACTTCATTGTGGAGTTACCAACCTCTCAAGGGAAAAACACCATTCTAGTGGTGGTTGATCGTTTAACAAAGGCAGCTCATTTTATCCCTTGTGTCGGCTTACCCACTGCAAAACAGACATCAGATTTGATGATTAAAGATGTGTTTCGCTTACATGGAGTACCGGATGAGGTCATTTCGGATCGAGGGGTGCAATTCACTTCAAGGTTTTGGCAAAATTTCTGTGCAGCATTGGACATTAAAGTAAACCTTTCTTCTGCTTTTCATCCCCAGACTAATGGACAGACCGAACGAACCAATCAAACTCTGGAGCAGTATCTCCGCTGCTTTATCTGCCACCTACAGGATGATTGGGTGGATCTACTTCCATTGGCTGAGTTCTCTTATAACAACTCTCAGAGCGCCTCCACTAAGCAGTCTCCTTTTTACTCCAATCTAGGTTATCATCCTAACATTCTTCCACGATTTCCCATAGAAACGCCTTTACCAGCAGTGGCTGAAAGAATCACGTCTTTACAGAAGAATATGGATCTTCTAAAGGAGAATCTGGAATTGGCTCAGGAAAGGTACAAGAAAGCAGCAGATAAATTTCGTAAACCTGCACCAGCTTTCAAGGTAGGAGACCTGGTCTGGCTGTCAACCAGAAATCTTAAGTTAAGGATTCCATCGTCTAAGTTGGGACATAAGTACATTGGACCCTATAAAATCAGTAAAATTATAAGTGCCGTTGCTTGTCGTCTTCAACTGCCTAGAACTATGAGAATCCATCCTGTCTTTCATGTATCCCTACTAAAGGCTGCAACACCCAATACGTTTCCTGGACGTTCTTCTCCTTGCCCTGACCCAGTGCTAGTCGATGGTCAGGAAGAATTTGTGGTGGAAAGAATTCTAGATTCCAGGTTATACAGAAATCAGTTACAATATTTGATTAAATGGCAGGGCTACCCAGTGGAGGACAACTCATGGGAACCAGTCAATAACGTTAATGCTCCTCGTTTGCTCCGCCAGTTTCATCAGAGGTACCCAGACAAGCCTGGTCTGAGGCCATCCGGAGGTTGTCCCTAAGGGGGGAGTAATGTAAGGTTCTTTGTACATGTTCTTGAAACTCAGTTTTTCCGTCAGCCATTTTGCTTTCTGTCTTGCTGCAGCTATCTTGCCCTCAGTCAATATGGAGTTTCCAGCTTTCATGTTTCCGCCCTGATTCTCTCCTCTTGCTTCTTAAGCAGCCACAGCTGAGCAATCAGTGCTTCAGAATCTAGCCTGCAGTGAACCTGTGACCTGACTCCTGGAAGCCTTGGACTTTGTACTCCAGCTATTCCTACTGAGGAACTCTGGAACACTTGTGGACTCTGGAACCCTGCTCTTTGAAAGATCCACGTTTGCATGGACTTACGGTAACAGAGAAGAAGATCCTGAACCTGTTGTGGAGAGTGATTGCTGAGCTTAAGTTACTCTGGCCTGCTGTGTCTCCTGCTTCTGTATCTGCAAACTGTGTGACTATTTTTGCCACTTGTATGAAGTAATACAAGACCTTCTATATCAAACCTGTGTCTCATGTATTTTCATCGCACCCAAGCACAAGACGCTATATGAACTGTACTACATACATTACATTATGTAGGATATACGCGTAAGGATGGTAATGATGTACAAAAGCAATCCTACCCCCCGTATCTGGTTTAGTGCAAGTTGCAGTAGATTTAGAGCGGTCCAAAATTGCTTGTGGGTATCCCCTGTCGCGAAATTTGGAATTCATCTCTGAGAGACGAGTTTCTTGGATAGTGTGGTCTGAAACTATCCTTTTAACCCGGTGGAATTGGGATGTCGGGATGGATTTTTTCATAGCTGTCGGGTGGAAGCTATTAAAGTGAAGTAAACTGTTGCGATCTGTCGGTTTCACATAAAGATCGGTGGATAGATAGCCTCTCATATCTTTTATCACCACTGTGTCCAGGAAGTTAATCCTGGAATTGTCATGAGAAATGGTGAAGCTAAGGCCGGGCCAGGAACAATTCAGGAACTGGTGAAAAGTTGCTAGGGACTCGAACGTGCCCACCCATATGCAGAAGACATCGTCTATATAGCGTTTCCAAATGATCGCGTTGTCCTGAAAAAGGGAATTCGTGTAGATTGATGTCTCCTCAAAATGGGCCATATAGCAATTTGCATAGGGGGGTGCTACGTTCGAGCCCATCGCGGTCCCCCCTATCTGTAGGTAGAAGTCATCCTGGAACATAAAATAATTGTGTTTGAGTACAATGGTTAAGAGGTCCAGACAAAGAGCAGTCTCTGCTGGGTTGAGGTCAGACGTTTCTAGAAGACGTTGGACAGATCGTATACCATTCTCATGAGGTATAGAGGTGTAAAGATCTTTTACATCAAAGGTGACTAGTAAGGAGTTGACCGGAACTTGATCAATGGTATGCAAATTGCTATATGGCCCATTTTGAGGAGACATCAATCTACACGAATTCCCTTTTTCAGGACAACGCGATCATTTGGAAACGCTATATAGACGATGTCTTCTGCATATGGGGGGGCACGTTCGAGTCCCTAGCAACTTTTCACCAGTTCCTGAATTGTTCCTGGCCCGGCCTTAGCTTCACCATTTCTCATGACAATTCCAGGATTAACTTCCTAGACACAGTGGTGATAAAAGATATGAGAGGCTATCTATCCACCGATCTTTATGTGAAACCGACAGATCGCAACAGTTTACTTCACTTTAATAGCTTTCACCCGACAGCTATGAAAAAATCCATCCCGACATCCCAATTCCACCAGGTTAAAAGGATAGTTTCAGACCACACTATCCAAGAAACTCGTCTCTCAGAGATGAATTCCAAATTTCGCGACAGGGGATACCCACAAGCAATTTTGGACCGCTCTAAATCTACTGCAACTCGCACTAAACCAGATACGGGGGTAGGATTGCTTTTGTATATCATTACCATCCTTACGCGTATATCCTACATAAATCTATTCGCCAACATTGGCCACTCCTACAGACAGCACATCCTGACATCAGAGAATTTTCTAAACCTTTTCTCCCATGTTTCCGTCGTGCTCCCAACTTGAGAGATTCCCTGATTAGAGCCGATCTAGGCCCCAAAAAACCTGTAACTTCACAACAATTTCTGAAAAGACCTAAAATCGGCACATTTCCTTGCTTGGGATGCACCCAATGTAACAATGTACTCAGGGGTGAGACCATTTATCATCCCCATACGGGAAAAACGTTCAAAGTCCGTGTTTTTTCACCTGTGACACCGCCTTCGTGATATATGTGATAAAGTGCCCGTGCGGACTACTATATGTGGGAGAGACAAGCCAACCAGTGAAACATCGCATTTCAAAACACAAATCGACCATAAGGTGTAAAAACACTTTACTCCCCATTCCATATCATTTCATCACAATGGGACACACTATAGCCCAACTTAAATTTCAAATTCTGGAACAGATACCACATTCACGACGAGGCGGCGATCGCATACGACAATTAAAAAAGAGAGAGGCTTATTGGATACACACCCTGGATACTCTATCACCCAGGGGCCTCAATCGTGAATACGATTTACTCTCTTTCATGTAACCTTGTTTTACCCCGGCTTACTTTTTCTTGATATTTACAGGTGCCTCTTTTTACTCTGCATTCTTATATGAACATTATTCGCTGTCCATATATACTCTGAATATCAGATGCCTGACTGTATAACCATCCTTGCTATTTCACAAGCTATGTGACATTTTATAATATATAACATCACAATACTCACACCCGTGAATACCTTAATTTTCCCATTCTGTTTAATATTATGTAAAATGACAGTTTAAGCTATTCCCCATATCAATATATAGGATTACATTATATAATGCTATAACATGTTGTGCTTTTATTAATATGTCTCTCTTTCCTCTTCAGAGCCGCCTGTATTAATACTAATATGCTGCCACGCCACTCTGATGTTTATATCCCACAACAACTTCTTCAGCACGTCGTCCTTTCTACTCCTCCCATCTGTGGGACGTCCTCCAGTTCCTAAGCACCCACTGGAACGCAAACTATTAGTGGTGGAACTCACATCCATTGATTTCCTGCCACCTCACTTCCTGTCTGAAGCTCTGTGCTCTCACTGACGCTTAGTCCCGCCTCTTCCTTTCTTATACATGCTGATTTCAGCTATCCCTGCACTCAGACTTGCGGTGGACACCGCGTCCCATGCAGAGATCACATTCACCGCTGGACTTTATCCCACAGGTCAGTCTCTGACACATGCTGCGGTCACACTGCTCTTCCATTATCCAGATACTTACACCTGGCCATTTTTTCAGGATATCGGCTCAAATAGAGACATTTGGCTTCATTCTTATCTACCACCACTGGGTATGTTTCATATGTATATCTCTATGCACTTAGACCGTTTGTATCTTGCAACAGCACGCATTATATTCCTATTTTCACTTTACAGCTGCATCCAGCTTCTCCTTTTCCCATTGTGGATTAACCCTTTATGCAGTAGTTTGTGGTATGTCCCCACTCTTGTCGTTGTTTCTGATACCTCTATTTTACTCTGATCTATGACCTCTCTCTGATCTCTCTAGCATTGGATCTGAAATAATTTTTCCCTATTTCTCGCTCTGAAATGACCAAGTTGCTATATGTATATACTTTTTTTCACTTTTAATGTTAATATTATCCTTTTTCCTTTTTTGTTATAAATGTAGTGACTGATGAAGGTCCATGATATAGGACCGAAACGTTTCGCTACTACTGTGAATAAAAACCTTATATCTCATACACATAAGTTGAGTGCCGAGTTCATTTCATATATATATATATATATATATATATATATATATTTTTGTGTATAGACGTGGCGCAATGTCATATATCTGTCACGACACAAGAATGATGTTGCACCAGGCTTTTAAATTAGAAGAGGTGCCCGAGATGTCAGCAGGTAGGAGGCGACCCTCAGGATTCCATTCCATCGCCACAGAATGCTGACATTGCCACTGGACCAGGAGCTTTTGAATCAATTAGATTATTTCTAATTGTTAAAGTTGAAAGCAGATTTGCAATGACGTTATATTAAAAAAATATTTGGATTTTAGGACTTGGATCTAGCCTGCACTGTTGTGTACGATGCAACTCTGTCATCGTTCCTTCAAACTATGTCTTGAATGGTTCTTTCTGAACCTCTCGTGAAGCTAATCTAAACTGAAATCTGGAGCTAGTGGTGCCGACAGAATTATTGACAGAATATTGTCGAGCAGTCCTTACTGTAGTGTATTTTATGAAAGTTATAAGTCAAAAGGAAGAAAATGCTTAATGAAAATCAATGACATATCTTGTATATTTGTAAAAGCGCAATAGTAAAAAAGTCTTCATATGCCATTTATAGATAGTCTTGGGGTTCTTCAGGAAGAAGAACCATCATTTTGGGTTTCTTCAGGAAGAAAAACCATTGTCTTATAATTACTGCTACATCTACTGGTTTAGTGGAATAAAAGCCAACTTTAGTTACTAAACTTTTTCCTCAAAGTTGTTTTCAGAGCTTGTAGACAGAAAACAGCTTCCTATATTTTGGTTAGCTGGTTAGCTACAGTCGCAATATTTCAATTTTCTTGTGCAGTTTGTCAATTCTTCACAAAGGAATCTAAAAAACAAGCCTGTGTACCATCAAAAAGGCAGGCTATTGTGCAGCTTCCTGTGGCCACTTCAGTACATGTAGTTACCACATAGACTAACGCATCCACCGAGGAGGCATGCAAAAATCATGTAATTTTATTTGGTCAGAATTGTGTTTGGGTTTAAACTAATAAAGAAAACAACAGAAAATACTTGTTAATCTACAGTCTCCATCAATGTCATCATACATGAAGACTTTCTACTGTTTATACCTTTCTGTATCTTAGTTGAAAAATAAGTTCCCTTCTTTCCTCTGGACCGGTTGAGAAGGTAAAAAAATCATTTTGTGAAAATGGAATCTGTTTTTGAATTTCTTTGTTATAGAGACAAAAGAATTCTTTTTAAATAGGATACTGTTTCTGTAATTGCTCAGTTCAATTTGAATAAATGGAAAAAAAAAACAAATGATGACCATAATCACACAATAAAATAGGTAGTTCAGGTGCTAAAAAGTCAACTGAGGATTGGATGAGGAGAGGAAGTGGGAGTAAGAATAAAATGTCAATTATTCTGTGCAGACTATGATTTTTAGTAACATTTTTTCCTGTTTCATTACTCTAATAATATGCAGTCAAATTAAAAGACTTAACAAGGCTGCAGACAGGAGAACAACTATAAATATCTTTTGGTGTGTTTATTCAGTCATATTTGCTAATGATCAAGGAAACATTAAATGAGTTAACAAACAATAACTACAGCCACCAGACATCATTAGATCTTAGAGGCTCACTAGTCCATGACAAAAATCATATAGCAAGATAATAATGCAATTACTTATGATTAGTCAGCTAATCTTTTCATGTATTTTTTTTCTTATTCTTACTTTTCTAAATTGTTAAGACATAGTTTTTTGTTTAGTATTTCTATTTCCTTTCTTCTTTTATTTGTACCTATCTCTGATCTTCTTAGCTTTCCAAGATGCAGGCTGTAGGGATTCACCAGATTACAGCATTCTTGGATTGAGGAGTGAACACATTGCTCAATTGATTTACCTGCATTTTCTGACACATTGATAGCTGTCTTATATTTTTTTTTGTTCAGTATTGGATCTTTGTTCTAAGATTTATGTAATTCTACCTCACCTAGAAGAAGTTGTAATAGAAGTGTACCATAGTAGGTTATTTTAAAAGATCTATATACACTCCTAATGTCTTCTAACTTTCATATAATGAACAATACAGAATAAGTAAAGTCGTCTTAACACGCAGTTACAAAGTTAGAAGCCTAAATTGAAATTAACTAGTCCTCTTAACAAGATGTGATGCTGATAAATGGATACTACAGTTAAGGGTATGCCACACTAAACAATATCGCTAACGGGATCGCTAAAAAACGTCACTATTTAGCGATCCTGTCAGCGATGTTGTTCAGTGCGGCAGCTTCCAGCGACGAGCTTCCTGCTGTGATCTCGCTCGTCGCTGGAATCGTTCCGGACCCTATTTTCTCGTCGGCGCTCCCGCTGGGTAAGTATCTAATCGCTGTGTGGCACCTTTTCTTAGCGATTTAGCGGTACTTTTGTACCGCTAAAGTCGTTAAGAAGATCGCTAACGGCGATAGCGTCGTTAACTATATCGCTAAATGTGGCCGCATTTAGCGATATAGAAACAATCCCGCTAGCGATCGCATTAGTATGCGTCGTTATTGTGATCGCTAGCGGGATTGTTTAGTGTGGCAGTACCTTAAGAAAGAGAAGTGATTACAGTCAGACAAAATGTATTGGAAGCAGAAATAAGGCAGGAGAAAATACCCAACTTCAATATTTTTCAAAGAACAATCCCCAACCCCCCAAAATCAGATACACTAAATACTTATTGATGTAAAAATGTAAATGCTATAGGAAAGATAAGACCTGTTGTAAACAATGAAAAACATCATGAACTCGTCAGGCTCAATATCTAAATGAAGTTGAAATGAAAAATTATGATCAGATTTTGGAAATATCATTTGGAGAAAGCTCCGTATATAAGAAAGGCTCATAAACTATTTCAGACTGTAGCCCTAATGGATAGCACACCAGACAAATTGTCATCACAGATGAATACAAGATGAAAAAATGCAGCAGATATAAAAGAAAACATCTGGAAATTACGAAGGACACAGAACGATATTCTAGCAAACGAAAAAAGGATATTGACCAGGAACATATAAAAACAATAGTCCTCTAAGAGGATCTGTGTGTACAAACAACCGAAGGATATTATAGGTGTACATATCTTCAACAATGAAACAAATTCTAGAAAACAAGACAATTGACTTATTAGAAGGGATGCAGTGACTTTATGATCCACAATCAAAGAAACATGACTTCAAACCTTAAAGAAATGTGTGTGCTTTTATACAAATTCTAACTTACAGTGGAGAGAATAAATATTTGATACAATGCTGATTTTGCAGGTTTTCCCACATACAAAGAATGAAGAGGTTAGTCATTTTTTATCATAAGTACAATTAAACTGTGAGAGACAGAATCTAAAGATAAAATCCAGAAAATCACATTTTTAAATAATTAAATTCCATTTTATTGCATTAAATCTACCAGCAAGAATTCTGGCTGTCACGGACTAGTTTTCCTTAATGAACCCTCCTACTCTACACTCATAACCTGTATTAATTGCACCTGTTTGAACTTGTTACCTGTATAAAATACACCTGTCCACACACTCAATTAATCATACGCCAACCTCTCCACCAAATCCAAGGCCAAAGAGCTACATGAGGACACCAGGGACAACAAAATTGTAGATCTGCACAAGACTGGGATGGACTGCAGACAATAGGCAAGCAATTGGTCAGCAGGCAACAACTGTTGGCTCAATTATTAGAAAATGGAAGAAACACAAGATGACTGTCAATCTTCCTTGGTCTGGGGCTCTATACAAGATTTTGCCTCGTGGGGTAAGGAGGAGTCTGAGAAAGATCAGGAAACAGCCCAGAACTACATCGGAGGACCTGGTCAATGACCTGAAGAAAGCTTGGACCACAGTCTCAAGCATTACAGTTAGTAACACACTATGCGTCATGGATTAAAATCCTTCAGGGCATGCAAGGTCCCCCTGCTCACACCAGCACATGTCCAGGCCCATTTGAAGTTCACCAAAAATGATCTGGATGATCCAGAGGAGGCATGAGAGAAGGTCATGTGGTCAGATGAGACCAAAAAGGAACTTTTTGGTTTCAACTCCACTTGCCGTGTTTGGAGGAAGAAGAAGGATGAGTACAACCCCAAGAACACCATCTCAACCATGAAGAATGGTGGAAGTATCATCATACTTTGGGGGTGTTTTTCTGCAAAGTTGACAGCATGACTGCACCATATTGAAGGGAGGATGGATGGGGTCATGTATCACGAGATTTTGGCCAACAATCTCCTTCCTCAGTAAGAGTATTGAAGATACTGGGTCTTCCAGCATGATAATGATCCAAAACACACAGCCAGGCAACTAAGGAGTGACTTCATAATAAACATTTCAAAGTCCTGGAGTGGCCTAGCCAGTCTCCAGACCTGAACCCAATAAAAAAAAATCTTTGGAGGTAGCTGAAACTCAATGTTGCCCTGTGACAGCCCCAAAGCATGAAAGATCTGTAGAAGATCTGTATTGAGGAGCGAGACAAAATCCCTGCTGCAATGTGTGCAAACTTGGTCAAGAACTACAGGAAACATTTGACCTCTGTAATTGCAAGCAAAGGTTTATGTACCAAATATTAAGATCTGTTTTTCTATTGTATCAAATACTTATTTCATGCAATAAAATGAAAATTAATTATTTAAAAATCATACAATGTGATTTTCTGGATTGTTTTTACATTCTGTCTCTCATAGTTAAAGTGAACGTATGATAAATTACAGACCTCTCCATTCTTTGTAGGTGGGAAAACTTTCAAAATTGGCAGTGTATCAAATACTTATTTGCCCCACTGGATGTATATACCAATAAAAGAAAAACAACTTTAAGAAATTGTGATGCATACTAGATTTTTCAAAAGTCAAGTTCAGTAATACAAGATGGAAGTCAAAAGTGAACCTTTGTCCATGTCTGTAGGAAAAGGAATGTACTAAATGCTGCATTCTTATGAAGAACCTACATAGACTACATATTTTGAAAATAAAATAGTAGAAAAGCCAGTTTACTGTAAATATACTTAAGTTCAGTATGCTTGAAACCACGTTCTGACCAGACTTGTAGACAATTACAAAAAAAGTATTGTTCCAGCTCCTGGATTAGAAAAAACAATAAGTCTAAATGTGTAGTCCAAAGCAGAAAAATATTTAGAGTTGAGAGTCCTCAGTGGTTGATACCTTTTAATGGCTAACTGAAAAGATGGTAACAAATTGCAAGCTTTCGAGACTACTCAGGTCTCTTCATCAGGCTAAACAGACCTGAGTAGTCTCGAAAGCTTGCAATTTGTTACCATCTTTTCAGTTAGCCATTAAAAGGTATCAACCACTGAGGACTCTCAACTCTAAATATTTTTCTATCTACTGGCTAACACGGTACAAAGATATACATCTTTACTAGTCCAAAGCATGTATAGGTTGGATACTGGTGCTGATTACTGGTGCTGGATACTGGTGCTCAGTTCAGGACCAGCAGTTTCCAACTTATAACTACTTTGGACTACACATTTAGACATGTTGTTTTTGATTTGAGAGAAGACAAAATATAAATGGAAGATTTGTCTCTGTTTATTATCAACTCTATAATTTGATCAAGAAAAAATGACTTAAAAACTGCATCAACACAGCTGCAAATGGCTATCTTATTAGTGCTATAGACTGAGTGGTGCAGCAGTGCGCATGCACAACCAGCGCTTTGTTCAACTGGTAAACTTGGTTAAACAGTCGACTCCTTACGGCTGTTAAAGCAGAATTTATTTAAACGCTAAACATACAAATGCAACGATTATCCTATTTCTTTCTTAAGCTAATATTCTTTAAACCAGTTTATCTCATTTTTTAATTAAATATGTAAAAAATTCTCTCTTGTGTGTCTCATGAAATGTAAATCAGAAATTTCAACCCTTATTTTTAAATTCTGTGGAAGCATGGTTGAAAAGCAATGTCTGACTTTCATTTGTTCATTTTCATAGATTTTGATTTATTATTACTTTTGTCAGATTAAAGTTATTTATGTGACCATTGTGGGTTTTTCTGTAATTAAACAAGGGGTACCAACAATTTTGACCACCTGTGTAATTGTAATCCTCGATGAGACTCCGCTATTTCCAGCATTTCAATAGACAATGAATGGACATGTAATTGTTTTCCTGTCATGTCGCATCACTGAAGCACAAAGTAAGAAAGGTAATATTACTTGTTCTTTTTGGGTATGTGCACATGAAGTTTTTTTTAAATGGATTCTGCCTGTAATCCTCCTGAAAAAGTGCTACAAAACATTAATAATAATAATGCACAGCAATGGAAGAATAACATTGCTTAGCACATGTTCAGTATTTTCTTGCTTCTTTTAAAAGCTTCATGGTTCGGAAAAGCAAAGTAATTAAAATAAATAATATGTTCATTCTTTTTTATAATTAAAAGAATAGGGAAAATACTCAGGCAAAACTGTAATCAAAGTAGCTATAGGAAAAAGACCGCTAACTCTTTCTGAAGCGACTTCACCTAGGAAAACCTTGGTGCCGTCAGAATTAAGGCATCATATTATTATATATTATTATAGGTATTGGTAATAGGATCTCTTTCAGGATTAATTATAAATTCATGTCCGCATTAACATTTTATGAAACGTTTTATGAAATAATCTTAATTCTCAGTAAAAGACTTTTGATCTTGAAATCGATTTGAACAAGGGGTGGCACAAAGTGCTGTTGTTAATTGGTTGTATGATATATTCACTTAAAACTTTATTGATTGCATTATATATTTATGCATATGATCAAATAAAGACAGAAATTAAGGAAAGGGACACAAAAAAGATAAAGTGAGAACAAGTGCTTTGAAAATATTTGCTATGCAAGTGAGCACCGGAAAAGGTATAAATACGTTGCATGGGTTGTTCTGAACTACTCACCTGATGAAGGCTGGTTATCCGCAACACGTTGTGTTTTAATGTTGCATTTTAATAAACTATATTAAAGAATCCTGGAAGCACAGAGTTGTTGTGCTTGTTTTCTTGTCTAAAAAGTACACGTTACATTGGAACCTTTTGAAGGACCCTCCACAGTAAATCAAGATGGCAGCAGACCGCAATCAAGGATTAATACGGAATTCACATTATCCTACAGTTGTGTCTATATGCACAACTGCACAAGGTGAGCAACATTCCTCATCTGCTACCAATCATAATATAATCTAATCCTATGCTTAGATAGTGCTCCCTTTTCTCCCTTGTAATCTACCGGTAGGCTACACCTTGCAGCAACTTCAGCCACCAATGTTAGGAGGATACAATGTTCTTTAATCTAAGATCAACATTTTTTTTAATCATGCTCTTTTCTCCCAAAATAATGTTACACCAACATGGAGACATGAACATTTACATGGTTGGACTTCAAAGATGCTATTTTTTTTTCACATTTTGAGGGCCTTGTACATGTGAACATGTTTGTAGCAAGGAACACTAATGATCATCTGAGATGTCAAACTAATAATGTTAAAAGTTTTTATTTATGTTGTCAGCACATTCGCTGTTTACATGAATGAATAAACTGCCGTCAAGAATGGAAAATGTATGCAGGGGACAGTTACTCAATCCAAACCTCCCTGAACACTGCAATATGTAAAATGTTTAGTAATGAGCATCAATCAGCCTGCTGCCCATGTAACGGACCTTACTGTCATCTCCCTGAATGAGAGTCCTTTTTAGGTGACTGAGATATCATGTTACTTGATCCAACAACCTTTATACACTTAGCTAGGTTGTCGCATCAAAACAAACTTAAGACTCATTTAGATGTCCATGACATTTCACGTATGCAATAAAAAGGTCTGAGTCTCATGAATGATTGGTCAGTGCATGAGATCTTACCATTAATGTTTCATCAAGGATTTTCACATATAAGAAAAAATGAAAAAAATGAGCAAAACCACTTCCTATTCATTGCCATCCCTGTGCTGTCTGTGATTTTCATGGAACTATATATTTGTACTGGTAATTTTGAGCTGTAACTTTGATCAAGAGGGGCCAGCATCCGTCTATGCTCTGTACATACATTCTATATAATTAATTAATCAATTATTATATAGAATGTATGTACAGAGCGTAGACGGATGCTGGCCCCTCTCCAAAAGTCCAGTGTTAGAGGAGTCACAATCACAGCAGCAAGGAGACAGGGAGATATCGTCCTTTAATGGGTAACTGTTCTGTCGAGAAAATTTATCAAAAGAACACGTATGTTATTCATGGACGTCTGAAGGAGGCCTTAATGTGTATCCGCTAACAATGACCTGACTGCGGTAATTCATGGCAATCAGAATTGGCAGAGGAAACTGCTAGCATCAACACAATTCTAGGAATTTCCCTCTACCTTAGCCATATGACTTAAAATGAGCATCAGAGCAGTATTGTTATAGTATTGTTTTCTTAACCCATTTAGTCAAACTAATAATTCATGTTCATTGAATTACAATTTTTTTTTATTTACAGAGTAACTATACTTTTTAATTTTAATAAGTTTGTCCAGCATGAAAGTTTTACAAATTTGGTATTTATTTAATTAGGTGATTTTTCTTTATTATTGTAAAAAGATGCATTAGTAACTTCCAACCAATTTCTTTTCCCTAGTCTTTTTACCCACCTTCAGCTGCATTGATATCAGAACATACGTCTCTGGAGTACGGATGCTGACGGTGAAAGGGTCAGAACCTGTGTCCTCCACATCAAAACAATGTCCTGCAGCAGCTAGTTCCCAGGGTTAAAGAGCTCGGCCAGAACTCCTGTCACATTGCTGTGCAGCTGCTCTAACCCTCAGCACTATCTCCTTACTCGCCAGTAAGACAAATGAAAGCTGGAATATGTGTCTATTAACGTGATGAGTTAGTGTTTTGCTCATTCATCTGGTGATCAGCAGCCTGCTTGCACTACAAGATCATCATAAAATGAGCATTTATATCTTGCCATGCTGGACAAAATTTATAAAAAAAAATTAAAGCTTAGTTATTCTTTAAAAATAATTTAAATTTAAAGAGTTATTCTCGTGTTATAAAATTGATCTAGTTAGACAACATGAAAATTAGCAATTTTGTAATTCAATTGACTTTCCTATCATCTTTCCTTCTCTTGCCATCAGAGCTTTTGATTTTTATTGTTTACAGCTTGTTGCGAAGGAGACTGGTCAAATATGTGTAAGGAGAAGGACATACTGCCCACATTTCCCCTTGAAGACACGTGTAATTGTCACAGTGTTTTAATGTGTAATGTGTATTGCGAAGCGTGTTATTGGTAATAGTGTTGTGTTCTGCCCGACAGTATTTAGAATTAGAGTTAAAGTTTTGGACTAGCCAAGAGTGGGAGGGGCTAAAGTGAAGGGACACAGACACTCTTGTGTCAAGACATCAGATAGGTACTGGTGTTCTTCAGAGGCAGACCTAGGGTCTGGACAGTAAGCAGTGCTGCATGACGTGGGTGGCCCAAAGCGAGAGGAAACTGAAGCAGTGGATAGCATGGACAACCCCGGATGAAGCTGAACGCAAAATGTACATCAGGGTGAGAAGGGACATTGAGGTCTATCCACATGGCTGTGCCCTGTCTGGCTACCCTGGTAAAACTTTTCATTTACCATATTTATGCTATTTCAGCCAGTGCTCTGCAGATCAGTCGGCTTACAGCTTGCATTATTTTTCTTGGAGTCCTTGATGTATACATTGTATTTACCTTACTCCTACGGTTTAAAGTGCAGCCTTTTTATGTGACTCACAGGGTAGCAGCACAGCACAGTGTCCCCCTTTTTGGGCGCTCTGTTTTTGTTACATTTACCGTACTTTGCAATTTTTTCTATGTTTTTAACATATGATTCAATAAAAATTAATTATTTTAGTCTATATGTTGGTTCTCTTCATTTGGCTACTCATCATGTCAGTCTGAATTTGTGTTGTTAGAGAGAAAAAGGAGCTGGATCTTCTATCTGTATGGAATGTATGAACTAGCATATTAGCTATTCTCTACTCAGGGAAAACACATAATTAGAGAAATAGAATCTAAAGAGGATAAAACGTCATACAGAAGTCATATCATGGTCAGAGTTAGTGCTACTCCTCATGTTCTACAAATTAAAGCTTATTCCGAAAACTCACATCATATGAAATGCACACCTTAAAAGTCGCACATAAAAAATGTGGCTATACTACAACTTTAACTAATCATTACGATTATAAAACGACTCATGTCACCATATTAGAAATGTTGGGATATCGGCAGGTCACATACATTTTTTTTGCTTTTGTTGATTCTACTTGAATTTATTTATCAATAATAGACTTACAATTGAGTAACATCTTTGATATTTTCTTAAACAGGACCTTCATTTGTATGCTTACTATGCATATCCATTAAAATGTAATTTATGCTCAAAGAAGAATAAATCATAATTATACAAACCTTCCAGATGTCTCTCCTTGTTCTTTCCTTCAGGTATTAGTTAATGAAAAAGAATGAAAAATAATGTAATTAAGCGGACTGTATTTATATTATGTGATATAAACAGTTCATAGGACAATAGGAAATGCAATTGTTATTGAATATGGGACACACAACATACAATTTCCTTTAGCTTAAACAGCGCAACAAAGCTCTGAAGCAAACACATCACATATATGTTTCCCACAGTCCATTTCCATGCAGCATGCTCAGTACATATCACAGCAGACTGGCAAAGCACTCAATGAGGCAAATGCATGGCTGACACATACTTTACAGAAAACTGTAGACTTTTATTAAGAATAATAGTATCTGCAGTGATGAAGTAGATTAAAGTCAATTAATAGTTGTCTCTCATGGAACAATTTGGAAAATAAATGTATGTGGATTATATTTTTGCTTGTATTGAAAATATTGTCTTATATAAGCACATAATATGAACATATAATTGTGTTTGTCCAAGCAGTGTTCTTCATGGTTCTTGGCAAATACTTTCCAAAGACCTAATAACCCAAGGCTCCAAATTAATGTCCCCAAATGCTCAGAGATTTGAAGCTTAACAACGAACAGGCTTGATCTGTCTAAGACTTCCTTTACATGTCCCTGTTTGCATCCACTTTTTTCAAGGACGCCACACGTACCCATTATAATCTATACAGATGTCCATGTGTTTGCACGGTTTCATGTGTCCATGCATGTCAGTTTTTTACCGGAAGCATGGATGAATGGGTCCATGTAAAACATGTCCAGCACATGGATCCATCTATGTGCCATCCGTGTACTGTACGTGTTTAACATTGCAAAGTATAGGAGAAGCTTTGGAACTGATTTTCTTAAAGGGCTGAAGCCGGGGGGAGAGGTGCAGAGGCCCGAAACCATGCCCATCAGACCGGACTGAGAAGATTACCATACAGCGTGGGAGAAATTAAAAAGGTTTTTCGGGAGCATACAAGGGAGTCAGGAGGTTCTATAAGGATTTAGGGAATGCATAGCAGACGCTGAATAAGGTGATATTTTTTGCTTCTATGTAAGAAAACTGGTGACAGATTCCCTTTAAGCCATACTGGAAAAAAAATAGATGGCACACGGATGATCCACTGATGGCTCACTTATCCTAAACACTGATGACACCAGTATCAGTTTTCCAGGTATCGGTATTATAAGGACATGTGAAGGAGGCCTAAAAAGGGAAACTTGTTTAAAAAAGGAAATAAATCAGCATTGCTATCCTCCTGCCGCTCTGGCACTGCCTCTTCATTGCTTATTGACATTGCTGCAGAGGTGATGTCTACAGCATGTGAGCACTGCAGGTAATCACTGGTGCACAGCGGTTTACGCCATGAGCCTTAGTGTTGCTTCTGAGCCCAGTGATTGGCTGCAGTAGTCACATGCAATAGATGGGCACCTGAGAGGCAGCGCTGGCATTACGGTCGGTAATTAAGGCAAATCTTATTATTTTTAAACAGAGCCTTAATTTGCAGCATTAAATACAAATGTGGACAACCCATTCCAGAGGATCTGTCGCCAATTCTGTCATGTTTGTTTTAGAAAATACCAGCATGTCCCATAAGATTCCACAGCATCTTTTTACACAACTCTACATTTTGCCTTTACATTATGAATAAATTGGCACCTAGATGTCATTTATTACCCTTCCTTGTCAAATGGGTGTGTCCCTACACAGGCTCAAATTATCAGTACTGATTGGGCAGTGCCAGAGTGTACAGAGACAAACCCCAACTGATAACACCCAGCTGTCAATTTATTCATATGTTTCTAGGAGGAATAATATTGAGAATACAAACACTTTTTAATAAAAATGTCAAATTAAGGGAGGTGAAGGGTCATCTTAAAATAATAATATCTTTTTCATAAATAGTAGTATAAGTGAAGATAAGAAACTTTGTAATATATATTAGTAAAGAAAAATGCCTTTCTTTCTTTTATTCATTCGGCACTTTTTCTTCGGCACTGATCACTCACTTAGGCCAGTGTCACACTTGCGTGTGCGATGCGAGAAACTCGTGAGGGTCTCTCGCATCAACACCAGGCACTGCCGCCGGCACTCGGACCGGAGTGTGCGGCAGCATAGAAATACATGCAGCCACACGTTCCGGTCCAAGTGCCGGCGGCAGTACCGGATGTTCATGCAAGAGACTCGCACGAGTTTCTCGCATCACACACGCAAGTGTGACACCGGCCTTAAAAAATAAATTGCTCAAATCCATCTACAAATCTGTCTTCAATGAGTGGTCAAACTATACCCCATGCCTGTAACACTCTATAGAGAGAGGAGGGAGGAAGAAGTTGGAGGGACACAAAAGCATAACGACGTAGACAAATTGCTGACGTTTCTAGTTCAAAGGGAATAAGTGCTAAGTCACATAATGGCCAGAAATATTATGTTACCTTATATACCCACAACAGTTTATTCTGAAATGTTACCAAAGGAACATTTACACTTAAAAGGAACCTGTCAGCTGATGCATGCTGCCCAAACCGTGTGCAGTATGTATCAGGCGCTGGCTGTAGTTTCTCAGTCATGTAAGTTTGTCTCTGAATCACTGTAACTTCAGAAAAAACACACTTTTAATAAGATTTTTTATAATATATCTTATCAGAAAAAACTGCTTCTTTCTCACTGTGACTAATTATTCATTCTCAAAATTCTGAATTCTCAGGTAAACTGTATATGAGAAAGACACAAAAAAAGGACTAAAACACACAAAAATGGGTCTAGAACTCTGAAAAAAAACAATGAGAATTTTTCACGTATGATAAAAAACTGACATGTTTCGAAACCAAGCTCATGGTGAAGAAATTGCTGTATATCTTGTGGTTCTAGGTCTTGATTAATTACTCTAAGTCTCAGTCTAGGGTGGAGAACAGCTTAAAACACTTTGGTGGTCTCAGCGTTTGCAATAAACATGTGGGTCATGAAGAAAGATGTTTCAGCTCACGTTAGAGTTCTATTTTGATTTTCCATGGGACTTTTTTTTACCCGATTCCATTACGTCAAAAGCACATCCAATCTTAGAGGCTAATTCTTTATGGCTGTGCTTTGCCTTTTGATAGGTCAACACATTCTTTAGAGAGCTATGTGGGATGTGTAGCATCTATGCAAATTCTGCCAAATAGTTAATTAAATCTGTATGATTTGCAAACATAGAAGACTTGGATCTGTGTCTGGCAGAAAAGGCTGTGACAAAAATAGGTTGCTGTCTTTCCTGTTATTGAATAAAGGTCAGTGTGTACTAGTTTAGAAAACTGATATTCAGACTGATGAAACATAGGACACAGAAGTGACAAATGCATTGGACAGTTTTCTCTTAAAGATCGCTTATATTGGCATATGTATTATTATTATTATACAGCTAGCATCTGTCTCTAATAGGTTCAAGTCCTGTAAGGGACTAACAAATAAAGTAAAATGTAAAAAAAAGTTTTTAAAAATGTGAAAAAATAAAAAAAAATCTACAAACTCAAATAAATCCCTTTTCCTCAGTTAACAATTAAGTACGGTAATAAAGAAATATAAAAGATTAATAAAATACACATATTTGGAATCAACATGGCTAGAAAAGTCCAATCTATCTAAACATAAAATGTATTTACCCAATCTATAAAAATTGTTAATAGAAAAAAGTTTGAAATATCAGAATTTCTGGTTTCTGGTTGCCGCAACTTCACAAAAGATGCAATAGGATGTGATCTAAATACTGTATCTACACTAAAACAGAATCAATAAAACCATCAGGTCACCACACAAAGTACAAGCACTAACAAGGCTGGATCAACCGAAAAATAAAAATTTTATGGGTTTGGGAAAGTGGTGAATTTTTCAGCACAAATAAAAAAATATATATGCAAGTCTGGTATCGTCATAATCGTACTGACATTAACAATAATTTTTCCAAGTCATTTTTACTGGAATGAACAAAAAAAAATACTATTGTGGAATTGTGTTTTTTTTTCTACTTCACTTCACTAGGAATTATTTTCTCCAGTCAACGGTATGACAAAATGGATAGCGTTGAACAAAGGAACCTTTAGTCCCGCAAAACAAAAGCCCTCGTATGGCTTTGTCAGTTGGAAGATGTTAAAGTTAGAAAACACCAATGATTGTCTTACCGCTGTCTCTAATATCATGTCCTCGCTCTATCTGAAACTGAACCTGTCAAAAACTGAACTCTTTGTGTTTTCTCCCTCTACTAACCTACTGTACCTATGCCCAACATTGCCATTTCCGTGTGTGGTTCCACCATTATTCCCCAGCAACATGCCCACTGTCTTGAAGGTCATAATTGATTCCAAGCTTTTATTCACCCCCACATCCGATCTCTGGCTCGCTCTAGCTATCTGCACCCTGAACCTCAAAAACATTTCTAGAATCCGACCCTTTCTTACTTTCGACTCTAATACCACCCAACCATCAAGCTCACCCTCAACTTTTCAAAGTCTCAAATACATTTTCTGGACTTGACCATATACATCAAGGACAACGCCATACAAACATCAATTTACCATAAGCCCACAGGACGTCCAGCATACCTTAGATGGAACAGTTTTCATCCAAGACACACAAAAAAATCCATCATCTATAGTCAAGCCCTGAGATATATTCGGATCTGTTCAGACAGTAAAGACAGGGAACTACAGCTGCTATCTCTGAGGAATACATTCCTACAGCAAGGATACCATCCACTGGTAACAGATGAACAGATCCACAGGGCTACAAGAATCCCAAGAAGCAACCTCCTGGATTACAAACTGAGAGAGGACAACAACAGGGTACCTCTTGTGGTCACATACAACCCCCACATGAGCATCCTAAGGAAAATTGGTGCTGATCTCCAACCCATATTCCGCAGAGACCACAAATTGAAAGACATATTCCCAGAACTACCACTCCTCTCCTACAAACAGCCCCCTAACTTAAGGAATCTCCTTGTCAGAAGTGTCCTCTCGTCACCATCAGTGACTGGCACATTCCCATGTAACAACAAAAAATGCAAAACGTGTACCCACATATTACCAACAAATACAGTCCGTGTACCAAACACAAATCAGGACTATAAGGTCATGGGTTCCTTTTCATGTACATCCTCCAATGTGGTGTACATGATACAATGTACAAGGTGCCCTGGAGCTATCTATATTGGGGAAACCATGCAAAAACTACAAACAAGGATGAATCTACACAGACATACGATCAGGAATGAAATGGACACGCCTGTGGGAAAACATTTCTCTGGAACAGGACATTGTATACCAGACTTAAAAGTCTTAATACTAAAAGGTCATTTTAAGGATGACAGGGAGAGAAAAATATGGGAATTCAAACTTATTAGGATGTTCAATACTTTGACACTAGGACTCAACTTAACACCCGGTTTTATGGTTCACTACATAGACACAGTTCACACCTTCACCAGAAGGACTCCAGATAGCTAAGAACACATTCCCACTAGCTCTCCATTTGTAAGAAAATGCTAATTCGATTTCCTTTGCTTATCTTTTGAAGGCATCACACCTCCCAGGTCTTGAACAAATTTCCTACTATAGTAAGCATCTAATGTGTCTTTCTTATTATTCCAAATGTAATCTTGCCTGAAGAAGGAGCCTTTGAGCTCTGAAAGCTTGCGAACATATAATTTTCTGGTTAGCCAATAAAGGTATCACTTTAAGAATGCTCTTGTCATAATTGGACGGAAAAGTATTCACATCGATTTTTCTGGCTAACACGGTACCACAATATAATTTATTATTGTACACCATTTCGACTCTACAAAAACTCTTACTGTTTCAATTATTCATTCTTGTCTGGACTATTTCAATTCTCTGCCAATTGGTCTCCCTCTTACCAAACTCTCCCCTCTTCAATCTGTCTTGAATGCTGCAGCCAGGATCATATTCCTCACCAACCGTTACACCGATGCCTCTACCTTGTGTCAGTCATTACACTGGTTACCCATTCACTCCAGAATCCAGTACAAACTTATTACACTCACCCACAAAACACTCCATGGTTCAGCACCACCCTACATCTCCTACCTCATCTCAGCCTACCACCCTACCCCTGCCCTCCTTTTTGCTAATGACCTGAGGTTAACATCTTCAATAATCAGAAACTCCCACTCCCATCTCCAAGACTTTTCACGTGCTGCGCCAATTCTTTGGAATGCACTACCCAGGTTAATATGATTAATCCCCAATCTCCACAGTTTTAAGCGTGTCCTAAAAACGCATTTGTTCAGACTGGCCTACCGCCTTAACGCATTAACCTAACTATCCTTGTGTTTCCCATTCAAAATTTTTACCATAGCCAAGTTCCTTGTATCATGTTCTCACATGCTTTATGCATTTAATAGCCCTATGTGTCTGTACTGTTACATACTTAGGCTGATAACCGGTTCATGCAGCATTACATGAACACCCAATTCTTACACTATGGCTGGTCCAAACACTGAAAGCAATTATTACCATCCACCTTTCGTGTCTCCCCTTTTTCCTCAGATTCTAAGCTTGCGAGCAGAGCCCTCATTCCTCTTGGTATATGTTTTAGATCTATGTGTTTATTGTTATGCTGTAATGTCTATTGTCTGTCCTCGTCCCTTCTAAAATGTAAAGTGCTGCGGAATATGTTGGCGCTATAGAAATAAAATTATTATAAAGTTACAGCTCTTAGAACAAGGGGAATGAAAAATGAAAGTGCAAAATGTAAAAATTGCTCGGTCCTTAAGAGGTTAATTGTACAATTTTGTTTTCAAAATTCTACTGGTTGCTTGCAGAAACAGCAATCGGACTGGCTTTATTTTGCTGTCAGTCATGTGACATAACTGCTCTGGGAACATGACATCAACAGAATTCTAATTTGAGGTTTTTTGCATGAATAGAGTAGAATAGAGGGCATCATGAAAGAAAAAACTGAAAATGAGTTCAAGGCTAAAAAAAGGTAGTTTAAGGAGTTTCCCAATGCATTTCAAATACTGACAGTGTGAAGTCATGGGGATACGAGGTGAGAAGAAGATATACTCACTAGTGATGGGCGAGCGTGGTCGGCACGGCTCGTTACTTGAGAGGTGCTGAGTATCGCATCGTGCTCGGGTCTCCATAAGAAGAATATCTGAGTCGGGCACAGGTTCAGAGAGATCCGAAAAAATGTGCAAGTTTGCCATTCGCTTTCATTATACTCATCTTGAGCACATCCGACTGTCCAAAGTGTTCAATTCAAATACCAAGCACTCAAGCATTTCAGTGCTTGATCAACACTAATCCTCACGCTTCACCTGAATCTGCTGCTATTCTGACAGTTTCTTCTGCACCAAAAGTCATGATTTTCCAACAACCAGTCTTTGATTCTACAGTCAATCAGTGGTCACAGCGATCAAGAGACAAGCGGTCTGGCGGAAAACGTCATAATAGCCACGCTGTAGTGGGCAGCAGATTCCCAGGGTGAGTATATCTTCTTTCATCCTCATGGATTGTTGCTGTCAGTTTTTTAGTCAAGCTAGAAATCCCCTTTGTAAGGGTGCTTAACACTTTAGAAAAATATAGCCTAAGGTGTGTTGAACATTTTGTTCATTTTCAACATACTGTCTGCTGGTGCCATGATACCACTAGGAGGAGCTTAATATTTAATATTGTGATTTAAAATCGTGGATAGAGGGAACAGCGCAGTACCTTGATTATTTAGGGGTATGCCAACTTTCAGATGCTTCTGCTAGTTCCCGTATTTCACAATGATGACACAGCACTCCAAAAATATGAGTTCACAGTCATGGTTTCAGCTCCTCAATCTAGCTTGTTCCAAGCAAAAATGTTGCCTGTGAACTTCAGTATATAAAATTTCACTCTAACATATTTTTTAGAATGATGCTGCTTTGTAATTTTGCATTTTTGATAGAAATGAGTACAGTGGATGGTCCTAAAGCTTTCTGTAGGTGTACACACTCATATAGAACTTAAGTAGCAGCTACAGTATACTTAGGCCCCAGTTCATTATTGCCTTTGCACCTGTTTTTTGTCTACATTTTTGTGTTTTGCACCCAATTCATGATTCTATTTGCACCTTTTTTTAAGTATATTTTATATATGCTTACCTCTTTTTTTCCACTTTGTGGGCAGAGTCTAGCAATTCCAGATGTTTTCGGCTGATTTATAAAAAGTAGCAAAATTTTGAGCAACTTTACTCCATTCCTCTCCTGGTGTATTATTTAGTACACCAATTATTAGTGCATCTTTTGCAAGTTTGGACACCAACAAGTGACTTTTGTCAGTAAAGATCTCGAGTTCAAGTCCATTTTTAACTTTGCGCCAAGTTCATGAATCTAGTGCACCATTTTGATGAATTTGGATACCAAATCGGAAATTAATGCCACAAGAAAAATAATGAAAGTGACTTAAAAACATTCGCAGATGATGAATCAGGGCCTCCAGCTTTTCCTACAATATATTAACATGATCAGCTCCTTCTGCTCTATAAGATGGGATGTTGCCTGAACATTAGGCAGTATGTTCAACTTGACAAGTTCAAATAAAGGGGCCTATCTCATGAAGATGAAGATGACAATCACTTATTCAATGAAATCCATTCTGATAATCAGCTGATTGCTCTGGTTCCAGTTTCTCAAATCTATGGCTCATTAGCAGTCATCATGGAAGGAAGACACTTGTGGTCAAACATATATCATTTAAATGGTTTTCTATATAAAGTGCTTAGGCAGAAGTAGTTAAAGTAGTCACTTGGCTGATAATATATTTCTTCAAACAGTAAATTCACAAAAAAATGTTAAAAGTTATATTGGCCTTACTGATTCCCTGCCACTTCATTGACTTTTCTTATTCTCCTGCCCCCCACTCCATCTCTGCTTTCTGGTTCCTCTCAACACCAGCACATGATCTGTCAGCCAATCCCACCGATCACCAGTGATTGTGTTGAGCGGGACTAAATAGCAGAGGACGGCAAGAGAACCAGGAAGCGTGAGAATGGGAGATTGGTTAGGCAAATTAGTTTTTTTAAGTCATTGATCCTGTTTAAAAAACAAAAGAAAAAAGGGATTTTCTGGTTTCAGAAAATCTCTGTCCCCAAGTGCTTTACTCACCCTCCTCAAATCCACCTCTATCTCTGTTGCTTCTTACAGTGACTGTTAGTGGTGGAAAGGCTGAAGTCTGATATTTTCTGCAGCGCTGATGTCACCCTGAACAGTACTGACACTAATAGCTGACCTCAACGGCTATGCCCAAGTAGATGTAAAGAGCATCTCAAAGCCGTTGAGCTCACTGATTAGCTTTAGTGCTGTCGAGATTAAGTCAGTGATGGAGGCAATATCAGACACTGGAAGTGAGAGAGAAGTGCTGGAAGAAGAAAGGATGAATAAAGAATGTTTTCTATTTTAAAACAAAGTGCACCTGGGAACAGGGGTTTCCTAAAATTGGAAAACCCCTGTAAATTATCTGCGGTTCACAAAATCTTTCTAGTAGCACTTTAACAGACAAAGTAACACAACGACTAAGAAAATGGGGTTTTAATTTGGAGCCTGGAGATTTTAGTCTGGTTTATTAGCATACATTTAAATTTAGGACTGTCATGTAGAAAAAGTCAAGAGACAAACCGACATAAATACTAGTGTTCTATAAGTTAAACAGACATCACGAACAACACCAGCTGCCATATTTGTACCTACTTTGTAGGGCTGCAGGTATGCAAGGCCTTCAAATGAGGCTTCCAGGTAGCAATGGAAACCGATTTCTCATCAGCCGCATAACTACGCCATACACACTACGTGCAGGATATATAATAAAAAAAAAAAAGAAAAAAACAAGGCAGAAGGGAGCAGGGGATAAAACAAAATTGAAAAGCAGATTAGTAAACCAGTACAAGTCATGGCTTTATTCATCATTCATAGCATTGATACATGCCTGAGAGGTGGAAGAATACTTTCATAATATCGCCAGGTGGCTGTCAGGTATGTTCGACTGGAATCAGTAGAATAAAACCGCCACGTAGCCTGGTATGAGGAAAAAATAAGAAGCACAAGGGAACCAACAAAACATGAAATAAAGGAAGAACCAAGTCCGGTAAGGAGTATTAATACTTCACTCACAGCACTGCCTGCCACTTATCTAAATGGTGCTTTACATAGGTAGATGATACCTAGGTACGTGGAAGAAAATCACTATGGATAATCTCAAATAGATTTTTGTTTTTAAGATCCAGGGATTCATTTTATTTTAGCACTATTTGCTATGCACTATTTATTCCGTAATATAGTGCATGAAAAGTTGCTCATTATCTGCTTTATAAAATGTGGTTCCAGTTCGAAAAGTAGAATTTGTTTTTCTAAAGTGCATGAAAGAAAACATTAATGAAAAATTAAATTAGCACAATAATGCGTACGCTCAATTTACAACTCCCACTGCTGTTTTTAAACATTAAAGGTTAGGTAATTCAAGTGATGTCACATCTAAGTGGTTACAGGACAGTCTGATATGATCACAATGCCCATAGGCTCTTGTAAGACATATTTGCAGACGCCCATCCAGCTTGAGGCATTATGGTTGACGCAATCACACAAGGCCAAAATTAGTAATTAACATAATTAACCCATTATCAGTATTACCCTGCACTTAAAAATAACTAGGAAAAATGCAAAAAAAGGGTAATAACAAATATTAATGACATCTACTGGCGGCGCTGGAACCAGTCCAACAAGTGGAGACAATCTATGGGTAGGCTTCACTAACATTTGTACTTATATTGCATTTTTCATTACCTATATATTATAATTATTTCTCATCACAGGGTGATACTTCTAATAGGTTTATTTATGTCAGTATAATGATGGTTCCACTCGTCCGTGATTCAGGGTCAGTACTTGGACTGCATAACACAAACTGGCAGCGGGTCTCATGCCCCATAACATACATGAGACCGCTGAGTTTGGGTTTTGAGACCCACGGGTTGTCTATGCATCATGCTCGAGAATAAACCTGTGAAACATAGATGTGTGAAACCGGCCTAAGGTGGGTCACAGTTGCTTAGTTCCCAATATCGGGCAGCATGGTGGCTCAGTGGGGCACTGGGGTCCTGGGTTCAAATCCCAACAAGTGCAATATCTGTTTATATGTTCTCCTTGTGTTTGTGTGAGTTTCCTCCTAATCCAAAGCCATATTGATAGGGAATATAGTTTGTGAACTCCGATGGGTAAATTGATGATGAAGTCTGTAAAGTACTGAGGTTCTTTGCTGGTACTGTAGAATATTATGGTACAAAACACCTACTGAGTAATACAGAAAAGTCTCAGTGCCAGGGGTGGGTAACCACTACTATAAATTCTTTCAATAAGAATTATTTTTAATCTGGTGATAATGAGTTAAATGAACGTTTCCTTGAATTTGACAGAATTCATACTGCCGACTGAATGAGTCATCTAATTTTAGGTGTAATAAAAGCATTGTCCCTTTTCAGAAAAATCTGTCTTATAGGATAGAAAAAAATAACAAGTTGGGCTCTTCTTACTGTTCCCAGGTCCAGTGCTGAGTCTGAACTGCTGCTTCTGATGTCTTTTGTTTTCTGCAGTGCTGATGTCACATTGACAGGGATGCAGACAGTAACTGAGCAGACCTGCTCTGCCGATATAGATGGTATAAGGCGCTTAGTGCCTCTGAATTTACTGATTGGCTGCAGAGCCGCTGTCAATGTGTCACCAGCACAGCAAAAACCAGGACAGTAGCAGAGGTTCTAGACCCAGGCATGGTAAGTAAAGGATAATCTGTTTTTTTGTACTACTAACATAGCTTTTAGAAAAAATACTTTTCTGAACAAGGACAACCCCTTCTAGCTTTTTCACAGTATTACGAAGTCATACTATCTGCTGATATTTTATGTGCGTCAAATCGAAGTTTTCAAGATCTCCACTTTTATCAGTAAATGGAAAGAAACCGTGGAAGCAAGAAAATTAGACTGCCGACTGATAAATTCTTCTGGCAGAATTGTTTTTTAATATTTGTTGAAAAACTGGAAACAGTAAAGGAACTTCTGTAACTAAGATGAACCAGCTAATGTATGGGAGGTGTAGAAGGATAACATGGACTTTTCCCCAGACCAGTTACAATCTCATGTACAGTGGGGAAAAAAAGTATTTAGTCAGCCACCAATTGTGCAAGTTCTCCCACCTAACAAGATGAGAGGCCTGTAATTGACATCATAGGTAGACCACAACTATGAGAGTCAAAATGAGAAAACAAATCCAGAAATATCACCTTGTCTGATTTGGCAAGATTTATTTTGCAAATAATGGTGGAAAATAAGTATTTGGTCAATAACAAAAGTTTATCTCAATATTTTGTTGTATATCCTTTGTTGGCAATGACAGAGGTCAAACGTTTTCTGCAATTCTTCACAAGGTTGGCATGCACTGTTGGTGGTATGTTGGCCCATTCCTCCATGCAGATCTCCTCTCTCTAGAGCAGTGATGTTTTCAGCCTGTCGCTGGGAAACACGGACTTTCAAATCCCTCGAAGGGTTTTCTATGGGGTTGAGATCTGGAGACTGGCTAGGCCACTCCAGAACCTTCATATGTTTCTTACGAAGCCACTCCTTTGTTACTCTGGCGGTGTGCTTGGGATCATTATCATACTGAAAGACCCATCCACATTTCATCTTCAATGCCCGTGCTGATGGAAGGAGGTTTGCACTCAAAATCTCACGATATATGACCCCATTCATTCTTTTATGTACATTGATCAGTCGTCCTGGTCCCTTTGCAGAGAAACAGTCCCAAAGCATGATGTTGCCACCCCCATGCTTCACAGTAGGTATGGTGTTCTTTGGATGCAACTCAGCATTCTGTCTCCTCCAAACACGACGAGTTTTGTTTCTACTAAATAGCTCTACTTTGGTTTCATCAGACCATATGATATTCTCCTAATACTCTTCTGGATAATCCAAATGTTCTCTAGCAAACTTCAGACGGGCCCAGACATGTACTGGCTTAAGCAGGGGGATACGTCTGGCACTGCAGGATCTGAGTACCTGGTGGCATAGTGTGTTACTGATGGTAGCCTTTGTTACGGTGGTCCCAGCTCTATGCAGGTCATTCACTAGGTCCCCCCATGTGTTTCTGGGATTTTTGATCACCGTTCTTGTGATAATTTTGACCCACGGGTTGAGATCTTGCGTGGAGCCCCAGATCGAGGGAGGTTAACAGTGGTCTTGTATGTCTTCCATTTTCTTATTATTGCTCCCACAGTTGATTTCATCACACCAAGCTGCTTGCCTATTGCAGATTCAGTCTTTCCAGCCTGGTGCAGGGCTACAATTTTGTTTCTGGTGTCCTTCGACAGCTCTTTGGTCTTCAACATAGTGGAGTTTGGAGTGTGACTGTTTGAGGTTGTGGACAGGTGTCTTTTATACTGATAACAAGGTCATACAGGTGCCATTACTACAGGTAATAAGTGGAGGACAGAGGAGCCTCTTAAAGAAAAAGTTACAGGTCTGTGAGAGCGAGAAATCTTGCATGTTTTTAGGTGACCAAATACTTATTTTCCACCATAATTTGCAAAATAAATCTTGCCAAATCAGACAAGGTGATTTTCTGGATTTGTTTTCTCATTTTGACTCTCATAGTTGTGGTCTACCTATGATGTCAATTACAGGCCTCTCTCATCTTTTTAAGTGGGAGAACTTGCACAATTGATGATGACTGACTAAATACTTTTTTTTCCCACTGTAAA